>OX578140.1:15011396-15716396 GCA_951213105.1 Amaurobius ferox
GGCAATTGGTTACCGTACATGTTGTTTTTCGTCATGGAGAGTATCAAGACTGAGAGACAGGTATCAGGAAATAAAATATTCTTACGACGTATGCTCTGAATCATAAGTGTACACTCAAGATACAATAATGAGTCCAAATTTCTGGATAACTAACATGTTTATGTTCAAGCCTTAATAAGTGTAAACAGGAAAAATAAACGCCAAATAGCTCGATAACTATCTTAGAATATCACGAACAATTCAGCCAGATACCATAAAACAGCAATTAAATGACAAGCTAATTCACAAAATAGTCGATACTATTCTCAAAGCACTGACGAATCACACAATTTAGTTTAGTTGATATCACATCAACTACTCTCTAACCGAGCGATGACTCCTATCATATACAATCCATATAACTCTCTAGAAAGGGCTCAAATCTCCAAGAATATTCGATATTTCGAGAAAGTACTAGTACATATGAAATGTCGCCAAGTTTGCGATAAATTGACAAATCTGGCAACCCGTCTCGGAAGTCAAAATGTAACAACCCTACGTTCACGTAATAGGAATGGCTGTCTGTAAATGTTGTTTTACAGTGTAGACATCAAAACACAGCGAAGAGCATTTTACATGTTCGTAACACTATATAGTAATAATCCAAAAATATCCCATATATTTGATTTAGTGCGCAAAAAACT
This sequence comes from Amaurobius ferox, assembly GCA_951213105.1. NCBI lineage: Eukaryota > Metazoa > Arthropoda > Arachnida > Araneae > Amaurobiidae > Amaurobius > Amaurobius ferox. Next base: position 15,012,080 of record OX578140.1, read on the forward strand.
TCAAGGTTACGAATCATTATTTTACAATTACTAACAATACACTAGTTTACAATTACAACAATACACTAATCATGATTTTGCTTAAGAACAAAATTAAATTGTTAATCTTATATGCCAATTAATTCTTCCTAAAAGCATGTTACATTTTTATGTACTACGTTTCCTTAGTTGCAATATTATTTAAGCCACATGTTTAATTATTTTGCTAATCATATAAAAAATTAATGTTTCTAATTATAAGGATAGATTCATCATTAATATTTACTAAGGGAAAACTTAATTGAGCCGTTAACCTTATGGCATATATATATAATATGTCGGACGCATAAAAAAAACAAAATCGGAAACTCAAACTGCGTTTAGATCATTTTCACTGCTTAATCTTAACTGCGATTCTAAATAGAGTACATTACTTAGAGTGTTTTGAAAGAAATAAAAAAGAATATGCTAAATCAACCTATTAGAAACCAATATATTTGGAAAGCGATAAAAAAAAAGAAATTTGTAGCAAAGAAAACGTGGCTTATAAGCACAATGCGTATAAGCCATGTGTAAACACTGAACAAAGAAAAACACGGCTTATAAATTTCTGGACATTTAGAAAGGATAGTGACAGTCAATACAAAATACTTATAATCATGATTTCTACTAAAAATGAAATCAATTTGTAATTTGTTTTAAGCAAATAAATGTATTTTTATACTCCAAATTTTGGGGTCGACAGATGTTGGCGGATATTGAAGAGATTTGCAACTATAAATTGAGCCATTGTGGCTTCGTGGAATCTGAAATCAATCATTTAGGAATTTTAAGACAACTGCGTGGCATGATTTACTGTTGACCATACAGGCTTCTAAAATAGAGAAACATAGCTAGTTTTCTAGTTGATAGTGCACTTATCGGCTGATAGACGCTGGCGGTAGTAAGCAAGAGCGCATTGCCAATCACTACACAGAAACTGCTCTTCCGTTAATATTATAAAATTTATAAAATTTCACTCTTAGTTCTGAAAAGGATCTGTTTAACAAAAACGCAAAGCTAAAACTTGAGTAGAAAAATATCCATATCGGATAGAGCGACTTTACCAAACAAAAGCATGATTTGATCTTTAGGGTTTACTCTTTCCGTGGAGAACATTCTAATTAGACCTGTGAAGTATCTTTTCCTTTGTGAGCCATGGAAAACACGTAAACCGAACATGTACAGCTTAATATTCTGTCTGAGCTGAGTATCTAACATTTGTCTGCGGCGTGATTCCCCATGTTTCAGTTATCAGGGTCCCAACCACTCGTTCACAAGTCCATCTTTCTGTGAGACCAGAAGGCATTTATAAAGTTTTGAGATTTGTACGATATGTACAACGAAACAAGGCGCAGACTTGTAGGCGCCATTTTATGACAGTCTTGACCCGGGACGTCATGACCCCAATAAAATGGCGGCTACAAATATGCGTTTTGTTTCGTTGTACATATCGTATAAATCTCAAAACTGCATAAATGCCTCCTGGTTTTACATTTTCATCGACATTTTATTTCTAAAACAAAATCCAATTGTGACTATCGTAGGTATGTCCATAATGCAAGATATTAAAAATGACACATTCATTTATGTAATCCTGTATAGAACTTATCTGGAGTTTGTGTTGAATGCCAATAAAAATACTATGAGCAAGTCATATAAAGTGAAATTTAAGATATTTTGCTCTCTAAAGCAGTGTTTTGTATACTTTTCGACTTGTGAGCTACATTAAATTCACAAACAAAGCACATTTTCAAAAGTTAATGCACTGAACTAAGTAAATCAAGTACGAAAATTAGTTCAATTGGGGATGTGAAACAGGAATTTCACAATATTAACAAATATTAAATAGTTCCAAAATGGATGACAACGTTTAACATTTAATAAGCCTTGAAATTTATACCCCCAGGTTCTATCAACTCTAGCTCCATGATACATCTCAGGGTGGTCCTCCTAAGTTTAGGAAGGATAATAGGAGATCTAAAGGATACAATCAGTATTATAAGTTAAGGGAAGACTGGAAAATAAAGAAACTCAAAATTCACATAAGAGGATTGTCAACTTTATTTCATTTACTTTTATACCTTTCATTTCAACACTCGGAATGTAAAGTCACAATATATATTAGCGGATAGAAAAGACTTGAGCATGTTTACATATGTTTACATATCAAAGTGTTTCCGGAAGAAAAGCAAGTTTCCGGAAGAGAATCTTTAAGGTTCCAAATAGAGACCATATCCGGAAAAGAGAGGAAGTATTGTAACTCATAAATAACACCCATATTCACATTTTAAGGAAATTTAAATTATCAGTTTCAAAGCTATATTTGTCCATAATCTTCATCTACTCCCTCTTGAGCTTAATTACAACATCCCAAAGTCATTAGAAGGCAGGATCTCTCTTCCTTATCTCACAAATAGATTTCGGCAATTATTCCGTGTATAGGCAGTTAACGACGTCTTAAATGGAAGACATTATGAAAATATTCGAAGAAAACACAATTTTGTTGGGCTATTAAAACGCGATTCGTCTTTCATGAAAGGAGATAAAAACATGTATTTGTTTGAATAAGGGTTAGCCTAACAGTTAAAATTAATAGTTAGCAATATTCACTGTGAGAAAAATAATGTAACATTTACTATGTTTAAAGGGTATTTAAAAAAAACTATATAGGGTATTTAAAAAAAAGATTGCGAAGCTTATATTGCACTGAATGTTTCAAATGATTTTATTGTTTGTAGATCCATTGTTTCAATTTAGGAAATACTTTAATTAAGGTGCACTATCATCGTAAGCAAATGTGTCGTATGACATCTTGTCGTAAGAGAATAAAAAATTGCAACTTTTTATACAGACCTGAATTTGCAATTTGCCTGAAAAAAGAAAACGCTCAAAAAACCCATGAGCTCCATCTATAAGTGTGTATATATATATGATTTCAGAAAATATACTCAAAAATTGAATACAGTTATCGCTATGAAATTTTATATATAGATAGATTATAGAAAAATATTGGCAGACAGAACAGCTTGTTATTTGGCTGATTAGAAAACCGTATTATTCGAAATACAGGGTTCTCATGAAAATATATATTTGGCCCTGAGATAACTTTTAAAGAAACGGTCCACGAGTATACACTTTGCGTAATTTTAAAGAAAAGCGACTATACTTGATCGAATAAAAGTGATTGCAGTAGAGAATTTGAGAAGTGGAGATAAAAACTCAATAAAGCGAGATAAACGAAAAAGGCTAAAAAAGTGGCAGAACATTGACAAATTATTAGTAATCGTCATCAGGAACGCAGGAAACGCGTATATGGAAAGCAATAAATGGCTGTCAAAAAGGTGTCTCATCAGGATTTCTAACACGGTGACACCTGCAATTCTTGTCTAATTTTCGTGGCACTATTTTTTCTCGAATTTCTTATATACATTGTTGCTGACAAAAGGCATTTTGAACAGGCTGTACATTCGATTCCTGTGACTGTAAATGTTGTTTATTTTTACATTGTTTAGTAGAACGGGCGCCAATAATCCTATTGTGTTAAATAAATGGTGTCGATTCATGCTCACTTAGACAATATTCTTCAACCTTGTCATTGGCTTCTTTTTCGTCTATTTCGCTCTGCTGCCGAATCCGTCATCCTAACTTTTTAAATTATTTGCTGGGGACTGCTGCAATTACTTTTTTAATGGACCATGGCCACTTTATTATAGGTATTCCTAGCATGTAGATTCTGCTGAAATTACTTTTCCTTACAAAGTTATTGGGGTGCTTTGGTACTTTCCTAGGAACCATGTATACAGTGTACTTAGGAAGCGAATTTCGGAGAATTTTAGAATCTCCAAGTTATTATTCCTTCACAAACAAAATTTATCTGAAATAACATTCTGTGGAATATCACTACATAAATATTTAATATTTTTTTTGACCAGATATTTATGGTGTTCAATTTTTTTTTTCAAATTGAATTACTTTTCATCTTTACATACATTTGCTTACAGTTTCAAAATTTTTATAATTTTTTACCAGTAATTTTTTTTAATAAAAGTTTATATAAAATAACAAAAATATATTGATTCATCACCTTGAAATAAAATTACCTTTTACTTTCCAATCAAGATATTTATGGCTGCAATATATCTTTTTTAGGAATGACCCACCTTGATATTCACAAAAAATTTTAAATTAGCAATTTCGCAAATAAATTTAGCCGTAATCTTCATCTATTTCCCCATGAGCTTAATTACAACATCCCAAACTCATTAGAAGACAGTAGCTTAATTCGTTATCTCAGAAATAGGTTTCGGTAATTATTTCGTGTTTAGGTTGTTAACGGCATCTTAAAATGGAATGCACTGTGGAGGCTCTTTTGCAGTAAAATGCCGTTTTGAAAATCGAGATATCCAAAGGCAATATATTTTTAACGAGAGGAGATAAAAACATGAATTTACATGAGAGAAAAGCCTGTGTAATTATCAGCATAAGTGTTCCTTGATGATACATAAAAGGTACTTAGCTTTAAAAATATAGAAGTGAAATTTTTTCTTAGAAATATAAATTTATTGTAAACAATTACTATTATATACTAGGCTAGCAGATATACCATACGTTGCTCGTGATTTGAGTTGTGCAAATTCTAAAGGCATCCATATTGTTTTTCAAAAAATGTATTAAAAGATTGTATTTAATTTCTCTATAAAAAATAGGAATATACTATAAGTATAGGAATATCTGTTTGAACTATATAAAATTATTTTTTGCAAGCAAATCTAAAGCATAACCCATTCGGGTCCCGTATATGAACCCGTGTACAAAAATATGAAGTAATGTTATTTAAAATTATTCCAGTCTTTTCAAATTATTGAGGAATAATTCAAATAATACGGGACAATTCAGAATTTATACCCGTATCATTTATTATACCGTTGCAATGATCAGCTAAACATATTTAAAAAAACATGAATTTTAAAATCATTTTTCTCAAAATTTGTCAGAATCACGTGTTTTATATAGCTGTAACACTTAAAATATCAACACTTAAAATACATTACCCACTCATTGCAAAGGTAACAAGTTGAGGATATATTGCCGGTATGTGGTCTCGGTTATTGTGGTTGCCGGTTATTGTGGTGTCAATCAATTGGGAACACGATATCCAGCAGTAAATATTCTATTAATACATTTATATTAAATTTTAAACATCATCAGCAATTAAACTATAAATTATAAAATAGTAATTACACTATTAATAAAAGTAATAATAAAATTAATTAAACTATACATTATAAAAATAATAATATATTATAAACAAAATTATATAAAAGATATAAAAATATTTTCATTTACCTTATCAGTAGAATTTTTTCTTAAAACGATACAGAGCATTTATATAAAATGAAAACGGTACTTAAACTCTACCAAACATGTCATAAATGAATATTTTCTTGTCCTTTAGTTGCAATCTTAAATGAAATATTTTCACCTCAATGACTCGGAGCAGAGAATGCTTCAAATTTAAGAAAATGGTCTGTCGCTTCGGAAGAAAATAAATTCTAAAAAACATTCTAAAATAAAAGCATAGTCAAGTGATCACTTGAACCAGTCTTAAAGCATTCGAAGCAAACCACTTTACGTCATATGAGAATACGGTCAATAAAAAAATACGACTTGAAGAAATCGCCCTCTTGAGGATTCAGTTTCAACCGATTTTTAGATTTAAATAAGGAGAAATAAAATAAGCCCAATAGAATAAATCCCCTAGAATCAATTTCAGCGCTGCAGTAACTAACATTTTGCTTCTCAGGAACCCCTTTAATTAGAAATCCAAGCACAGGGCTCTCACTTTACATCAGGTACATCATTCAAATTGAGGATATTCCTTTATATTTTTACTCTCCTTTGAATACAAAAAATCTGATGTGGACAGCACACGACTTTTCCTACAGACTCAAATCCCTTTTCTCTTTATTTCTTTAATAATTCATTAGATTGAGTATAATTGCTCAAAATAGCACGCATAATTATTTAAAATGGCATTGAATTTGCACTTCATCTTCATGTATCCTTCAAAATTATTGCAGATTGAGGTTCATGAATATGCCATAGCCAATTTTTTAAAATAGATACAAAAATTGAACAGATATAGAATAGATTCAGGAAGCAGTTAAGTAGCATAAAATTAAACCATATTTATAACTATGTTCTACTTACTTAAAACAGACAAAATAGGAAGAAATCGATGTTAACAAAACCAAAAATTTGCACAGTTCAATTCATTATCAATAGTCGAGTAAATCCTCAAAACAAAATGAAAACCCAGTAATGTCGTGCAAAACATAAATATAGCGATAACAAGCTGTTGTTTTTTAAATATTTTCCATTTAAAAAAAGTCCAAATGGCCGTTGACATCCTTATATACTCTCCATAGAAAGATCTACAAAGTGGTCGCATCTTCGAAACTAATAGAGACATCGAGAAAGTTCCAGTGACTTCCGAAACTCACCCAAAATCGCCAAATCAGGCACCAGAATCATGAAAAATTTCGTAAGAACAGACAAACCTACCTTTGCATGCCAAGAAGCATTTCACGCATTTCTATTGTCTTTCATGTGTAGGGATTTTTCATAAGTTTAACTAATGTTCTGTAATTTTTCTGATAAAACAGGCTACATTGGCAGTGCAATATTGCGAAAAATAGATCAATATAAATTTTAAAACTCTTTTGATCAAATGTTATCTCAAACTAGCCGTCTCCGACAGCCAGTTCTTTTTTTAAATCTCTTAACTTGCTTTCTTACAAGACCGCATATACACTTGCTTTGCGTGCGCATGCAATCTGTTACTTTGGTTAGTTATGGCGTCGATTTCAATGCAAAATTTTATTTCATACATACAATATATCTGAAAATTTAAAGTGAGTAGATCAGATTTTTTTTTATTACACTTTTGTAAAAAAACCTTGCTGACCCAACCGGGAATCGAACCACGGATCTTTGTACTGACCAGCCGATGTTCTGCCTTTAAGCTGGTGGAACGAAATTGCAAGCTCTAGATTCGAAGTAGACCACCCTCTAATGTCATATCGGCGTGCAACTGACAATCTGACTGACCACCTCCTGATATTTTTACCTCAGGTTAGCATCCTGAAGATATATTTAGCCTTCAGGTTAGTTGCCTGCGTGGTCGTTGTCCTCCCGATTTGAATTCGGCGCTCAATATCTCAGTGTCCGCTGAATATATGCTAGTCGTACTAAGGCCACTTTTGGGTATTTTTCCTAAATCCATGACTTTTTCAAAAATCTTTTTTTTCAAAAAATATTTTCTCAAAAAGATTTTTTCAAAAAAGTTTCTTTTTTTTTAAATCAAAAATTTTCAACATTTTTTTTCAAAAATCCATGACTCCTGAGTGCAGGAGGTATCCTTTCCCGGCCGTACAGCTAGGTACTCTAAACCCACTATGTGAGTCGCACGGTCTGGGGTCTTCAGACCTCTGACAGCTTTTCACTAACCCTACAGGGTTGATTTGTTCGAGCATCATTCTAACTAACCTTGCTGTCTTAACAGGAAATCGAACTACGAATCTTCATACCCGGCCAGACGAAGCTCTACCGTTGAGCTACTGTGACGGAATTGCAAACTGTTATAGTCGAAATGTACTTTTCAATTATTTAATAAAGAACTAGAAATAATGTTGCTAATTTATAATACGGATGTCGATTGCCATCGTCAAGAGTGCGGAAAAAAGTTTGTATTACGGGGTTCCTCGTGTTAAAATTACTATTTTTGATGAGCCAGCTTTGGGGCGCTGATACATAGACAACTTAGTTCTAGTCAGAAAAAAAATCGTGGACAGAATATTCATAAATACTTTTATAGTGATTTCTTCACTAAAATATTCAAAACAAAATGATTTTCTATTTTCCTAACAAAAATCTTTACAAAAAAACACACTCAAATTTTGGCTTAACTATATCTCAATATCGTAGGTAAATAGTAACACAAATAAGATCTTTCTCATAATTCTATCTTGCTTAAAATCGTTGGACTTATTGACGCGTATTAAAATCAGCTCACATAGTTTCATGAACACCAATTGAAGGACATCTACGCAGCTGCCTGTGTTAAAATTTGTTCCGAGGCGGGCAAACTTACAGTGACAAAAACCAACATCCGAAGAAACAGCACAATATTTATAATCATCCATTTAAAGTATTTATTAAACTTTCTTGAACAAAATCTAACTTTCATCTCAATGAATGGGTTAGGAAACGCTAGAAAAAAAAATACACAATCCTATCAGAAGGAAATAAAATCAGAGAACCCTCCACAAAATAAAATTATTTCAATGAATTCTTTGGGTCTGTCTTAAGCATAGAACAAAATCGACTCTGTTCCAATCGAGAATTCGGACGAGAAAAAATACGGTCCGCAGAAATCGTCCTCTCGAGGATTCCGTTTCACCCGCCTAAGAGTTTTAAGCAAAAAGAAGGATGAAGTGATCCGGAATGAATAAATCCCCAAGAATCATTTACGTTGCTTTTCATAATTGAGGCAAAATCCGGGTTTTGAACGATATTAGATCCATTTATATTCCCTGGATTTTTTGGGGCTTAATATTAATTGACTTTTATTATGCATTCAACAACTAATTTTTATATTGAAATCTATCCTGCATTAATAAAACATTATAACTCTCTCTCTCTCTGTGTATGTGTGTGTGTGTATTAGTGTGTGTGTATTAGTGTGTACATCTGTGAGTCTGTGGTGAGTTTGGTCTCCCAAACGAATGCAGCCATTTCGAATATAATTTTGTCCGATTATTACAATCAGTGAATACTGAAATTATCTTTATTTTAAACATAATCGAGTATTCATAATAAGAACCCTTAATTTTCGAATGTTTTTGTGAAAAGAATTGTTAGAAAATCGCATCTTCAATACTGATACATAGATAATAATTCATAGTTTTTATTGGAAAACGAATAATAAAAAATTCAGAACACTTACATGAACCATTCTAATTAAATTGCACGATTTTCGAATACATTTTTGAAAAAAAAAGAACATTAATAAACCAGGACTTTCAATACTGTTAAGTTCTTTAAATAATAATTTCATACGTAGTTTTTCATTAGGACACGAATGACACAGACTTTGGACACCAGCATGAACCGATCTCGATATAATGCGTGCTTTTCAATTAAATTTATAAAAAAAAATTACATAAAATTAAAAAAAGTAGCAAGTATCGTCCAATATGTCCACGTTCACATGCAATATTAGGCAACATCATTCTTGTAAATCTATTTTGTTTCATCCATGAGAGAAGATACGTACTCTTGTAATTTTGTTGTATATTTTGACGTGCATGAATTTGTTTATAGTCATTTATTGCACAGGATATTAATTATTCTTTGATCCAGACCGTCCAGCCCCCCCGAAAGTGTAAGGTATCTGTGTGAACGGCCGGGACAGTGCTACCCAATTTAGACAGGGAGCCAGCGAGGTAAACAGGGATCGTACCCACCTCCTTTTACCACCAACCTCTCGGAAGGATAGACATGTCCACATATTTAACGTGTCTGTACTCCGAGTAAACACGGGGGCAGTCTGGACAGAGGCTGTAATCGAACTCGGACCGTCAGAGTACAATCTCCGAGCGCTAACCACTGGGCCTTCCCATCCCACTCATAATATTAATTAAATGTCAATTGCATTTTGAAGAGGATTTTGATCGTGAGTATGAATAAGTCATTTTGATTGGATTGGATTTGGGATATACGTTGAAATAAACCGCTTTTCAACTTAAACTTTAGTTCAAACAGCTCGCAAAACGAGCTCAGAGAGCGCCATCAAGTAGGAGGAAAAATTCTGGGCGTTCCTCCAGTTTCTCTGTCTCGTAAAGCTAAAATTATAGCATGCACAAGTTTGAAATTTGGTGAATTTATTTAAAAGTGATAGAGAAACGAGCTGAAATAAACCGTTATTCGATTTAAACTTTAGTTTGGTTTGAAACATCTCGCGAAATGAGCTCAGCGAGCGGCAAGTACGAAGGAAAGATCACCGTGTTCCTCGAGTTTCTCTGTCTCGTACACAAACACTGTAGCAAACAAAAATATAAAATTCTGTACATTTGTAGAGAAATAATAAGGGAATATAATGAAATAACCTGTTTTACGACTTCAATTTTAGTTTGGGTTGAAATAGCTCGCGAAGCGAGCTCTGCGAGCACCAGCGAGTCGGAGGCAAAGTCTCCCGACTCGCAAAACAAGTTACAGGAGTTGGCAGAAAGTCGCAAGCAAGGGTCGAAGCCCTCTAGTAAACGTAAAAACTATAAATGTACGAGAAAGGTGAAAGTGAATTTGTTTCATACTAAATATTCCACACCTTCAAATATTCTAACAAATAAAGCATGTTTGCTGAAAAGGCAGCTCAATTTCACCTATTTCTCTGCAGGAACAAATAAATGGCAGATTTTACCCTCAAATGAAAAAACGCTTTTCCGAACATCTCAGGGGCGAAATAAATGTTTCCGAAATGCAGCTTCTGTTCAAGTAGGCTTACGATTAAATGGAAGGGGCAGAGTTCTCGAAAGGGAATGGCATCCCAGGGAGACGATAAGTCCATGAAGACATTTCCGGAAGTTGATCCTTTATAGGAGAATGAAGCTATCCTGGAAGGGGGAGAAACAATGTTGTTTTTATCCGACGGAGAAGGGAATTCATCTTCTGAACATGTGCTTCAGCGGAATTATTTTTTGCGAAACATCTTTACTCTACTCTCCTAAATTTAGATACAGAGAAAAATCATTCACTTGCAACATACACATCAATAAATCTCGTGATGGAAGAGAAATATCTATGCCGCTATTAAATTACTAGTACTTCTGGGCAAGATAAAGAAACTAATGCTCTTACAAAGTCAAGTTGCAATTTTTTTAATAAGTTTTAGTTTATTTAATAAAGTATAGCACAATGCATTTAAACTATAGTCATCTTATCTCTAATTTTCGATGTGGGGATACGTGAGTTTTCTCACAGGTGCCCCGAAAAGAAAAATACCTTGGATATAGTCGACTTAATTGAAATTTGATTCTTATGGATTCTACTCCGTAGACGATCTGTAAGTGTTCAGCGTTTTAAGTCATCTTGAAAGGGGGAGGTCTGGAGGGCCTTGAAAGTATTATCCTACTTTCTCCCATTTTGTTTGGGGGGAAATCCAGCTCTGTTAAATTATATTCTGTGATCGATACTAAAAGTGTGCAAAAATTTGACTTGCTCCGGCATCTGGGATGTGTCTCTGGAGAATCTGGAAATACTTTAAGAAAATGCCTATATTTTTCTCTCCCTGGGTAGAATAAATCCGGTTTCATTAATTTCTGTCCAGTAATCTATTCTACATATGTGTGTTCGACTTTCTGGGTCACCGGCGAACGTCTGTGGTATTTGAAAGACACAAACACATTAAGACAATTATATAGATTCTCTCAAACTGCTCCTAAAATTAATTGAAAATAAATCACTTCATTCGAAAAACAGGAAAAAATGAATACATAAAAATATCAATAGTTTTTATTTGAGGAAATAAAGATCTTTATGTGAAATGGTCTTTATGTACATAAAGGCTTCTTTTAGGATACATGAAACAGCAGTCACGCAATCGAAGGCAGGGAAATGCTTGTTACGTCAACTTTAAAATTATCAGGTAACTAAGAAAAAAACCTTTTCCAATTCATAACCAATACCAGAAACGAAAAAGACCAAGAATATATGAAACACAGTAAACCAGATGAAGATCAATGATACTAAAATGAACCAACTTAAAGAAGATGAATTAAAATACTTTTTTGCAAGAATGCGAAATGTAGTACAAAATACATACCATACAGCAATATATTTTCAAAGGCTGATAAAACAGCATTTCCTATAGGTAACATTCAGCAACATTGAACAATTTACACGAAAACAACTAAATCTGATAGTGAAATATTAAATACTGAAATGAAATATTAAAATACTGAAATGAAATATTAAAAACCGTATTTTTTGCGAATCTATAAAGACGAAAAAAAGAGCATCAATAAAAATACGTAAATTAAATACAGAAACATTATGTTTATATATATATATATACATATATATATATATATATATATTTATTAATACCTCTAAATAAACGTCTATCCTACTATTGGTTGAATTCCCTTTCCCATCCGATTGGATATATTTTATATCGAACAAGAATTACTGTCAGGAGACTACCTACGGCTTTAAGAAATGGTGGTCTTGAGGGCTTCTGCCCATATGGAGCTTAAAGGACTAGGGGAGTATGCGACAAACCCAGAATGAATAAATCCTCTGAAATCAATTACTTTGTGCATTATTCTTGCTGCAGATTCCAGCTCTGCGTGATTATTTCAGCCAGCCATATCTCACGCTTGGTCGAGCTCAGTCCATCGGTAAAGTAAACCAATTATCGTTGGGACACTGTGGGTATTGAAGCAGCACAGAAGAAATAGTCCTCTTATGTTTTATTTCAGAACATGATATTGCATAGGGTGGTATTGCATAATTTAATTATATAGGGTGGGGGGGGGGGAGTATCCCTTAGTACTTTGTTAATCGTTCGGAATACTTTACGGTATTTTAAAAAAAAGGTGTAGTTTAAATTATTTTTAACGTAAAAAATATAGTGTTAAATTTAAAATGCACACTCTACAGGTTGCAATTTTTACGTGCAGAGCAAGAAAGATTGATCAGTTCCTAAACTCGATCCAATTAGAGAACAAAAAATGACATCATGCCGCTCGGCCTTCACAGTCGGTGGCTATGAATGCATCTCTACGCTGGCCAGCGAATATCGAATGACAATTCCGCGAACTTTTATCTGATTACATGAATGTACGGTTCATTAAATATCACAATCATACTATAAAAGCACTCAGAAATGTTCCACAGAGGGAAATTGATGAGATTCTAGTATTTATATAACCTGACGTTAAGCGTGCTAAATACAGATAAGTGGCATACTACTGGCAACCCTAGGATCAGCTAGCTGTTCAAGAGGAGGGCCCTGAAACAGGATTGACCGATGCAATTTTTGAAAATACAGCCGATGTGCAACGTCGTATGAACTCTTGTAACCCTGTACGGAACCTCGCTTGTACCAATAGCTTGTATTTTGCTCAACACGCGACGCATATGTACAGATATTTCTATTGTTACAGATAGATTTAGACCGACCGGGGATACATGACCTACAAACTCTCGGGTCAGGGACATAGGTCTAGGTTTGCAAGATAGATTTAAAAGTCTTTAGAAGAGCAAAGTAGAGCTCAAATCCGCCAAATTAATATTGGTGAAATTTAAGCAACTCTATTATATTTATTTATTTATTTACAAATGCCAAGCATTTGACAGCTAAGCCAGTCAAAATGTTTTCTAGCTTCCCAATATCTTTGAACAACACAACTAAAACCATTGAGGGCAGTATAAGTGCCAAAATGTTCTCTTTTTAAAGGTCGTCCGGAATTACACAAGGTACACTTGACTGAATCCTTAAGTCCTATTCTAAATAAATGGGCATTGAGGCAATCATGTCCAGTAAGAACACGAAACAAAGCAACAGCTCAACGACGAGGGAAACTTGGAATTGGAGATTTTGAATCAGCAAGGCCCAGGCCTTTCCCCTAGCATCGTTAAACATGTCGAATGTATATGTATTTTTCAAACTCTAACATAATTAGACGTTTGGCAGAATGAAAAATTATTAATGGGTCTGGATTTTGAAGGGCAGTGGTACCTTTCTTAGCCAAAAAGTCCGCCCTTCCATTTTTTTCCATTCCACAGTGAGCAGGAACTCACTGCAGCACGAAGGAATCAGCCAAATATATTAAGAACAATCTACAGTCATAAATACTCAGAGTCAAAATCCCAATGCTAAATATAACTTGCAGCCATCGCTACATATAACTTGTAGTCATTGCTAAATATAACTTGCAAATTAACAACCATGTTGAAAATGTATTAATGAGCTGATATATGTTCTAAGGTTTCATGGATAGCCTCCGTCATAATATCGAAACTCGTTGTATCTCTACCAACTACTTTATAAAATGCAAAATGTTCGTGTTGCATGCCTGCATAATACCAACACGTCTATTAACACTTACAATGGTACAACTCTACACAATGGATTTTCAAGTCAAAGTGTTTCAGAGGACGTTGTACGTGTACCTATTTCAATTAGCTGCGTCCTCATTCGGCACGGTTTTCTGGATACCACGGTTCGATAAGGTAGCTATATCATTGGAAATGAGATACCTAACGATACTAGACGAAATTAGCCATTATATACAATATAATTTAAAAATATTATCAATACATATGAACAAAATGCAGAAAATATTTTATGTCTAATTTTTCGCAATTTTATACTCAATGGAGGTATAGACTAATGTTATACATTTTGGACTTAACTAAGGGCTGTACAAATGACTACTGTTGAAATAATTCACCATGACCTGTCAAACAATAAATGGAATAAAATAAAAATTTGAGATCGGAAGAATAAGTGCCAATACGAAATGTGCACCTAAAAGATATTTTAATTTTCGTATTCCACCTGAGTAAGTTTTAGTACTTTTATATAAATAAACTTTCATCTGCATTTGCAAAGTCAACAAAACAGAGCGTATATATGCAAAATATGGTGAACAGGCCAAAATTTCAATTATCATATTTTGATTATTATACTCGGGTGGGGCATGCATGAACACAAAAAAATAGTTTTAAATACCAGTATGCATGTCTCTTGTGATTGATCCGAATGCTTTTGGTACGACTTTTATAATTGATTAACACAAACATGTTATTGACTTCGAACGCAATGCCTCAGTTTCTTTTAGCAATTACTAAAAAATAAAATCTGATGTGGGCAACACATGACTTTCCTTATATAATGTAAGGAATTTACTACTTTTACAGTAAAAAAAATAGTTTGTTCTTATAGTAGATACTAATATGCTTTCCAAGATATTGAATTTTCGACAATTAGTCGTCATTTTTATCCATTTGGCGAGATTTGCGTTAATTTGGCAACATTTCAAAAAGTCGCCAAGTTGGCGACATTCTGCCAAATTCGTCGCCAAAATCTCGCCAAGCGTTATGGACGAAGAAATAAGTTATTCTTACAGCAGATAAATGACTATTGGCGTTCAAATACAAAAGTATTATTCAAAGTATCTTTTTTCATGAATGGAACGAGCTAGATCCACGAGAATGATGTCACCCAATTTATCGCATGGTATTACATATGAAAATTGAACATGTTTCTCAATAGGAAATATTTATTTTTTAATTTTATATGACTTTTTGATAATTTTTTTGAAAAATGTCCATTATCTCGAGAACAGTTCATGTTAGCGTTCTAAAATTTATGTCAATCGTTTTCTAATGAAAAATTACATAAGAAATGTCTATTTGCGTAACTTTATTAGCCCTTTTGATTTTTTGACAATTTTTTCAAAATTTCATTCGAAAATTTAGGGAGGTTCTGAACATTCGATTGCGTATAAAAACAATAAGCTTCCAGTGTTTACGGATTGTGATTTTTGTGCCAAATTTTGTTCGAATCGGTCCATTCGTTCGTCAGTTGTCTCCATAGTCTCACTGACACACACACACACACACACACACACTTTCACACATACATATACTTTCACACACACACACACACAGACATCCCTTCAAAAATGTTTGATTCGTGATCAGGGATGCTTGAAACGTGCTCTCCCGTCGAAAACTCGAATTCGAATTTTCGACCCCGTCACAATACTTTCCTTTTAATTTATGTATATAAAGAAAGTAAAAATAATAATAATAATAATTTTTTTGACCTATCAGAATACAAAGTATTTTTAATACTTAATATCAAGTGATAGCTTTTCAATTTAAACTAAAAATACTTTTCATGGGATTAATTAAAAATAGCTCTAAAATTCAAATCTGCAATAAAATACATAAGAATTCTTAGAATTATTGAAGATAAAGAACAATGTAGCATGTAAAATGCAGCACAATTAACAAATAAGTGAATTTTTTAAGTTAGCAGGAATAATCATCAAAGATTAAACAGTATTTCCTATTTTAGTTAATAAAATTTCTTAAATCTTTCCTGGTACATTAATACAGCCTACATCGCTTAAATTACTATTGTTGTCATTATACATAACTTTATCTATTAATTACATCAATCTGGGTAACTCAAATGCATTGACAATGAGATTTGGCACAGCATTCAGGCATTTCTCATTTTATTGAGATTTGGCACAGCATTCAGGCATTTCTCATTTTATTGAGATTTGTTTCAGGAAACAGAGATAATGTTGCCGGTATTTGAAATTAAAAGCGGGAACGAATCTCTTTGAGAAGGGTATAATTTGTTAAAATGTCAAGCATGTTTAACATGAAAATAAAACTGGAAATAAAAGTTTGGAGGACATTGACAATATATTCTTATTCTTGAGAACATTAGATTGAGAACTAGATAGGTAATAAATATATAAACTTACAACTGCATTGTTACGTCATTTTATGTGTACAGAATTTTATGATGCGATCTAGTTACTTAATATAAACCTGATTTAGAAAAACATTCAATACGTCACAACGGGGACTTAATTTCTAGAGGTCTAGAGGCTCAACGTCCTCTTTTTGAATACACTAATTAAAATAGTGTGTTCTTTGAAACTTCATTGTGAGTAGAATTGCAAAGACGGGAGAAAACTCGATTTATTCCCGGGAATAAACAGGGTTCTTTGGGAAGGGGATTTAAAAAAAAATGGGGGGGGGGGGAATTTTGAAAGTTTCCAAAAGTGGGAAGTTTTAGTCACTGCACTTTACATTATAAAAAAGTATATAGCCTAATACTAACATTTTTTTTTAATTAGGAATTGTAAATAGCTGAAGCATGGAAAATTGAGAGAGATTTGTTAGTTCCAAGAAAAATAGTTAAATTATGTGATTTTCTTATTATATATGTTACCGGCAATGTTTGTAATGCCGGCATTCTATAGAATAAATAGGCATTTTACATAATACCGGCCGTTTTTAGGCAAAGTATGAAATATGAGAATTATTATATACTTTCCCTAGACATTGCATATAATACCTACGCATTCTATAAGATGACAAATGCTATTTAGGCAAAGTATGAAAAAAGGAATGAATCGGAGATATATTTCATATTTTGCCGGTTTGTCATTTGGCATTCTATAAAATGCCTAGGGAACCTTTGAAATGTTAATCGTTTCATAGATTGCCGACCAGTTTTCGATATTCTATGTAATGCCTAGGTATTCTATAGAATGCCGATTTTCATACATTGCCGGTAACATATATAAAATAAAAATGAATTCCACAAATAAATTATAATTTAATTTGTAAATATTTTAAAAGTGAATGATGAAGTACTTATTGCAAAGTGATTAACTAAATCATATCCATTTAATATTGGACGATAATAAGAAATTTACATTACATTTTAAAACTTTTTGACCAATACCTTCGTACATTTTCTTCTATTTTTTGTTACTTAACATTCTCAAAACTGGTATGTCTATAGACCTTTAAACAAATAAAGATTTAGCATTATTTATCTAAATGTCATTCCATCATTAAGTTTTAAGCTCCGTAATGTGTGGTGAATTAACTAGAGAATATAAGAAACACTTAAATTAGTTTTTTTCTTATTAAAATTTCCTGTTTATTCCTCCAAATTCCTGGATTTATTCCTGTTTCTTAAAGTTCAATGATTTTTTCAACTCTATTTGTGGGACGGCCATAAAAAGCCTTAAAGATGAATTATAAACTTATTTCAATCTACATGTAAGGTAGCCACCCACAAAGACACCTTCAATACCTCGCCTTTTAATTGTGTCACCTTATAAGTATATGGTAGCAATAAGGAAAAAAATGTGTTTTCTTTAATGTTAAACTAAGACGGATAAATGCACGTTTGGGTGTAAATTACAATACTGACAGCATTGACAGGTTATGAAATGAAATTAATTTTGTTTCCGGGTGCATTTTCTTTTTGAATTTTTTTTTTATTTTATATAATATCAACAATTGGTCTCACCTGAGGAATTTTATTATAAGCGACATCGTTTTAGGCGTATTTTTTCATTTCGTCAGTGGTTTTTTACTGTGACATCTTAGGGGCAGAGAAAATCATTAAAGAAATGCGATTTACTTGAAACGGAAGTCTGTAACGGACGTGACATCTATGTTTACGAATACATAACAGAAAACCATTGTAATTTGAAGGTTAGGGTCACTTGAACATGGCGGCAAAATCGGAGACTTGGTGACTTTTGGCGAGTTCTCAAAATGTTGCTTATTGTTTAATAATTTTACGAGTTACGTGCTTTTCCATAAGTTTCACCAGAAGGCATATAAGCTGATCATCGCTCAGTTGGGTTATTGACGGAAATGAATGACATTATCTGCTGCCGACCTCAACACAGAACCCAATATGTATTGAATCTTCTGATTTCATATATGCTTTAAGCTGTAATATAAAACGGTCCATGTAAAAAGCGCAAAAATATATAAATATTAGATTAAAATTATCGAAACCTTTCCGTAGATAGCCTGTACCATCGTCACAACACATCAACCGTTTGCCATTTAAGATACGCAATACATGTGACAATCTGTAACGATTAACAACGTTATTCAATACATGTGATGTTGCACATCAATCTCTAACCAGTAACAGTGTTACTGTATGTGTCCCTTTCTCTGCAATACCATTAGTGTAATATACTTTTTCACTTTAACACCAGTTACTTTTCGAAATTAGGATAATAAAAAAACTGGATTTGCAACATAATTACTAAATGCCAACTTTTTAAATTTCTTATTCATGTATTTTCAAAGATATTAAATTACGTGATTTACACGAACACATAAATTACGTAATTCATCTCACCTTCATAACCACTAAGAAAGGAATGAAATTCAAAACTCAGACATCCTATTGGTCTTGTGATCGTAAAACGACTTATCATGAACAATATTCTTCTGAGTTACCATAAGATGTGCTCAAATTTTTTTTCAAATAGTGCAATGCTATAGTAATATTTTCATTCGCATTCTCATATCTTTTATAATCTCAAAATATATTATAATATTAACCCATTAAAATGAAGCTAACCAGCGTTTTAAAGGCAAAACGACGTATATTGAGCTACCTCCTTCTGACAATAATCAGGTCGTCGAAAGCCCAGACCACCCGACTCGTCCGAGGACTTAGAGCAACTAGTTGAATGGCCCGGAATAATCAGGTTGTGTCGGGCCTGGTCAAATTGTGATCAAAATCTCTCTTAAACTGTATTTTGAACTTGTCTGGACAGGTTTTAGATTCTGATAAAATATGCAATCATCAATAAATATTAACATTGACACATTGACATCATTAATAAATATTAACATTTGACATGATTGTGTACTAAAATGTTTTAAAACAAATTTTTGCCAAAACTATATGTTAGAATATAAAAACTGATTTTATAGCCATTTCTCCGTAAATGAAATTTTTTAATACAACCTTAACCCTTAATTGTGCTAGAGAAAATATATCCCATTACCCTTCCATTGTAGTGCAGTCAGCAAAGTAATTCTTTTAACCGTGTAAGTTAAAGGCAGCATTTAATGCTGACCCAAGTATTTCATAACGACTTCCCTTGAGTCTTCGCTCATGGATCCTGCTCATCCTATGCTTAAAAAGGGGCGCACTTCCGACACGCGAAGTTCAGACAAAATGTAAAACTTAATTTGCTAGTGCATTAATGTGCTCGTTTTAATAATTCAGAAAATGTACTATAAAATCATTTGTAGTCTCGCCCACTCAAATCTTTATTAAAATGGTTATTCAATTTTTGGGGAGTGGGCCGTTTCGTATCGTAAGGATCCATTTTCAGATATAGAAATGCCAGTAGTCTGTATAAAGAACATCACGGCCTTGAATTTAGTCCACGAGCTTAAGCCTGTTCCAGCTAACAGGTTGGAATACGTTTCTTTTGGATAGGCAGGGACAGTCTTGGTCTGAGCCCGAGCGGTACAAGGGTCATATTTTTGAAATTTAGAATGCATATTAACTCAAAATTTGTGAAGAATTATGAAGAGTTTCAATAAAGAGATGAGAACAACTTGAAATTTGGTTTGCATAATTTTTGGCACAAAGATAGCTCTAATTTAATATTTTACCTATATATGGGAAAGCAATAGTCCGTGGTGGCCATACCTAAACCCACAAACTTTCGGACTCGTGTCGGCCTCGGGTTTTAAATGAAAATGTTCCTAGTTTAAACCGATTTCGAGCTCTGTTACTATTAGATCGGATAAAAGTTCGAAATTTTGGCTTATTCAGAACTTTACAGAGCAATCAATCTATAAAGCGAAATATAATTTTTAACCATTCACCTTCGCTATAAGCAAACTCGATTTTAATAATATACAAACACGTTAACAGAACTAAGTCTAAGCTTAACGCGAACATAGAAATATAAAAACATATAATATATAACTAGTATAACATTTTCTTCCTACTTGATCCAAGATTAGAAGAAATCCAGAAGCTAAATTTCATTTAAGCGTATAAAGACCAAACGACTCCTGAGGGAAAAAAGGAATTGTCTTTTCCCTTTTACCGTTTACATAAAAGATTGGCCAATGACGTGAAACCACGTTCGATATCCTTTCGGCCCTTTAGACACATTGTGTACCAGTCAAAAGCGAGCTTAACGAACCTTATTACGGAGAGCAACTGACCACTTAATTCCATCACTGTAACCGACGAGGTACACGGCAAAAAAAAGATGTAAGAAAGTAGAAAAAAAAAGTTTCTGAGATCTATTGATACGTCAGTAGCACCATTTCGGTGAAATACGATGGAAGAAAAATGAGAGCTAATGTAGTTTTTTCTTCGTAACTAGCTGTTTTATGGTATCTTACATAACGTTGTTTAAAGATAAAGTTTGGTGGGGAAGCATCCAATCACACAGTTTCATTATTTTGAAATATTAAATGATTTGATAATGGTTAAAAACAATGTAAATTAAACTATTAAAAACGGAGCTAATGTAGTTTTTTTTTAACTAGATGTTTTATGGTATCTTACATAATGTTGTTTAAAGATAAAGTTTGTTAGGGAAACATCCAAGTCACGCAATTGCATTATCTTGAAATATTAAATGATTTGATTAAGATAATAATGGTTAAAACCAATACAAATTTAGATATTAAAAGCGAACAAAGAAATTTAGGCAGAATATACTGATGCATCTAAGGAAAAGTCATGGAACTTCCTCAGCAAAAACATATCAGTCATTCCAGAGGCTCCTTGGCGAGAAGCAGTTCCCAGGTTCAGACTTCGGACTGGTCATGACCGTCTCAGGATTCATCTCCATCGAATTGGACTTGCTACATCCCTGGATTGTATTTTATGTGACCTAGGTACAGACTATGTCTGGAAAACATTTGGACGAGTGCCCTGCACTACTGACTTTTAATTCAATCATTGAGAAATACTACAGATAGCTATCTAATGGCCTAAGCGACCAAACGACCGGCATTTGTAAAGAACAACAAATATTAAAAACGTGTGCACATTTTTATGCAGAAATATTACTATTGTTATGCAATGTCTTTCAATTTAAACTTTAAATGTTTCTGAAAGAGTCGTGGTTAGCATTTCCATATAATCATTAAGAAGGGAAATTGCATTTGAATTTTTTTCAAATTTGGAAATTATGCAAGGAAGAAAGAGACTATTCCTTCACGGAAGAATTTACTTTATACAGATTGCAAGTACTTGTCGAGTTCGCACAATATGTACTTTATTTGCTTGAAAAGCTATGAAAAATTACAATCTGTCATTCTGTTTCAAGTGCTCTAACGCGTTCACTGATCTCAATAATTGGGTGATCATCTTTCTATGATTAACGCCCTATGAATCAAATAATAGGAGTTATCGTCATCCAGACACAAATCGACATTTAACAGAATTAGCATACTCTAATGAATAACAGCTCAAATGTTTATGTTAACAATTTACAGTACAGACTTTGAAAATTTTAACATAAAAAATGTTTATTTTTTAGCCTAGTATAAAACATTTTATGATAAAATTATACTTGATTACAAAATAAAATCATGCCCGATTAAAGAAATAAAACGTTCTCAACTGGTCATTCATCCCCATCTGTGGTCTATAGTTAATGAGCGATGATTTCAATGGTTAATAATCATAGCTGCTCGGCAATGACAGCGTGACCATAACCATGTCCACGGGTGGTATTGGATGCTCAGTTAATCATTTACGAGTTCTTGTTCGACGCCCTGTCATACAGCAGAAGTCGCTCCACTGTAATCGTGAGTGATTAAAATTTTGTACAACAATGGGCGTAAATTAATATCCTGCGTCATTAATGGAAGCGAAGTAATTACACCTACCAGATAAATTCTAAAAGTATTGTTTAAAGGGGTTTTGTGCTTACTTATAGCTTCCACCGTGCTAACGAGTATCAATAAACATGAAAACAAGGTACACTAGGAGTAACGGATGATCAGTTGAACTACTTCATATCCTTAAGCAACACACCGCTATACGGCAGAAGTCGCTTCATTATAATCCTGTACACTTACAATTTAGTATAACGGTGAGATGGATTTCAACTAGGCCGTACGTGAAAGCAAGTTCATATGTAGACCTTATGCTGTTGTTGTCCTTATGTCGTATAAATCCAGTCTTCCATATCATCCCAAGATTTTTTCCATCTCCTCATTCAATTTTGCCATGAATTTAGATTTAAACCTGCTCACTCAAATATTACTACCTTATTCAGTCGCATTTGTAGTGATAAGTTTAGGGATAGAGATAACTTTAAAGCCCATGCTGGGGTATACGTTGTACCCCTTTTAACTCCTGATAGTGACTACAAGTTTTACATTGGTAGTACTAAACGTACTCTTGGTATCCGATTAGCTGTACATGCTTGTGACGTCAAGAATTGTAAACTTTCTACAGCTCTTGCCCAATGTGTTGTTAATGATAACTTTCGGCCCTTTTTTGAAAAACTTTCCTTTCAATTCGTTGCAATAACCCTAGTAATAATAATCGTTGCAACAGCCCTTCTTCTTCATGAATCCTTGTTTATTTATATCTACCGTGATTCCATTTGTAATTTTGACCCTGTATAAATTTTAAGTTACGCTTGGCGACTCGTTCTCGACTTTATGCGTGTCAGTCCTCTACATAGTTTCCTATGACATTTCAGTTTATTGTAATTTATGCTTGACTACAATTTGGCCATTTTTCACTGTCTTTTCTTTGTATTTGTATTTAATACTTGTTTAAATTTTAAATTCTCCCGTTTATAGCACTTGCTATTGTAATTTCGTAATTGATTAATCTTCAATAACCTGTTTATATTATCATTATTCCATAGCTGATTTATGCAAATTTGTCTGCCGATCTGGTTGGTCTACATATGAGCTTGTTTCCATGGTAATTTTTCATATAGTCACTGATGAAGGAACGAAAACACTCTGGCCTTTTAACATTTGTACGTCTTATAGGATGGTTTTATTTGATTAAATAACTTTTTATATATGGTATGTATCTTTAATTTTATTGCTTATACTATAAATATTATCAATTTAAAATCATGCGAGAAAACCCAGTTTAGCACTAGGCTTCATTCAGGAAAGTTAGTTCGTGTGAAACATTGCTCAAGCAGGAACGATAAAATAAATTGTTTTCCCCTTTTTACAACAAAGCAAAATAAATGAGTTAAGGGGCCATTTTCTCCCTGTCGTCCAGAAGAACGGCCATTATACTTAAACGAAATGTTAAATAAAAGAACCTATGCTATGAAGCAAACGTGTAATTACGTATACAAAAAGTGTTTCCAAGGTTTTCGCTCGATTTTATAGCTCCAATGAAGATTTTCAAATAAAATATTATTGTATAGGTATAGAATTGGTTACTCGAAAATTTTTAAATCCGAAATTTTGTGCGGATACGAATGTTTTACCTTCTGAAACAATTGCAAACACTTTTGGAAAAATACCCGTTTGCTTGTATGTGTATGTGTGGGCGTGGACACCATAATTAGAAAACAAATACAGCTATCAAATTTTGTGCGTAAATACATTATGTAAAAAGAAAATAGAACTAAGGTAGGAGGCTACATTATGGCTTACCTAAGATTTGGCTGTTTTTTTACCAACTGTAAAATATTTTTCTGAGAATAATATAAATTTTCTTTTTAAACCAACTGTAAAATATTTTTCTGAGAATAGTTGTTGGTTAGAGGAGTTAAGTTGGCAACTAAGAAAAAAAAATACATAGGTTTTGTGACTGTCATGTAAAAAATATATATAAGCTGTATAAAAAGTGACATGGGGATTATATTAGAAGTAGGATGTTCCCAATATATATATGGTCCATTTGAGAAATTATGTACAAAATATGTTGTAAGTAACAGAAAATCACAGAAATTATATTTTCCACTCTAACTAAGGCACACATGAGTTAAAAATCAGATTGAAAGATATATAAATTCACAAAAAAATCTTCAATCTAAAACGACTAAACACTTTAAAACTTAAAAAAGCCTATAACATTCTCCATCGAAGTTTTAATAAATTGAACTGGTTAATAATGTGAAATTTCCCATCTGAGAGAAAAAAATGGCCGCCGTAAGTCCATCACATCTTTTATGAACACATATGCACCATGAAGCACAAAGAAGCATATCAAGCAGCCCAATCTTTTGAAAAATATAACAAAACCAAAATTTTGAAAGCGAATTTTCCTGTTGAACTAATTAGTTAAACAACGCTTCTGTGATTTGACACCCTTTGAAATTGATATAACATTTGGCATATAGCGAACTCCTAACTTTCTTTGTTTTCACCCAAACAGTTAAATTAATCAGACATGTTAAAAACACTGATTGTAATTTTAGACAGGTCAAGAGAACTGCAATATCCAGTTTTACACCAGAATAAATATAATGATGCGAAATAGTATATGCCTTAAAAAAAATCTTATTAAAATTATATATAAATAAATATATATAAATAAATAAATATAAATAAATAAATATATATAACTATATATAAATAAATATAGTATCTCCTACGGAAAGCGATGCCATTACACACGTTCACCCTCCCCAGCCACTCAAACTGTGCTCATACATACCTCCGGCTGAGTCGAGTGGTCTGGGTTTCCGACATTCGACACGTTCACTCTCTTTGTTGCCATGAATGTGCAGTTTATGGTGCCATCTGGTGGATTCTAAGGAGACTAAAAAAATTGCAACTGCCATATTGGGACACCGGGACATGTCGAGGCTTCCTATCATTGAATTCATCATAATTTTAAAATTTTCATAATATTTTTTACTGTGCAAAACTATTATTATTCCAGGAATAATGATCATAGTGTATAGTATATGTAAAACATTTACCATTTTAACTACGAAATATATGTTAAATGTATCGAAATAGTTTACATTAACCAAAGTAAAATATATTAGTTTTGTTTGCTAAACGAATATGTCGGCATCACTAAACTGTTGCCTATTTGAAAAAAAAAAAAACTTTAAGAATGTTTACAAAATATTGTAAAAGAATAACTTTCCTTGAGCTTTCGTGATGCTGAAAATAAATTCCTCTTATTTCGTCTTGAATTGCTTCGAGTTACGTACTGTATTTCATGAGTGTCATAACATTTTGAATATTTTGCAAACGAGTGATGGTTATTTTTGGTTTCGAGCAAACGTGAAATCGCAATCTAATATTTTATAACTGATATGATAAAACACATTATAATTATCCCTTAAAATACAAAGACAATTTTGTAGCTAGAAAGCATAGCAATATCTTTAAAGAATTTTAAAATTGGAGGAATTAGACAGCCTGTCATTTTGATTGAATGTGATGTGATGCATTTTGGTTTCACGTTAACATACATGAGTTCTTTTTTCAGGTTCATGGACCCGATTTAAAAAAAAATCAATATCAACAAAACCAACTCATCATCATTAAATTAAACTGCCAGCATCATTTTTGTTTTATATTTAATATTTGATAGAAACGTATATTTTTTCATCTAGGTGAAAATTATTAACCTATTAGTGACTGGAATTTTTTTATTAAATTTTTTTGTACAGTGGTAGAAAAGGGTGTAAAATGAACAGAAAAAATAGTAAAAAACGTACAAGTAAAAGAAATTAAATTTATTTAAACAAATTGAAATACCCCACTTTTGGTACGCTAGACACGAGAAGATGCAGTCTTGTCCAATACAACATATATCTGATTTCAACCAGAAATTGATATTAACGTAATCTTAGTATTTTTAAACAATTGAAAATATTTAATTCACTATGCAAGTTTTAAATTTGGAAGTTAAAATTCAAAATTTTATTATTTTATAATTTAAACTTTATATTTTAGCTTTTAAGGTTTTATTTGCTGTTGAATTTTTTTTAAACATATTTTATGCAATCCGACCATGCATGTTTTGCTGCATTTCCTTATATCTTTATTTCCAGAGATTACACTTACGCAACTCACTTTTGTTAACACTTTACAACAAAGTTGAAAAGTGTTTATGACTTTGTTCATTCTGTCTGTCTGTCTGTCTGTCTGTCTGTCTGTCTGTCCGTTAGCACGATAACTGCCGTAAAAATGACTTAATCAAAATGAAATTTTAGTATGTTGTTCAGACGGTCTATAGGACCTATGGGAATATAAATGAATAATATCACCCAATTAGTTTTGGATTGAACCCGGGTTGAAAAAATGGAATACATTGAGCCCTATGGGACCTAATTTTTCAAGCATTTTTTAAGCGGATTTAAAATTCACAAATTGCTTCGAAAATTTTAGGCAATATTCAAATTGTTCCATAAAATATATAAAAAAAAATTCAGCGAAATATATTCAGTAGTTTTTTAAATAAAAATTAAAATAATAATAACACCTCTTATATGAAGCGATCACGTGTCCATGATATGAAACGATCACATGACCCACTTCAAAATGATATATGGCATCCATCTTGTCTCAAAATCGTGATTTTTAAAGTTCTTTCTAATTCATATTGAGTGTTGTATCCATCCTAAAACTACTTTATTTTGGCCTAAATTCTGTGCATCTACATACTTTAACAACGCAATGACAATATATTTCAGTTTAAATGCTCATACAAATTTGATTATTTCTACTATTAAGCCTATTTTTCACCTATGTAAAATGTAAACAGCAAAATATGTAGAATGAGTTGTATTAGAATCGCTGTAATTCTTTAACACAAAATCATTTAGTCCATGGAGTCTGCATGGCTGATATGAATGAAATATTCATTGATTTTAGAAAGAGAAGGACGATAATTTTCGATGAAGTTTTACGCATAGAGTTTTACTTACTTGTAGCTCCATGGTCTTAATTTTTAAATAATATAAATTATTATAGTATTGTGATGAATGACATGAATGGGGGAATTATTTATGAATGAAATGTTGCTTTTATAGAGAGAGCCAGGCGTGTTATTTTTTCTATGACGTCATTTGAATGGATTTCAGTTGTTTTCGATGAAGTTTTCAAATATAATAAATTATCGTAGTATTATGATAATTCTAAAATTATTACCGAGGAATGTATCACATTTTAGAGATGTTTAAACCAGGCAATTTATATTTTAATGCCGTCATTTGAATGAAGTTAATTTTTTTCGATGAAGGTTTAAGGTTTCAAATATAATAAATTAATGTAGTATTGTGATAAGTTTTAAAATATTACCGAGGAATGTATTGCATTTTAGACATGTTTAAATAAAATTGCATTGAAGTTGGAAAGTGTTTCATAATCAATGCTTTAAGCATGATTGATCTTTCTTGTTTTATTTAAACTGATATAATGGACGAAGACCATTATATAAAACTCTGATTAGTTCTAATATGTCATGACCAATTCATTATTAGAATATTGTTGTAGGTGACCAATAATTGTTTAAAGAGACTGATTTCAATGAATTCTAAGAAAACTGTAACTTTTTATATAGCGACAAATCTGTGACTACTCATTTTCTCTCTGCTGCGCTTTTACTGTGTATTTCCCCTACGCTTCTTTCGGGAGGATGCTACTGTTTCTCCGCTGTTACTACTTGAGCAGGTATTAGCTATGCATTTTTAAATGCACTTATCGGTTTAATTGTGAATACAGCCCAGTGATTTTTTAACTTGCAGTGGGTCACAATTTGTGCAGTACGAAAATAATTTGTGCACTAAGTAACTGGAATTTATGTAGAGTGAAAAAAATATATATATTTTCATTACATTATTTATATTGTAAGGATTAACAATTTTTATTCTCGACAATTCAAAACTTTTCTCGAATTTTCAAGCAGTGTCTTCTCCGGAGAAAGAAGAATCTAATTTTAAATAGCAGCCGCTCAGATTGCGAACGGCAGGTGGAGCTGGCAACCAAGTTCTAAACATGCGAAGAGCGAGTTGGAACGTGGCATGTGTGGCTGCAGCCAACAGTAGGAAAGGTGGACCATGCACATTATAATTTATTATTTGTAAATTTCGTTAATGGGTATTGTGTTTATATTATGATTTTCTAAGAGTAAACTTATTGTTTGTTCGTTCCGCTACCTTTACGGTGTTGTTTAAATTTATCTGTTATATTTTTTCGTTATTACATTTGTCTTTTCTAATGGCCGTAAATGTTTTATTAAAAAAGTGCAAAGTTCAGGTTGAAATATTTTTTTGTAAGTTAAATCCTTATATTTAATAAAAAGTACGCAATACATTTAGTCTATATGAAATAAGGAGTCACATTTCAAAAAAGAAGAAAGGAGAAAAATTAACACATATTTAACATTTTTCTCATTATATGTTTTTACTCTTTATACGATGCCTGTCAACTTCTATAAATGACAAAAGTAAAATTTTCGATCAATTTTTTTCCGTGGCGTTGAAAACTATTACACTAAAAGTTATGTAACTGCAATAAAATGGTATACATATTTCCTAAACTATCACTTTTTGTTCATTTATGAAATATAATTTAGTAATTATAGACGAGCGCAAAGAGTCCATTACTAACGAAGCGAAATCATTCTCGTGAATGTTGTGATCCCTTTTACACAAAAACTGCAATAGGTAGGAAGACGAAAATATGAACACAGACATTTTGATTTCATACTTTTCCTGTATTCTAATGTGTTTAATTCAATATTCATATTCTTAAAACGTATAGGCTCTTTTGAATTAAGATACTTAAATATCGAAAATAAATTTTTATACTTCTAATTTTATATTTATGTGTTAAATTAAGTTTTAATTTGAAATCTTTCACATATCGCATACTTCACATGTGCGAGGCCATTCAAAGACCGACATTTTGCTAGTTTAGTTCATTTTCAATATGTCGTCAAAGCGTTAACCTTGTTCTAAAACCGTCAGCTGGAGAATTCTGCATTAGATCTTAGATTTTATAACACAGTTATCTAAGGAAGCCCCCCCCCCCCCGCCCCTACTAAGATGTGAAATTTAGGATATTTTATAAAGCTACTTGTTTATCCATATTTTCAACTTCGAAGTTTCCAAAATATTCCAGCTGATCCCCCCCCCCACCTCGCACACAATTTATACAGTGCCAATAATGCCTGCTTGTGCAGCACGAATTTTCGGAAATTCCCTTTGGTAAACCTTGCTACAGCCGCAAAACTCAACTGTGCACCGGAAAAATTGTTTCTATCCACTACTTCTCCTTATCGGTCATCTCATTTGATGGTGAGGAAATATATATGTCAGCAATCAAGAACTCTTCATCGCCCGATAATTCTAGCAGCACTGCCTATGCTTCTTGAGAAGATGAAAAGATACACTAAAGAAATTATGGTATTGTAAATAACGAAACAGTCAGAAATTCTTACAAGTCACTTTCTGAATATATATTATAAAAATTTAAATCAGTAGTGCTAGGCAATAATGGTTTAATATTCTTGATACTACATATAACGAGTTTCACTGTTTATGGCACAGTCAGCTATTTCACCCGCTCGAATCTGGCGAAATATTAAGATAATTGTTACAAATACGTAAACTTTTTCTTTTCCCCAAGGAAAAACAACATTTACAAACACCAATTATTATTATTGGAAGACTAAGAATTCATCGCATGAGCTTGGCTACACATTTGTCGAATATCGTCGAATGTGTGACTTCTGGCTAGTTCTGGAGTCTTCTCGAGTTCTATAGTTTGAACAAGAATTTCCTTATGTTAATTTTCTAAAAAAAATCTACAGAGTAGTCATCAATCAGTTAGAGATTGGTTGGTGAAGAAGGAATAAAATTGGATTCGGAAAACTTCAGGGTCTTGAAAATATCATATTGTGTTTTGTTAATGAGTTGAGTATTTATATACAGTTTTATTGTACCTTTCGGATATTTTGTGACCTTGTATGACAGTTAGATATTTATTAGCTGTATATTTTTTCTGTTTACAGTTATTGGTGTTTTAAAAAGCGTTCGTTTCCCAAAAGTTGGGTTTCATTCTACTATCCTATGAATACGCCCACCATTGTTGATGACACTTCTTAGCAATATCTATAGTCTTGCAATTGTAGCAAGGCTTGTAATAATCTTGCAATTATATACAATTATAATCTTTATAATTTTAAAACTTCTGATTCTCGATCCTATGCCATTTGATAAAAACATCCTTCCATGAATCATCATTATAGTAACATTCGCATTCATGTTACGATACATTGTTTATTCTACTGACCACATTTCCAACAAATTCGACTTGATCTACTGCCTTCAACGGAAAATAATAATTTGAAACTAAGACATATTAAAGAGAAACCCCCTCGTAAATAAAAGCTCACAAAAAATATACTATATTTCTACTTTTAAATTGCACTACAGATAGAAGTAAAAATATGGCATATGACTGTATTGAAAAGTCATGCTGAGTCATATTTTAGGTATTTAAAAATTTGTCAAGCTTATCCTAAGAAGACTATAAGCAAATATTCAAGGCAATAGATCAACATTTTTGGACACACAACTTTAATGTTTAAAAAAAATCATGATGTGAAGTGTAGTAAACTAAAAATATCCAAATAAATGATCCAATACATGGTGAAATTCCACAAACGACGTCTAATTCGCAACTATTAGAATTAAGTTGATAAAACCTTACTAGTAGGTCTAGAGGAACAAGATTTATAGTTGTTTAACATCACCTCTGTTCTAGGCAGCATCGATTACATGTTCCTTTGGAAAGAGTAAATGGCAAGTTAGTTTCGAGGTTTGTTTCAAGACGCTACTCTTGCTCAAATGATCTTTTCCCATTGGGAGCGGAAGTAAATCGAACGTGACTTGACGCAATGGATTATTTTCTTTTCTATTTATGCAAACAAAAGGATAGAATGCCTTTAACACTTCAGTGCTATGTTGCATAAATGTCGCCTGAAAGTGTTTAAATGTTCCTATTTCATCAGCCAACAATAGTAAGTAATCAATATTAGCGTTCAATATTAATCAAATTTTGGCAGATGATCTGAGGAATGGGACCATGATTTTTCAATTTTTGTCTGTTCATCAACAAGAGGCAGGAGAGAAAACGGCCAAACTGCTTCTATAAAGCAAAGAATGTAAAATATTTTAAGAGAAATTTTCAAATAAGTCTTTCCAGGCAGCTACAGTAAATAGAGTATTATTTTAGCTCTTTCTATTGTTCTTACTTAGAATCGAATCCTTGTTAAATAAGAGAAATCGTTTCAATGTTCTTATGGATGTTTAGTTTTTTTTTAAGGTAAGTGCAACAAAGATAATATCCTAGATTGTCATTAGCTGAAAATTATTATTTTCAAATTTACAAAAGGAATATTCTAATATTTTTGGATTAAATATGAATTCTTTGATCATATTTTATTTAGACTATGCTGAAAAGAAAAATAAACTGAAATCAATGATCCAAGGTGTTGGTAAGAACATTACTTCCTTAAAAACAAAGTCTTATCACTCGAAGTATTATTTGAACGATTCTGTTTGATCGAGGCAAATTTCTCACAGAATGGGAACTTGGGAAGAAAACAATATTAGCATAGGAGGAGGAAATAGTAGAATATTGAAAATGTTTAGATTTTCACTCAGAATTTGCTGCCATTATGCTCAAAATAAACTTCCCTTTAGAAATGGATAAATGGTTCCATTTGACTTTAAATATTTTTCTATACTGATGGCAACGGTTTGATTTATTAGTTCCAACGGCTTAATCTAATGGATCGATGGAAAGCGTGTTTTAAAATAATTTTAAAAGTCAGTTATTGCAAAACTTTCATAAATGGTTGCTGTTTGAAATCCCGTCTGAATGTATCCAGTCAGGTGCAAAATGTTGTTAAGATTCACATATTTTTTTTAAATAAGAGAGCGACCCACCGTCATACAATTTAAAAATAAATGTACCACGAACATCTACAGAACACACGCATGTTTCATTTTACATGTTTCATATTTTACATCACGGATTAGTGAACACTTCAGCTCTGCACCGAGATAAGATTCAGATTAAATGACATCTAGATGCATTTAGACATCTAGATCAGTGTCTTTCAAAATGTGTTCCGCGGAACCCTTGCGACGGTATTCCCGGGATTCCGCAACGTGATAGATTCGTCTAAGTTACTTTGAATATCAATAAAATCGCTTAAAATCTGAATAAATAATTTGGACCTCAGTGGACTTCTTCTCCTTTTGGGGTTCCGCCACCCAATTAAATTTGAAAAGGGTTTCCGCGACCCAAAAAGTTTAATAAACACTGATCTAGATTGAAATTGCATATATAAAGACAATCAAGATGCATGCATCGAATGAATTAACTTAACTATACTGTTTCCAATATATTTTTAATTGAAAATGTAATTTGAAATGAACTTGCAAACGAAAGCTCGCACAAAGATATATTTGTATACCCTGATACTAATTGTGATACAAATGAACACATAAAAATGGATGGGAATATTTTATTCATGTGAAGACTTTCCACTTGAGATAATTCAATTACTATAGCGCATTATATATATCATACAGCTGATTATAACTGGATAACTGGAAAAGAAATAAATTACACAGTCCAACCTGCTGATGGTAGATACTATAAATTTTGCATACACGTCAGAATTGACCTCCAAGTAGTAATAGAAGTTTAAAATCTTTCATTTTTATTTGAAAAATTTATAAATCGCCGAAGTTTTTGTTTTGACATCCTTTGAGCTATTACTCGAGAACGACCAAACACACAAAATCGTCATCATGTATAGAAATTCCCCTATCAGGAGGGCACTTTGACGTATAGGCGTGACCTTTATGTTTTCGGCCCACCTTCTCTATGGGGATACACTAGTTCGTGGATTGTTTTTCGGGAGTTCCCATTAGGGTTCATGAAGCGGTCTCTTCCAAGTTGCAGGGAGGGTCTGACCTTTATGACAATGTCCCCAGATCCGTAGGCGACTGGAGTCGAGACTTAACGCGGGAACATCTTCCGATCCCGTCCGATGAATCTTTTCGCCGATTTCGCTCACGGTCTCGCTTTGTGGCGGATAAATACCCTTTACACCTCAGACCTCCTTTTCTTCAACGCTGTAAACCCCCCCCCCTCCCCCTCTCCATTCAAAATCGCCGTGGAGGTTCGAAATGAATATTGTACAGTAAGAAATAGCCTAAATTTTCTAAATTAACTCTGTTGGTGTACAATTAAGATTTCATTAAACGTTTTAGTTTATAACTAAAGCACACGATTTTTTATTATATTTTAGCCATGAGTTTATTTAGGTTTTGATTCCATTGTGGTAACTAGGATAAGCGGTCAAATACTGGAATCATTTGCTGGATTTCTACAAATCAAACTAATGAAAAATAATGCTATAATACTTTGATTTTTAGATTAAAATTTCTAAAAACTTTGGAAATATGGTATGATACAATGATCGAAGATGAAATATTGTTTTACATACCTCAATTTCAATGTTAATAGAAGTAAATTAACTCAAGTGTGGCTTCACTCGACTTTCTCATACCAGAATCCATTTTGTGACTTTTTTCTTTCAAATTTTGCAACCGTACCAGGTAATGTACTATAATTGTGACAATTTTGAACAAAGATTTTTCCAGAAACGCATAGACCGACAAACAAACGCTGCCGAAGAATCATTACAGTACTATCTTCTAACAAAACACAATTAATTTCATTGATTTAGCTTCATTCTTATCAATTTCGCGATATATTTTTATCGATTTGGCGATATTTTTGTCAATTTGGCAACATAAAAAAGCTCGCTAAGTTAGCGATACCCCACCAAATTTTTCATCAAGAATTATGGACGGACCGATAGAGAAATAGGTTATTGAGATATTAAATCAATTCCCACAAAGCAACTTTGTTTATCATAGAAATTGAACTTAATTTTGAAATATATTGAATTTGCATCAATTATGCGCCATTTTTATCAAGTTAGGGTTAAATATGTCGCCACATGGTTAAAAATATCGCCACATTTGTAGCCAAGTGGGATGGTTGGACTGACAGACAAACGCTACCTAAACATCCGTACAATACTATCTCCTAACAAAACACATTTAATTTAATTGGCTTAGCGTCATTGTTATCAAATTTGGCGCCATTTTTCTCAATTTGGGACATATTTTATAGATTTGGTGACATTTTTATCGATTTCGCAACATTAAAAAAGTCGCCAAGTTGGCGATATCCCGTCAAATTTGTCGCCAAATGTTACAGAGACAGAAGGATGGAGAAATAAGTTCTTAAAGTAAATAATTTTAAGTAGCTTGTGATATTTTTTTTGCAAGAAAAATTTTGAAAAATCTGTACTGTTTATCCAGATGATCAGAATTATAACATATTACCCTTCACTTTAAAGGGCTTAAAAAATATTTCAATTGATTCCATACTTGACAATGTACCTCCCAGAAGTTAACTCCCTTACCCTCTCACCCAAGGGCCGCTCATGACGTCATGAACGCTTGCGATCATTGAGCGAAAAATAAACCCTTTCATGCATGATTATGTCGAATTTTGTCCTATGCTACCATGTTAAAAAATACAAAATTTCGAATAAACGGCGGACTTTTGCTCGAATTCAAAACCATTCTATCTATTTCTAGATTTTTTGATAACAAAACTGAATATAAAACTTCTTAAAAATCCATTAATATTTGTGGCAGCTACCTACCGTGTACACTAAAAAACGACCACAGATAGACAGATAGACGGACATCACTTCAAAAATAGTCAAAAAATATTCAGGAGGTCCTAAAACATATGTTTGCATCAAAATCTCAAATTTTAAAATTTTCCTGAAAACAATACTTTCTCTATATTATGGTACACATTAGTATGAGAAAGTAAAAATGCGCATTATTTTTGTGCTTATATTTGAAACATGTTTTAATATTCAGAACTTTTATTTAATCTGTAGGTGTCCCATTTTGTTGCGATGTGACTTATCCCACTTGTCTGAAATAGCCCATAAATCACCATGGTAAAGGGGGTGAGATTGCAGTTTCTGTTGGTCCAAAATCCCCGGGCACACCTTGATAAAAGTCTTACTTTGCCTGATAAAACTCTATTTATACCGGAACAAAGTGGAGGTGGGGTAAATTGGGTTGAGGAGGAGGGTACGGTCCCATCCACAGGAACCGTGCCCCTTTTCCTCTGCCAACAATCTCTCAGAAGGGCTTTTGGACTCACAGATTTAACATGCCCATACTCCGCATGTACACAAAGATAGTTTGGGCAGTTCCACGTTTAGTGACCAGTAGACATTTTGTCCGCACAAAGCATGGATATAAATGACTAGTTTATCTATCTGTCTTATTACCATTCTTCATGTAGATCGATACAGTGAAATTCCCATCATTTCAAAACCTAGTAATGCCATCTTAATCATATATTTTGGGCCTTTATTCGCAAAAGATTTACTGCACATTTTAGAATATTACTTTAGAATACAAAAATCTCCAATTCAGTGATTGTTTCGTAAAATATAGCAATCAATCTTTCGATTAATCAAATTAATTACAAGTAATCGAGTAGAAATTCCGTAAACTTAATAATTAATTAACTATAATTAATCTGAAAGCCAAAACATAAAAGTTCTATACATGATCAGTTTCATTCGATAGAGCAGTAAATAATTTCTTCCATGCTAATTATATGACGAAAGGATCATTTGGAACTCCAAGCAAACGTAAAATTCTCCGAGAAATAGTAATTTATGAATCAAGCAGACATATCAGTGGTAATTAATAGAAACTGTTAATTAAATGTTTGAACTTTAGAAATGTGACAAGGAAATCTGCTTATCATTAGTTCAATATTTCATGTTCAGAAAATTTTGCATTTGAAAGTCATTTGTTATTCCTTGCATCGCGGTATATACCAGTTTGTGAGTGACATGTTCTGCCTTCCCTACAATAGGGAAATCATTAGAATCGGGTCGAAAATTCGAAATCTTGTTGTCAATGACTTTACGCAAATAGCTTGGTGTCTGCTTGGCGCATTTCTATCTAATGCGCGCATCCTTTCTGGTTCAAAAACTACTCGACCGGACTTCAGAAAATTTCGCTGTTAGGAAGATCATGAATTACAGTGGTGATAAAAGTAAAACCAATCGTTTTATACAATCACCCGAAAAAATTAAATATATAAATATGCTTAACTTTCTAAAGAAAACCGTTAATTCCACCAAATCTAAAGATAGAATTCGTATTCTGAGGTTCACATCCCATTGAGTTATTAGTCTTTAATCGTCTTTGGCTCATGTAATACTCATGTTTTTGATATAGGATGAGGCTGGAATGACAATAAATTACGTTTTGCAATCATAAATCTAGGTTAACTGACAACCTATCAAAGACCGGATTTTTATTATATATAAATACATTTTATTATATCATAGCTAATATTTTTTTTAATTACTGAGCCAATCTGCTAGTCTTTGCCCGAACCTGTCGAAGTACCATTTAATTAATGAAATTTCAATGCAGTTTACAACGTGTGCTGGTTACTATAGATTTGTGTAAACGACACACGACTATAGAGCGATAAAACAGTCCAAAACAAAACAAAAATTGGCTGGAATATGGCTAAACCCGACTTTCTTACACCATAATCCAGTTTTAAGTAATTTGTGATTTTTATTTTTTTTAGA
This sequence comes from Amaurobius ferox, assembly GCA_951213105.1. NCBI lineage: Eukaryota > Metazoa > Arthropoda > Arachnida > Araneae > Amaurobiidae > Amaurobius > Amaurobius ferox. The sequence continues at coordinate 15,049,431 of OX578140.1, forward strand.
AAATTTTGTAAGAAAATTTATAAGAAGTCTATGTTGTTGGTCCAGATATTTATAGCATGCTACCCATTATTTTAAAGGACTTAAAATCTTTCGTTTGATACAAAGTTTGACGATGTACCCCCTCGGAAGGTAACTTGACGCCCTCCCCCTTGAGGGTTTACTAATGACGTCACGAACACAAATATTGCATCCCGGCCATTTTTCACTATAATGATTGAAACTGTTGTGTTCCGTGATCATTGAGCCATAAATAACCCATTTTATGCATAATTATGTCAAATTTTGCCCTATGCTGCCATGTAGAGAAAATATAAAATTTCGAAGTTTGCAGTCGAATATCAAATATTCTATCTAGTTCTCGAAAACAAAACCAGTTAGTTTGGGGAAAATCCACACAATATTTGTGACAGCTATCGTATACACAAGGAATCGATCACAGACAGAAGACAAGACAGACAAACAGCATTATAAAAACTGTCAAAACGTGCTCTGGAGGTCCTGAAACATATATTGTATTCAAATCTCCAAAATCAGAAATTTTTGTAAAAACAATACTTTATTCTATATTCTACAGATTGAAAAAGTAAACATTAGTTTAAGCACAATAAGGAAAGGTTTTGAAATTACATTGTCATTAATTTAATCTTAGATTAATATGATTCTAATGTAACTAATTTTACGTATATGCACTGGAATTATATTCTCCTATTCTATTCCCCGTCTTTTAAAGCACATATAAATGACATCTATAGTCAATAAATTTGGTTTATCAACAATCGTGTTTTGATACTCTTTCGATTTTCCTCCCAATTTAAAAACATTGATAACACTAATGTTGCGTCCAGTTTTTGTAGATAGGTCATATTTTGTCTTATAGTCAACAATAGATTGGTCACGCAATGCTGACGTCACGTGCGATGGGCGAGTCCGATCGGAAATTCGTGTAAGAAGCCATTTTGTCTGAAAACTCAAGATGTGTGGGATCAGCATATTCGGAGCCAAAAATTTTTCTTTGCTTTGCTAAAGAAGCTTTTATGTTACAGATATCTTTAACGTGAGACTTTGGTTATTTCCGTTGTTGGTTTTCAGTTTGATACAAAATATTGCCTAAACTCCTAAATCATTTTTGATAAATATAACTTAAAACTTTATTCCGGACTCTTTTGCGTGTCTATAGATGGTATTGTGCTCACTGTTTTGTTTCTTTTAAGAGTTGCAAAAATTGTATTTTATTTTTAAACTAATACTAAGACAAAATTATTGTTATAGAAGGAAACCAGGGAAATAAAAAATACAAAGCACTATCATATCACTTTAACAAAGTCTATTAACTTCATTTGGTTTGTGCACTTATAAACTCATTTCAAGGACACAATAAGCAATTCTTGTTCTTGTCAAAGGTGAAATGCCATTTTATTAACAGCGAATATATCGAACTTAATGAACCTAATATTTTCAGAAACAAGTTACAAAACTTCGACTGCAGCTCTGATTAACAAATTACAGTTATTTGCAAAAATTAATTATACGAAATTTTATTGATATTTAGAGATAGATGAGTTAGAAATGTTTTTAACCAATATTTTTCTCAAAACAAGAGCATATTTCAACTTGTGCCTGTATATGTGCTATATACGTTATATGACAGTATTTTAAGTAATTTATTTTTGTATGCGCTGCTTTATCGAGTGTGCAATTTTCTTGCTTATACCCCTCAAGTCTTGAAATTCATTTTCTAGAAATCTTTCACCTTATCCTTGTCCGTTCCATTTTCTCCATTGCACCATTTTCAACTTCTACTTTTTACATTACTTCATTATGCATATAATATTCTATAAAAGAAACAGTTTTGCAATGGACTCCAATCTTGGGACCAAGGACATGTTGCTGATTCAGTTTTGCAGATTCTTCGTCGATTAATGAATGCTTTGCTGATTCATCCAACATGCCCTTTAATTCCGTAGATACAAGGTCGAAAAAGTACTAAGTGTATCTGAACAGATTTTAGAGATGTTTAAGTTATCTAGAAAATTGCGTAATTTGTATTAACCCTAAAAATTCCCATTTGCTATAATTTTAAAAAATCCGTAAAATTATACAGAAATCACACGATTGCCAAATTTTAGTGAAATCGGACAAATTGTTTTCGCTCCAAAACGGATACATGCATTATAAAATTATATAAAAAGACGTTCAGACATGGTACTAAAATAGTTCGTGTAGTGTCCACGATATACGAGAACATAAATAAATCCATCAATTACCCATTAAGAACACGAATTCAAATTTTCTATCTTATTGGAAAGAGATCTATTTATAGTTGCAATACATGTTGTTAGAAACACTTGATATTTTTCTGTCGAGTATTTTCGTTGTAAAACGACAGTTACAGTTACCGATTGCTATTGCGAAAAGACACTTATCTTAGCGATACATTTGACGATCGCGGCAACAAATTTAGAGAATATTCATCACCATCACAACTTTTAGTGAGCTTGGAAAACTTCCAGAATCAAAGAAAATCGTCAAAATTTTGTCAAAATATCTAGGGTTTTTTTTTTTAGATATCCCACAGAGAATATATACGGATTCCCATTGGAACAGTAAATTGTAAACTCATTAGTGTTTTGAGAATACTATCTTCTTATTTGTGAATTAGTTCAGCATTTATTTGTCATATTATTGTATATGACGATTTCTTTGTGATATTACTAGATACCAAGAAAGTTATTAACTTATATTGTTTCTCTTTTAACCTTTACATTTCGGTTCAAATATCCCTTATTTTCACCTTGTGAACGGCAGAATAACTAAAAATTCCATCCCTCGCTTTGAACATCTTGCCTTCTGTGTGCAACCCGTTCCTCCTTCTAATACAGTTTAAGCAGAGATTAAAATTCTTACAATAGGAATTCTCAAAGCATTTTAATGGAAGACAATAGGTACACATACGATATATCTCCCTGTCCAGAATATGAGGGTGGAAAATACTCGTACAGCTGTTGCACCAGATCCGTTCTCTAATCATAGTGTTTCAGTAGTACAACTGTTGTACCGCCGTAGTAAGAAGGTAAATACAGCTTAAATTATCAAAAGCTACAAGCATTCTTGTAGTCTAAAAAATAGACCCGCGAATCCAGAGGATAATCCTCAATAATATACTACGATGTAATATACTCGTATGTAATATATAAGAAAAGAAAAAACTTATCCAGGAATTTGATAAAAAAAAAATAGAAATTCTGACTGCAGTCCTTCATTTATCTAGTAACAAAGCAAATACATAAAAGTTAGCTCTTTATTTAGAAAAGAATGTTTTATTAATATTTAACGTTTTTATACGTTTCATTATGTTTTTCATATTTTATTCTTCCGTGTAAGATGAAAAACATTTTTTAAATATTTTACAACTATCGTTTTCAAATACTGTTGTAACTACGTTATGTTTAATATATAAAAATTATCAACTATTTCGATTGCTAATATTAAGTTATTAGAAACAATTTAATTTTGGTTTCTTTTTAGTATTATTGACTATATATTTTTAGTATCAATATTTTATTTTTACTGTCTCAAACTATCGTATAAAGTATTGTTTTCATAAAATTTTCGAATTTAAGATTTTGACAGATAGAAACATTTTATGTCCCCGCTGGTGTGTGCATTTGTATGTCTCTAGTCGTGTATACGATAACTAAAAAGGGCCATGCAATTTTGTATGGAAGCATTATCTAAAAACGCATAACTAGATATAATTTGTAATGATTAGAACTCTAATTGTTTCATATTAAAGATTTTCGTAATATTACTTTCATTTAAGGACTATGATAGTAGTAATCTATGAGGTAAATTCATAATTTGAACAACGACATTGTGGTAGTAAAGGATATTAAAACAAAGTATAATAACACAATGAGACAAATACTTTGAATCCACTGACATGATAAACGTCGGATGTTACTAACGGCAGAAATATTTTAAGCATTTTTCAAAATATTGAGAAATAACTTTTTTTTTGTGTATTGATTGAACTTAGACTCATATCCAATTGTATATTGTATTTAGTGTATCAGAAAATCGAGTGGACACTTACTCTCCAGATATCTTTAAATATCCTATTTCGCCCATGATCTTGCCATATTTTCTATCTATATCAAGCACACGATAACACAACGACGATGATGAAATTTAAAAATTTTATCGTCGACGGAAATCAAACTATTTTTTATAGTCATGGAAGCACGAAAGAAATTGCTATGGGTTTAAAACCCATAGCAATTTCTTTCGTGCATACAAGATATTCTCAAAGAATGTATAATACGCAAAAAACATTTATTCGAGTGTATTTTGTACCCATTAAATGCTACTTTCTCTTTCTTCCTGCCCATTCCTGGAATATATCATTTGAATTATACATGCAGAACATTTTTTTATCCATTTAACAACTTTACAATTATAGTTTTACAAAATAAGTACATTCGGAGTAAAAAGTTAAACTTTGGAGTTGGCTAGCATATGTTATGAAAAAGTTAAAATCCACCGATCATGATTCAACAAAAATAGATTATTTGAAATAAACCGTTTGCAATTTGCGAAACACTAAATTTCACCTCAGTAAACATTCCTGGAAATGTAATATGCTTCCGATTTTGAAGGTATTTTCAACAATTCTAGTAATATATTTGTTTCTGTCATTGTCAAAAGTATCAAAAGTATTGTTTTTGTTTTACATGAACGTTGTTTATTTCAGATCGTTTCTCCAATTAACTATTTACCTTTCTCTGAGTTAGAATGTGATAAATGCTTTGAAAATTACATTTTTCCATGGAAATTCTCAGCTCGCCGAAGAGTCAAACGTATAAAAAAATGCTCTATTTTAAGGCCTGACTTGAGATGTAATCATATCTGCTATATTTAAATATTTTTATGATCTGACATTATGAAAACTTCATTGATCAAAGACTACAGCTGATTAAATATATCAACTGGCTTAAAGGAAAAAATAATTCCTTTATAATGAATAAGCCAGAACAACAACTACTGTAAAGATAAGAAAAATTCATTCTACAGAAAATTTTCTGAGAAAATTTATAAAATCTCGCATAAAACAGAATAAACCGAAAAGAATTATACTAATCGGTATCGAAAACAACAACAACATTGTTCGTCAACGAATATTATTCGTTTACGTAAGAAATTTTCTACCTTAAGAATTTTCCAACACAAATTTACCTATATTTTTCTATAATTGCTATCCAATCTTATTTATCCTGAAGAAGTCGAATCTTTATTACTTTGAAACATGTTGATACTTTAAATCAAATATTTATGATGTTACTAACAAAGCATTTTTAATTTTAAATTATCTTACATAATTTTATATTATTTTATATTACAGTTTGAGTGATGTTTTTAGTATTTTTGAAATGTTGTAAAATAATGGAATGGTGAATTTTCAATTCAATTCGACATTTCAATTTAGCAAGTTACAACATTGAAGCTATGGTATGCACAGGAAATATATTATACGCATATTATAAGTAGGTTTTGAAACTACAGGAAGAATCGAACTGGAAACAAGATCTGCCTCTGATGTTTTGTAAATACGTTGGAAAATATTTACCAGGGGCGTTGTTTGAAGAGCGAAAGGTAATATGATTATAGTTTCTCAAAATATTTCTTCCTTTAGTTTAAACTATATTTCAAACCCGACCACTAATATTTCCCGCTTTGTATTTTATCATAAATTATATTACGCAGGATAAACATTTGATAGTAACATTTGATAAACTTTTGATGGTGCACTCCCACCTGGATGAAATTGTACTTGTCCCCAAAATATGTGACTTCATTCTTCCTTTGGCTGACGTTTCTCCTTACTTGATGGAATATTTTGTACAATACAGTTATTTTTGTTTAGAAATACATTTAGACAAGCAATCACTAGATGTATCAACAAAACATTCAACTGATTCTAGCCCGTTATCCAGATTAATGTGTGAAACTTTTGAACTCATTGGAAGTTGGCATTTTTTGCAAAACAACTATTAAACTTCACATACCATTGCTTTCCATTAAAAAAGGAAAATGAAACATATGCACTACGTTATCCCACATTACACAACAGTAAACCGAATCTGTTATTTCCTTATAATCTGTACAACTAATTTAGTTGTATTGATGTTTCCGCAACATTGCCAATGGTTAGAAGAGAGATTTCTTCAGTTTATTTCTCGAGTTACGATCTGCCATTTTCTCTTTTCTTCTGGTAAAATTTCAGAAAATGATTTATACTGAAAATTGAGTCACTTTTGAATCGTTTTAGTATTAAAAATACGAAATAAAATACATTTTTTTAGTGTTGTAAGGTATAAAAATGAACGGCACAGAAAATTGTTGAATCACATATTTTCGTAATGGAAACAATGACTACTAGAAAACAATCTTTAAGAAATGAATTGCGTCTAGAAAAAATACACAATTTCGAAGTCAACGCCAATAGATGTCCTAACACTTAGCAGCATATAAATAACATTATCTAAAATACCATTTTCTGGTTCTAGTCTTGTTAAAAAGTTTATTTATCGTTCTTACATTGTGGACAAACCTTATTAACAATATTTAATACTTCTTTAATTTTATGTAATCTTGCAAAATACGAATTTATACTAACAATAGTCATTTAGAAGGCTTAAGATATAGTTTCTACTCTGCATTTGAGTAACCAATTTTTAAATTATTAAAATTAATTCTACAATGACTCAGGTCGCCATGCATGAAAATGTCTCCCAGTTTATGAAAACGACGCCCAATTAACGGAAAAGGCGCCAAATTGATAAACTTTAAATTTAGAATGTAAGTAAAATTTTGATCTAAAATTTAGGAATGAACTAGAATTCAGACTAATTAATAAAAGGATGACAGACGGCATATTATGGTTCAGTAGAGTCAGGTCTGTCAGTACATCTTGGTGAAGAATTTGACGACCTTGGCGGATTTTAGAAAATGTCTCCGAAGTGATAAAAATTGTCAAATCGACGAAAATGTTGACAAACTAGCCGAAAATTCAATAACTCAGAAAATTTATACTATTCATTAAATATAATTTCATAAATAATCCCCGTTACACTTAGGAAATTAATAATTTATAATTCTTTATTCAAAATATAGTGAAATTCATTATTCGTCGGATAGCTGCGATATTCATCGGATATTAGTGGAGCGAAAACTGATTACGTTATGTTAAAGGATGGTACAGTGTGTATGTTTCGTAAATATTCGTGATATAGTAATATAGAAAGGGATGAGGTGTATGGCTTATATGAGCTTACAGATATTAGGCACGCAAGTAATGTAGGCGGGCAGATAGGAGGAAATTTTTTGCAACTCTACTCTCTTATGATGGGCTTACCTTACATTTTAGTGATAATTCTGGTACATGTAGTTAGCTGCATAGGTACAGGAAACACCCAGTGGTAAGATAACGCGTTACTCGATATTTTTGCCTACTAACTAAAGTTTTAAACCACACATATTAAATTATTACTGTATCCTATAACAGGTTAGTGATGCTATAAACTATACAAATTTAATGTGTAGCGCTTCTGGTGTCGACATTGTGTAAACAGATGTACGTCCAGAAAAAGTACAATACTAGACCAGCATCTCAATCCTGAGGTTATTCCCAATGGGAAACAAAATCGAAATATTGAAGAGGTGTAATATATATCTCACCCCTTGACGAAATATTAAAGCACGGACTCTTCCTCTCCAGTGCTTCAATATTTCGTCAAGGGGTGATATAAATAGTGTGCAGAAGCTGAAGATACAATGTTACGATCGAAATCGCAGCTGATAGTCTGACATGCTTCCCAATTACAGTTTTACGATTAAAATCGTAAAAATGCGATTCAAAATGTACAGCATTGCATCCCAATGAGAATATTTACGAATATGTACAGTGTTGCCTTGGATTTTAATATTCGTTCTGAGATTTTACGATTTTTAGGCATTGCCAATTTGTAATGTAATGATTGAATGGTAAACAGAACGATGAACTTCCCTCTATTTTTACTTTCCTTATATAATGTATAAGGAAAGTATTGTGACGGGGTCGAAAATTCGAATTCGAGTTTTCGACGGGAGAGCACGTTTCAAGCATCCCTGATCACGAATCAAACATTTTTGAAGTGATGTCTGTGTGTGTGTGTGTGTGTGTGTGTGTGTGAGAGAGAGAGAGTGTGTGTGTGTGTGTTAAAGTATGTGTGTGTGAAAGTATGTGTGTGCGTGTGTGTGTGTCAGTGGGTCTGTGGAGACGATAACTGACGAACGAATGGACCGATTTGAACCAAATTTGGTACAAAAATCACAATCCGTAAACACTGGAAGCCTATTGTTTTTATACGTAATCGAATATTCAGAACTCCCCTAAATTTTCGAATGAAATTTTGAAAAAATCGTCAAAAAATCAAAACCACTAATAAAGTTACGCAAATAGACATTTCTTATGTAATTTTTCATTAGAAAACGATTGACATAAATTTTAGAACGCTAACACGAGCCGTTGAGATATTGTACATTTTTCAAAAAAAATATCAAAAAGTCATATAAAATAAAAAAAACATTTCCTATTGATAAACATGTTCACTTTTCATATGTAATACCATGCGATAAATTGGGTGACATCATTCTCGTGGATCTATCTCGTTCCATTCATGAAAAAAGATACTCTGAGTAACACTTTTGTATTTGGACGCCAATAGTCATTTATCGGCTGTAAGAATAACTTATTTCTTAGTGCATAACGCTTGGCGAGATTATGGCGACGAATTTGATGGAATGTCGCCATCTTGGCGACTTTTTGAAATGTTGCCAAATTAACGAAAATCTCGCCAAATGGATAAAAATGACGCTAAATCAATGAAAATGACGACTCATTGTCGAAAATTCAATGTCTTGGAAAGAATATTCGTATCTACTATAAGAAAAACCTATTTTTTTACTGTAAAAGTAGTAAATTCATTACATTATATAAGGAAAGTCATGTGTTGCGCACATCAGATTTTTTAAATTCTAATCCGATTTTAAATGTATGGTAAAGGAAAGTTTTATTTTAAATAATATAATATTTAATGATTTCGTAATTTATATACTTGAAAATTACATTCGTAATTTTACACACAAGCGGAAAAAAAGGTATTTTTTTATCGCTACCTATGTGAAGTTATTCAATTGCAAGTTTACTTTAATTCCTGTGTCTCAGGTGTGGATTAAGCATGAAATTTTAAGAGAGGGGGGCGATTTGCATGAAGATATTACTTTGCGAGTTAACAGCGTCGTGTAAACAAACCTCTGTGTTCTGTAATACATAATGATAAGCTACTGGGGGAGGGATACCTCCAGGCGCGGATATCGCCCCCCCCCCCGACATGTTTGAGTGTCGCATTTAACACTATATTTTTTTTAATATTCTGTACCTAAAACATTGATAGATAGGCAACGGCATCCCCCCCCCGACAACGGCATGTTTATTAAAAATATATCGCATGGTAAAATTACGCACACACAGCGAGCACGAAAATCTGCTGGATCCAGAAACAGTATCCGCGTTTTCAGACATTCTCGTTAAACACAAAATTGACGAAAAACGTGCTTAAAAAATTGTTAAATGTTAACACAGAAAAAGCTTCGATCGATCAGACGAGAGATCCGAACGAAAAAACAGAGTTACCAAATCATTATGGAGGGGGAAATTTAGTCATAACATTAGTGAAAAATAGTTCAAAACTAGCTCCCCTCTCTTCCAATTCCAAGAGGTTGTAATCTTAGAAAGTAGCCCAATTTAGCGGGAAGACAGTAGAATAAGCATCACTGCTGGCAGCATTAAGGAATTTACGATATATTTTCTATTTACGATTTTAGTCGTAATGTTTTCATGGAAAGACGACGTTTTCGAAATTTTTGCACGACCCCTTAACGAAGTATTAGGATACACCAAAGATCAGAGTCTCCGGGTATGCGCAGTGAGTGATTTTCTGTTGCCATTGGGAATGATGGCAGAATTGAGATGCTAGCCAATACTGACGCGTAACTGTCGCCAAAAAGAGACATTGTAGATAGCTATGTCTACGTTAACAATAATTTACAATTAGGGGGGGGGGGGATCAGTCGCCAAAGTGGTTTTCCAAAGCTGAAAGCGAAATTTTCTTTAGCCAACTAGAACTTGAGGGACGGGCCCACAGTCCTTAACGTACAGCATTGCAGGTGGAGAAAGATATGCTCGTCATCAAAGCCAAAAAATTCAGAACGAGCCAACGGAAGTGCGCAATGTTGATTAAATGTTAAAGTAGAACTGCTAAGTATGCAAAGCGTGAGATATAAAAGCCCAGTGCCAGCAAACAGCATATATAGATATGGCCGTAGCAGTGTTCATCAGCCAATCACTGTGCGACGAAAATCAAATCAGTAGATGGGTAACATACCCCAAGATATTCGTATTGTAATGACACATGCGTGTAAAAAAAATACCAAATTTATTGAATCACTGATAGCATCAACTCTCCCTAAACATTACTAAATTGTTAATATTGTAATTGCGCCAATAATAAACAATTTTATATAAATTAAGCGCATTTACTGACCTCCAATTATTTGAATGCCGTTTCAAAAGAACTAAATGGGGATGTATAGTAAGCGCCTACATAGGACGGGTTATTAACAAAGCAATGTCATCAATATAAATTCTTAATTTGGCATTTATGTTCTTATTATGATATGTTAATTAATTAATTCTTATTATGATATGTCGAAATAATAATTAATGTATATTCCTACCATAATTTATTTAATATCATCGCATACTTTTATAACAAATCTTTAAAATTATTAGTTGGGTGTTGGATAAAAATATTTCATCTGGCGTCCTACATTGGATCAGATAAATACAGCAAATGTTATAAACTTCTGAACTCATTTGGAGTCGGCCATAAAGCTTTATGAAAGAGCTGTTAAAGTACACAGATCATTGCCTTCCATACAAGAAACAATTTGCGCAGCAAATGATCTGATATCACACCACAGTAAAACCAAGCTGACATTCCTTCCAAAATCTTTCCATTTAAGAACTTATTTCTACTATTCAGCCTATATTTTGTTTCCGTGCCATTGCCAGTGGTGGGGAAATATATTTTTTTCAGTTCATTTTCTCGAGGCAAAATTGGGTCAATTTCTCTTTCCTTCGGTTACTATTTTAGTTAGTTTAATTTTGGGGCATTTTCCCTATCCATTTGAAATCTGACTTTTTACTGTCTCATGTGTAGTATTTGAGAAAGTAGCGTTTTCATGAAAATTTTCGATTTCGAAATTTTGATGCCAATTTATATTGAAGGACCTCATGAACATGTTTTGAGTATTTTTGCAGTGACATCCGTCTGTGTGTCTGTCTGTCGTCTGTTATATGTCTGTGATCGATTTTTTGTGTACACAATAGCTGTCACAAATAATTATGGATTTTCACAAAATTGTTTACACGGTTTTGTTAACAAAAATTCTAGAACTAGATAGATTTTTTTAAATTCTAGCCAAAACTTTAAAAGTTATTCGAATTTTACGATTTCTTAACATCGCCCGTAGTTATGTCCAAAATTTGACATGACTACGCATAACAGGGGCTATTTATGACTCAATGATCACGGAGCGTTACAGTTTTAATCATTGTAGTGGCAAATAGCCGCGATACAATCTTTGCATTCGTGACATCATAAGACCCCCGGAGGAGGGGGAGATGTCAAGTCGCCGCTCCCCTGATGGGGGTACATTATCAAGCTTGGCATCAATCAAAAAGGTATCATTCGACAAATTCCTTGAAATACTTTAAAATAAAGGGTAACATGCTATAACTGTGCTGCTATAAAAAGTATTGTTGCGAACGTGCAATAAATATTCTCCCACTGGCGTCCCCATCTTGTCTTTCGCCTCTATCGCTGACCAAACTGTGCCATCGGCGTATTTTCTCCAGAAGCCAGCGGTACGAACATTCTTTTCCAAGCGTCACTCTATGGTTGCTAGAATTTGAGTCAGAAGAAGGGTTTCCATATTGGACGATTTATCGTCAATACGGCGACATTTGGCGACTTCCGGTATGTTCCAGAAACTTCACGAAATAACGGTTAGTCTAGGAGATATTAGATAATTGTGGAAATTTTTACAGAGAGATTTCTTGGAGTTTCTATAGAGATACTATAAAAAGGACTGACTCATCACACCGTTTGAGTTCAGTTGACAATATGCGAGCTATAGTGAACTGTGGCTTTTGTCAATGTTTTGAGAATAGTTGCGGTTATTTTGTGAAATGAGTGGAGCATTTAAGTGTCGTTTAATTGTATAGTGTTTCTGTTTACTTTGTGCTTGTGAATAAAGGTAAGCTATCCAGAAACTTGGACTCGTTCATGTATCCTGCGTATACATCCACGATTCTAGAGGATAAATTTCGTAACAGTATTCTGGTACAAGAAGGTCAAATTGGGCCACTCTCCAGTTCATTGTTTATTGAAATTAGCTTACAATATGTATAAGGAATTAAAGTGCAACAATGTTTTTTTTTCTTTCCTTACAATACATGGTAATGTACAGGGAAAGCATTGGACTCGTGTCGAAAATCTGAGCTCGAGTTCTTAACGGATCTATACTTTGCGGGCACTCTAGGTCACGAATTATTATTTACAGCGCAGCGTCTACAGGGTGATTAAAAACAGATAGGCCGAACTTTGCGAGATGGTATTACACAACAAACCAGGCCAGTTACCTTACACCTTTCTGGTAGGTCGGACGGTCTGGGTTTCAACAATCAACAACAACAACAACAACAACAAACCAGGCAGGGCGCGGTTTCCCATTGGTTAGCGCGCTGGAGTTGCACTCGGTAGGCCCGGGTTCGATTACAGCCACTGCCAAAACTGCCGCCGTGTTCATGCGGAGTACGATCACGTTAAACATGTGGGTCCGAAAGTCCTTCCGAGAGGTTGGTGGTAGGGGAAGGAGGGTACGGTCCCTGTGTATGCCTCCCCCACTGGGTTCTGTTCTAAATTAGATGGCACTTCCCGACCGTCCAAACAGTTACCTTACACCTTTCTGGTAGGTCGGACGGTCTGGGTTTCAACAACAACAAACCAGGCATATTTCGTCATAGTTTACCTGGTCGGAAATGACACGTTGAGGCGCCAGTGGCCCGCTTAATGGTGAAACAGATGTGGTGAGGCAAAAACACTAGTGACTTTGAAGTGATAAAATGACATATTACAGTAATGGATTAAAAGAGCAACCGCCAATCGGAATGCGGTGATGGAAAGATTAGCGAACCCTCTCGAACAGATCAGGTATGTCGCGTACTTCGGCAGCAGAGGCCGCAATTCTGGCGACAAGTTCCTTTTCAGATTCAAGGGGAGTGCCATAGGCGAGACTCTTGAGATATCGTCACAGAAAGAAGTCAGGACACATCAAATCGGGCCATCGTGGGAACAAAGCTATAGGACCACTTAGCTCAATCCATCGCCTTATAACGCCTTTACGTTTCATTTCCGACCCGGTAAACTATGAAGAAAAATGCTTTTTTGTATACTACCACCTCCTACATTTTAGCCCATCTTTTTTAATCACCCTGTATATGTGTTTGTCTGTGCGTCTATGCAATATATGCATCCACACTAGATTATAAACTGTTCGACGAAATTATACAACATTTGGTAGGTAAGTAATTGCCTATTACTCAGCTTAATAAGCTTACGTATTACTCTGGTGCTGATTATATTCGTATTTTGGTAGGATTCAAAGGAACTAAAACAGTAATTTTCTTGAAAAAAGGTCCGCAAAAATCGGTAAAGTTAGAAATTAAAGAATAAACATGCTGAAAAAATTAATTAAATGCTTATTTTATGCGTTATTTTTAACGACAAAACAAATAAGACAAATCTCATTTCTGTAGAATAAATCGTTTCCAATATATTTAAGTTTTGGTAAATTATGAGGAGCTGTTTGTAACGAGCTCGGCTCTCATTTCCAATTACTGATCGCCTTGAGCCCGTTCGGTGGTTCGTTTTCTATACTAAGCAAAACACTTTCATTTCACACTAACGCATTTATTACATCTAAATATTTACAGACATATGTACACATCTTCCCAGATTCAAATTGACTCATACATCCTATTCCGGACTCTGCGAGTCCGATCGTCTGTTCAGTTCAGCATCTTCCAAGCAAGTATTCTCTTCTTCAAAACGCCATCGCCCTCCCCTCCAATATCTGGCCCTTGACCCCCCGCAGTCCGCAGCATCAAATTGCGTGGCCAGCTGCAAAACTCTCGAAGTAAGATGGCGGGCCTAGAATAACCTTTCCCAGTCTTCTTGGCATGGACAGAGAGGAGTTTGTAACACTGTTAAAATGCATAAAGTTGCCAAATGGAAAATATGTGTAAAAACTTTAAAATGAATATAATTTTAAACAAGTTTCCGTGTCAGTCTATACTATTAAACTCAATTCGATGGATCATGAAGGAGAAAATGAATTTGGTTTTGTAGGAAAAGTCACATCGGATTTTTACAGTTTCTGCTTTAATTAATACTCTCTTCAGTTTTTTCTGCATTTTCATTTCTTCTATTAAAGAGTCCATTTATAAATATAGACGAACAGTTGTAAACTTTAACGAAATTTTTATTTATATTCTTTTACATTCTGCATCTAATGAAAACGGAATATGAAAGTTGCATAAGGTAATTAAAATTGTAATTATTTTATGGTATTTAAGGTTAAAACATACAGGTTGGATAAAATCGTTATACAGCATATGAAATTTGATATCTACAATCAATCTTTATATGCTGTGCCTAAAGCAGTCTTGTTTTACTGATTGATTCAGACAAGAATTTGAGCGATTTTTTTTTATAAAAGTCGCGCTAAATCTGAACGGATGATGACGCCTTATTAGCTAACAGATTTGACCTTATAATCAGCTGACGCATGTTTCGAAAAATATTTCAAATAATTTTTAGGCTTTTTTACTTTCCTTATATACATAATGTATAAGGAGAGTATTGTGACGGGGTCGAAAATTCAAATTCGAGTTTTCGACGGGAGAGCACGTTTCAAGCATCCCTCATCACGAATCCAACATTTTTGAAGTGATGTTTGTGTGTGTGTCTGTGTGCGTGTGTGTGTGTATTTGTGAGTGTGAAAGTATGTGTATGTGTGTGTGTGTGTGTGTGTGTCAGTGAGTCTGTGGAGACGATAACTGACGAACGAATAGACCGATTCGAACCAAATTTGGTACAAAAATCACAATCCGTAAAAACTGGAAGACTATTGTTTTTATACGTATCAAAAAGTCATATAAAATAAAAAAAAACATTTCCTATTGAGAAACATGTTCACTTTTCATATGTAATAGCATGCGATAAAAATTAGGTGACATCATTCTCGTGGATATAGCTGGTTTCATTCATGAAAAAAGATACTTTGATTAATACTTTTGTATTTGAACGCCAATAGTCATTTATCTGCTGTAAGAACAACTTATTTCTTCGTCCATAACGCTTGGCGAGATTTTGGCGACGAATTTGGCGGAATGTTGCCAATTTGGCGGAATGTCGCCAACTTGGCGACTTTTTGAAATGTTGTCAAATTAGCGAAAATCTCGCCAAATGGATAAAAATGACGCTAAATCAATGAAAATGACGACTAATTGTCGAAAATTCAATATCTTGGAAAGAATATTAGTATCTACTATAAGAAAAGCCAATTTTTTTACTGTAAAAGTAGTAAATTAATTACATTATATAAGGAAAGCCATGTGTTGATTTTTTTTTTATTACGAATACGGCGAAAATCTATTGGTTGATTTTTAATTGAAATAATCCTATAAAATAACATTCGAAACTCTCAATATGTAGATATATCTTTCCTACAGATAGATAAAGACCAGCGTTATTGAGAAAAGAAGATAATGTGGACATTACATGACTTTCCCTACAGACTGAAATTAATTTCCTCTTTATTTTTTTAACAATGCATTAAATTGAACACAATTTCACAGAATAACACTCTTAATTACTTGAAATCAGATTGAATTTGCACTTTTAATTCAATTTTCGTTTTCATTTGGTAACTGGACTAGTTTCAGAGGCGGCGCTGCAAAAGTGCGAAAAAACTGAAATATTTCGAGAGCGATTAGTCCAGGAGAAACGAGGCTGATCTCATACTTTTTATCGGCAAAAAATATGCATAAAACAAACATTTAATTGATACATTTGGTAAAACATAGTGTCATAGTGTTTTAGTTTAGATTTTGACGATTTTTGTAGTTATTTCGTAAAAATGGCAGGTTCTTTATTTTCCGAATCATACCATAATGAAATTTGGTCAATTAGTTTTTCAGTTAGAGTTAAAAATTGTTTTTTCGTGTTCAAGAGGTCCCAAAGTGTTTTGATCTGTCGAAAATTAGAGTTGCAATTTTTGATACAATCCCAATACTTTCCGTATACATTACCATGTAATGTAGAGGCAGTAAAAATGGTTAGGTCAAAATGATCAAAGCTAAAAACGTGTAGATTTACAGAGCCGATGCGGTGGTCGAGCCGTCAGGGACATGCGTTTCCGGCTGATTGCTCGATTGCCGGGTTGTGGGTTCGAATCCCGCCAGCGGGTATGGATGTTGTGATGTCGAAGTTTAGTCAGTCTTCTGCCCTTGGGGAACCTCAATAAAGTGAAGCTGCATATACCCTTCGCCATGGGACCAGGGGTCTATTGGACCTGGTGTAAGGTTTTCCTTCACCACGGGGATTAGAAACAACAACCGATTTACAGAATTTCGCGGGATAGATTTTTCACCCTACTACAATACTTTCTTTACGCATATAATATATATGTGAGAAAAGTAAAACTTTACAACCTCGTTTAGAGTAATCAATCATACTTTGTGAAAGAGTTCAACTTTGTAAATGATCGCTTTTCGCACAAAGATATTTGCACAATACTTTACCGAACCGGAAATCACACCGCAATAAAACCAAACCGTCATTTTTTCAAATTTTGAACTTGTATGTAGAAAAAATTCTTACCGTTTCAAAGATATTTTTTCCGTTCCATTGCGGGTGACGCAAAAACGGATTTCTTCAGTTCATTTTCAGATGACGGACAGAGGCATAATAGTACTTGGTCAGTCTCAATAGTAAGTGGTCAATCTTAATATTAAGTTGGATCATTCCATCGACATTTTATGAAATTGGGCACACCGTTCTCTCGTGATGATGAGACAAACAGAAAAATGGATTTTCAATTTTATTCATATAAATGAATGGGGAAAGTACAAAAAATGTCCCAAATTCGTTTTAATGTATTCCATCATACTTTATGAAAGAGCTGTTGAACTTCGTAGATGATTACATTTCACGCAAAAAACATTTGCACCATACTTTATCAGAAATCACTCCGTAATAAAAGCAAACTGCCATTCTTTCAAATTTTGTACTTTGGAAATGTTCGTACTGTTCCAAAGACATTTTCGGTTCCATTGCCGTAAATACGAAAAGACGTTATTTTTTTCCAGTTTATTTTCCGAGGTAAAATAACACATTTTCTCTTTTCATCAGTTACAACCTCGCAGGGTGATTTATTGCTAAAATGGTTTACTTCGATAATTTATGGGGCTTCTAAACAGTCAAAAAAGAGGCACGTAATTAATATATTTAAAGAACTTGAATAGCATAAAAAACTGTTTAGCTACAAATATTGGTAGAACTTTATTGACAAAATTTCTGACAATTTCTAAAATATAATATATTTCGATTCGGTTTAAAATGATTTGTTTCTTCGAACATGATATATTTACGATTAACAATTTCGTTTATTCATCGTTTTTAAATGTTTACCTCTTAAAGTTTCCTTTTGTGCGAAGAACGAAAGTATCAGAAGTAATATTTTGGTGATCTTGATGTTCCAAGTTACATGATAATGATATATCCGAATGATCGTTTGCATGATAATATAAAAATTAAGCAAATAATTTATTCATGCCATATTTTCATTCTGTGTATACGTATATTACGTATATTGTTAGAGCGTATCCTCTGGGATCGTGGGTATGCACGCAGGATATAAGAATGAGTCAAAGTTTCTGTATAAATAAGACGTTTATTCACAAGTACAACATAAACAGGAGTAATATACAGTCAAACATCACTTAAATACTCCACTGGTTTCAGAAAATAACTGATATTAATCTCAAAACGGTGACAAATGTAATTTCACAAAACAGTGGCTACTATTCTCGAAACACTCTCTGCTCCAACTGAGTAATAAGTTTTTTTATAGTCTCTTAGTAATAAGTTTTAATAGTAATAAGTTTTTTTATAGTCTTTATTGTAGAAACTTGTGGAATTCTCCATATCTCATAGAATATTGGTTATTTCGATGTCTCTTTCGAATGTTCGCTAAAACTAGCAAACTTTCTTCGGACTCGGAATTCCGGAAAGTAGCAACCCTAGAATGACATCATGGGTAAGAATGACCTCACTGGAGTATTTTCTTTTGAGAACTAGATAGAGAAAACATCCCGATGCTTTTTCTAACCCCTGTCCCCTGCCCGATGTTTTCTCTCCCTGATCTTCGAAAGAGACGAAAGGAAAGACGCCAGTGAGGGAATATTACGCGTTCGCAACAGTATATATATATATATATATATATATATATATATATATATATATATATATATATATGTATATATATATAATATATATGAATATATATTTAATTTCTATTTTGCTTTAATACTGTCACAGTTTGCACTGCTGCCGAACAGGCCAATTGCACCCCGATCAACTCCATCCCTTAAGCCAAGGTGTATCCGACTCCGGCCGAGAAATTTGAATAAATTGAATAGGGTGAAGAAAAAACATTTCCATATTTAATTTAATTGAAACATGTAAGCTAAGAACTTGCCTGTTATAAAACCATTGGAATATATTCTCATTTATGATCATTGAAAATGAACTAATTGATAAAGTATTCGTGGTGGAATAAGATAAATTCTTACAAAGAAGCACAAAAAATCCATTTCATTTTTAACCAATAATATCTTATATATTTTTATCGTTTTTGAACACAGAAAAATATTGCTTTCATTTTTTATATTTTTTTTTACATTTTTAAACCTTGATTCATTTTATAATTCTTTTATTATTCAATAAACCATTAAAAATTGATTAGAAATATAATTGGCTTTGTTTTTTCATCAGCCATGTTATAATTTCAAAATTTTATCAAAGACATATCCTGGAAATCTGTTAATTTAAATGTAACTAGTTATTTAATAAATAAAGAAGACCCAAAATAGTCTTGGGTTGGGTTCCCCCAAATCCTTAATCTGACGCTAATTGTACCTCAACAGTAAACTTCTAAATCGCTTTCGCATAATCTTTATTGCATAAAAAAAAAAAAAAAAAAATTGAAAATAATGTGTTACATATTATTTTCACTCTAAATAATACACTTTCAAAAATGACAAGTCAACACATTTTGAAAAGCATTCCAAAAATCTACCCCAATACACTCGCTAACTTGCTACGACTCAGATCAGAAGCGACTGACCAATAACAGTATCCACTGCACTTGTAATTTTTCAGAAGATTGGAAACAGGCGTTTGGAAGTAACGAATCTCGGCTAAACGGCTATTAAACTGAAGTAAAAGAACATTCTATAACTGCGCTATTTGCAATGCGCAGAAGATTGGAAACAGGCGTTTGGAAGTAAGGAGTCTTGGATAAACGACAATTAAGCTGAAGTAGAAGACCATTCTATGGCTGCGCCATTTGTAATGTGCAGAAGATTGGAAACAGACGTTTGGAAGTAAGGAGTCTTGGATAAACGACAATTAAGCTGAAGTAGAAGACCATTCTATGGCTGCGCCATTTGTAATGTGCAGAAGATTGGAAACAGACGTTTGTAAGTAACGAATCTTGGATAAACGCTATTAAGCTAAAGTAGAAGACCACTGCGTCATTCGTAATGCGCAGAAGTTTGCAAACATACGTTTAGAAGTAACAAATCTCGTATAAACGGCTGTTAAACTGAAGAAGACCATTCTATAGCTGAGTCATTTGTAGACATAAGGGCATAGAATAAAATCAAAACAACGAATCCATGTGTAAGTAGTGGTGTTGTTGTTGTTAAGATCCAGACCGTCCGACCTACCGTAAAGGTGTAAGGTAGCCATTTGGACGGCCGGGAAGTGGCACCCAATTTATACCAGAACCCAGTGGGGGAGGCATCCACAGGGACCGTACCCTCGTACCCCTACCACCAATCTCTCGGAAGGATTTACGGACCCACATGTTTAACGTGATCGTACTCCGCATGAACACTGCGGTAGTTGTGGCAACGTGCAAATCCAGCACACAAACCACTGGGCTACCGCGTCCGAAATGTGCCAACAGCACGCGGTGATGTGTAAGTAATGTGGACGAGTTAGGTATTCTAAATTCCAAGAAAAGCTCACTGGAAATTAATACTCTAGGCAATTATTAAAAATGTGCATCGAGCATCACGCATAATACCTGGCAATTGTTTTAAAAATTTTAATGCTGAGGATTATCTTTGAAGATGAAATATGATATTTTCCCCAACGAAAGTTCTGTATAAATTAAATTGTATAGTGTTTAATATTAATACGATAGAAATGAAGAATGCATGGTATGCCAGTGGTCACTTAATTATAATTTCGAATTTTTGATGAAAGAATAAGCAGAATTTAAATGTTTACTCATTCTATAGCATAACGGTCTGATATAGGCAACATAGAGCACTTATAATATTTTTTTCTATGAATAACATTTATGGTTGGGGTCTCTCTGTTAGAAACAGGAGCGTTAAGAAAAATGTAAATACTTTGCGAGCTTATATTTCCCAACAAATGTAAACATATTTTACTTATTTTGCCAAAAATGCGGTTCTATTTATAAGTGTATAATATTTTCAATATTTTAATATTTTGAAATGTTTTTTTTCGGTTGAAGTGTAATTAATGGTAGAAGCGTAATGCTAAGGAATTGATACGATAACATCATGGTCTCGATGATAAAACGATTGCTTAAATCTGAATTTTTGTGATAATCATCATACAACCTTTAACAAAAGATAATATCGATCATAACTACTACAGGACCTCCCTAACAAAAACCTGATTCGATAAGAAATTGTCCGTTTCATGCTTTGCTTGGATTACTTTCTTCTTCTTTGACATAGACCGTCCGACCTACCCGAAATTGTAAGGCGTCTGTTTGGACGTCCGAGAAGTACCACCCAATTTATAACGGAATCCTGTGCAGGGCGACATCCAAAGGGAACATATTCCCAAATTCTCGGAAGGTCATACGGACCCACATATTTAATGTGTTCGTACTCCACGTGAACGCCGGGATAGTTTGGGTACAGCCGGAAATCGAACCGGATCGTCCGACTGCAATCTCCGAGGGTGCTAACCACTGGGCTGTCTCACCCTTTTTATATTTCTTTCTGCGTTCTATAGACAGGCATAATACACAATACTATTTATTTCACACTTTACCTTCCAACTTTGGGCCTTCTATACATTAGCAGTTATTCTATATATTATTGTATTTCATACATCACCGGGCTGGAAAAAGCACTTAAGTCAAAATCAAGGACTTTGAAATATCAAGAAATGAACATTTTGATACTTTTAGGGGAACTTTTTTAAAATTTTGATTTTTAGTTTTAGAATACGAATTGAATTTTTATAGAGTTTGTAATATATTTATAAGCTAAATAAATAATATTATTTCTTAATTAATATTTTATTACCACACTGATATTCGTGCAAAATGTAGTAGGTGTTTAAGGTTGTTCTTTTTAACATCTTGAAAGCCCAACTGACTTACGCATTTCTTTTCACAACAAAGTTCATAAATTTCTTAAACCAAATATGTATGTTATAAAAAATTGTAATTTTTGACTTATGTGCTTTCACATCAAAAACGTAGGCGAGGTAATAGAGAACGCAAAGAATCTAGTATACATTTGAAAATGTAGCTGTCAGGGTGTGAAGTGAGGGGGGAAGGATCCAACATGCAACTGTCAAAGATTCAAATTTAGAAAACTCGGGGAAAAAATTCTGTTATATTCGACGTAAAATTCTTTCAACACACCCCGCCAAGAATCTTCTTTCTGAGAGAATGATTATTTGAATGAAAATGCTCTTTAATAGTTGCCAGCTTTCATTAGCGAATGACTTGCACAGCTTACGTGTCAAAGTTCCGGAAACAGCTGAGCCTGTTAAACAGCGTCCCTGAACAAGAACAACAAAAGTAAGGATGAAAGAAAAATCTAAAAGCTTTCATTTTTGTCTTTCCAGTCGCTTTCTTTCAAAGTTATTGGGATCGTGGTACGGAATATTTATTAGGATTCTAAATGTTTTTGGAATGAAATCTAAATGAGCAACAGCGATGAATTGAGACATCGAGCGAATAATCAGAGGGTAAGAAATTAATCTTCTGTTCCTTTATTCGCGTTTCCTTCATTTGAACGGAGTTAATCAGATTGAGTATCCCATTTGGGGAATGTTCCGGTGAATGTCGAGAATGAGAGTGAAACAAAATTTAAGATTTTTAACATATACATGAAGAAAACTTGTATTTTATTTGTAAAGAAAACAAAAGTGAAACAGATATATACTTTTTAAAGTTAATTTCGGTAGGATGAATGATAAAAAAATATATAAAATAATTAGTTCAAAGGTCACAAAATATGGTAATGTATGAAGCAAGATCACATTATAACGGTAAATAACAGCATCCATGGACCAGTTTAGCGTTTATTATCCCCTCGCCCAGCATGGAATAACCGACATTTCAACGACAAAATAGTAGCACATGGGTTTCATAAATTGTGACACATATTAAGTTTTGCTGTCATTGCAGATATCGCTGAAATAAAACTAGATAAAACTAGAAAATCGGTATTCGGTTTTCTTTTAACTCTGACTCGTACTGAAGGGATCCCTGCAAATTGAAACAGACTTTGCATAAAACCAAGTTTCATAAAACGTGTTCCTTTTGAGTTCGGATTTGAATGAGGCAAATTCTCGATTTGTTATATTAAGCAACTAGCCGCCTTTGGCAACCAGCCTGTTCGCTACCCTTGAAAATTCTGACCGTGGCAAACTCGCTGGCGCGACCTACCAGAAAGGTGTAAGGTAACTGCTTCGACCAGCCTGTTCGCTACCCTTGAAAATTCTGACCGTGGCAAAAATTCTGACGGCCAGGAAGTGTCACCCAAATTAGACCGCAACCCAGTGGGGGAGGCATCCACAGGGACCGTACCTCCTTCTCCTACCAACTACCTCTCGGAAGGACTTACGGTCCCACATGTTTAACGTGATCGTACTCGGCGTGAACACGGCAGCAGTTTTGGCAGTGGCGGGATTCGAACCCGGGCCTACAGAGTGCAATTCCCGCGCGCTAACCACTGTGCTACCGCGCCCTCCGCGACAATCTCCATAACTTTCTTTTCATACACCCAATTTAGACCGGAACCCAGTGGGAGAGTCATCCACAGGGAACGTACCCTCCTTCCTCTACCACCAACCTCTCGGAAGGACTTACGGACCCACATGTTTAACGTGATCGTACTCCGCGTGAACACGGCAGCAGTTTTGGCAGTGGCGGGATTCGAACCCGGGCCTACAGAGTGCAATTCCCGCGCGCTAACCACTGGGCTACCGCGCCCTCCGCGACAATCTCCATAACTTTCTTTTTATACACCCAATTTAGACCGGAACCCAGTGGGGGAGGCATCCACAGGGACCGTACCTCCTTCTCCTACCAACTACCTCTCGGAAGGACTTACGGTCCCACATGTTTAACGTGATCGTACTCCGCGTGAACACGGCAGCAGTTTTGGCAGTGGCTGTAATCGAACCCGAGCCTACCGAGTGCAATTTCGGCGCGCTAACCACTGGGCTACCGCGCCCTCCGCGACAATCTCCATAACTTTCTTTTTATTAACCCAATTTAGACCGGAACCCAATGGGGGAGGCATTCACAGGGACCGTACCCTCCATCCCCTACCACCAACCTCTCGGAAGGCCTTACGGACCCACATGTTTGACGTGATCGTACTCCGCCTGAACACGGCGGCAGTTCAGGCAGTGGCGGGAATCGAACCGAGTGTAATTCTCGCGCGCTAATTTAAATTTTATAATGACCATATGCTATTTAAAATATCCATAAAATTCATATATCCATTTAAAATATCGATAAATTCAAATATCCATTTAAAATATCCATAAATTAAAATATCCATTTAAAAAATCCATATCGTTCCACCAATCCATTTAAAATATCATATAAATATAATAATTTCACCCGATGTATCCAATACATATGCTAAGCTCTTAATCGGTTCTTCGCCGAGAATTGGCCGAAAAATATAAAATCATGACGTCTTTAAAATTGCCATTTTGTGAGCAATTTTCATTATTTCTTGACCAGATTGGACTTGTAAGAATGCCAGATCTTTAAGCTTTCTAAAAATGTAAATTATTAGTCGAAATTATGAGTAGTTTTTACGATGGGAGGATTTAAAAACGAAAGTTGTTTTTTTTAACCGAAAGTGACTTTTGTTTTAAAATCTTTAAAAAATATTAGAAATCAAAATTGAGATTTGAAATTGATATATTTTTACTCGCAATTGTCTGCTCTGTCCGGTGGTGTGATTTGTTTTTTTTCTACTACTTCTGGATCGTGGAGAAAAAAGGGCAAAAAGGGAAAAAGACGGTCGAAATCGCATAAAACATTAAATAACTAAAAAAAATAATTAAAATTTTAAAAATCGGTTTTCACGTGTCCCCTTCCCATCCCCCCGGGTCTCCGATTGCCAAATTTCGTAGCTCTCCGACGCGCGGTCGCTATACGTATAGTGTATAAGACAGACAGACAAAAAGACAGACAGACATTGTCTTTTATTATATAGATAACTCGCCAAATATTACAGATAATTGGGCTGACTGCAAATTGAAACCAGATTTTGCATAAAAAGTGTCTGTGCATATGCACCATTTGCATTTCATTTCACTCCGGATTTGAACGTGGAGAATTCTCGACATTTTAAATAAGCAATAACTCGCCAAATATTAAATACAATTTCACCGATATTCTCTTTTCTTTAGACTTGTTACTGCACAGCGCCACTTTTTTTTAACACTTTACAACAAAGTTGAAAAGTGTTTATGACTTTGTTCATTCTGTCTGTCTGTCCGTTAGCACGATAACTGCCGTAAAAATGACTTAATCAAAATGAAATTTTAGTATGTTGTTCAGACGGTCTGTAGAACCTATGGGAATATAAATGAATAATATTACCCAATTAGTTTTGGATTGAACCCGGGTCGAAAAAATGAAATGCATTGAGCCCTATGGGATCTAATTTTTCAAACATTTTTTAAGCGGATTTAAAATTCACAAATTGCTTCGAAAATTTTAGGTAATATTCAAATTGTTCCATAAAATATATAAAAAAAAAAATTCAGCGAAATATATTCAGTAGTTTTTTAAATAAAAATTAAAATAATAATTACACCTCTTATATGAAACGATCACGTGACCATGATATGAAACGATCACATGGCCCACTTCAAAATGATATATGACATCCATCTTGTTTCAAAATCGTGATTTTTTTAAGTTCTTTTTAATTCATATTGAGTGTTGTATCCGTCCTAAAACTACTTTATATTTGCTTAAATTCTGTGCATCTACATACTGAAACAACGCAATGACAATATATTTGAGTTTAAATGCTCATCTAAATTTGATTATCTCTACAACTAAGCCTATTTTTCACCTATGTAAAATGTAAACAGCCAAATATATAGAATGAGTTGTATTAGAATTCCTGTATTTTTTTAACACAAAATAATTTAGTCCATGGAGTCTGCATGGCTGATAGGAATGAAATATTAATTGATTTCATAAAGAGAAGGACGATTTTTTTCGATGAAGTTTCAAGCAGAGTTTAATTTTTTGTAGCTCCATGGTCTTAAACAAAATGTTTAAATAAAATAAATTATTATAGTATTGTGATGAATGAAATGAATGGGAGAAAGTTATGAATGAAATCCTGTTTTTATAGAGAGATCCAGGCGTGTTATTTTTTCTATGACGTCATTTGAATTAATTTCAGTTGTTTTCGATGAAGTTTTCAAATCTAATAAATTATCGTAGTATTATGATAATTCTAAAACTATTACCGTGGAATGTATCACATTTTAGAGATGTTTAAACCAGGCAATTTATATTTCAATGCCGACATTTGAATGAAGTTCATTTTTTTCGATGAAAGTTCAAGTTTTCAAATATAATAAATTAATGCAGTATTGTGATAAGTTTCAAAATATTACCGAGGAATGTATTGCATTTTAGACTTGTTTAAATAAAATTGCATTGAAGTTGGAAAGTGTTTCATAATCAATGCTTTAAGCATGATTGATCTTTCTTGTTTAAATTGAACGTTATTGCTCAAGGGGCCTCATAAAAATTTAGATCCTCTATTTTTATGAAAACACCACTCATCAGGAAAAAAAATTATATGAAAGAATTTAACATTTAAATTTTAATAAACTTTCAAATTGGATGTATGTTTCTATAACCGCTAGCCGAAACTTGAAAAGTTAAATACGCTGAAACACGTTGTATAGAATGTAACAGAAATTTAATTTCAAACCTTGAAATGTAGAAAATGCACGTTTCTGGAAAATATTAAAATAATCAAGCAAGTTAATCGTATCCAATACTAAAAGTAACGCCGCTAATAACACCCTATGATAATGTTACTTCATGTAGATCCAGGAATTTCCGAGCAAATCTGTCTTGCGAAAGTTTTCAGATATACTGAGAGTAAAATGTTAATATTCATATTAAACCTTATTATTCGAAAAGGGGACATTATGAAACCAAATCCGAGAAACGAACTTCCCGCAAATGTAACCTTAAATGTAACCTTAACGTTCGACACAGATTTGTAAAATGTGGAAACAGTTAAGCCCAAAGAAGCTGGGCAATTCTCAGAAATGTTTCAATTATCGGATGCAGTTTGGCTCCCGAAACTTTAAATCCGAAGCATAGGCAATTTCGGTTTTAGTAACATGAAACAACGCGTTGGATGCAACATTATTTAATTTATCTTGGTAATACAGTTGCTGTGTGGAACTAGGCAAAACTTTCAAATTATATATTCAATAAGAATAATTCTGAGACTGAAATCTTTTAAATGGACTAAACTTAATTTCCAGAAAGTGTCTATACACAATTTGTGAGATTCAATACATGCCACGTAAAAATAAATAATCAACAATAAACAAAAAATTTCTAAAAAAGCCTTCATGTGGTGGAAAATGGTGTATACATCATTTTTCGCCATTTTCCATTTTATTACATTTTATTTTCCATTTTATTATATTTTATTTTCCATTTTATTACATTTCCATTTTCCATTTTATCACAAGCATTTTTATTCTGTAAGAATTGGTTGTATCATTTGACTCATTAATTGATTCATTTTTTAACACTTTACAACAAAGTTGAAAACCGGCCTTCCAAATAGTTGCTCAAGTCCATTGGATGAGTCGGACGGTCTGGGTTTTCAACAAAGTTGAAAAGTATTTATGACTTTGTTCATTCTGTCTGTCTGTATGTCTGTCCGTTAGCACGATAACTGCTGTAAAAATGACTTTATCAAAATGAAATTTTAGTATATTGTTCAGATGGTCTGTGGGACCTATGGTAATATAAATGAATAATATCACCCAATTAGTTTTGGATTGAACCAGGGTTGAAAAAATGAAATACGTTGAAACATATGGGACCTAATTTTTCAAACATTTTTTAAATGGATTTAAAATTCACAAATTACTTCCAAATTTTTAGAAAATATTCAAATTATCCCATGCAATA
Organism: Amaurobius ferox; assembly: GCA_951213105.1. Taxonomy (NCBI): domain Eukaryota; kingdom Metazoa; phylum Arthropoda; class Arachnida; order Araneae; family Amaurobiidae; genus Amaurobius; species Amaurobius ferox. The sequence goes on from OX578140.1 coordinate 15,077,442, forward strand.
TATAAAAAAAATTTCAGCAAAATATATTCTGTAGTTTTTTAAATAAAAATTAAAATAATAATTACACCTTTTAAATGAAGCTATCACCTGATCACTATATGAAGAGCTCTCGTGACCCACTTCAAAATAGAATATGGCATCCATCCTGTGTCAAAATCCTGATTTTAAATTTTTTTTAATTCATATTTAGTGTTGTATCCGACCTTAAACCGCTTTATTTTTGCTTAAATTCTGGGCATCTACATGCTGAAACAACGCAATTACAATATATTTGAGTTCAAACGATCATCCAAATTTGATTATTTCTACAACGAAGCATAGTTTCCACTTATGGAAAATGTAAACAGCAAAATATGTAGAATGAGTTGTATAAGAATTGCTGCATTTCTTTAACGCAAAATTATTTAGCTCATGGAGTCTGCAATATAGCCGATATGAATGAAATATTCATTGATTTTACAGAGAGAAGGGCGATTTTTTGGATGAAGTTTTAAGCATAGAGTTTAATTACTCGTACCTCCATGGTCTTAAGTTTTTAAATAAAATAAATTATTATAGTATTGTGATGAATGACATGAATGGAAAAATGTTTATGAATGAAATACTGCCTTTATAGAGAGAGCCAGCCGTGTTATATTTCGATGACGTCATTTGAATAAATTTCAGTTGTTTTCGTTGAAGTTTTCAAATATAATAAATTATTGTAGTATTATGATAATTTTTAACCAGGCAATTTATATTTCAATGCCGTCATTTGAATGAAGTTCATTTTTTTCGATGAAGTTTTACGTTTTCAAATATAATAAATTAATGTAGTATTATGATAATTTTTAAAATATTACCGAGGAATATATCGCATTTTTGAAAAGTTTAAATAAAGTTGCATTGAAGTTGGAAAGTGTTTCATAATCAATGCTTTATGCATGACTGATCTCTCTTGTTTCTTGTTTCCTTTGATTGTACCTGCTCTTGTGTATTTTTGCTCCATACCCTCTCTTTTTCCAGCAGTCAGCCAAGATAAGTTTTGCATCATTCATCTACATCCTGTTTAATACTTAGCACCCTGTGGTCTGAACTGCCGAAACCAACCAACAACTCTTGAAATGCTACAAAAGTCGGCATATTTCTATATTATGATGTGTGGATAAGTGTCAACGACGCAGGAACCCCATGCATATTCGTCTTGGCTTTTCATTCTTGTTGCCATTGCAGATATCGGTTATCCTATGTTGACAAGCTCATAATAAGCGCGAAACCGGTTCATGGAAACTGGTATCTGCAATTGGAGCGTCTTACGAATTTCGGGAACAACTTTTATAAGCAGGTTTCGTGTTTATCATTTTTATTCTCTTATTTATTTCACACAGTAAAACGAATTATACCCGAAGTGCCATCGTCAGAAACTGAAATGGGAATATTTGATGAATCCTCTAACCCACTCTGGAATTATGATGCTGAATCCATATCACTTATCATCTAAACTTTAGTTTTAGTCAGTACTGAGAAAGATATGTTTCAAATACATTCATTCTTTGAACGGGAAATGGAAAATAAATTCTAACTGAACATTCTTAGTAAACCACCCTATCTCTTCCAGAATTTAATATTTAATCCATACTATTTGTTATCTGAGCAAAATCCATTGTCAATCTAAATAGCCGCTTCAAGTAAAATGGACATTTTCATGCTAAATCGACATCAGTCATAATCTTTATCTATAGCACATCGTGAGAAAACATATATTTTTTGTAAATCTGTTTACAAAAGGGACCAGGATGTCATTTTCTTCTATATGCCTGTACAGATAATTCTGTATAGAAAAAACATAAATTCTTATATATATTTTGGAGGAATCATATTAAATATTTCAACATAATTTTTCGAGGAATAAAATAATTTAGAATATTACCGAATTTAACAAATATTTTAAATCACAATCAACTCCGGCATATCTACTAGTCCAGTGTTCTTCAACCTTTGTCATCCCGCGGAACCCTTTTTTGAGATATTTTTTTTATGGAACCCTTCGTTCAGTAGCACACCCGGATTTGAGTTTAGAGGTGATGTGACATATTACGTATTACATGTTATGAACAAAGTGCGTCCCTGCCTTTGTTATAAAAACTTTATATAAGATATAACTTTGCATTAATTCAAACAAGAAGATAAATATTCCATATAAAGTATTTGTATTATATATACATATGTTATATGAAAATGAAAACAAAGAAAAACAAAACAAAAACAACGAATTGTAGTATCGACTCGCGGAACCCCTAAAGCGTTTGAGTGGAACCCTAGGGTTCCGCGGAACACAGGTTGAAGAACACTGTACTAGTCTATATAAATAAAATTAAAAATCAGTCTGTCTGTCTGTCTGTTCCATCAGCACGGGAGAACGGCTGAACCTAATATAATGAAATTTTGTGGGTAGTCTTGGAATAGCTCCACCTAAAATTTAGTACATCTTTCCAGTTTCTAAGACCAGGGTTTGGTCGAGATATTATTGAAAAACGAAACGTTTCATAGGAGTTCTACTCTCGAACTCCCTGGTTCCTTCAAACGAAAAAGGTTGGAAATCGCTGTTTTAAAACGTGAAAGTGAATTAAAACTCTATTTCTGAGTTTGGTGGGAGATTTTTGTGCTAATTAGTGACTTTTTGAAAACATGAATGGCTTGAAGACATGAATTTAAATGGAAAATCTATCACCATGTTTATTTTTTACAAGATTTTACTCAACAATGAAAAGTATTAAGAAATCAAAATGGTTATTTAATTATCAGCATTTTTTGAGGAAGATTCTATCTTATATTATGTTGCTCAGGAACGCAATTAAATTAAATGTGTTTATTCATTTTCATTATTAATTTTTTCAATTTGAATAATAAATAAATGGATATCAAAAATATCTTATAAATGAACTGTTTGATTTATCTTTTAATTATATTAATTACCGACTGCGTACATCACTTTAATTTATTTTGGCAAAGAATTTTCAAACTTATATATTGTGTTTAGCCAATAAACTCATTTAACCGATTATTGAACAGAATAAGAGTAGAATGGGTATACCTTCTAATACAATTTTAGTGCTTTCATTTAGTATATACAAACTGGATCGGGATATTTTTTCTTCAGATCTCCAGATTCAGATCTACGAATTTGGCAGTACACCGCTAACTTGGCAACTTTTCTTAAACGTTGCCAAATTGACGGAAATGTCCCCAAATTTTTAAAATCGATACTAAATCAATGAAATTAATTTTATTATTTTAAAAGAGAGTACTGAAATGATGTTTCGATAGCATTTAGTCAGTCCAATCGTCCTACTTAGTAACACATTTAGCGATATTTTAAAATGTCTCCAAATTGATAAAAATGCTTGTAAATCCATAAAAATATCTTGAAATTGCCAACATTGCGCTAAATAAATGAAATTAATTGGGTTTTGTTAGGGGATAGTATTGTGATGATGTTTCGTTAATTTGTCGCCAAGTGGGATTGTGAGTTAGTTCTACAGTCCCACTTGGCTATAAATTTGGCGATTTTTTAAAATGTCGCTAAATTGCCGAAATGTCGCCAAACCTTCCATAGCGATAGCATTATTCAGATGATATTTTTTTCACCAATTTATTTGAAGCAAATGATATCATGTCGCTTAGCAGCGGATTTAAATCCAATGTGTTTATGCGACAAACGATTTTTATTAAATCTTTCCCGATTTCAATTATATATATATATATATATATATATATATATATATATATCAAATAAATGTCATTGACATTTCATGTTTGACTAGATCATACCAATTACAGTCTTCAGGTTTAAACATTATTATTATTAATATTTTCAGATTTTCGGGGATTATTGATTCAGAAATTATTGATATTTTCAAGTTATTATGGCATTGTTTTATATTGACAAATATTGTTGAAACTCATATATTGTATGTCGTACGAGTATTCTTCTACAAATGCACGAATATAACTTCCAATCTACGAGAATATGAGTAGTACAGGTATATTGGCATATACTTTGGTATATATTGACATATATTGGAATCAATTATGACATTCTGGGATAAAGATTACGGGGATTATTGATAATTTCAATTTATTACGTCATCTGTTTTGGCAAAGATTTTTGAGACTCATATTGTAATACCGGTAATCTCCTACTAACATAAGGACATATCTTCTAATCTACGACATTATAAGTAGTACGGGTATATCTTCCCATATAATTTTAGTACTTTCATTTTGGTATATATTGGAAACAATTACTGCCTTCAGGTTTAAAGATTACGGGTTTATTGATATTTTCAATTTATACATGTAATCCACTAATACAGGTTATATCTTCTAATATTCATGTATATAAGTAGTACGGCTCCCATACAATTTTAACGCTTTTATTTTATATATATTGATTCAATTTCATATTTTTTGTAAATTTGCGTACTAAAAGGGCCAGGATGTTTTATTCTTTAGATCAGCCAAGTAATATGTTCTGTATAACGAGAAAAGAGATTCTTAAACATCTTTTTAGAAGCATTAAATTAAATATTTTAACACATAATTTTGATTTTAACAATGTCATTTAGCATACTATAGGAATTTGCAAATGATTGTGGATTTTAAGTTTCTTTATATTATACTCTGTACGAAGAACGGGTATGCTGCTAGTAGTTTTAAAAAGTAAAGCTGAACATTTTCACAAATGTCGTTTGCACACATTTTTTTTTGCTAAAAAGATTATTTTATTTTATTATTATTTACAATTCAACATAGATTAATTGTTTAAATTTCCAGTGAAAATATCAACTATTGTGCTTACATGGGAAATTAGTTAAATATAGTTTTTCAATGCTGCTACTAAATAAACTTTTATACGCATTATGCTACAATAAATTTCCCGATATACACGAAGCGACGTCTGCTAAATCTGGCATTTTTGCACGATAAGCGCTCATTAGATTTTGAAAAATCCATTATTGCACCTACGTACTATATTTCCCCCTTAAAACTTTCCAATAGCGGGTAATAACGCAGTTTACATTTTCTCCGTATTCAATATCTCGTTCGGAAGAAAATATGTGATACTGTTTGTTCAGCCGTCTGTCTGATTCATTCTGTTCAAAATCAATCCGCAGCGGCGTGTTTCAATTTCTACTCGCATATAATGTGTTTTTAAGTTAGTAGTTCAAATAAAATTATCCCTGTCACGGAAAATTAACTGAATTTTCTAAAAAAGAAAAAAATAATAATAATAAATGGATACCTGTCGACGATAACAAGTTGCGATATCGACTTAAATTATGAGTTTGTGAAGGATATGTCACGAAAATGGTAGTATTCCACTAAGTACGCGAAATAAGTCGTTGAATAGTATAGAATTCCGACAGTGTAATCTCTCATTTTCACACAGAAAAATAAAATTAACATTTAAAGAGAAAATGTTGCATGGCATTTAAGAACTTTTTATTGTGTTGAATACGAACAGAGGATGTTCCACGATAAAATCATAAGTTTCAAAAATCACTTATTCTAAAATCAGTATTAAACTTCTTACGAGCATACAAAGCATACGAATATCGCTATTCCGCTCAGCTTCAATCAATATTCAGAAATCTATATAAATAAAATTGTAATTCGACATATATATGTATGTATGTTTGTCTCAACATCACGAGAGAACAACTACGCCGAATTTGATTCAATTATGTCGGTAGACTAGGAAAAGCCATACTTAAAAGTGAGTCCAAGTTTCGAGTTTCTAGGATTAAGGGTTGACGAGATATTAATACAAGAAAGATCAATCATGCATAAAGCATTGATTATGAAACACTTTCCAACTGCAATGCAATTTTATTTAAACAGCTCTAAAATGCGATACATTCAGCGGTAATATTTTTAAAATTATCACAATAATACAATAACTTATTACATTTGAAAACTTAAAACTTTATCGAAAAAAATGAACTTCGATTTATATTCAAATAACATCACTGAAATATAAATAGCCTGGCTCTCTATGTAAAAGCTGTAAATATATCATTCATACACTTTTATTCCATTCCTTTCATTCATCACAATACTGCAATAATTCATTTTATTTAAAAACTTAAAACCATGGAGGTTTTACGTAAACGTAATTTAACTCTATTCTTAAAACTTGATCGAGAAAGTCTGCTATAAAATCGTCTGTTCTCTATGTAAAATCAATGAATGTTTCATTCATATCAGCTATATTTCAGACACGAAGAGCTAAATAACTTTGTGTTAAAGAAATTCAGCAATTCTTAAGCAACTCATCCTACATCTTTATGTATTTACATTTTCCATAAGTGCAAATTAGGCTTCGTTGTAGAAATAATCAAAGTTTGGAGATCATTTAAACTCAAATATATTGTAATTGTGTTGTTTCAGAATGTAGATGCACAAAAATTAAGCAAAAATAATGTGGTTTTAGTACGCTTACAACACTAAATATAAATTAAAAAGGACTTTAAAAATCACTATTTTGACACAAGATGGATGCCATATTTTATTTTGAAGTGGGTCACATGATCTCTTCATATAATATGGGTGTAATTATTTTAATTTTTATTTAAAAATCTACCGAATATATTTTGCTGAATTTTTTTTTATATTTTTTATGGGATAATTTAAATATTTCCTAAAACTTTCGAAGCAGTTTGTGAATATTACATTCGCTTAAAAAATGTTTGAAAAATTAGGTCCCATAGGGTTCAATGTATTTCATTTTTTCAACCCGAATTCAATCCAAAACTAATCGGGTGATATTATTCTTTAACATTCTCATATGTTCCATATACCGTCTGAACAACATACTAAAATTTCATTTTGATAGTCATTTTTACGGCAGTTTTCGTGCGAGCAGACAGACAGACAGACAGAATGAACAAAGTCATAAACACTTTTCAAATATGTTACAAAGTGTTAAAAAATGCAAAAATTCACAATTAAACCTTCCACAGAAATAGCTTTATGCAGATGATACTTTTTATCATAAATGTATTTGAAGAAAAATGTATCATATTGCTTAACAACGAAATTAAATCCAATGTGTTTATATAGCAGACGATTTTTAACACTTCCCAACATAGTTGAAAAGTGTTTATGACTTTGGTCGTTCTTTCTGTCCGTTCTCACGATAACTGCTGTAAAAGTGCCTTTACCAAAATGAAATTTTAGTATGTTGTTCAGACGGTCTGTGGAACCTATCGGAATGTACCGGAATAATATCACCCAATTAGTTTTAGATTGAACATGGGTTGAAACTGTGAGACCAGAAATAGATCTCACATTTGATGAGACAGTTTTATGCAAAAATTTATTGTGGCCAAAACGGCGAACAATTCTTGTAGTCTGGCTGGCACCGAATTTTATCACCCCGTGAACCTAAAGGTCAGAAGACCATAAATTTAGGGGGCCATGACAGAGGGGCTGAGCTGGGCCTTACGAGATGTGGAATGGTTCCATTGGTTAAAGGAGTAACCAATAAAAAAAGAAGATTTTTACGTCAAACTCAATGCGGCAAATTGAAGAAAAGGGGGAGTTACCCCCCCCCCCCCCAACGAGGGAACCACAGCCTATGACCCGAGAATCAAGCAGACAATTATGAAGGTTTGACTTATAGAGAAGACTAGAGAAGAAAGGGATACTAACATGACTTGGAACAGATAACTTCGACATTATGACTTGTGCAGATACTACAGCGATGAATTGATATACTAAGAGAATGAAATAAATGCGAGTGCAGAGTTACAGCAGACAATATGTTCAACGAATTTACGTGTGGGAGCATTACACCAAGAGTTAATGCAGTAAATGAACGACATTAAATACAGATGCTGACAAAGTCCAAGACAGACTTGAAGGTATGTGCCCATTGAAAATGATATCTGGTCATAATCACTATTTAAGATTTTCCGTTTTGGTCACATATGCCCCCTCCGCTGAAATAATATAATTAAATAGCGTAATTGAATTTAATTAAGATTAATGTAGTTAATAAATGTTTTATTGTTAAAGTTTAAATGGTGCAGTCAATGAGTATTAATAATTAACAAATCCTTTACAGGACTCACACGAAAGTTAAATAATTGGAGGGTTTTATATAGCGGCACAACTAGCAATGTACGATTTTAATAATAAGTCCACTAATATGAGAATTTACGGCAATGTTAAGATATGACGATTAATAATAATTAATGAATTTAATTATAAAATTAAACTTTAAGTTACTTTTCTTTTTGTGTCCCACAAAAACAATGAAATACATTGAACCTTATGGGAACCAATTTTTCAAGCATATTTTAAACGAAGTTAAAATTCACAAATTGCTTCGAAAATTTTTGGAAATATTCAAATTGTCCCATAAAATATAAAAAAAAAATTGAACAAAGTATGTTTGGTTGTTTTTTAAATAAAAGTTAAAATAATAATTGCACCAATATTATATGAAGAGGTCACGCAATCCACTTCAAAATAAAATATGGCATCCTTATTTTTTCCTTTTGTCAAAATCCTGATTTTTAAAATTCTTTTAAATTTATATTGAATGTTGCATCGGTCCTAAAACTGCTTCATTTTTTAGTATTTCCTGTGCATTTATATTTTGCATCAATTCAATTACAATATTTTTGAGTTTAAGTGATCATCAAACTTTGATTATTTCTACAACGAAGCCTAATTTTAACCCATGCAGAATGTAAATAAATCAAGCTGTAAAATGAGCTGTATAAGAATTACTGAATTTTTTTAAGCAAAATTATTTAGCTCTGAAGTCTAGAATATAGATGATATGAGTAAAATATTCATTGATTTTACATAGAAAAGCACAAGATTTAATAGCATTGCCTTTTTCGATGAAATGTTAAACATGGATTTAGAAAGTACTTTTACTTCTTTAATTTTAAGTTTTTAAGCAAAATAAATTATTGTAGTACTCTGATAATTTTAAAAATATCACCGCTGAATGTATTGCATTTTAGATTGGAAAGTGTTTCATAATCAATACTTTATGCATGATGTATGTTTTTTGTTATTAAATATTTTCCGATTTAAATAATTAAGTAATTTCAACGCAAGTTTGAAAAAACACACAATTTTAGTATTATTTTTCAATGTTGACTACTACTTCACGTATACGTGTCACGCTACTATAAATCTCCCACGTCTGCCGCATCCACCATTTGCACACGATAAATACTCATTAGATTTTGAGAAATTCATTATTGCACACGCACATAAAATATTTTTATTTCCCCCAAAGCCTCCAGAAGCAGATAAAAGTTCGGTTTCCCATTCTGTCTATCCTCGCTTCGTACTCTATATATCTTCCTAACTCTAATTATATGGGATGCTGTTTACTCAATTTTCCGTCTGATTTATGCTGTTTGAAATCAATTTTCCGTGGCCAGCTTTAACCGGTGCTACGAAACCAATAGCTGTATTAGATTTGATAAAAAGCTGATAGCATGGAACAAAAACCTAGAAATTTCTCCACTTTCTTATCATCACTCAGTGGAAAAAATAATTTGTAGGATCAAATACCAGAGAAATAAAATGGATCAATTCCAATTGCAGCAAGGTGCTATACCAACTCTGATTAGTAGATTCCAGAGCATATGTTGCTTTCGGAAGTAGTGTTCAACCAAGGTGTGCGTAGAATATTATAGAATTCCAATACAGCCCTTTGTAGAAGGAATAAATCTCTAAAATTGCCAGGAAAAGGCAAAATGTGCATTTTAGGATTTTCTTTATCGCACTAGGGCATCTTATTGCTTCCATTTCGTTTTGTCACGTTTTTCTGGAAACCCTGTACTTTCAGATCGAGCCAAATGTCGGTAATTATTTAAGTTTGCCAAAAGGAATCCATAAACTGCACAAGTGCCAAAAATAATCCAAATAATAAATTAGGTTAAATTGACGTATAAAGCAAATTTAACGCCACATTCTGTATATAGTCCTCAATCTAATAAAACGTATATATAAATCTATATGTATTCCTCAACCTTAATAAAATTTAGAACTTTTTAACGAAGCTTACCATCATTTATTTGTTTTTGCATTGACACTTAAAAGAAAAACTAAATTTCAGATAAATTTATTATTTTCAAATGCCTTGGAAGATAATAATATATAGTTATACAAATTATTGGGGCCATCTTTGATCACATAATTTACCAATCACAAATTTTTGTGGATATATTTTTATTGCTATTTCCATTGCTTTCTATTGCTATATTTATATACTCACGGATAATGAAAGTTGTGCACCAAGAAAGAAGCATAGGATGGACCTGAAATTTTAATGATGGAAGGATACAGATGAATGAAATATCACAAAAACAGCGCAGCAGCACACGTACAGAGGAAGCTGTGGTGCACAGTCCGGTCATCCTCAATAGCGCGTCGCACCGCCTCGTGCTGCGACATAAGCAGCAATACGGTCCGGCATAATGTCGAACAGACGCCTGATGTTGTTCTGCGGCAGACGAATCCACACATGTTGGACGTTACGTTCCAAATCCCGAGCGAGCTATCTGGCGTTTCAACTGGATCCACGTATGCTCGATATGGGACAGGTCTGGGGAGAGAACAGGCCATGGAAGTGTCTGGACATGACTCAGGAAGGCCTGGGTGACCCGAGCCGTGTGCGGCTGGGATTTATCCTGCTGGAATTGCGCACATAGAATCCCAGAAACGAATGGGAGCACTTGAGGCCGTGGAATCTCATCACGTACCGCCGGCCCGTCAATGTTTCAAGTACCACTAATAGAGCGGATCGGCTGTCGTAGGATATGACTCCCCAGCCCATAATGCTCCCCCCTAATGCTTACAGTGGGGCTGGTGTGGCGTTCGATAACGAGGTTGGAATTGTGGCTTGTGCAGAGAACCTCCACACCCGGACACGCTGGGCCAACGGCCGTACCGTGCTGAAGACACCGGTTCTCGTTAGATCACCGAAGTCAGGCAGCATCGGGCGCGGTTAGTACTTGGGTGGGTGACCACATGGGAACACCGCGTGCTGTTGGCACATTTCGGGCGAGGTAACCCGGTGGTTTACGCGCTGGATTTGCACGCTGTCACAACTGTCGCCGTGGTCATGCGGAGTACGATCACGTTAAACATGTGGGTCCGTAAGTCCTTCCGAGAGGTTGGTGGTAGGAAAAGGAGGGTACGGTCCCTGTGGATGCCTCCCCCACTGGGTTCCGGTCTAAATTGGGTGGCACTTCCAGGCCGTCCAAACAGTTATCTTACACCTTTCTGGTAGGTCGGACGGTCTGGGTCTCAACAACAACAACAACTGGACACGCTGATCATAGGTCCCAAAATGAAGTGGCAGTCATCGCTAAATACCACACATCGCCAATCTGTGGCGTTCCACGTTGCTTTGGCCCAGCATCACTATAACAGGAGCAGCCGATGCTCCTGTGTTAACGGTAGTACACTTAAGGGACGCTGGGATCGCAGATTCGCTTCCTTCAGGCGTCTAGATATGTTTCGTGGGCACACTGGAGCCGTTACGTGTGCCTATATCGAGGATCGGGTCCCGTGGGCTCTATACGTGCCTGCAGCACGATCATTCAATCCTGTCTACTCGTGGTATGCCTGGTCCGTCCAGAGCCGTGTCTGGGTGGCGTCCAGTGACCAGTGCTCCCAACACCGTCGGACGGCATAGTCCGAACGACCCACGTGACGGGCTATCCGGCGCGCTGACCGCCCTGCGGTTTTCAACCCGATGATCAGGTCTCTCTCGAAGTCCGTCAGTTGCGTTTATCAACGTTTCTAGCATCTACCCACCATTCTTTTCACTCCATACTCGTGCTTACGTCGATCGAAGCTTCTCGCATTGATGGGGCATCAACTACACGCCCGTTTATAAGGCCGCTGGCTCATGCTCGCAGCGCCACACACGGGTGTACGGTCATGTGCAATCACACCAGACTGGGATCATTTGCATGATTTCTTCTTGGTGAGCAACTTTCATTGTCCGTGACTGTATTGCTTCTTCATCTTTGGGCTCTAGAATAAAGGACGCAATGAAACAAAGTCACACTTGGCAAATATGCCATTTCTCACAATAAACATTCATTAGGTAATAAGAAATTTTAATCGGGTATGCGTACTATAATTTTATGTTTCCCGAATCTATCCAATAACAGACAGTAGCACTGTTTACGATTTCCCTGCCCCGATTTCGCACTCGATAAATTTTCAGAAGTATAATGTTAGGATGCTGCTGTTGCCACTTAAATTGAAAGTTTGGAGAATATGCTCGCATAAGTCGGGTTTAAAAATGATTTTTCGGATTTAAATATATATATATTTTTTTTTAAATGATTTGATATCGCTATTGAATCGCTACGGTCTGATAGCTGTAGGCACATTCAACAGTGACAGGTTTAAAAGGAATACCCAATTTAAACAGTTTGAATAAAACTGAAAGCTGGGCAAACAGCATCGCAACAGTTCCAAAGATTTATAGAATTCAAAATAAGGGCATGGTAAAACGCAAACGACGCTATTATGTGCCATTGGAAAGATTTGTGGAAATAAAAAAAAATAGTAAGTTTGTGCAATAATATATTTCTCAATATCTAATGAAAGCGTATCGTGCAAAAATGGCATATTTGGGAGACGTAGCTTTATTTTAATGGATCTTTTATAGTCGCGTGCAGACTTAAAGAAGGTAGACAACAGCAAAACCTATTGCTTGAACCGATTTATTATTAAGTTGCAGACTAGGAATTGATATCCTGACTGGTATTTGAAAGCAATAAATTTATTGGAAACAGTTTTTAAAATATATTTGATTTAGTAAGAAGTAAATATGGAGTTCGAGAAGGCGATAAAACTCCAATGGATATGAAACGCTCAGAAATGCTTTAATAATTTGAAAACTATATCCAGGTGTCGCTAGTGTTAGTAAAGCGCACTTTGTTTTTATTTGACAAGACAAAAACGAGCAGTATTTAGTATATGCACTTTTGATTATCCTTAAATTAAGTTACATTTATTATGATTATGATTAAGTATTTTAGTAAAGTTACGTATTTTAGTTTATTAATGAATTTTTTTTCATATTTGTAGGACAGGGTACATGATATATGGAGATAAAAATAAATAGAAAGATAAAATAATTTTGTATGAGCAGAAATTTTCTTTATTTTTTCAGCTCGAATTTAAATTGTGCTTCTATTTAGTTCTATTTAGTTGTGCTATATTTCTACAAAATTGACAGTTTAAACAAATATTTAACAAATATTTAAAAACATATTTAGACAAAAGTTTAAACAAATACATACAATGTAATACTTACAAATACATACAATGACTACTTATATTTCACCAGCGCCACTTGAATGATTACTTAAAACGATATCTCGTTGCATCAATATAGTTTTAATTCCATGTAACCCCATGGTAAATTTATTATGGAAATTTTCCTTCGAAAATTCATTGTGTTAATTTGTAAACCATTATTACGAAAAAAGTATTGTTCAAAATTCCAGAAAGATATTGCAAATGTACTGTCAAACTACTATTTATGGTAATTTATAGTATTTATATGTTTATTAAATTTAAAATTGAAATTCATTAAGAGCATTTAAATACTGTCGATATAATTAGTCTAATTAATACGATACATAAATCTGAAAAAATAATCCTAAAATTATCATTTTCCCATGCAATTGAAGTGATTTTTTCTACAAAACGAAAGGTTGTTTTATCAAAATCCTTTATGGGCACTATCTAATTCTCTTTAAAATGTTCTAAATGCACTTTTCGCATCTATTATCACAGCTGCTATCACAGCTTATTGTCACTGACATTAATGTAATTAGTAAACCTTGAGAAGTATTAAAAGTATTATTTATTCTTTCTGAAGTGATATATCCTGATGTACTAATCGCAGCTGCTATCACAGCTTGTTGTCACTAACATTAATATAATTCGTAACCCTTGAGAAGTATTCTATGTATTTATTTATAGTTTGTGAAATGTATAGAAAGGATTTTCTAAAGTATATATCATTTGTGAAGTGATGTATCCTATCGGAAGTACTAATCACAGCTATTATCACAGCTTATTATCATTGCCATTAATATAATTCATAAACCTTGAGAAATATTCTACGTATTATTTATTATTTTAATCGGAATGACACATTAAAGAAAAGTCAATTCAATAATTCCTTTAATTTACATGAATTTATATTGTTCGTTGCTCTAAGCTTAGGTTTTATTGTCCTTCGTCTAATGTCATTAGCATTTTTTGAAATGTAATCTAACTATCCGTTGCGTACAGCATGAGAATAAAAGCTGACATCAGAACAAATTGATTTTAATTTAAATGCTTGTGTACATTTTATGCAACCACATTTTACTATTGCTTCTCTTTTCAAGCTCATTTTACGATAACTTTACATTACATGTAAACATATATTTATTGAAAACTAAGTTCCCTTTAAATTCTGACTTATGCGAGCCATATTCACAAAGTGTTAATTCACATCAGTTCTTCATTAATTTAAAGGCTTTTCCAGATTTTAATAATAATAATAATAAATAATTATAAATTTTATTTTGCCACACGATATACACAAAATATACCAAGTGGTCAGAATTAAAACACCCCTACTCTGAGCTCTCTATACATCGAACTACTCAGTGTAAAGGCTCCAAAATTGTTGAACCTACTATTCAAGACATGGGGAAAGGGATTACGTGAAAAAAATAGTTCCAGAAACACCGACAGGTGGCGCTGTACAACAGAAAATATGCTGAAGAGACACAAAATAATCACAAAAAAACAAACACATGCGATATGGAATTTTTCCTTTTTTATTTCTTTTGCTGATATGAAAAAAAAGAAGATAAAAAAGTGAAGAAACTTAAACTGTCATTGTAACTGCAATATCGCCCTGTAAGCCCAAAAATTTGCATAAACCCTTGGTTTGCAGCTACTATGTTCTGGGCATAAAAAGGGATAAAACTGGGAAATTTTCATTCTTATTAGCGATGACTGTCACACTGCCAGAACGCGCTTTGCTTGTGAAGCTATTTTATGAAAACAAAGGACATGTTTCAGCTACACTTCGAGAGTTTCGTCGACTTAAGAATTTGTGCAAAGGACCATTACTTTCACAAGCTCTCGGGAGTACTAACCGCGCAGTACTAACCGCGTAACCAAGTACTAACCGCGCAGCATCGGGCGCGGTTAGTACTTGGTGGGTGACTACCTCGGAACACCGCGTGCTGTTGGCCATCTCGGGTGCGGTATCCCCGTGGTTTGCGCGCTAGATTTGCACGCTACCATAAATGCCGCCGTGTTCATGCGGAGTACGATCACGTTAAACATGTGGGTCCGTAAGTCCTTCCGAGAGGTTGGTGGTAGGGGAAGGAGGGTACGGTCCCTGTGGATGCCTCCCCCACTGGGTTCCGGTCTAAATTGGGTGGCACTTCCCGGCCGTCCATACAGTTACCTTACACCTTTCTGGTAGGTCGGACGGTCTGGGTCTCAACAACAACAAGCTCTCAGGAGAATGATCGCTCGATTCGAGAAAACTGGGCATCTTGGAGTTCAGCCGGGTCGAGGACGCAAATCGACTCGTTCAGATGTCGTTGACGATGTTGCCACCGCTATTGTTGAACAATCAATGGATAACGTTATAGGCTGTAGTAGTGCACGTGGAGTGTCACGACACTTGGGTGTTCCCTACAGCACAGTGCGGAACGTACTGAGAAACATAGTGCATTTTTTCCCGTAAAAATTAGTCACAATCACCACTTGCTGACCATCGACAGGGAAAAGCGACTGACCTTTGTATTGACATTTCTGGCTAGAGTTGAAGTGGATGCATCGTGGCCACGGCGGATTCTATGGACCCATGAAGCGCATTTCCATCTAAATGGAACAGTCAACACCTATAACTATCGCATTTGGGACACGTAAAACCCTCGTACCTTCCAAGAGATTCCACTTCACTCACCGAAAGTTACAGTCTGGTGTGAATTCACAGCCACATTCATTCTTGGACCTTTCTTTTTCGAAGAGGCTACTCCCAATGGCCCTGTGACATGCACCGTGACGGCCAGGAGGTGCGAAAACATGCTCGAAAATTTTGTTGTACCCCAACTGCAACAGCACCAATGTCTTGATCCAATTACCTTTATGCAAGATGGAACGCCTCCACACATTGGACTCTGTGTACAGCAGTTTCTTCGGCAACATTTTACTAATGGTAGAGTAATTAGTCGTGCGTTTCCGACAACCTGGCCATCTCGTTCTCCAGATCTTAATCCCTGTGATTTTTGGCTGTGGGGATACTTAAAAAGTCTTGTTTATCGAGGACGTCTGGTAACCTTGGCAGATTTGAAAGACAGTATCACTCTGCATGTGAGAAGCATCTCAATCGACTAATTACGATCAGCAGTTGAACAAGCTGTCCACAGACTGCAGATTTTACATCTTGAAGAAAGGAACCGTATTGAGCAGCATTCCCTGCATCGATAAGGTCCTTGTGATATGAATGTTTGGTACGTTCGAATAAAATGTGTTACAAATGTGTATTTTCGGCACATTTTCTGTTGTACAGCGCCACCTATCGGCGTTTCTGGAACTAATTTTTTCTCGCGTAATCCCTTTCCCCATATCTTGAATAGTAGGTTCAACAATTTTGGAGCCTTTACACTGAGTAGTTATGTATAGAGAGCTCAGAGTAGGGGTGTTTTAATTCTGACCTCCCGGTACAATTTCTAATTATAAGTAAATGTATAACAGTGGAGGAAGGAACTGCAAAAAAGGCGCTATAGATAGGCTTGACGGGTTCACAGCCGCCAACCAAACTGGCAACAACTCCAACCAACTGGCTAGACAACTAAACATGCTGCAGTGGCAGAACAAAAGCCATAACAAAATAAACAAGAAACAACTAGCAGAAAAACAAATAGCAAAGCAAATAAATAATCGGTCAGAAAATCGCTCATCCTGTAACAGAAACATCTTTAAGTACCAAGTTAAGTAAGTACTAAATTATTTTTATGGTTCAGTGATTTTAAGAAAAGTGGAAAAGAATTCCATAATCTTGAGCCAGTGGAATTGATATTTAGATATAAGCTGTCTGTACGAGAAAAAAAGGGTAACAATTGATTCTTATTCCGCGTATTATAAGTATGATCGTGAAAATTAGCGAAAAAGATACTACAATGCTGTTTATGATGAATATGTTGAAACATAAACAAAGCCAAACGATAGCGACGGGCAAAATTGCATAGCGAGAACAAATATCGTGGTGATGAATATTCAGATCAAAGGAATCTTTAAGAAAAGATATATATTTATTTTGTAGAATGCGAAGCCTGTTTATATTACTGGTAGTAGTGTTTCCCCAGACAAGATAACAATAAGACAGATGAGAAAAAGTTAAACTGTAATAGAGCATAATTAAAATAGTTTTAGGTATAAAAGATAATTTAGTTCTAACTAATCCAATGTTTTTCTTACTTTATTACAAATGTGGTCAACTTGTTTATTTCATTTTAAGTCATTTTGTGAAATCAGGCCCAAGAATTTAATGTCAGAAGAAAAAAAAATACGGGAACCATTTATATAAATATTATTTATATCACGAGCAGAATATTTCCTCTCAAAAAGAACAACACACTTAGTTTTATCAGTATTTAAGGTTAAGAAGTTTTGGTCAAACCAGTCCATATAGTTATGGATTTGAGAATTTACTTAACTGACAAGTGCCTGAATGTTTTCACCAACAAAAAATAAACTCGTATCATCAGCAAAAATTATTTTAGAAACACAAGAAGGAAAATAGAAGATATCATTCATGTAAATTAAAAACAGAATCGGACCTAAGATTGTGCCTGAAGGGACACCAGTGAGGATAGTTTCATCGCTAGAACGTACGTTTTGAAATTGGACGAATTGTTTACGATGAGTTAAGTAGTTTTTGAATAAAATATTAGTAATACCTCTAATACCAATGCAGTCAAGTTTTGATAAGAGACGTTGGTGATGAGTAGTATCAAAAGCTTTTGATAAATAAAAAGAAATACCGAGAACCGAATATTTAACATCAAGATTGCACTGTATAGTATTTAAGGCGGTTAAAATGCAACAAGCGTTATAATTACTTCACTTTTGATTTATATTGTGATGAGTATAAATGGAATATAAGGGTAATAAACTTGCGAAACAAAATTCAATTGCAAATAAGGAAAACTTGAGCAATGAATTTAAGCACAAATAAAATAATAACGCAACATACAGCTGTTTCGATGGTATACTGGATCCCTTTCGTCAGGACCGGATATAAAAGCCCAGAAAAACTGAAAAGTAAAGCCAGTTAAAGCCGAGGAAATCGATAAATAAGCATGCTGCATTATTTTTTTGTTTGTGTTTAAATGCATTGCTCAAGTTTTCCGTATCCTTTAATAATGTGTAAGAAATCAATAAGTATGCTGCATTATTGTTTTATTTGTGTTTAAATACTTATACCTTGCAATATACGCTTATATCAATGTATCAATGTACGCTTATGATATCAATGTATTAATTATGTAATTAATGTATGTATGGAGATTTAAAATTAAAATTATGGGAAATATAACTGACAATCAAAAGATATTTTTAAATGAGACATTTGCGAACATATTATCTAAACTTCCAATGTATTTCTCTTCAATGTGAACACGTGGTGGTCCTTTCAAATTCATTGAAGGGGAATACATCTATAAAGAAATTTATATATCCCATTCAATCGAGGATAAACTCTAACTTTTCACTTATAGCAAATCGCTCATTTGTTTAAATACTTTTAAAGTTTTTATACTACCGTACCTTAAAATTACTTCACTTTCAAGCCTCATGATTTTGAAATATATCTAAAATAAATACAATCTTTTGAATCTAAATTAAATTCGGACTTATGCGAGCATATCCTCTCATTTTTCAATTTAAATAAATCCATCTTTCATTTAAAGCTTTTAAATTTTTTTAACTGGAAACTTATATAATTATTTCAATTTCACATTCATTTTGGTACCATGTTAATTTAAATTTAAAGAAAATACTCCTGTACGAAGCAAAAATTATCTTTAAATAAAATTTATACGAACTATATAAGTTTTGAACTATAATAAAATCCTTATTAATTTAAATACTTTCGGATATTTTATTTATTTATTATTATTTTTTATTATTTATAATGTTTTATCTCTCCATCATATATTGGTATGATTTTAATTTAAATTTGGAAAATATATATATATATATATATATATATATATCTTTAAATCTTAATTCATCGTTCGATTTCACTTATGCGAGCGTATTCTTCAAATTTTAAATTTAAACAAATTCAGTATTCAATTAAGCGCTTTTCAATACATTGTTATACCCAACCATATAAACGCTTCTATTCCTTGTTTATTTTATATTTATTTTAAACTAAACTTAAATATTCCTTGAAAACCAAATAACTCGTAAATTTATAAATACGGCTTATGTAAGCATATTTCAGAAATTTTGAGTATAAATAAATTGATCATTAATTTAAATGCATTTACATATTTTCTAATATAAAACCTTTAAATTAACTTATTTTAAACATATGTTTATTATCATTTAAAATAAAATTTTAAGGAAATCTGACTGGTAAGCAAACATCTTTATAGAAACCGTCTTATGTAAGCATATTATAAAAATATCTCTTTAAAAATATTTGGTATTAATTTAAATAATTAACATAACTTACTCTGCAGACTCATATTTACGTTCTCTTTATTTCTTCAATATTTCATTACATTAAGTTTAATTGCACCGAATAACACATATAATAATTTAAAGTTACACTAAATTTGCACTTTAGATTCAATTTTCGTTCTCATTTGGTAACTGGACTTATTTTCAATGGTGGCGTAACGAAAATGCGAAAAAACTAAAATATCTCGAGAGCGGCTAGTCCTAATGTAACAAGTTTGGTCTTATTCTTGTTATTGTTAAAAAATACGCATAAAACAATAATTTATATAGAGCATAGTGCGTAGTTTTTATTTTAGATTTTGACGATTTTTGCTGGCCACTTCGCAAAAAATGGTAGGTTATTTTTTTTTCCGAATCGTACCAAAGTCTAACCAGCACCACAGTAAGCCACAAGTGACTTATTTACCAAATTTTGTAAAATTTGATATATTAGTTTATCAGCTGGAGTAGATATAGGAATTTTTTGCGGGCCATTTCCAAGAAAATACGGGTTTTTTTAATCCCGAATCCTAGCCAAAACTAATTAGCACCAGGGTTACTCCCAAATAACTTACCTACCAAATTTTATGAAATTTGGTCCATTAGTTTTTGAGTTAGAGTGGATACATACATTGCACAGACAGACACTTGCGATTTTCGGCATGATTCCAATACTTTCCCTATACATTACCATGTATTGCACGGAAAGTAAAAACATGATGTGGGCAGCACATGACTTTCTCTCCAGACTCATATTCACGTTCGCTTTA
Source organism: Amaurobius ferox (assembly GCA_951213105.1). NCBI lineage: Eukaryota > Metazoa > Arthropoda > Arachnida > Araneae > Amaurobiidae > Amaurobius > Amaurobius ferox. The sequence goes on from OX578140.1 coordinate 15,098,009, forward strand.
TTTCTTCAATAATTCATTATATGAAGTCTAATTACACAAAATAACACCCAAAATTATTCAAAATTACACTAAATTTGAACTTTCGATTCAATTTTCGCTCTTATTTGGTAACTGGTCTTATTTCCAAAGGTGGCGTAGCGAAAATGCGAAAAAACTAAAATATCTCGAGAACAGCTAGTCCTATTGTAATGGATTTGGTTATATTCTTCTCATCGTTAAAAATTGCGTATAAAACATGCATTTAATTGATATATTTGAGCATACGTAGTTTCTTATTTTAGATTTATAAGGTTTTTGCGGATCATTTTGCAAAAACATACAGGTTATTTTTTATCCAAATCATGCCAAAATCAAATCAACACCAGAGTAACCCACAAGTGACTAATCTACCAAATTTTGTAAAATTTGATCTATTAGTTTTTCAGCTAGAGTGGATCCAGGCATTTTTGCGGGCCATTTCGTAAAAAAAGGCGGGTTGTTTTATCCCGATTCATACCAAAAATAAATCAGCACCATGGTCACGCACAAGTGACATACCTACCAAATTTTATGAAATTTAGTTCATTAGTTTTTGAGTTAGAGGGGATACATACATTGCACAGACAGACAGACACACACGCACACACAGACGTAACGTTAAAAATAGATTTTTCGCTTTCTAGAGATCCCAAAACGTGTTGATCCGTCGAAAACTCGAGTTGCGATTTTTGGTATCATTCCAATACTTTCCCTATACATTTCCATGAATTGCAGGGAAAATAAAAATCTTCATTAATTTAAAGGCTTTTAAAGAATTCCTACCACTAAACATTATTATTTTCTCTGCAATACATTGTAATGTATAGGAAAAGTATTGGAATCGTGTCGAAACATAGAGTACTCCACGGATCTACACGTTTTGAGACCTCTTGAACAACAAAAAAAACCTATTTCTAGCGTGACGTCTGTGTGTATGTCTGTCTGTCAGAGCGGATACAAACTCTGCACAAACTGAAAAACTAGGCAGAATTTTATAAAATTCGTTAAGTAAATCCCTTGTGGGTAACTCTGGTGCTGGTTAGATTTTGGTACGATTCGGGATAAAAAGGACCTGCCTTCTTTTTAGAAATGACCCGCAAAAATGTTTGTTTTCACTCTGGCTGCAAAACAAATAGACCGAATTTCACAAAATTTGATGGATAAGTCACTTGTGGGTTACCCTGGTGCTTATTTGATTGGGGCACGATTCGGGGAAAAAAGAAACTGCTTTTTTTTTTTTTTTTTTTTTTTTCTTTTTTTGCGAAATGACCCGCAAGTCTTTGATATCCGATATAAAATAAAATACTATATATACTCAAATGTATCAATTAAATGCTTGTTTTATACGTAATTTTTAACCACAAAAGGATTAAGATCAACCTCATAATTTTAAGATGGGTCATTCTCGATATATTTAAATTTGAATTTTAAAAGGCAGAAAACGTTTTTTACTGTAGCTAAAAAAATTAATGAAATTTCTTAAAGCTTAGTAGTTTAATCCTTTAATGTTTATCCTGATGCTGATTAGATTTTGATAGTATTCGGGAGAGTGTAACAGACTCGATTTTGCGAAATGGGCTGCAAAAAAAATGAAAACGTGAAATAAATTAATAAAATTGTTGAAGTATATTAATGAAGTACCTGTTCTTCAGGTAAATATTGACAACTAATTGAATAAGGTTGGCCCCATGACTGTAGGATGAACCATTCTCGAGATATTTCAGATTTTTTGGAATTTTGAGGAACTGAAGTGAATTAAATTGCCATATGAAGCAAAAATGCAATAAAAAGGCGAATTTAATATAATATCAGAAAAGTATCCATGATATTTTCTGCAATTAAACTCAATGTAATACATAATGAAATAAAAAATAACAAAATGAATTTGAATCTGCAGGGGAAGACATGTGCTGCCCACATCAGATATTTTGATTTCTTTTTTTATAGCAAATTCGAATTAACTTTGCCGGAAATATTTTTAAAAAACTTAATTCCCTTCTTAATCTGAATCATGTGAAAAGTTTCTGCAAGTTTTCGATTTCAATAAACTACTACTTAATTTTTCTGCTTTTAAAGATTTTCTACGTCCAATTCCTTTTCTTTTACATTTATTATGCAATGATGTAAATTTAAGGAAATTACCTTTAGAAAGCAAAATCAATTTTTAAATCAGATTTATACGAACTGTGCAGTTTTAACTTGAAGAAACTCTGTAATATTTTGAATACTTACGAAGATATTTTAGCACAAAATATTATAATTCCTTTGTTTTCACTCACATATTGTGATGATTTTGAATTAAATTTGGAAGAATTTTTTTTAATCTGAATTTATTTTTTGATTCGACTTATGTGTGCTAGTGTGTTCCTTAAATTTTAAATTTAAATAAATTCCCTATTAGTGATTTTAAAGATTTTCTATTTCCAAACCGTTTAATTCATTTTCTCACATTTATTTCATGTTTATTTTAGATAAATTTAGACAAAATAAATGCAAATTCATTTTTAAATACAGCTTATGCTAGTATAATATAGAATAAATGGCTTTTAATAAATACTTCAATTTAAATGAATTTACAGATCTCTAAGTTTATTTTGTGATGATTTAAAATAAGATTTAAAGGAAATAAATCAGTCTGCGAAACACATAATATTCTAAAATCCGGCTTACGCAAGCGTGTTCTAGAAAATTTTAATTTAAATAGATTTCTTATTAATTTATATGCCTCAAAAATCTGTATTACCAAACCTCATACTTATCTTTCAAAAGTTAATCATATCTTTTAAATTTGTTTTAATTTCATTTTATATTAAATTTTGGCAAAATATTTCTTAAAAACAAATTTGATTTTTAAATCCCACTTATGCGAGCAGATTATATTTCTAACTTAAAAAAATCCTCATTAATTTAAAGGATTATTAAAAATTTCTACAATAAAACATTATATTTATTTATTTTTGAAATTTATTTTGTAGCAAACTTAAATTGAATTTGAAGAAATTAAATATTCAAGAAAACAATATGCTTTTCTCAACCTGATGTATGAGATTAGGTTTTCCAAATGTTCTATTTAAATAAATTACTTATTAATTTTAATGCTTTAACATCATTTTTAAAACCAAACTTTATAAATACTTTTCTTTCACATTTATTATGGGTGTATTTAAAACTAAATTGAGAGCAGATACGCATAAGAAGCAAAATTAAAGTTCGACATATTAAAATTAATCCAACCAGTCCAGAAGAAATTCCTTACCAATTTAACTGTTTATAATATTTGGTTGAAAAAAACATTTAGAAATTTATTTTTGCAAATACTTTTGTGATGATTCGAAATAAAACTTAAAGGCAAAGCCTCAAAACTAATTTTCAATTAGACCTATGCAAGAATATTCTATAAATTCTGCAATTTAAAGAATAAATATTCATTTATTTAAATATTTTGAAGATTTTCTACTTTTAAATTTTTCAATTCCTTTTTCTCTTCTATCTTAATTTTCGATGATTTAAAATTAAATAAGGTAATTTATGTCTACGAAACAAAATTCGTTTTTAAATCCAACTTCAGCGATTTCTCCAAATTTAGAATTTATGTAGAATCAAATAATGCTGACAAATACTTGTGTGAGGTAAATGAACTGAACGTGTCGGTTCATACATAGGTTCGCAAAATTGCAGCCCATAGCAAGTTCTCTTGCAGCCATTAAAGGCAACCTCTATTCCATGCTGGTGATCGACGACAATAAGAACGAAACCAGTCCATGGATGATGCTATCTGCAATGAGAGAGCTATCCTAACTTTGGTAACACCCTTTATTGCCTCCTCCACTCGATTTATTATTGCAACACAATTTAGACTCATTACCAAATGAGCAAATTTAAAGCCATAAGCTGCTTTCTGACCGTATAAGAACAGTCACTACTGTTTCTTGTGAACAATTTTCCCGCCAAATAACATTAAGAATAATCAAATGGAATTCTCTTTAGGAACATTTTTCCTTCCCATTCTATCACTCTTTCACACTGCTAATTACAGGATCCGGAAGTCAAATCCTCCGGATAATTCATTAGGTTGTATAGATAAGGACACAAGGTAATTCGTAGAGATAAAGATATACCTGTGAATCTTCATTACCGGAACTTCCGAAACTAAAGATAGCATTACGCAGCAATTAAGACGCTAATCATCGATTTTAATTGGCTGGTGTAATTTCAACTCGTAATACGTGGATCAGAGAAGAATTTATGTAGTTTTAAAACCAATGATGGCTCCTTATTTGGGCCGTAGTCTCGCCAACATTTTTAGGCTTATGCAGACAACCTGCCGCTTTGCCAGTTCTTTTTCCGTGAGTGCCAACAAAATTGAAAATAAGAGCATAAATTGCTATAAATTAATGATACAGATTCAAAAGCACGGTATTCACTTACATGGCGATTTGCCTCTAAACTACACAATGAAATCAAACCCGACCATCTATGTGATTAATTCTGCGAATTTACGACATCGATAGTGATTATATCGATCTTCATGAAAAACTTTTTTTAAATGTTAAATCAATTATTCCGTATCAACTTTCTTACATAATAAAGGAAAATGTGTGTGTGTTTGTATATGCAGTCTGTAGCGGAAAACCTAAGCATCGTAGGGCTATGAAATTTAATGCGCAAGTAGTACATGGCTAGGACAGATAGGTGCACCTCGGCATTACTTTTTTTATTTCGAATTCGTGCTTTAGTTATTTTATGTTTTAGCCCGATTTACAAGCAGTTTGGATGATGTTCACGCAAATCGATCCCTTAGCCACTGGAAATATTATTACAGAGTGACACACCATTGAAAAATTGAAAAGTTTTTTTTCAAATAAACTTTACAGAATTCATACGATAATTAGACAGATTTTTGTGTATTTTTAAAAAATGCATGCTTTTCGTGCGTTTTAAATCTCACCGATTTTTATATTGTGATTTAAATTAACTGACATACAATACAAATTTTATTATGTAACCCCAGCTCCTTAAAATATCACAGACTGCCCTTGAAGAAAGAAAAAGGTCCCCAACCCATCCGTTGTTTAACCATAATTTGATGTTTGAATCAGTGTAAATGTTTGAATCAGTGCGAGTTTTTATTTCCCCATTGAAGTCCGGACCATTTTTCTTCTTCCTTCACGGACAACCACCGTCATATATTAGCTAACACTTACAAAAAGCTCCTGCACGTTTAATTTACTTTTTATATTTAGGCGTTTGCAGAGAATTGTGCGTTTTGCGGAGATCGTACGATTTGTAGCGTGAATGTACTATTTAAATAGAAGGCGCTTATTTACGTCCACTGGTTGTAGGAGTAGTGACTCTTACAAACAGACAATTTATTTAGGATATTATTTAAGTAAGGGGTGTTTATTTAATCTATATAAATAAAATTGAAAATCAGTCTGTCTGTCTGTATGTATGTATGTATGTCTCATCATCACGGGAGAACCACTGAACTGATTTTCAGGAATTTTGTAGGTAGCCTTGGAATAGCCCCACTTTAAATTTAGTCGATGTTTCGAGTTTCTAGGACCAGGAGTTGTCTAGATAGTCATTAAAAACGTACAGTTAAACCTCCCACAGACATAGCATTACGCAGGCGATATTTTTTCCATAAATTTTTCTAAAGAAAATGATATGTCGCTTAGCAACGGATTTAAATCCAATGTGTTTATGCGGCAGAAGATTTTTATTAATTTTTTTTCCGATTTAAATAATAAAGCCATGTATATAAAATAAATTTTATTAAAATTCCATTTTCGACTGAATTATATCAAATATGTCCTTCATGTTTAAAAATTACTGGAATTATTGATATTTTCTATTTATCACGTCATTTGTTTTATTTTGTCAAAAACGATTGAAATTCATATATTGTAATACAGGAAAGCTTCCTCTAGTCTATTATTTTTTAATCTTCGAGAATATAAGTAGTACGGTTATATCTTCCTTTCATGAAATGTTTTCTCTTTTATTTTGCCATATATTGGAATCAATTACAGCCTTCAAGTTTAAAGATTGAGAGTATAATTGATATTTTCACTGTATTACGTCATATATTTTATTTTGGCAAATATTTTTGAAATTCATATATTGTAGTACAGGTATTTTTCTTCTAATGTACGGGTATATTTTCTAATATTCGGGAATATAAGTAATACGGGTATATTCACATACAATTTTCTATTCTTCACATACAATTTTAGCGCTTTTATTTTGGCATATATTGATTCAATTTTATATTTATTGTCAATTTGTTTACAAAAGGGACCAGGCTGTTTTATTTATCAGATTTGTCTGTGAAGATAATTATTGTATAACGAGAAAAGAGATTCTTAAACTTCTTTTTAAGAGCATTAATTTAAATATTTTAATAGAATGTTTTGATTAACAATGTCATTTAGAATAGTATAGGAATTTGCACGTTTTGATTGTGAATTTTATGTTGATATTTTCAATTTATTACGGTATCTGTTTTATTTTGGCAAATATTTTTTAAACTCATCCTAAACTTCTTTTAAGGAACATTAATTTAAATATTTTAATAGAATGTTTAGAACAACAATGTGATTTAGAATATACAGGAATTTGCACATGATTATGAATTTTTAAATTTTTTATATTATATATTCCGTACGAAGAACGGGCATACTGCTAGTTATTTATAAGATAAGACGTGGCCACTTATTTAAGCAGCTAGAGATTATTTTATTATCGCTCTAGAAAATTTAGTGGAGTTACCGTTTATTTTGAAGGTTTTCATTCAAAGTGAAACATAGTCTACGTTAAGGTATTGTGCTACATTTTTCAACAAAATTGACTATAAATTTATTTAAAAGAAAAATTAGTTATTTTTTCTGGTAGCTATTATCTCTATGTGGTTAAGAAACTATTATTCTGTTTTTTTATTGGTATATTGAAATATAATTAGCTAATAATAAAATAAAAGTCTATAAATATTTCTTTATTGGTTATATATATCCTAAATTAAATAAAAATAGTAATTTCATAAGAATTTACTGAAAAATATTTTTTGAAGCGGACATGTAAAGTAAAATTAGAAATGAAACATCTGACTGGCACCTATGAGAAAATCCAATTATCCAGAATTAAAAACACAAATTAATAAGTATAAGCATTTAATGCAAGTCTGTATTTAATAAAAGTAGGGTATAAAAATAGAATTTCTTTTTGTCGCGAAAACCGAAATTCTACTAGTAAATTCAATTATAAATATTCTACAATCAAATTTTACTACCACATAATTTACCATATACTTGACCACGCCTCCTTTCCACGGGTTACGTAAAGGTCGTACGGAAACCTTGTCTTTATTGGGAATGCAAGTCCAGCATCAGTTACTTGTTATCAGATTAACTGAGAGTGCTTGGTTTCATAAATACATTGATATCGCTTAGATGTCATAATATTTATCAGTATTCTCAGCACTTGCATGTTTATTTCCTAAAGTGTCATTTCTATAAATTACCATCACCATACATTTATGTGATATAGGTCTTTCTTCTTGGCCTAGCACAATGGAGACGAAATTCCTCGCTAATTTTTGATTAAGGGGAAACTCAATAGCCAAGACAACAAAGTGCCATAGTTTTATTCAAATTACTATTATAGAAACAATAAGCTCATATATTTTCATCCCATAAGTGTTTTGTATCTTCTGTAATTGTAGCTCAGTAACTAGTATTGAACTTTCCCAACAATCTAAATTACACTGGATCTTTATGCAAAATAGATTCAAGGCCATAACAAAAATCAAAATGCTTGACTCCTATCGTGTTTCCAAATTATTACTTGATGAGAACCCAAATATTAAATAAAACTTTATCGTTATAACATTCATGAAATGAATCGAAAGCATAAATCTCTCCCAATTCTATACATAAAATGGAAATTATGCTTGTATATTTGTTTGTTTGCTTATCTGCCGGTTTTCTACTCTGTATACAAATGAACAAACAGTTTTTGACGAACTTTTTAAAAATTTGGTATGGTTATTCTCTACAGCGCTGCGGGTAACCCAATCCATATTTAGAGTTTATGGGCTCAGGGGTTATATATAATAAACTCGTCCATTGAAATAGCAGACAATTAACCTCCGAAAAATGTGCAGACGATTGTTTCCTGAAACTACTTGAAAAAAAAAATATATATATATGAGTAAATAAAAAAATATATAAATATGTGAGTCGGAATTGTTTTTACAAAAGCAGAGGGGTGATAGTACCCCACCAGACGAGCAATAATTACCATGGAGCATAGAGTCGCATTGCACTCAGAGAGGCAGAAAAAAGGCACGTCGAACCACGTCGAGCCTGACGCGTGTCAGCCCCTCGGACGTCATTGTGTACCTGCCTACGTATTATCTCCTACGCCAGACACGAACGCAGTTACCATATGCAAATGTCTAGGGAGCAGAATCAGCATAACTGGCTCCTAGTAGGTTCCGGCGATAGCCAATCAGAGCACACGTTGCCGTTTAAAAACCGGCACAACTTCAACGCTATAAGTTATTCCCGTGATAACATCGTCCGACACGTTGCGTGAATGCTATGGCGGAGTACACCTACGAGGAGTTGGCCGACATGCTCCTCACATACGGTGAAGCCAAAGGGAATGGACGCGCAGCACGAAGATTGTACAAGCAGCGGTTTCCAACGCGTGGTATTCCCAGTCATTCTACCTTTGCCAGTGTTGATCGACGACTGCGAGAAACAAGGTCGTTCGCCAACAGCAATGCAGGACGTTCGCGAATTGCACGAACACCTGAACTGGAAAAGCGAGTCCTGACGAGATTTGCAGCAGCTCCGTCCACCAGTACGCGAGCGGTGGCAGACGAAATGGGTGTTTCTCAGAAAGTGGTGTGGCGTATTTTACACGAGGAACGCACGCACCCCTACCACGTGCAGCAGGTGCAATCTTTGCACCCAGATGATTATTCCCGCCGGGCAGCCTTTGTGCAGTTGATGCTCGGGATGAGGAATACCGATCCACGATTGCCAGCATTAGTTTTATTTAACGATGAGGCAACGTTCAACAGAGAAGGCATTTTCAACATGCACTATCAACACGTGTGGTCTGCCTGTAACCCCCACTGCACAACCCATTGTAAACACCAGCACCGGTTTACCGTGAACACCTGGAAAGGTATCCCTGGTGATTACCTGGTCGGCCGTACATCCTGCCAGACCGTTTGTCCGGCGCAACATACCGTATCTTTTTGGAACACGTGCTGCCCAGTTTATTGCAGGCCGTTCCGCTCCCCGTCCAGAGCGACATGTGGTTTATGCACGATGGAGCCCCGGCATAATTTTCCATCACGGTCCGGAACTTCTTGAATGCCACATATCCCGCACGCTGGATCGGGCGTGGCGGACCTGTGGCGAGGCCTTCTCGACTTTTTTTCTGGGACCACATGAAATCTTTAGTGTACGAGACGCTTGAGGACTCGGCGGAAGATCTCGTCGCGCGCATCGTTGTTGCCGCAGACCACATTAACACAACACCCGGAATCTTCGAGAGGGTGCGTCAGTCATTCCTTCGCCGGTGTGAACGGTGCAACGACATGCGTGGTCGCCACTTTGGGCACTTGTTGTGAGTTTGTCGCTGCACAAGATATCTGTTAGTGCAGCGTTTGGTATCGTTCATTCGCTTTCCCAACACTGATGTTCGTGCAGGTTCGTATTATAATTTTACTCTTTTCTGCCTCTCTGAGTGCAATGCGACCCTATGTTCCACGGTAATTATTGCTCGTCTGGTGGGGTACTATCACCCCTCTGATTTTGTAAAAACAATTCCGACTCACCCTGTATATATGTGTGTGTCTGTTGTTTAGAAACCGAATTGATTTAAATGTTTTGTGCGACAAAATATTTTAATTCAATCTATTCAATTTAAATAATTAAAAAAAAATAATATAAAAATAAATTTTATAAATGAACTGAATTATAATTTTGAAAGTGTTATATCAGTTACGAGTTTAGTATATAAAACTCCGAGAATTATTGATATTTTCAATTTTTACATATTTTGTTTTCATTTAGCAAATATTTTTAAAATTCATATATTTTCTTTTGCGTTTCACTGACTGTTGCAGCACGATAAAAATGGAAAGGACATAACTTTTACTACCATTTAAAATTTTCACTTGGGCTCATGTTGTACAAACTTTCAATTTTGTAAATAAATTTTCAATGTAAATTTAACAAATGGACCCCGGATGTCTTATTCTTCAAATTTGTCAATACAGATCATTTTATACAGCAAGAATACATAGTTATTCTTATTCGTCGTTTCCTAGGTAATTAAATTAGATATTTTAATAAAAGTTTTTGAATAACAACATCATTTAGAATACTGCTAAAATTTTCACACGATTCACTCCGAACAACGTCGGGTATATCTGCTGGTATTATAAAGTTTTTCGTCTGCACATATTAAGTGCAACCCCTCGATAATCGCTCCACATGAGATGGTTCGGAAGCACATTCCGGCAAACAGCTTTGTTATTTATCAAGATTAATTTTAGTATACTTTCCCATCACCTTAAATCCCTCGACTGTCGATTATGGAATCCGGACACCAAATCCTCGTGATCCTTTATTAGGAAATATAGATAAAGGCGGTAAGTTAATTCTAAGATTGATGATATACCTGCAAATCTTCATTCCCCTGAACTTCCGTGAGCCCAGTGAAAATGACTGTAAAGAAATTACGGCAGTGATCACCGATTTGGATTGCCCGGGATAGTTCCTACTAGTTATAAGTAGGTTGCAGAAGAACTCATGCATTCTAGGCTGATTTCTAAAGGAGGACTAACATTCCGTTTAGCACAAGTGAAGTTAAATAATACTCCGTAAAACGAAATTCTATATTGTATCGAAAAATCTATATACTGTTACATATACAGGGTGTCTTAAAAAGATTGAAACGGGCTTTAATTATTTATTTGTTGGAGATAAGTGGGCAATGTAAATTGCAAAAATGTTGAAAAGAAGGTAGGAAATAAGACTGCGTTAATGAAATAGTGTTCCCATTAATTTTCAAAAAGCTACATTTTTTAAATTTTTATACGACCCCTTAGACAAATTTGATCAATTAGTAAATTTTTATTTTTAATGCAACAATAAGATCATTAAAAAGAACCGCATATCTGTATCTTTAAAATCAATTGAATTATGATAAAGGAAAAAATCAGACTTATGCCACTTTTCCGTACCGTATAAAAAGGCTGTTTCATGGGTGAAAATAGAAAATAGGGATCGTAAACAAATTGACGATGGAAATTGTTTAGATCAAAAATACGTTAATATGTGTCAAAAATTTTGTCACCAGTACATCTAAATAGAGCATTACACAGACAGAGATCGTATAAAGCAGTGGTACTTACTACGCGGTTGGGTATCCCATGTATTATAATCCAGTTTTATCTTTTTTGTGATATATCACAAATTTACATTTCTAATTTGATATAGGGTCCCGATTCACAATGTTCAATTTTCAATTACATGTAACTCGCTCAATTTTAAAGATACAGATATGCGGGGTTTCTTTAATGATCATGTTGCTTTAAATATAAAAATTTTCTGATTGACAAAATGTGTCTAAAAGAGTCGTATAAAAATTTAAAAAGTGTACCTTTTTTTAAATGAATGGGAGGACTATTTCATTAACGTAGTCTTATTTCCTACTTACTTTCAACATTTTTGCAATTTACATTGCCCACTTTCTTCAACAGGTAAAGAATTAAACCGCGTTTCAATCTTTTTGGGACACCCTGTATATCGTATAGTACTCTATTATAGGCTATACCAACAATTGTCAGGAATATTATCATATATTTTCTATAATATGTACTATAATGGTTTTACTGTATTAAACGTTTTAAACTTTATCTTGATCTTAAACATGTTTTTAATTTATCACATCTGTCTTTCATTGTTTTCATTTGTGCTACTGCTCATTTTTGTCAATTATTCAGTTTATCATGCGTTTGGCGCAGCATTTCCTCAACTTGGATTTTGTGCCATAACACCCCAATTACCAACCAACTAAAATATAGTACTCTATAGTACAGTGCTCTATAGTATAGTATAGTGCTCTATAGTATAATATAGTGCTCTATAGTATAGTATAGTGCTCTACAGTATAGTGCTCTATAGTATAGTGCTCTACAGTATGTATAGTGCTCTACAGTATGTATAGAGCTCTACAGTATATATAGTGCTCTATAGTATAGTGCTCTAGAGTATGTATTATGCCCTATAATATATTATAGTGCTCTACAGTATAGTATTCTATAGTATAGTGCTCTATAGTATAGTGCTCTACAGTATGTATTGTGCTCTATAATATATTATAGTGCTCTACAGTATAGTATTCTAAGGGGAGGTTGTGGCTGGGAATCGGTGGAAGGAAGTTCCCACCTGATTTTTCGGAGGAGTACCTCTACTCTCGCATGGCACTCCGACACTGGAAGACCTTTCCTCCAGTGTTCCCTACTTTTATAGGACTTTCTTTCCTCCTCCTTTCTCCTCTTCCTGTCCTTCTCGCAGGCATCCCTTTTGTTCCAGCTCTCCTTTGCCTGTGAGATCCCTGTTTTCTCTTTTTCAGGTTTTTGGTCCTTTGTTTCCCTCTGGGGGATTGTCCCAGTGTTATTTTTGTTGTCAAGTCACCCCAGCTGTGACTCGTTTTCCTTTTCAGCTTTTGGCTCTTTCCGGGTGTGGCTCCTCCTTAGTAGAGGCTAGCGCACCTCCAGCTCGTATTTCTCCACCATAGTTGTGGATGGCGTCTGGCTTAGCTTCCCGCTCTTAAGTAGCGGCCGTTGGCTTTCACCTTCAAGGTATACTCTTAAGGTCGGAGTCGTTGTCCCGTACCTCAATATTTTGGTGTCAACCTACATTGGTTATCTTGTATTGGAAGTATGCTTCCATGTGTTTATTAACCCTATCATTCCTTTCCAGATCTAATAACTCTTCCTTTTCAGCCTTTAATATTTTGTTTTTTCCAGTCTCCCACAAGGCTTTTCTCCCCCCTGGACAAAAGGTCCTTCCCCCTTCCCTAGGAAGAAGACTTCAGCTTCCCAGGCACAGGACGGCCTGCCTCAGGTGGTATTTGGTAGGCGGTTGACTGTCGGGGCCCCCTCGGGGGTCCCCAGTCCTTAACCCTTCCCTTTCAGATCCTGCGTCGGGCGGTCCAGCTCCAGGGTAAGAGGTTTTAGTTTATAGTTTAGTCTTTAAGGCTCTACCTTCTTTGCCCAGTGATTATTTTGCTTTCTCATCCCAGGCTCACCACTTTCCTCCCTGGTCTTTCCCCTTGGTTCTTCGGTCCTGCTTTAGACCACTTCTCCTCTTCTGGACCTCAGCCGGGTCGTCTGCGGGCGACTCTCAGCGATGGAGATTCAAACCTGGAAGCCGTGTGGCAGAACAGGTCTCCATTTAGCTGTCTGACAGTATAGTATTCTATAGTATAGTGCTCTATAGTATAGTGCTCTATAATATAGTGCTCTATAGTATAGTATAGTGCTCTACAGTATAGTGCTCTATAGTATAGAATTGTGCTCTATAGTATAGTGTTCTATAGTATAGTGCTCTATAGTATAGTGCTCTATAGTATAGTGCTCTACAGTATGTATTGTGCTCTATATTATATTATAGTGCTCTACAGTATAGTATTCTATAGTATAGTGCTCTATAATATAGTGCTCTATAGTATAGTATAGTGCTCTACAGTATAGTGCTCTATAGTATAGTGTTCTATAGTATAGTGCTCTATAGTATAGTGCTCTACAGTATGTATAATGCTCCAAAGTATGTATAGTGCTCTATAGTATAGTGCTCTATAGTATAGTATAGTGCTCTATAGTATAGTGCTCTACAGTATGTATTGTGCTCTATAGTATATTATAGTGCTCTACAGTATAGTATTCTATAGTATAGTGCTCTATAGTATAGTACTCTTTAATATAGTGCTCTATAGTATAGTATAGTGCTCTATAGTATAGTGTTCTATAGTATAGTGCTCTATAGTATAGTGCTCTACAGTACAGTATAGAGCTCTATAGTATAGTGCTCTACAGTACAGTACAGAGCTCAATAGTATAGTGCTCTACAGTATGTATAGTGCTCTAGCATATATATTAAATTTATTAATTTTGTAAGGAGCAACTTGGAGCTCAAAGCAAAAACCTAGAAATAATTCCATACTCAGTTGATCCATGTCTATATAATCAATACTGTACAAAAGATGTTTTTTGTTTGGTGCCTAGGGTAGTTAACATGGCTCGACCACACACTATCCTTGATATGATATTTTTATAAATACAACACAAACTTAAGAATACTGAAAGCATTTGGAAGCAGTTTACCCTAAACTACAGATTAAATATTCGATATAAAATAGTATTTTGAAATTCAAATTTACAATATTCTCTATAGATCTGAAGAACGATTTTAAATATTCCTTAAGCAATAAGTAAAAAACACTTTGTGCAAAACATAAGATTAACTTGAGTAACGTTTTTAAGCACAATGAAGAAAGCAACACATATTCACATCTGTTACTATCAATACTGCTACCTTACAAATCTTATTTCTGCTTAATTACGTTGCTCAAGTCATTTTTAACACTTTACAACAAAGTTGAAAAATGTTTATGACTTTGTTCATTCTGTCTGTCTGTCTGTCTGTCCGTCCGTTAGCACGATAACTGCCGTAAAAATGACTTAATCAAAATGAAATTTTAGTATGTTGTTCAGACGTTCTGTAGAACCTATGGGCATATAAATGAATAATATCACCCAGTTTTGGATTGAACCCGGGTTGAAAAAATGAAATACATTGAGCCCTATGGAACCTAATTTTTCAAACATTTTTTAAGCGGATTTAAAATTCACATATTGCTTCGAAATTTTTAGGGAATATTCAAATTGTTCCATAAAATATATAAAAAAAAATTCAGCGAAATATATTGAGGAGTTTTTTAAATAAAAATTAAAATAATAATAACGGGTCTTATATGAAACGATCACGTGACCATGATATGAAAGTATCACGTGATCCTCTTCAAAATGATATATGGCACCCATCTTGTCTCAAAATCGTGATTTTTAAAGTTCTTTTTTTTTCATATTGAGTGTTGTATCCGTCCTAAAACCACTTTATTTTGGTTTAAATTCTGTGCATCTACATACTAAATCAACGCAATTACAATATATATGAGTTTAAATGCTCATCCAAATTTGATTATTTCTACAACGAAGCCTATTTTTCACTTATGTAAAATGTAAACTGCAAAATATGTAGGATGAGTTGTATAGAAATTGATGTATTTTTTTAACGCAAAAGAATTTAGTTCATGGAGTCTGCATAGCTGATATGAAAGAAATATTCATTGACTTTACCGAGAGAAGGACGATTTTTTGCGATGAAGTTTTAAGCATAGAGTTAAATTACTTGTAGCTCCATGGTCTTAATTTTTAAATAAAATAAATTATTATAGTATTGTGATGAATGACATGAATGGGAAATTATTTATGAATGAAATGCTGCTTTTTTAGAGAGAGCCAGGCGTGTTATTTTTTCTATGACGTCATTTGAATGAATTTCAGTTGTTTTCTATGAAGTTTTTAAATATAATAAATTATCGTGGTATTATGATAATTCTATAATTATTATCGAGTAATATATCACATTTTAGAGATGTTTAAACCAGGCAATTTATATTTCAATGCCGTCATTTGAATGAAGTTCAATTTTTTCGATGAAGGTTTAAGTTTTCAAATGTAATAAATCAATGTAGTATTGTGAGAAGTTTTAAAATATTACCCAGGCATTGCATTTTAGACATGTTTAAATAAAATTGCATTGCTTTTGGAAAGTGTTTCATAATCAATGCTTTAAGCATGATTGATCTTTCTTGTTATTCCTTAAGCAGTTTTTCCCCATGTAATAATGTTATTTTTTCAATGTGATTTACTGTGTATATCTTATGTATTAAAAGAAGATGCATGCCCGTTAGTTCCTTCTCAAGCGAAAAAGCTAAGCTTCGGACAGCAGTGAAATTCGATACAGAATTAACTGAAATCCCAGTGCGATAGACCAAGGCGATTTTTTAATACGAATTAATTTAAAAATGGCGAACATTTAAAGCTGAAAATCTGTTGAAATTTAGATTTCAAAAGAATTTTTACTCCATTTATAGATTAAAAGATAAAATGTCCCATTGTCTGATAACAATATTTCAGACGAGGACTTTGATTGGGCCAACGGCCCTACCGTGCTGAAAACACCGGTTCTCGTTAGATCACCGAAGTCAGGCAGCATGGGGCGCGGTTAGTACTTGGGTGGGTGACCACCTGGGAACACCGCATACTGTTAGCACATTTCCGGCGCGGTAGCCCGGTGATTTGCACACTGCCACAACTGCCGCCGTGCTCATACGGAGTACGATCACGTTAAACATGTGGGTCCGTAAGTCCTTCCGAGAGATTGGTGGTAGGGGAAGGAGGGTACGGTCCCTGTGGATGCCTCCCCCACTGGGTTCTAAATTGGGTGGCACTTCCCGGCCGTCCAAACAGTTACCTTACACCTTTCTGGTAGGTCGCACGGTCTCCGTCTCAACAACAACAACGACTTTGATTGATATTTTATTCAATTCTAATTTCCTGAATTTAAAATATATATTCGTATTGTTTAAAACAGTGGTGCGAAATCATTTTCTTTGTGCAACCCCACAAATTTAAAAAAATTACATACAGAATGTCCCTTTTCAGGAAGTTAACAAGAGGCGACGGATAATTTCAAAAATTAAAATAACTTTTCGGAGGGCATTTCAAATTAGAAAAAATGCTGCCATGTGAAGTCTAACTTTTCATTTTATTTTATTGATGACCCGAAGGATGATCATGGGCCAATTTTATTTAACGGCTGTGATTTGAACAATTATGAATCCTTAAATAAACAGCAATATTCTATCGACTCATAAAACATGGAACCGCTAAAAATATAAAATGAAATAATTTTATTTATGCCGACTGTAAATAAACACCACTAATATTTGAATGATATATCTCATATAAGAAATGCTTTCGTTAAATGAGTTAGAATTATTCTAATACATTATACTTCAAGAACGCTGCAACGAATAGAAGGAGCAGCTAGTTGAAATAAGGAGGAAAAACATGCTTGGACTTAATGTTAAAAATTAAAATGCAATTAAACACAAATAAGTAAAATTACAATATTCAATCGTTTCGAGGATACGCTGGATTAAGTAATAAAGTAAGTACTAATAAATTAAACAATTGCCAAATACCCCATAAATTCTGTCATGTACTCACAGAAGTACATACACCCTAATTTGGAAGGGTTGCTGTAAGCCCTCGGGCCAGTCGAGTGGTCTGGTTTTTCGACCCTAAATTGGAAAACACTGGTCTTCTACTAAAACGCTCCACTCCAGATGCTGCAAATATTTTCTTAGTGCTACAAATGTTTCAAAATGCATAAGCATCCCAGTTCATTCTTTAACAGATCTTGTTTTTCACGTTCTTGCAAATATAAGAATGTAAAAAAAAATTAAAATAACCTTATGAACATTCATTCACTTCTTAACGCGCTGATTGATTTTTTCCAACTTATTTGCAGCGTGGTTCGAAATAGTTATACTGATTTTTTGTTCTTATTGCAATTGGAATTAACAGGAAATCTGAAATACATGGGTGATCAGAGGGAGAGAATAAAAAAAAATATTTACTGTTTCTCTCCATCGCTTATTTCAAGCAAAAGTTAATCACATTAAGTATAAAGTAGCAAGGCCAGAAAAAAGTTGAAAAACTCAGTTTTAAGTATATTAGAAAAAATGATTATCACAAAAGGTCGTATATTTCGGTGTTTACGGGGCTATCGCTTCCGTAAAAAACGTGTCAATATTAACTTTTGGTGTAATAATTAAACATACGTAATATTCAATTTTAGTGTAGTACCATTAATAAAAAAATTCACATTAGCATTTTCAAGCGTGGAGATTTCTATTTGAGAATCTGAACAGTCTGAGATATTAATCAAAACGGAGGGCGGACAAAAAGGCTTTCACTCCAAATATTTTTTCACTTCAAATTAAAAAAAAATCATTTAATTTTATATTCTTATCAAAAATATTTTGATGTTTATCCTCCAGTCTGAGTCGATCAACGAGTTAGTATATACTACCTCGATGGAGTCGATAGACAGACAGCTGGTCTAAAGGTCCGTAGGTCAGGGGCTTTCTTGGGTATGACTGTATAATAACATCCGAGACATGTTATTGAATTTGCCGTGTGAAATGCAGAATGCATGAATTAAAAGTAGGGCAGAGAATAGAAAGGAAAATGAAAATTGGGTTTGTTAGCACTAAAGCTAGGATTCTAATCATAGAGACGTAAGATTTTGTTTCGAGTCTAAATGGGGGATTCCAATCCTTCCTAAGGAAAGCCTTCCTGTTTCGTACGGTTTTTCTGATATTGCGTACGGTTTTCTGATATTTCGTACGGTTTTTCTGATATTTCATACGATTTTTTTTATATTTCATACGATTTTTTTGATATTTCATACGATTTTTCTGATATTCCATACGATTTTTCTGATCAAAAGATTTGTTTCATCTATAGCAACATTTTCATCATTGATTTTTAATTTCTCATACTATAGAATATAAAGAAGGTATTGATTTCGAGATTTTGATGGCAATATAGGTTTTAGGACATTCTAAGTACGTTTTGGGTAACTTTAGAATAATGTCCGTCTGTCTGTCTACCTGTGGTCGAGTTCTTGTGTACACGATAGCTGCCACAAATAAGAATCGATGTTCATGAAACTTTATATCCGACTTTGTTATTGAAAAATCTAAAACTAGATAGATTTTTTTTTTTTTAAATTTGAGCAAAAACTTTATTCGAAATTTTATATTTTCTTATCTTATTTTATATTTTCTAACTCGAGTTTTCGATTGATCTACGCGTTTTGAGCACTGTAAAAACCCAAAAGAGCATTTTAGCGTGGCGTCTGTCTATCTGTGCAAGGTATATATCCACTCTAGCTGAAAAACTAATAAACAAAAGTCACTTGTGGGTCATACTTGTGCTGATTACATTTTAGTATGATTTGGAAATAAAGAGCCTGCTTTTTTCTGCGAAATGGCCCGCAAAAATCTAATATAAAAACTACATATGCTCAAATGCATGAATTAAATGTTTGGTCTATACGAAATTTTCGACGACAAAAAGAATAAAATCCGCAATACAACTGTAGGCCTAACCGTTCTCGAGATATTTTAGATTTTTCGCATTTCTGCCTACTCGCCTTGGAAAATGCGCCCAATATCTAAATGAAAATCATATAAAATTAAAACTTCGAATTCATGGTCATTTCAAATAACTAATCAGGTTATTTTTTGCAATTACACGCAATTTAATGAATTTAAGTCTGTAGAGAAAGTCATGTGCTGTCCATACCAGTTTTTGTTTTAGATTTGATTCAAGTTGCTATTCATTTAACAAAAACTTTTATAATTTTGTGTTAGACGCTGTTTAATAATGAAGCTTTTAAGGGGCGACACTGTTCCTCAATTATGATCGAAATATCTATTTTTTTTTTATTGTATTAAATTAAAGCTACTACCTTTCCAACTATGTGTGCAATAGTTACTCTAAGTCCTCTGGACGAGTCGGACGGTCTGGGTCTTCAACTATGTGTGCAAAATATTATACCTGTATCTGCATTATTTAAAAAGTTCAGTCATTTTTTTGATGCAAGGTGGACTGAAGTGGGCGTGGCCGAGTTTGCCGAAAAGTAGATTCTCACAAAAATTTAATTAATTCTTTTTCTTCCCATTTTTTTTTCAATAAAATATGTGTTGAAGTGAAGTGAAGTAAAAAAAGTAAATGAGGTGAAATAATTTCATTTTTACCGTAGCCAGTTCTAGCTGACGTACACAGTTTAGAGTCTCCCATCGAACCGACGCGCCTCCAACCGAGCCCAGTTGAAAACGTTAAATGTATTTTTCTCAGCTTTCATTTTTTCCGCGTTAAGCCCCCAATACATTGGAGAATCAAAGTGACAAGTTTTATTTCCAGACGATACGGGAACTACAGGGGGTCTGTCGCCCTTCGTAGACTCCCGAAGTCATAATTCTTGAAAGGTCCGAGAAAGTGACAGAGTGAAAGTGTGCTGATTTGGCGGGTTATCGCCAAAGAGTGATAAATAATAACTTTGGTTGTCGCTTTCTGTCGTGAGTTTTGATCGCACTCATACGTGACTGTCATTTATTTGCAAAATGTCGCTTGATGGTGAAATTGCCCTTGCCATTGCTGTTGCACTGGTGTCTTACTCTCTGGTGTTGCACTGGCGTCTTCTTAAATGTATCTGATGATTGGAGCTAGTTTATGCAGTGGGAAAATGTAAAAAGGATATTATATATTTCAAATACTTAATTCCCTATTTAAACGGACAATGAAAATCTACGCACTATTGCTACATTCTATAACACAGACACACACACACACACACACACACATATATATATATATATATATATAGCTAACCAAATTTGAAAATTGGAATACAATACAAAATGAAGAGTAAGATGCCACAAATTGGCTGGAGGAGGGGGGGGGGAGGTAACATCCACGCATGCTTTATGCCTCCATTTTCCAGTCCAATTTTCCATTTGGTTAGCTATGTTTGTATTCGATTCGATTGAATTCGGCAGCTTAGCGCTATTCTTTATTTAGTAGTATAACAAATAGTAGTACACAGTATAACAAATAATATTATTCTTTATTTAGTAGTATAGTAGTATACTAAATTGCATTACATTTTTAGAGAGTGAAACATCTAATAACCCTTCCCTTCCTTTTCCGTGTAAAAATGCAGTTTTTAAGGAGCGCCTTGAAAAAGTGTATTTTCAAAATTCAATGGTTAATGTATGATTTTTCGAAAAAGTTGAGTAAAAAATAATGCCCAAAATAACTGTATAGAAATTAAATAAGGTCGGATTGAAATGATATGCATTCCTTTACAATTTATTTTTCATCTTAATCAATAACTCATAAAATTATAAGTAATATTTTTTCAAAATTTCATTCGGAAATTGGGGGGGGGGGGGGGGGGAATTCAATTCGGTTATGTTCCACGATACCACAAGTGTGCAAAGTTTCACTCTACTAGAATTACTTAAGGACTTTACATATTTTCGCAGCTGTTTACAGAAGCAAAAATATTTTAGCTAAATGAGTATTTTTTTAACCCCGACGAAAAAAGACGCCAAAGGATTCAGAAAGAAGAAAATACGCCAAAGGAAAATAAGTCTGTTCCAAACGGTCATTAACCATACAACCCTTCAACCGCAAGGGCCCCCGCAGACCTTCCGAATATCAAGCAAAACGACGGAAAATGTTTCCATGCGTTCACCACCACATACAGGGAAACTTAAAGCTCGTCCTTTGATAAATCCCGCTGTCTGGTAACAATACTCCCGGTGTATGGCAGGCTTTACAGTGTATTCAAAATGCTAAGGCTTTTTTTCTATTTAAGATAGAGCTTTGAAATTTATAAATACTTTTAGTTGTTTGTGGAATAAAACTGTGTATGGATTATTCTTTGAGTGCTATAGATATTTTTTTAAAAAATAATAAATTTCAAAATTTTAAAAGTTTGGCAACTTTTTATACGTTTCAGATAAAAAAAATTATATAAAATGTACTATATGCTTGGTTTAAAAATCGATACCCAATTTTGCTTAGTATTATTTCACTAATGTTGAGAAAAAATATGGAGACAAAATATTGAAAATTGAAAAAGGAGAAGCGATTTTAAAAACATTAAAAAAGTTCAAAAAATTTAAATTTTTCTTAAACTGGCAGTCGAATATGATTTTTTTCTCCGGAATTAAATTTTTATTTAATTTACAACATAAAAAAATATTATGTCAATTCTAACATGAAAAATAAAAAAAAAATGCATAGGAGGCACCGTGTCCCCTTAATACTACAAGTACTTATTTTTAGCATCTCAGCGAATATATCGTGAAATGAAGAAAGCAGAAGAGAAACAACTTAATAAAATAATTCTTTCATTTGTTTCCGCAGCAGGTGATTGCTTCTTTACTTATTTGGATTGTGGTTAAGAATATTTATCAGTCCGCTATTTCCAGTTGCAATGGAAATGAGGAAGAGTTAAGAAGTCCGATGAGTCATCAGACCAAAGATAAGGAGAATTATTTCTAGTTTTTATTCTTTTTGATCTAGCAAGAGTTTGATTGAGCAGCTGTTTTCAGTATGGGATTTTGAAATGATTTATGGTGAAAAAAAACCTAAAAAACTTTGATCCATGCTAACTTTACTACTTTATTAACTAGAGATTAATTAGGCCCATCATATGTAGCAAAAAAATCTATGTAACACATTCTTCCTATCTGCTTGCTCCTAGTATTTCCAGACACATAACGGGTCATTCACCTCTCCCAATCATTATTTATTTATTATTAAACGCCTGCCGTTGTAATATACTACTATACCACTTTTTAACAAAACTGCTCTTTAACTAATTATAGCCTGTTCAGATGATTGTCTCACGACAGTAACACGAAAAATAATTCGAAATAAAAATTAAATTAAAAATTTCCAGTGTTTCTTTCACGACTTTTAGACCGGGGGGGTGAATTAAATTTCAGGGGGGGGGGGACAAGTTTCCTATTTGCTCTATATAAATATATCTAAATGCTGTGTCACATAAATAGAAACTAGGTTAACACAAAATGTCTCCGAAGGTATGCTTGAAAGAAACACTGTCCACAAACCACGAGAATTTATTAAAAAAATATACAAAATTGAATTTCAGAGATATTGAATTTTCCCCAATTTGGTGGCATTTTGCGAAAGTCGCCAAGTTGGCAACTGTACGCCAAATTTGTAACTAAAGATATCCAAATTATTGACGAATTTGTCACCAAGTAGGACAAAGAGAAAGACTGTAAAATAAGTTGACTTAAATACGGGTTTCATAGAAAAGTCCTTAAACACCCCAATAATTTTGTACGTAAAGGTTCATGAGTTTAAACGTCAGATTAAACTACATGATGTCCGAAATGTTATGGAACGACCTTTATTTCTTGAACCGTTAGACGAAGATATATACTTCGAACTAAAAATGTTTCAAATAAGACGATAAAGAAAATGACTGCTTACTTTGACGTCACCGTATTACTAGAGCTCCTATAATACAGTCTCCTATATAACATGGCGGCCTACTCATGGCCGCCATGTTCTATCACACAGAGACAAACGACTTGGAGACAAGGAGTGAGAACCAGCACTAGTCTCCTTGGAACGCACCTGTTTTTGGTGTCCTTATTGCCGACTGCGACGAAAAACAATATGCTTGCATTCAGCTCTTCAGCAATGTATCCATTTTTCTTCATTTTTCTTGTTCATTCAGAAATCTAAACATTTATATCTCTTTTCGGGAATTATTGGAGGAATTTACGACCGAACATCCTCCCATTTCATTGCGAATTTATACCATAATGTTCGATATCGAGTCCCTGCGCAATGTAAGTCAATGATATAAAATGGCGGATGCGCCAGCTCTCTATATAGGAGCCTTAGTATTGCAGTCCTTTATAATATGAGTTTTCGGCATGAATTTATTACCTTCCATATATACGCGACTTGTGCGTTCCTGATAACGATTCCTGACATCGGGAATTAGGATTGAGTAAAACCATTTTTTCTTCATAATAGTTCTATAATATTTTTCATTGCCTATTGTATATAAACTGAATTTAGACTCAATAGTTTTTAAGATCAATAAGCGTTGCAATTTATCTCCATTCGTTCAAAATACATTAAGCGAAAAAGTATAAAAGCATCTCATTCTCATAATCTGCAGAAAAAAAATATATACGTCCTCTGGGCATGAGGGGAATATTGCATGTGAAGTACCCGTAGAATTATTTTTTTCTTCAGCCGCTCCATATACAACAGTTCAAAACTCTTCAATTCGTCCTCAACTCTTTTCTATTTCATCTACAGGAACTTAAATTATCTTCTAAGTTCATATCAGTTCATAGATACAAAATATAGTGTAGTCCAAACACTTCATGATCACATATTCGACATTCTGTCTGAAATTGCTACAAAAGAATAGTCAGCAGTAGTTGAAGCGGATTTACTTGGTAGTAAAGTGTTCATCCTTGACGCCGTCTAAAACTATCTACGTGTATAGGGGTACATGGGCAGGATATATTTGTATGTTCGAAAGTACATACGAGAGGGGATAGGTTAGAACAATGGTTCCCAATACCATGGAGCACGTTTTTAGAAAGAATTTTAAAGCGTAACCCTTGAACCATTTTTTACTTTTAGAGCATGTGTTTTAGATAGTGGCTAAACGTGAGTTGGGACTAATGGACAATTTTTGTTAAACAATTTTTTTATTTCCGATGCTTCCTCAAATCCTTTTGATAAGCTCATTGCAGCCCCAACGGTTCTGCAGCGCACAGTTTGAGAACCACAGGGTTAGAGGAAGGATAGTACAGTCCATGCAAGTGGAGTCCATTGGGTTCCGGTCTATATTGGGTGGCTCTTTTCCGGATGGCTAAACAGATGCCTTGCACTTTTGGCTAGGTTAGACAGTCAAAAAAGAAAAAAATGAAATTCATGCTATTAAAAGTAAATTGTATCCGTATTTAAATATAGCAGCATGCGCGTAAAGATGTTTCACGTCAAAAATCAAAACGTACATTTATGTATCTACTTTTCTCCATATCTAAGACATTTCGTCCCCAAACTGTGAAATTCATTGCAGAAATAAGCCATTTACGCCAAGATTCCGTTATACAGCATGGGGGGTATTAACGCATGGCGGTAAAACTTTATTAGCCATCTTTACTTGTGTTAGAGTGATGCAATTACTGTTTAGCGAATCGAAATTTGTTTCGAAGCCACTGAATCTCCCATAGTCACTATATCCGTTAGACGTGGATTACTTGCAAATGCTCGAAGTAAGCGTGACGAGAAATTACGAATCTTATGGATCAGATATTTGTTTAAAGTAGTAGTCCCACGAATGCGTGATCGTAATTTACTTTTCGGATTCTTCCCATACACATAGCTACTCATTTTTTGAGTAAACTCGAGTTAGTAAAGGAGGTAAAAGTTGCGCATTTAGATTATTTCTAACGAATTGGTCATATTCGAAGTCGTCAAAATACTCATGGATGTTCTGTCTATTTGATGGGATATTCAAAAAATGTATTCTGTACGTATGTATTCTTATACGAAGTGTAAGAGATTCCTCGGTTAGCGAAAGAGAAAGCAATTAATCTCCGAGAGAAAAGATGATCTATTCACAGAGCTCAAATACGATTATTATTTCCCCCCCCCCCCATAAAAGGTTCTTGGAGAAGTTCAAATTACGTGAAACAAATATCTCTCAAAGGTTATAGATGGAGCTCAGGTAATGAATGATATGGATTCAACATCAAATTCTGGAGAGCATAAAGGAACTGACTATTTCCATTTCCAATAATAAATATTTCTTGCAACATCGATTTCTTAAGATTGGCTCTCAAGATTGGCATCGATTGCTCAAAATAGAGTTTAAATAGTGACTGATATAAGTGCAGCATTAAATTCTGGAGAAGGTAGCTATGAACCTTGCTGCCTCCACCGGGAATCGAACCACAAATCACCGTACTGGTCAGCCGATGCTCTACGCTTTGAGCTACTAAGACGGAAATGCAAGTTCATATCATCAAGTGGAGTCTGCATTAACACCCTTTAATGTCAAATTGGCATGCACTGCCAATCTGACTGACCATCTCCTGCTATTTTATCTCAGTTTAGCCTACTGATGATATTTTTATCCTCCAGGTTAGCTTCATACGTGGTTATTGTCTTCCCGATTTTAATATCGGAGCTCAATATACAGAGTCCACTGAATCCGTGCTAATCATACAGTTTTAGACTTCCGATATCTTTCCACTGACCTACAGGGTTGATTTGTTCGAGAGCTATAGTAAAGAACCTTGCTACCCCAACGGGGAATGGAACCACGGATCTTCGTATTGGCCAGCCGACGCTCTATCGTTGAGTTACTGGAATGGAATTGCAAGCTCTTATTGTCTAAGTGGGCTCTGCAGTTGTACGAAATAAATATAAAAAAGAGAATAAAAATACTTAATAGTTTTGCCAAAAATGAAGTGTACGCACCGTTTTCTGTACTGTATAAAGGCTTCTTCATAAATTTCTTGCTTTATACTGTGTTTTAACGAAGATTTTATATTTTATTACTCCCATTCATTCGAAACTCTATCCACATTTCCTAGTTTTCAGACAAAGTCATGAACTCGCCCTATCATATTTGTTTTTTCTTTTGCAGAATATAATTTTACAAGACTGCAGATATTTGTCCAATAAAATTTCCACAAAATTACTTTCGCTTCAACTTTCACGCATAAAAGCCGTTACTCACAATAGAAAACATCACACGACATATTGAAATTAGAAATTCCCGAAGTTATTTACACCGAGAGCCAATTATGAAGCAAGGGGGAATTAACTTAAGGCAGTAAAACTTTATTAGCTGTCTTTGCTCACATTCGGAGCAATGCAATTACTATTTCCTGAATCGGGATTGGCGTTAAATCCGCTGAATCTCTGCAGTTAGGAGTCGTTACTGGTGGATTACAGCCAAATATTCGATACAGTACGAAAGTGAAACTCTGGACCTTATGGAACAGAGATTTGCTGAAAGTGGCGATTCCACGGGAGCAATTGAAATTGCTCCCTAGTTTCTTTCTAGAAATTTGGAAATAATGTATTCTAAGCGAGAACTGGAGTTATTAGGTAAAGTGTTAAGTGCTGTAAAATAAGTCTTGAGAAAAATTGTAATATAATTTATGGAAGTTACTTGACTTCGTTGTAAATACTTCAAGATTTGATAGAAATAAATTCTAAATTAAATTTGCCCTCTTAATAAATTAAATTTGCCCTCTAGTAATTTTCTTGTCTTGCATACTTTTTGGTATTTGGTACTAAAATCCGCTTGCTTGCTATATAGCTTATACTTTTGCAGATTTAAATTTAGAAACAATCATTTAAAACCATTTAAATATTAACAAATGCTGAAAGTTGTTTTATATGTAATAATTAAATTTATAAATGTATTCAAATTAAATTGTTTAAAAATGAAAAACTATTGCACCGTGAAAATGATTTTAAATAGCTATATTTAAATCGAAATATATTTGGATATAACCGAATGTCTTTGGAATTTAATCGTCACTTCTTTAGTGAGTACATTTTTGTCCTAGTTTCCCTTCAATCTGTTGCTCGTAAACTTACAATTTTTGGCAAATAATAAAATCATAGGTCATTTAAAATATTTCATTATACATACTTCTTAAATTTACATTTCTCCTAAATACAGGTCCTATATATGCCGAGCTACGGTTTACTAGCCTCTAACTTTAATTTTTTTTTCTCTAAAATATATGAAAATTATCAATATAAGATATCAAGTTTGCACATTAAAATATTTAAAAATTTTATTTTTATGATATGTATATTTATTTTATGTCAAGATTTGACTGGCAAACGCTTCACGCCCATCAGTCGTGTAGATCATAACACTTTCCTTACACCTGTGTTTTGGAATTATTCCTTTTATAAAATATATTAGAAAATTCGTTCCACAAACATCTGTATCTTTAATTTGAAATAAATATTTCCTGTCCCTGTCATGTGGCCAAATTATAGATTTTTTTTCTCATTTAAATGTAATTTCATCCCCCCTCCCATAAAAACAAGCGAAAGGAAACTATGGAATGCTGTACTAATAAACATTCAGAAGTCGAAGGGTAAATAAAACATTTTTTACTGTCCAGTTTCACAGAGACACACAAGGGGTAATTGAGGACCCAAAACAACACAGAATGTCCTTCCTCCAACTCTCAGTACTTGATTTTTACTTTATTTTTCTTTCAGTTACGGAGGCGCAATCAGCAACGACATGAGTGGTATTTTAGGATCCCTGTCACGTAACAAGTAAAATGACATCAAGTAGAGCAATGCAGTCCGAAATTATTTCAATCAATGGTGGTGAGTGAAAATGACTTACTGAAGGAAAGTCGCGTATTTCTTTTGTACATAGTTCTTAACTTATTCATGATGAATGAGTATTATACTTAGAATTAATATTCCACTATATCAACCACCATTGTGGACCAGTTTCCCTCTTATTAAATCACATCAGCACCAAAGACCCGTTACTGCAGAGAATACTTGAAAACGTGTTATGTGACGCAAAGTATTTGTACACATCTATATTTATTATGTGACGCAAAGTATTTGTACACCTCTAATGTGTGGTATGCGACGCATTTGTACACCTCTAAATTTGATATGCGACGCATTTGTACACCAATAAATTTGATATGTGACGCAAAATATTTGTACACCTCTAAATTTGAAATGCAACGCAACATATTTTTACACCTCTAAATTTGATATGCAACGCAAAGTATTCGTGCACCTCTAAATTTGCATGTACCGGAAAGTATTTGTACACCTCTGTTATCAGTTACTAAAAGTCGGTTATATCACATAACTTATATCAAATGTGGATTATGGTAATCTCAAACTGCGCGATTCCGCAAAATAAGTTTTATTCATCCTCTGACTGGAATTAAATTCAAAGGCGTTTTTTAATTTAAAAATCAAAATTTGTCTGCTGCATATAATGCATTTACAACGAACAGAAAATTGAAAAGTAACAAATCAAAATTCATGTCTATTTTCTATTTCATTGTTAAAAGTATTCGAGCAATTGATTTAGTTAGCTAAAATCGCCAAATAAACCAAAATTAGAGTCCCCTTTTCAAAACGACAAATCGCGAAGAATCATCTCTTAACCATGGCATCATTTTATGAAACATCAACATTTTGATATTTGTTAAATGGTTGTAATACCAAAATGAACTATGAGAACCAAATATTTGGTAACGAGTTCACAGAAAATATATACTGACACATTTTAAAAGTTACTTACTTTCTTACGGATAGGTACCTGATACATTTAATCATTCGCCTCTATATCGGCCAGAATCGTGAGCTATTTCCCTGTCACAAGACGTTGCCCTGGTGCCCCAGTGGGGGCGGAACACAATACGCCCAACAACACAATATCCATGCACGTAGGTTGGACTCGAACCCACAACCAGGCAGCCGAACGAGCACGAGGAAACACTTGCCTTGACAGCTCTGCCACCACGTCGGCAATTTTAGAAGTAAGATAGCTCAACTATGCTGAATAATTATAATTAGCATTAAACAACTGTTATCTATCAATTTACTATTCCGATAAGTTTGTTTATTTTAGAGCCTATTTTATTTTCTTAAGATTCAATAAATAGTTCCATTTTTCTATCGAATATGTCATTTCTCTTCCGAGAAATGTATTATTAACTGAAAAAATTGAGAAAAAAACATAAACATTTAGAAGTCGGACAACAAATAAAACATTTTCTTTTTACCTTGTTTTAATCCAGGAGAAGAAGGAAAAAACAGAAGTGTCCCTTTCCCAACTCTCCATGTTTGTTTTACGTTCTATTCTGCCTTTTAGGTACGGAGGAGAAACCGAGAATAACATGATTGCTGTTTTATGATTCCAATCACGTAGCGAGTGAAACAACATCAAGTAGAGCAATATAGTCCGAAATCATTGCAATCAATAGAAAAGTGCCTATATAAAGAACATCGCATATCCCTTTGAATACAAAACTTAGTGTTTCTAAATCGAGATTCTGATTTTTAAAAAAAACGTATATCTGTACATAATAAACTCTAAGCTCTTGTAACTTGTCTATATTTACATGAAATACCACCGCAATCAACAGTTGTTTACATAATAGGCACAAACGTATTTACGATTTATGGGATGAGAGGCATCTAAAGTTTTGAGAGAGAATATTCACCATCGACTATTTTTATTTTCCTATTTTTATTTTTTGTTTTTATTTACGATTTTTGGGAAAAAATTCTCTAGAAAAACGATTTCTGGGTCATTTCACGAGCTAAAAAAGTTCATGCCGAACAACTCACCGATGCTGAATTCAATGAAGAAAAAAAAAAAGAACAACTTTGTCTTTAAACATTCTCCTCTAAATTGAGTTATTTCCCATAGAACCTAAAGTATTTTCCGATAATTCGGAAAAAAAGCGTTAATTATGTTTACGGCGGTCTCTGCATTGAGAAAAGAACGCGAGTTGCTGAAATGAAACCAAATGTTTTGGTGTGGGAAATCGTTAGTGGTGACAAAACCTGTAAAATAGTTTATTATACCGAGAATCAAATTCAAATATTCAGATAACTTGCCGGTGAGTTTTAATTGAAAACAATTTCCAGTGAGGTTGAAGTTTTCGATGATCATCAACACGTCACAAGGCCAAACGTTGGATAAAGTTGAGTTGAAGTTGGACAAAAATGGATGCTTCTTTCATGGCCAATTGTCGATTCCAGTTTTTCCAAACTCAACAGCAGTAAGTACGACAACATGCTATACCTACATTCACAGATATCTAACGTATAGTCTGTTCAAAATACCCTCTTCCGGCAACAAAGCCCATTTAAATTCGAAGGAAAATATTATCGTAAATGTCGATAAGCATTGATGTTGTCACCTTGTTACAGGACCCTGAGGATACGACCTTTCAGGCTGAAATGTATTGACTTTCATATACAGGTTTCATTCTTTCCTGGTGTTGATTTCTACTCTATAGACACCTCTCCACACTTTTGTAATTGGTGATTTTCGTCTATCTCGCCTTGATGCGGCTTTCGTGATCCTAACATCTAAAATTATCCGCAAGGGTCGCTGCAATCACGTTTATTCGATAGAGCATGGTCACTTTACAATTTATGGACGTAACGCTTTCCTTAAAAAGTTATTAAGGTGCTTAAGAACTTTACAAGAGACGGTGTGCAGATTTCCTTAGAAAATCATCAGCAAGAGCTACATTTCTCTATTAACATGCTTTGTTTGCATAATGTTCCTTTCCGAGTAAAGGACTTAAACAGTGAACTTTAAATTGTATATCTCTGTTGAATTAATACTTGTCATATGCAATAAATGACTGTAGAGCTCCCAAACAACAAGACGTCAAAAATAGAATGGTTTTAACGTTAATAATGGAATCTGTACGATATTGTTCTGGTTGAAATGGTTGATCTATACATTTGGCAGACATTTCTTTCTATCTATCGTACCTCCACCAAAATACCCGAAAATAGTCTGCTGTTGCTATAAAATATGCATCTGATAATGATATGTTTCCTAAAATGGACATAGCACGTCTGTAGCCAAAATGGTGAGGAGAAAAATATTGATGAGCATAATTTGTTCATCATAAAATATTACAAGATGGTTATTACGAGAATATTTTTACTAAACACCATTAACCCAGTTATGAACACTACGATTGTCATAATGTAGTGAGATTAATACGTATTTGTCAGTATGTGTATAGGAATCCTTGAAGTGTGCATATTTAGTAATATCATATTTTATAAATATATGGGTATCACTCTTATATTTGATAAATATAAGAGTCTAAATATTTTCCATACAGAATAAAATATTATATTCTTTAAAAAATTATAAACAAAATAGAAGGGTTTTCTTTTCGAATTTTTCTCGTTTTATATTAAAAGGTAATTATTAATATACATAGTTTCACTTAAACTATCCAGAAGGGCCGTTCTCGAAATTACGATAAATGCTTTACAAAATATGTCAGTTTTGCACTTGAAAGCTCGTATATCACATCAGAACTAAAAGTAAATATTTATGAAAATACATAATAGGACTTATTTTTTATGGAGCTCTGCCCCCTGCTCGCTCCGCTCGCTCAACCTCATTTGGTTCACCAAAGAGTTCACTTCAGAAGTGCATAAATAGTAAAATATCTCTAAAACTACAGCGAAATGGAAAAAAGGGCTCCGTCCTGCAAAAATTCACCCAAGTAGGTACCTGCCTGCAAAAATTCGTGGTCATGCTATTGTTAGTCTATCCAAGACGCGAACTCGCAGCTCAAATATCTTGTCTTTGAGTTTGGCATTAAATATTTCTTAAACTACAATATGTATCAAAAAACGGTTTATTTCAGCGTTCTCTCCAAAGCTTTTTTTACAAGTGTACCAAATTTTATGTTTTTATATGCAATAGTTTTTGCGGTACGAAGCAAAGAATCTCGAGAAACGAGAAATGTGTCAAACAGCGGCGGCTGCAGCGACGTCAGCTACATTTTTTCAATATAGAGAGATACACAATAAACATGGAGTATGAAAAATGTTGAAATTTGAGTTTTCCCGTATACGCTTTCGAGTCCCTCTTGAATGCATTTTTTGTCGTGTAACATATCACAAGCTGTTTTGGATAAATCATACAGAACATATTGAATTTTGTTAAATGAATTGTTAAAAGTTATATTTAAAAGAAGAGTATCGGGGAAATTACGAGACCTAACTCTCGAAACAAGAGGGCATTCGACCTTTAAATCAAATTACACGCCTGTAAAAACTTCGTTTTCTGCATTCACTTCAACACAATATACGGAGTGCACCACCCAAATAGGGTCCAAATCCTTTCAGCGGGTTTTTGCAGTTTCCAACATAGTTGAAAAGTGTTTATGACTTTGGTCATTCTTTCTGTCCGTCCGTACAATAACTGCTGTAAATATGACTTTATCAAAATGAAATTTTTACATGTTGTTGAGACAGTCTGTGGAACATATGGGAATGTAAATGAATAATATCACCCAATTAGTTTGGAATTGAATCCGGGTTGAAAAACTGAAATGTATTGAACCTAATATTTTTAACCCAAAATTATTTAGCTCTGGAGTCTGGAATATAGGTGATATGAATGAAATATTCGTTGATTTTACATAGAGAAGAAAATGATTTCATAGCATTGCCTTTATCGATGAAGGATGGAGTTATAAAATACATTTACCTCCATGGTTTTAAGTTTTCAGGTAAAATAAATTATTGTAGTACTGCGATAATTTTTTAAATATCACCGCTGAATGTATCGCAATTTATATGTGTTTAAATAAAATTGAATTTCTGGTCGAAAATGTTTCATAATCAATACTTTATGCATGATTGATCTTTCTTGTTAGAGATTGCGAAAGGCCACTGATATTGATAAAATATAGTTCCATAGCTAAACAATATGCATTTTTCGGACTCTTTCTACGTTCGCATCCAAAAAACATGAAACTTCCGCCCAAATTGGCTCCAAATCGGTCAGTGATTTTCGAGATTCCGAAAGGCTAATGATTTTATAAACAGAAAGACAAATGTCATCTCGGGTAACCAAAAACTCCAACAAAGCATTTACGATGACAATTAACTGTCGGGTGACCCAAGTTAATTTTCTCACACCATAACCAATTTTTACTTTCCTTATATACATAATGTATAAGGAAAGTATTGTGACGGGATCGGAACTTAGAATTCGAGTTCTCGACGGGAGAGCACGTTTCAAGCATCCCTGATCACGAATCAAACATTTTTGAAGTGATGTCTGTCTGTGTGTGTGTGTGTGTGTGTGTCAGTGAGTCTGTGGAGACAATAACTGATGAACGAATGGACCGATTCGAACCAAATTTGGTACAAAAATCACAATCCGTAAACACTGGGATGCACATTCATGCATTATTGTTTTTATACGTTATCGAATGTTCAGACTTCCCCTAAATTTTCGAATAAAATTTTGAAAAAATCGTCCAAAAATCAAAACCACTAATAAAGTTACGCAAATAGACATTTTTAATGTAATTTTTCACTAGAAAACGATTGACATAAATTTTAGAACGCTAACAGGAACCGTTCTCGAGATATTGCACATTTTTCAAAAAAATTATCAAAAAGTCATTTCAAAATGAAAAAAAAAATTTCCTATTGAGAAACATGTTCACTTTTCATATGTAATACCATGCGGTAAATTGGGTGACATCATTCTCGTGGATCTAGCTTGTTCCATTCATGAAAAAAGATACTTTGAGCAATACTTTTGTATTTGAACGCCAATAGTCATTTATCTGCTGTAAGAATAACTTATTTCTCCGTCCATAACGCTTGGCGAGATTTTGGCAACGAATTTGGCGAAATATCGCCAACTTGGCGACATTTTAAATTCTTGCCAAATTAACAAAAATCTCGCCAAATGGATGAAAATGACGCTAATCAATGAAAATGACGACTCATTGAAGAAAATTCAATAACTTGGAAAGAGTATAAGTATCTACTATAAGAATAACATTTTGTTTAACTGTAAAATTATAAATCCATTGCATTATATAAGGAAATTCATGTGTTGCCCACGTCAGATATTTAGTATTATGTCTGTTTGTTTTTAATTTTACAAGAAAAGTTTTGCAAAATCTGTCTCAGTATCTGGAGTCCAAATAATTATCATTATAGCGTGTTGCACTTCATTTTAAATGGCTTGAAATAATATTTGTATTGATACCATGCATGACAATATATGGTATCAATCTAAGTTTTCGCTCGAATTAAAAAAAAAATTATTTAGATTTAGATTTTTTATAACAAACCTGGACGTTTGTAAAAATAACATACGTTTTGTAAAAATCCATTCATATTTGTAGCCACTATCGTGCACACAACAGATCGATCACAGACAGACAGAGGAACATCACTCCGAAAATAGTCAAATCATGTTTAGGAGGTCCTAAATGATATTTGGTTATTAAAATCTCGATTTTAAAAATTTTCGAGGAAATAATACTTTCTCTATACTATGTTATATAGAATGAAAAAGTAACTAGACTTGTGAGTGATTCACAATCTCCTTAAGATTATATGGGACCATGTAAAAAGTTTACTTAATCTACCGCTCATAGCATATCTATCAAGAAAAATCGCAATCCCTATCATATTAATTCCTTCTAGCTCAGTGCAAGGAAAATAAAAATAATGCAAAGAAAATGAGTTAATTAATTCATTCATTACCAAGTAGATTATTTATGTTTACTGAGATATATAATCCATTAATATATCCACAGTTTCTAAATAGCCACTGAAAAGTATTATGAACGAGTGACACCATATAAATGGTAGAGCTGTTACTTAGGAGTTAAATTTTTACTGAGAAATATTCAGTTTCTAAATAGCCAATTAACAATCACGATCGAGGGGCAACAGATAGATAGATGGTCGATCTGTTACTCAGGGTCACTCAACTCACGTATCAGTTAAAAAGACAAGAAAGATCAATCATACTTAAAGCATTGATTATGAAACACTTTTCAACTTCAATGCAATTTTATTTAAACATGTCTAAAATTCAATACATTCCTAGGTAATATTTTAAAACTTATCACAATACTATATTAATTTATTATATTTGAAGACATAAACCTTCATCGAAAAAAATGAACTTCATTCAAATGACGGCATTGAAATATAAATTGTCTGGTTTAAACATCTCTAAAATATGATACATTCCTCGGTAATAATTTGGAATTATCATAATACTGCGATAATATATTATATTTGAAAACTTCATCGAAAACAACTGAAATTCATTCAAATGATGTCATAGAAAAAATAACACGCCTGGCTCTCTCTATAAAAGCAGCATTTCATTCAGAAATAATTTCCCATTCATGTCATTCATCACAATACTATAATAATTTATTTTATTTAAAAATTAAGACCATGGAGCAACAAGTAATTAAACTCTATGCGTAAACTTCATCGAAAAAAATCGTCCTTCTCTTCGTAAAATCAGTGAATATTTCATTCATATCAGCAATGCAGACTCCATGAACTAAATGATTTTGTGTTAAAGAAATACAGCAATTCTAATACAACTCATTCTACATATTTTGCTGTTTACATTTTACATAGGTGAAAAATAGGCTTCGTTGTAGAAATAATCAAATTTGGATGAGCATTTAAACTCAAATATATTGTAATTGCGTTGTTTCAGTGTGTAGATGCACAGAATTAAGCAAAAATAAAGTAGTTTCAGAACGGATGCAACACTATGAATTAAAAAGAACTTTAAAAATCACAATTTTGAGACAAGATGGATGCCATATTTCATTTTGAAGTGGGTCACGTGATCTTTTCATATCATGGTCATGTGATCGCTTCATATAAGAGGTGTAATTAATATTTTAATT
Organism: Amaurobius ferox; assembly: GCA_951213105.1. NCBI lineage: Eukaryota > Metazoa > Arthropoda > Arachnida > Araneae > Amaurobiidae > Amaurobius > Amaurobius ferox. Next base: position 15,134,330 of record OX578140.1, read on the forward strand.
TTTATTTAAAAAACTACTGAATATATTTCACTGATTTTTTTTATATATTTTATGTGACAATTTGAATATTACCTAAAATTTTCGAAACAATTTTTGAATTTTAAATCCGCTTAAAAAATATTTGAAAAATTAGGTCCCGACATTTGTAGGGCTCAATGTATTCCATTTTTTCAACCCGGGTGCAATCCAAAACTAATTGGGTTATATTATTCATTTATATTCCCATAGGTCCTACAGACCGTCTGAACAACAGACTAAAATTTCATTTTGATTAAGTCATTTTTACGGCAGTTATCGTGCTAACGGACAGACAGACAGACAGTCAGACAGGCAGAATGAACTAAGTTATAAACACTTTTCCACTTTGTTGTAAAGTGTTAAAAATTAAAATCTGAAAGCCTGTTAAATAGAGGAAATCCATTGGCATTAAGAAAAATTAAAAAAATAATGTCACACACTAATGAAACTTAGAAATTCCCAATAAATATAATCATTTATTCTTGCCTGTTAATTCGAATCATAACGCGGATTCGGAATGATTTGGGCTTTTTAAAAGAATATTGGTTCTAAGAATATTGACTCTTTTTAACACTTTACAACATAGTTGAAAATTGCTTATCACGTTGTTCATTCTGTCTGTTTGTCCGTTAGCACGATAACTGCCGTAAAAATGACTTTATCAAAATGAAATTTTAGTATGTTTTTCAGACGGTCTGTGGGACTTATGGGAATATATATGAATAATATCACCCAATTAGTTTCGGATTGAACCCGGGTTGAAAGAATGAAATACATGGAACCCTATGCGATCTAATTCTTCAAACATTTTTTAAGCAAATTTAAAATTCACAAATTGCTTCGAAAATTTTAGTAAATATTCAAATTATCCCATAAAATACATAAAAAAAATTTAGTAAAATATGTTAGGTAGTTTTTTAAATAAAAATTATTTAATATAGGGAGAAAAACAAATTCAATTAAATTCTGACTCTTGTTATATCCTCCAGAAAGAAAAAAGATATATATTATATAATAAATATATTTCCAAGAGTTAAATTATTTTATATATAAGAGAGGTTTTACATTTAAAAAAAATAAATATGGTGGATAACAATTTTTCAAATGTTTAAATAAAATAAATTATTATAGTATTGTGATGAATGAAACGATTGGAAAAATGTTTATGAATGAAATGCTGCTTTTATATAGAGGCGATTTATATTTCTATGACGTCATTTGAATAAAGTTCATTTGTTTTCGATGAAGTTTTCAAATATAATAAATTATTGTAGTATTATGATAATTTTTAAAATATTACCTAGGAATGTATCGCATTTTAGAGATGCTTATATAAAATTGTATTGAAGTTGGAAAGTGTTTCATAATCAACGCTTTGTGTATGATTGATCTTTCTTGTTGCTTATTGGTGTACAGATTTAAAAATGTTGGCATTTCACCACTAGGTGCAAACTATATAAAAGTGATAACCACTAATAAACATAAAAAAAATGCTTGGCGACGGATAATTTATTATTCTCTCATCTTCCGAATTCCTGTCCTAAATATTCTTTATAATTGTTTTTGTAACCTAAACTACCAACAGTTAGTTCATTTATGATTCATTCTCTTTAAACATCGTGAGGGTAAACATTTACATAGCATTGAAATAAGAAATGAATTATTTAATTTCTAAAAACTACCTGTTCCTCATCTTGTGAAATATGAAATGCAGACTGGGCATAGTGGAAGGCCATGTTGGTTTAGAGAATTTTTATAAACCTTTTCTCTTTTAAGTAAACTATAAGATGTTCTATCTTTCTTAAACCAATATTTTAAATATAATTTTTGAAATAACAATAAATGAAATAGAATGTAATCTTACTAACGCAGGAAAACCCACATTGACAAACAGCATCAATTTTTCAATTAAAAAGAGATTTACACGGATGCAGATTTTCCAACTTAGCCATTTTATGGATAGATTTAGCTATTTATTGAAACGTTTAATATCACAAAATGGCAAAATCTATGTATAATTTTGCTAAATTTAAACCTGCATCAAGGGGCCCATTACATTTGACCATTTTTTGTTCCAAGATTATAGCCACACAATTGAGGAAAGAGATCTTTGCTGAGTTGCAACACTGGGAAATAAAAGGTTTTACGATTTTTACAAAAATCTTATTTTCGTAGTACATATAATGGAATCCAAATTATAAATCTTTGTTGCAAAATGCAAAATTCTGAAATAGAGGCAATGCTTGTCAGACGTGTTGTCACGTTTTCACGTTGGGTAGGATATTATCTACAGGTTTGAACTGAAATTAAATCATCAAAATATATCTTAAATATTAGGACTATGCGCAGATAGCATGGTAGGATATTGTTCTATATTCAACATTCGAAAAATGGTGGCCTGGAAATGAAAATCAACGAATTCTCAGTCATAAAGTTTGTTTATTTTTGAAATAATATTGCAAGGAAATTTTCATCAAATTTCGGCTTAGTAACTAACTGTGTACTGCTGTCTAGAAGAATCATAACATTTTAAATAAATCGGCCAAGATATCGCGTGAATCGATTTTCTAAACGCGATTTAGGGAAAACGCATTAACAAATCGAAAACGCAGTTTGCATTTGTCTGTGTGTCAGTAAAATCAGTATGTTTCAGCCATACATATATATATTTCTTCATGGAATTTTAAATTTTTTTTTAGACATTGCACTTGTAAAAAATGTTAAAGAAAAAAATTCCCAGCTATTACAGGTATATGTGCCCCTTACATTGGTCACATTATATTGGTATATAACACAACCCCTCTTAAAGTCCGCTCTGTCACGATTACCTTATATTCATGATGCTTGGGAAAGGGCTGTATGCGATCAAAAGGGGTTCCTACAGTGGTAAATGCAGTTTAGTCAAAGTGGATTCAATGAAGAGGTCATGAAATTGTTTAACCTATGATTTAAAGCAATCCAACTGCCCATGCACATAGAGAGACAGAAATGTTTGGAATGTTTTCAATACGGTCTTAAGATCGGTTTTTCTATCAAGCTCTCGAATTCAAAATTTTAGTGGGAAAACACATTGCATGCACTGCACAGTATTACAAGAAAGTAATAATAAGAGTTTTAAATGTATCTATATAGAGGTGGGACAGTCCAGTGGTTAGCACAAGGGAATTGCACTCGGACTACCCGAATTCGATTTCCGACTTTATCCAAACTGTCCCCGTGTTTGCGGAGAATGGGTACTTTGAATACGTGGGTCAATAAACTTTCTGAGAAGGTGGGAATAAGGGTACGGTCACTCTGGATGTCGCTCAGCAGCTGTCGTCGCTCTTGCGACAACTGTCAGGTTGGCTAAAAATAAAAATCTCTCCGGTATGTAAAGATCCTTCGTGAGGGTAGGCTAAAAAGCTGGGAGGTAAAAAGGGAGATAACATGTTATAGGACAAAGAAAACCCAACTCGCTGAGTTAATCCTCCCCAAAAACAAGGGCTATGAATTTTATATATATATATATATAATATCATTTTTATGCAATATATATAATATTATATAACATCACTTTTTATATATATAATACGTTCGATTCTCGACTCTACCCAAACTGTCCCCGTGTTCACGCGGAGTACGGGGACGTTAAAGATGTGGGTCCGTAAGTCCTTCCGAGAGGTTGGTGGTAAGGGAAGAAGGGACGCCGCCTTACTGGGTTCCGGTCTAAATTAGGTGACACTCTTTTGGCCGTCCAAAACAGATACCTTACATCCTCGAGTAGGTCGGACGTCCGGGTCGAAGAAGAAAAAGACATGTATCTATATTTCATATGAATTTATTTTTCTCTTCCTAAATAAATTCACTTTATTTCTTGTGAGTTCAATTCCCAACATTCACAAGATCTCGAATTTCGAAGCACAAGACACCTTTCACTCACTTCTTTATTATTATTATTTTTTTTGACAATTCCGTTTTATCTATTTTTCCCAATCGGTCCAAACGGTCGAAAATCCAATTTTCCGAACCTTTGGGAAGTCCGCTCTCTTTGCTCTGCAATCCCGAGCAGCAGATATCTATTACACCAGCGAGGAATGAAACGAATGAAGTCAGGAGAGACAGAAGGGAGCGGCAATGATCACCGCGGCGGCGAGTTGAACATCTTTACTGGGCAGTTTGGCGTCGTTTTCTCTGGAGAAAAAGACCCATTAGAAGAAAACTGGCTGATGTATTTACCCTTAGTCAGTTTATTAACGTTGAGAATAACGGGAATTATAGCGAAAGAATCGTTTTGTATTTATAGGAGATAAAATCTGATGTGGGCAGCACATGAATTTCTCTGCAGACTCAAATTCAATTTCTCTTAACTTATTTAATACTTCACCACATTGAGTTTAATTAAAAGCAAAATAACACGAAAATTCAATTCTATTTGAAACAACATTAAATTTGCACTTTTAATTCAATTATCCTTTTCATTGCATAACTGGACGTATTTTTAAAGACGCCGTAACAAAAATACAAAAAAATACAATATCTCGAGAACGGTTAGTCCAAGAGAAATGGGATTGGTCTTATTTTTTCCTCATCAAAATGTATGTATAAAAAGAGTATTTAATTGATATATTTAAGCATACATCTTTTATTTTAGATTTTGGTGAGCTATTTCGTAAAAAAAGGTAGGTTCTTTTAACTTACCAAAATCTAATCAGCACCAGCGTATCCCACAAGTGACTTATTAACCGAATTTTGTGAAATTGGGTCAGTAAATGGTTTAGCTAGAGTGGATACAAGATATTTTTGAGGGCCATTTCGAAAGAGATGGCGGGTTCTTTTATCCCGAATCGTTCCAAAATCTAATCAGCACCAGGGTCACACATCCAGGGTCCATTAGTTATTGAGTTAGAGTTTATGCATACATTGCACAGGTAGACATGCAGACAGACACACATACAGACGTCACGCTAAAAATAGTTTTTTCGTATTCCAGAGATCCCAAAACGTGTAGATCCGTTGAAAACTCGAGTTTCGAAACGATTTCAATGCTTTCCCGATACATTACCATGTATTGCAGGGAAAGTAAAAATCTGATGTATGCAGCATACGACTTTCTCTGCATACTCAAATTCATTTCCTCTTTATTTCATTAATAATTCATTAAATTGAGTTTAATTGCATTAAATAACACGCATAATTAATTGAAGTTACACCGAATTTACACTTTTAAATCAGCTTTCGTTTTAATTTGGTAAGTGGACTTATTCTCAAAACCAGCCTAGCGAAAATATGAAAAACTAAAATATCTCGAGACAGGCTAGTCCCAGAGTAATGGGATGGGTTTTATTATTTTTATCAGCAGAAGTTACATGGAAAACAAGCCTTTAATGAATGCATTTGAGCATACATACACTTTTAGTTTAGATTTTGACGATTTTTGCGTGGCATTTTGCAAAAAGATGTAGGTTCTTTTTTTCTTGATCGTACCAGAATCTAAATCTAATCAGCACCAGGGTAATTCACAAGTGACTTACCAGCCAAATTTTATGAAATTTGGTCATTTAGATCTTCAGTTAAAGTGGATACAGGCAATTTTTGCAGCACAGGGGCACCCACAAGGGACTTACCTACCAAATTTTATAAAATTCGGTCCATTAATTTCTGAATTCGAGTGGATACATACGTTGCACAGACAGACGTCACGTTAAAAATAGTTTTTTCGTGTTCTAGAAGTCCCAAAACGTGTAGATACGTCAAAAACTAGAGTTGCGATTTTCGACACGATTTCAATACTTTCTCTATACATTATCATGTATTGCAGGGAAAGTAAAAAAAGAAATCGAGATGTCAAAAATGAGCATAAATGAAATGAATGATGATGTAGGGAATTCAGGTATAATTTGAAAAAAAACTTATTTATTGATTTATTGTCAATCAATATAATGTCAATCAATATAAAAAACATCTTATGTCTTCAGCTCATTTCTTTCCCTACACAATGTTATGACTTGACTTCTTTTTACGGTGAAATTATGATGTACAAGATCTACAGCAGAATGTTTTCCGTCGATAAATTAACACCATGTAAATTGAAATGTATTTATGTATCTATTTATTCGATTTACGTGGCAAGTACAGATAATATTCAGTTACAGTAACCACACAAACATAAAAAGTATGGAGCTTGAAATACAAAGATACTAAGTAGTATACATGTCAAATACATAAAAGCAGGCTCTTTTAAAATGGCAAGGAATCAAATTAAAATTATTAACAACCGCTAAGAAGAAACTATCTTTCTTAGTGGGTTTGAAGAAAGCACACTATTTTTTAACCTGATAGGAATCAAAACTTCCTCAAAATACTTAATGTCATACTATACTACACGTACTATAAGTTAATATATACTCGCTGAGATATCATAAAGCATAGTCAATTCCATAAACACATTAAACGGCATATACTACAATGGCATTGTAAGAATACAAAGACATATATTTCAAGGCATTGTGATATATTTATAAGATCATGATTGACAGTATTGCGCTTAAGCTAATACAACTTACACAAAATGACATGGTATAAACCTTAGCATATTCAGTGAAATACAGGATTATCCAAAAGTCCTTGACACATTTTAAAATTGAATATAAACTCAAGTAATTGCAGTACGATAGTGAGGTTTGGACTAAAATGCTTTTCACGTTGAAAAGTTTTGGTTAAGCAAATAAAAAATTTAGTTCCGAACTTTGCCCTTAGATGGCACTACTTATTCAAATGTTTGTATATCTGGGATTTTTTCCAGATTCGTTTTGACACTGTCACTGAGAAGTAAGAAATGACAACTCCCACCGAAAAAGCTCTATTCGTAGGTTGGTACTTTGAAACTAAATCCATCATTACAGTTCAAAGGAAGTTTCGTGCCAAGTATAAAAAAAAACCCTCCATCTCGAAACAGCATTTTGGATTGGCATAGCAAATTTTTAGAAACTGGAAGCGTTTTGGATCGAGAAAGAAGTGGCCGGCCAAGCACTTCACTACTCGTCTTCACTTTTTTGCTCATTTTGGTATTTTTAAGGTACAGCGCCATCTATGGGTAAAGTTTAGAACTAAATTTTTTTATTGGTTTAACCAAAACTTTTCAACGTGGAAAGCATTTTAGTCCGAATCTCACTATCGTATGACAATTACTTGAGTTTATATTCTATTTTAAAATGTGTCAAGGACTTTTGGATCACCCAGTGTAATACGATATATCTATATAATAAAAGGCAATGTCTGTGTGTCTGTGCGTCTGTCTGTCTTATACACTATACGTTTCGCGACCGCGCGTCGGAGAGCTACGAAATTTGGCAATCGGAGACCCTGGGGGGTGGGAAGGGGACACGTGAAAACCGATTTTTAAAATTTTAATTATTTTTTTTGTTATTTAATATTTTATGCGATTTCGACCGTTTTTTGACATTTTTGCCCTTTTTTCTCCACGATCCAGACATCGTAGAAAAAAACAAATCACACCATCGGAAAGAGCAGAGAATTTCGAGTAAAAATATATAAATTTCAAATCTCAGGGACAAATTCTAATATTTTTTTATGATTTTAAAACAAAAGTCACTTTTGACTCAAAAAAACGATTTTTGGTTTTTAAATTCTCGCATAGTAAAAAGTACTCAGAATTTCGTCTAATAATTTACATTTTTAGAAAGGTCAAATATCTGGCATTCTTACAAGTCCAATCTGGTCAAGAAATAATTATAAATATTTACAGGATCGCGATTTTAATGACCTAAGGATTTCCAATTTCTCGGCGAACGACGTTTTCTCCCGTTGAATTTTCCCCCCGTCTCCATGGAGACCGCCCTTCCGGTTTTAAATGAATTAAGATATGTGTTGTATACAACGGGTGAAATGATTATATACAATATATATTTTTTTTATAAATGGATTTTAAATGGATATTTTAATTTATGGATATTTTAAATGGATATTTCTATATAATAAAAGGCAATGTCTGTGTGTCTGTCTTATACACTATACGTTTCGCGACCGCGCGTCGGAGAGCTATGAAATTTGGCAATCGGAGACCCTGGGGGGTGGGAAGGGGACACGTGAAAACCGATTTTTAAAATTTTAATTATTTTTTTTGTTATTTAATGTTTTATGAGATTTCGACCGTTTTTTGACCCTTTTGCTCTTTTTTCTCCACGATCCAGACATTGTAGAAAAAAACAAATCACACCATCGGAAAGAGCAGAGAATTTCGAGTAAAAATATATCAATTTCAAATCTCAGGGACAAATTCTAATATTTTTTTATGATTTTAAAACAAAAGTCACTTTTGACTCAAAAAAACGATTTTTGGTTTTTAAATTCTCGCATAGTAAAAAGTACTCAGAATTTCGACTAATAATTTACATTTTTAGAAAGGTCAAATATCTGGCATTCTTACAAGTCCAATCTGGTCAAGAAATATTCCGTATTGGCCACAGGATCGGGATTTTAAGATTTTCCGAATTTCAATTTCTCGGCGATCCGCTAAAGCATTTCTTAACCGACGTTTCTCCCCCACAGAAGAAGGGAAGGTGGTGGGTGGGGACGTCAAGGTGGAGGTGACGTCACGGTTCTGTATATGCATAGCGATGGGTGGGACAATAGGAAACCGGATTAGTTTTTACTTTCCGTTTCCCGCGCTTCCGATTTTAAATGAAATAAGAGCTTAACATATGCACTGTAGAAATTATTATATTTATATTTTAAATGATGGAACGATATGGATTTTTTAAATGGATATTTTAATTTTATGGATATTTTAAATGATGGAACGATGGATATTTTAATTTTATGGATATTTTAAATGATGGAACGATGGATATTTAAATTTTATGGATATTTTAAATGATGGAACAATGGAATGAGGATGATGGAATTAAGAGCTTAGAGAGCATATGGTCATTTTAAATTGTAAATTAGCGCGCGGGAAGTTAGCGGTAGGCCCGGGTAAGATTCCCGCCACTGCCAAAACTGCCGAAGTGTTCACGCGGAATACGATCACGTTAAACATGTGGGCCCGTAAGTCCTTCCGAGAGGTTGGTGGTAGGGGAAGGAGGGTACGGTCCCTGTGGATGCCTCCTTCACAGGGTTCCCGTCTAAATTGGGTGAATATAAAGAAAGTTGCGGAGGGCGAAGCAGCCCAGTGGTTAGCGCTCAGGAATTGCACTCGGTAGGCCCGGGTTCGATTCCCGCCACTTCCAAAACTGCCGCCGTGTTCACGCGGAGTACGATCACGATAAACATGTGGGTCCGGAAGTCCTTCCGAGAGGTTGGTGGTAGGGGAAGGAGGGTACGGTCCCTGTGGATGCCTCCCTCACAGGGTTCCCGTCTAAATTGGGTGAATATAAAGAAAGTTGCGGAGGGCGAGGCAGCCCAGTGGTTAGCGCTCAGGAATTGCACTCGGTAGGCCCGGGTTCGATTCCCGCCACTTCCAAAACTGCCGCCGTGTTCACGCGGAGTACGATCACGATAAACATGTGGGTCCGGAAGTCCTTCCGAGAGGTTGGTGGTAGGGGAAGGAGGGTACGGTCCCTGTGGATGCCTCCCTCACAGGGTTCCCGTCTAAATTGGGTGAATATAAAGAAAGTTGCGGAGGGCGAGGCAGCCCAGTGGTTAGCGCTCAGGAATTGCACTCGGTAGGCCCGGGTTCGATTCCCGCCACTTCCAAAACTGCCGCCGTGTTCACGCGGAGTACGATCACGATAAACATGTGGGTCCGGAAGTCCTTCCGAGAGGTTGGTGGTAGGGGAAGGAGGGTACGGTCCCTGTGGATGCCTCTCCCACTGGGTTCCGTTCTAAATTGGGTAAATAAAAAGAATGTTATGGAGATAGTCGCTGGGGGCGAAGAAGCCCAGTGGTTAGCGCGCGGGAATTGCACTCAGTAGGCCCGGGTTCGATTCCCAAAATTGCCGCCGTGTTTACGCGGAGTACGATCACGTTAAACATGTGGGTCCGTGAGTCCTTCCGAGAAGTTGGTGATAGGGGAAGGAGGGTACGGTCTAAATTGGATGAATAAAAAGAAAGTTATGGAGATTGTCGCGTAGGGCAAAGTAGCCCAATGGTTAGCGCGCGGAAATTGCACTCGGTAGGCCCGGGTTCGATTCCCAAAATTGCCGCCGTGTTTACGCGGAGTACGATCACGTTAAACATGTGGGTCTGTAAGTCCTTCCTAGAGGTTGGTGGTAGGGGAAGAAGGGTACGGTCAATGTGGATGCTTCTCCCACTTGGTTCCGGTCTAAATTGGGTGAATAAAAAGAAAGTTATGAAGAATATCGCGGAGGGTGAAGTACCCCAGTGGTTAGTGCGCGGGATTTGCACTTGGTAGGCCCGGGTTCGATTCCCAAAATTGCCGAATAAAAATAAAGTTATGGAGATTGTCGCGGATGGCACGGTAGCCCAGTGGTTAGCGCGCGGGAATTTCACTCGGTAGGCTCGGGTTCGATTCCCGCCATTGCCAAAACTGCAGCCGTGTTCACGCGGAGTACGATCACGTTAAACGTGTGGGACTACAAGTCCTTCCGAGAGGTTTGTGGTAGGGGAAGGAGGGTACGGTCTCTTTGGATGCCTCCCCCATTGTGTTCCGGTCTACATTGTGTGGCACTTCCTGGCCTTCCAAGCAGTTACCTTACACCTTTCTGGTAGGACGCGCCAACGAGTTTGCCACGGTCAGAATTTTCAAGGGTAGCGAACAGGCTGGTCGCCAAAGGCGGCTAGTAAATAATAAAAGGCAATGTCTGTGTGTGTGTCTGTCTGTGTGTCTGTCTTATACACTATACGTTCAGCGACCGCGCGTCGGAGAGCTACGAAATTTGGCAATCGGAGACCCGGGGGGGTGGGAAGGGGACACGTGAAAACCGATTTTTAAAATTTTAATTTTTTTTTTTGTTATTTAATATTTTATGCGATTTCGACCGTTTTTTGACCTTTTTGCCCTATTTCCTCCACGATCCGGACGTCGTAGAAAAAAACAAATCACACCTTCGGAAAGAGCAGACAATTGCGAGTAAAAATATATCAATTTCAAATTTCAATTTTGATTTCGAATATTTTTTAAAGATTTTAAAACAAAAGTTACTTTCTGTTCGAAAAAACCAACTTTCGTTTTTAAATCCTTCCATCGTAAAAACTACTCATAATTTCGACTAATAATTTACATTTTTAGAAAGGTCAAACATCTGGCATTCTTACGAGTCCAATCTGGTCAGGAAATATTCCGTATTGCCCACAGGATCGAGATTTTAAAAGTTTCCGAATTTCAATTTCTCGGCGTTCCGCTTCTTAACCGGCGTTTCTCCCCCGCAGAAGGAGGGAAGGTGCTGGGTGGGGACGTCAAGGTGGAGGTGACGTCACGGTTCTGAATGCAGCTCCTTTACTCCATATAAATTATTATATTTATATTTTAAATGATGGACCGATATGGATTTTTTAAATGTATATTTTAACTTTTGGATATTTTAAATGGATATTTAAATTTTATGGATATTTTAAATGATGGAACAATGAAACAATGGAATCAGGATGTTGGAATTAAGCATATGGTCATTTTAAATTGCACATTAGCGTGCGGGAAGTTAGCGGTAGGCCCGGGTTCGATTCCCGCCACTGCCAAAACTGCCGCCGTGTTTACGTGGAATACGATCACGTTAAATATGTGGGTCCGTAAGTTCTTCCGAGAGGTTGGTGGTAGGGGAAGGAGGATACGGCCCCTGTGGATGCCTCCCCCACTGGGTTCCCGTCTAAATTGGGTGAATATATAGAAAGTTATGGAGATTGTCTCGGAGGGTGCGGCAGCCCAGTGGTTAGCTCGCGGGAATTGCACTCTAGGCCCGGGTTCGATTCCCGCCACTGCCAAAACTTACGCCACGTTCACACAGAGTACGATCACGTTAAACATGTGGATTCGTGAGTCCTTCCGAGAGGTTGTCGCGGAGGGCGAAGTAGCCCAGTGGTTAGCGTGCGGGAATTGCATGCGGTAGGCCCGGGTTCGATTTCCAAAATTGCATTAATTTTATGGATATTTTAAATGATGGAACAATGAAACCATGGAATGAGGATGATGGAATTAAGCATATGGTCATTTTAAATTGCAAATTAGCGTGCGGGAAGTTAGCGGTAGGCCCGGGTTCGATTCCCGCCACTGCCAAAACTGCCGCCGTGTTTACGTGGAATACGATCACGTTAAATATGTGGGTCCGTAAGTTCTTCCGAGAGGTTGGTGGTAGGGGAAGGAGGATACGGCCCCTGTGGATGCCTCCCCCACTGGGTTCCCGTCTAAATTGGGTGAATATATAGAAAGTTATGGAGATTGTCTCGGAGAGTGCGGCAGCCCAGTGGTTAGCGCACGGGAATTGCACTCAGTAGGCCCGGGTTCGATTCCCGCCACTGCCAAAACTTACGCCACGTTCACGCAGAGTACGATCACGTTAAACATGTGGATTCTTGAGTCCTTCCGAGAGGTTGTCGCGGAGGGCGAAGTAGCCCAGTGGTTAGCGCGCGGGAATTGCATGCGGTAGGCCCGGGTTCGATTTCCAAAATTGCATTAATTTTATGGATATTTTAAATGATGGAACAATGAAACAATGGAATGAGGATGATGGAATTAAGCATATGGTCATTTTAAATTGCAAATTAGCGTGCGGGAAGTTAGCGGTAGGCCCGGGTTCGATTCCCGCCACTGCCAAAACTGCCGCCGTGTTTACGTGGAATACGATCACGTTAAATATGTGGGTCCGTAAGTTCTTCCGAGAGGTTGGTGGTAGGGGAAGGAGGATACGGCCCCTGTGGATGCCTCCCCCACTAGGTTCCCGTCTAAATTGGGTGAATATATAGAAAGTTATGGAGATTGTCTCGGAGGGTGCGGCAGCCCAGTGGTTAGCGCACGGGAATTGCACTCAGTAGGCCCGGGTTCGATTCCCGCCACTGCCAAAACTTACGCCACGTTCACGCAGAGTACGATCACGTTAAACATGTGGATTCGTGAGTCCTTCCGAGAGGTTGGTGGTAGGGGAAGGAGGGTACGGTCTAAATTGGGTGAATAAAAATAAAGTTATGGAGATTGTCACGGAGGGCGAAGTAGCCCAGTGGTTAGCGCGCGGGAATTGCATGCGGTAGGCCCGGGTTCGATTTCCAAAATTGCCGCCGTGTTCAAGCGGAGTACGATCACGCGGAATAAATATGTAGGTCTGTAAGTCCTTTCGAGAGGTTGGTGGTTGGGGAAGGAGGGTACGGTCCCCGTGGGTGCCCCTCCCACTGGGTTCCGGTCTAAATTCGGTAAATAAAAAGAAAGTTATGTAAAATGTCGCGGAGGGCGAAGTATCCCAGTCGTTAGCGAGCGGGAATTTCTCTCGGTAGGCCCGGGTTCGATTCCCGCCACTGCCAAAACTGCAGCCGCGTTCACGCGGAGTACGATCACGTTAAACATGTGGGATCGTAAGTCCTTCAGAGAGGTTGGTGGTAGGGGAAGGAGCGTTCGGTCTCTGTGGATGCCTCCCCCACTGAGTTCCTGTCTGAATTGGGTGGCATTTCCTGGCCATCCAAACAGTTACCTTACACCTTTCTGGTAAATAATAAAAGGCAATGTCTGTCTGTGCGTCTGTCTGTCTTATACACTATACGTTTCGCGACCGCGCGTCAGAGAGCTATGAAATTTGGCAATCGGAGACCCTGGGGGGTGGGAAGGGGACACGTGAAAACCGATTTTTAAAATTTTAATTATTTTTTTTGTTATTTAATGTTTTATGCGATTTCGACCGTTTTTTGACCTTTTTGCTCTTTTTTCTCCACGATCCAGACATTGTAGAAAAAAACAAATCACACCATCGAAAAGAGCAGAGAATTTCGAGTAAAAATATATCAATTTCAAATCTCAGGGACAAATTCTAATATTTTTTTATGATTTTAAAACAAAAGTCACTTTGACTCAAAAAAAACGATTTTTGGTTTTTACATTCTCGCATAGTCAAAAGTACTCAGAATTTCGACTAATAATTTACATTTTTAGAAAGGTCAAATATCTGGCATTCTTACAAGTCCAATCTGGTCAAGAAATATTCCGTATTGGCCACAGGATCGGGATTTTAAGATTTTCCGAATTTCAATTTCTCGGCGATCCGCTAAAGCATTTCTTAACCGACGTTTCTCCCCCACAGAAGCAGGGAAGGTGGTGGGTGGGGACATCAAGGTGGAGGTGACGTCACGGTTCTGTATATGCATAGCGATGGGTGGGACAATAAAAAACCGAATTGGTTTTACTTTCCGTTTCCCGCGCTTCCGATTTTAAATGAAATAAGAGCTTAACATATGCATTGTAGAAATTATTATATTTATATTTTAAATGATGGAACGATATGGATTTTTTAAATGGATATTTTAATTTTATGGATATTTTAAATGATGGAACGATGGATATTTTAATTTTATGGATATTTTAAATGTATTTGAACGCTATGATAGATGGATAGATGCTATGAATGACGGATATTTTAATTTTATGGATATTTTAAATGATGGAACAATGGAATGAGGATGATGGAATTAAGAGCCTAGAGAGCATATGGTCATTTTAAATTGTAAATTAGCGCACGGGAAGTTAGCGGTAGGCCCGGGTACGATTCCCGCCACTGCCAAAACTGCCGAAGTGTTCACGCGGAATACGATCACGTTAAACATGTGGGCCCGTAAGTCCTTCCGAGAGGTTGGTGGTAGGGGAAGGAGGGTACGGTCCCTGTGGATGCCTCCCTCACAGGGTTCCCGTCTAAATTGGGTGAATATAAAGAAAGTTGCGGAGGACGAGGCAGCCCAGTGGTTAGCGCTCAGGAATTGCACTCGGTAGGCCCGGGTTCGATTCCCGCCACTTCCAAAACTGCCGCCGTGTTCACGCGGAGTACGATCACGATAAACATGTGGGTCCGGAAGTCCTTCCGAGAGGTTGGTGGTATGGGAAGGAGGGTACGGTCCCTGTGAATGCCTCCCTCACAGAGTTCCCGTCTAAATTGGGTGAATATAAAGAAAGTTGCGGAGGGCGAGGCAGCCCAGTGGTTAGCGCTCAGGAATTGCACTCGGTAGGCCCGGGTTCGATTCCAGCCACTTCCAAAACTGCCGCAGTGTTCACGCGGAGTACGATCACGATAAACATGTGGGTCCGGAAGTCCTTCCGAGAGGTTGGTGGTAGGGGAAGGAGGGTACGGTCCCTGTGGATGAATAAAAAGAAAGTTATGGAGATTGACGCGTAGGGCAAAGTAGCCCAATGGTTAGCGAACGGAAATTGCACTCATTTTAAATGATGGAACAATGGAATGAGGATGATGGAATTAAGAGCCTAGAGAGCATATGGTCATTTTAAATTGTAAATTAGCGCACGGGAAGTTAGCGGTAGGCCCGGGTACGATTCCCGCCACTGCCAAAACTGCCGAAGTGTTCACGCGGAATACGATCACGTTAAACATGTGGGCCCGTAAGTCCTTCCGAGAGGTTGGTGGTAGGGGAAGGAGGGTACGGTCCCTGTGGATGAATAAAAAGAAAGTTATGAAGAATATCGCGGAGGGTGAAGTACCTCAGTGGTTAGTGCGCGGGATTTGCACTTGGTAGGCCCGGGTTCGATTCCCAAAATTGCCGCCATGTTCACGCGGAGTACGATGACGTTAAACATGTGGGTCGGTAAGCCTTCCGAGAGGTTGGTGGTAGGGGAAGAAGGGTACGGTCCCTGTGGATGCTTCTTCCACTTGGTTCCGGTCTAAATTGGGTGAATAAAAAGAAAGTTATGAAGAATATCGCGGAGGGTGAAGTACCCCAGTGGTTAGTGCGCGGGATTTGCACTTGGTAGGCCCGGGTTCGATTCCCAAAATTGCCGCCATGTTCACGCGGAGTACGATGACCTTAAACATGTGGTTCGGTAAGTCCTTCCGAGAGGTTGGTGGTAGGGGAAGGGGGGTTCGGTCCATGTGGATGCCTCCCCCACTGGGTTTCAATCTAAATTGGCAGAATAAAAATAAAGTTATGGAGATTGTCGCGGATGGCACGGTAGCCCAGTGGTTAGCGCGCGGGAATTTCACTCGGTAGGCCCGGGTTCGATTCCCGCCATTGCCAAAACTGCAGCCGTGTTCACGCGGAGTACGATCACGTTAAACATGTGGGACTGCAAGTCCTTCCGAGAGGTTTGTGGTAGGGGAAGGAGGGTACGGTCTCTTTGGATGCCTCCCCCATTGGGTTCCGGTCTAAATTGGGTGGCACTTCCAAGCAGTTACCTTACACCTTTCTGGTAGGTCGCGCCAACGAGTTTGCCACGGTCAGAATTTTCAAGGGTAGCGAACAGGCTGGTCGCCAAAGGCGGCTAGTTAGATATAAAATGATATTTATATCGAGGCAGTGATGCTTTTAAAATTCGATTACTATCGGTTTACCCAAACTAATCTAAACTAGATGGAATCAAATCATATATAGCCTGTTCCATTTCAAACAAAACAATTGAATGGCTTATTTAAATAAAAACAAATTTAAAAAGTCGGTATAATGCAATATATTTTTAGTTTCATGTCAACACATTCAAACTTACATTCAAATTTACAAAACATAAAAAAAAAACTCACATTTTATCTATGCATCACAATCAGGTTCAAATCAACATTTAAATCATTTTACTTTATACAAGCTAAGTAGCTTTTCTTTTCCAGTTTGATTTGTACCGTGGAAAATCCAATTTCCAAACGCAGTTACGGTTAAGATTAATGATGCGGAACGATTGACTTTCACAACCACTGAAAAAGAAATAGCAAAGTCGAATGTTTGGGGATGATTTTCCACACTCACACACACGCTGGGAATTCACCAATTGTGAAGTTTAAAGTCTAGCATTGTCAAATATTACGGGGAAAATGTTTGAAGTTAAAGAATTGAATCTAATATATGGTAATATTGAAACTAGCAGGTAATCTGGATTTATATTTATTTCAACTAGAAATATTTAATCTATAGTTTAGAAATGTATAGTATATTATGTGACAGATATAACCGTGCTGAACATTTAAATATGATTTCTTGGCTTCACGGTCACTCGTTACCCTCACCCGGAGAGACTTATTAGCAAGAAAAACTTGAGCAACGTATAAAAGCACAAATACGCACATTAGGGCACAAATAAGCACATTAGGGGGGCTTAAAGATTGTGTGATCTATGATCTTGACTTCTTTGAAGCCTTCCATATCCAGAAAAATTCCAGTAATTAAGTTAATTACCTGTCCAGTACTCCATTTTTGTCCGCGATCTGGCACAGCGTCCCGTACATACCCATCTTCCCCGCTCATTTCTTCGCTCTATTCCTTCGGGGCTCTTATGTTGTTGTTGAAACCCAGACCGTCCGACCTACCAGAAAGGTGTAAGGTAACTGTTTGGACGGTCGGGAAGTGACACCCAATTTAGACCGGAACCCAGTGGGGGAGGCATCCACAGGGACCGTACCCTCCTTCCCCTACCAACAAACCTCTCGGAAGGACTTTCGGACCCACATGTTTAACGTGATCGTACTCCGCATGAACACGGCGGCAATTTTGGCAGTGGCTGGAATCGAACCCGGGCCTACCGAGTGCAACTCCAGCGCGCTAACCAATGGGCTACCGCGCCCCGCGGCATGTATCATTTTAACTTATTTTTCGTCTTGTTGAGTCTCATTTATTCTTGTTCTGACTTGTCGTGTCGGGATATTCATGTTGTGTTTTAGCTCACACCAATCTTGTGTTGGTACTTCTCATTTCGGATTGGCTGGACTGTTCATCATGCTGCTTTCTGATTGGCTGTCTCTTATTCCAGATCTTTGGTATATATAACCCCCCCTAATTATTCCTTTTGCAGCCATTCTTGTTTTGGACTTCGGATTTGTTAGTTCTCTTGAGCTGAGGGAAAGGGGATCCACCGTATACTTGAAACACCTGTGTGCTGCTTTATTGCTGTTATTTGTGCGTTTATACGTTGATCAAATTTTCTTTAGCCTTCTCACAAAGTGTATTGTACTCATTGATCTTATTAGCAAGTCCAAAATATTTATTTTTATTTTCTCTCTGCAAAATACATTCCTTCTGCAGAATCATAAAGTGACCTCAGTGTTTGGAACGAACCAAATGCATAGCTCTATAGGAGCTACAATTAAGACACGAAACGCATGTTACTTCATCCAGAACCATCTAAATGCGTTTCTGATTGGCTAGCGGATCCAATGGATCATATTTATGTATAAAAACCATGACCCTCAGAACTGCATTGTACATCTGAACTATCTAACTTGGTGCGATTTCGATATCACCAAAAATTTAAATGCATTGATGGTAAAAGTATAATGTGAGACCGCAAAAACTTTATGTTATTTCCCCCCTCGTTTTTGTTATGTTTTATCTGTAAACTTACAGCCTATTATCGTTTCAGATTTCAGTTACAAATTGCATCACTAGCATGGCAAAAGGCTTAATTTCACAGGGGAGGAGGATAATTTAAATGAGGCATCCACACTGGAGGTAATTACGATCATTTGCATTAAATGTCCCTTGGTGTGATCGGTTCGGATAAATTTCTAATTTACACTATTGTATCGTAGCTGTATTTAAGTGTAGTATTGTGTTGCTCTAGATTACAAGTCATCACTGCCAGTTTCTGTTATACAGGCAAGAAGCAATGTATGACGTGTTGTTAACATTATTAGTTGATCGGTCACTTTAAAAAAGTTGAAGTTCTAAAAAGTTTGGAACTTCGCAACAGATGATATCATTTTGAGGAACAAAATATATAAAGATCCCTTTTACCTAACCTTATATATTGTTTTTATAAAATCCATATTAATAAATAAAAAAAACATTGAATTTGTATAGAATTATTTTAACGTTTATTTTACTTTTCCATTTCCTCAATTTAATGGTTTTGAAGTGCTATACTGCGATAAACTCCCGTTTATCGCAGCATGGCACTATGCATGACCACAGCAACATGTACTCATCCTGGAATCCAGCGGAAGACGTATTCGACGAATTTCTGGAATACAAAATATCATATAATATTAAGATTGCTAACTGTAATTCAGACAATCCAGTGCGTTCATGGAGTCGATTTCTAGTCAATTGGTAATCCTTTAAACTTGACATTTTTCTTCTATTTCGTTTGGTTGCCCAGTTCGTGATAATAACTTTTTGAATTTTCCGCTAAGGGCACTGAAATCCCTTTTATGCGATCGAGCATGCTGACTTTACTATAGATAGACCCTCCATATACACCCATGGACATTTCCTTTCAGAGTTAAAGAGGTGCTTAAGGAATTTCCGAGAAACTCTGTATTTTGAAATGCAGTTCCTCTGAATAAGACGCCATCATAATTTGTTTTGATAAATTACATTTCTTCAAAGATTGTGAATCCAAGAAGCCAATCCAACTTTAAAAAAATCTCGTATAAACCTGAGCATTTTATACTGTTGTCTACTCTGTTTATTTAATGCAATATAATTCAGTTGAAATCAACATGTTTTGCGATATTTCTTTATACCAAAACACTCTGATAGTTTCTCTTTCGCTGTTGGATTTGTACCGCGGAAAATTCAATTTCTCAATGCAGTTACGGTTAAGATTAATGATGCGAAAAGCTAGACTTTCACACAACGGCCAGAAAAGAAAGAATATAGTTCAATTCTTAACCGTTTTCTTTTTCCTTTCCCAAGGGAAAGAGCCAGTCTCCAAAGCCAGTCCAAGTTTAGTGAAGGTTAGTTTCCTATATTACGAAATTTCTGTCAAAATATTTTTCAGACGAAAGATTAGAGAAGTAAAGAAATGAAAGTACAAATTGGAGTTCTCGTAGATATTATTATTTTGCTATGTGGCAAAAACAAATATAAAATTGCACATATTAACTATATATTAAACTTGGAATTTTGAAGAATATATAAAACTTTTGGACATCTTATTTAATGAATTTTTCATTATCAGCTATATTCATAACAAAAATAAGTCCTTTTACATAATTTTAAACAATCACTTTTAATATAGAGCAGCGATTTGTAGCCTGTAACAGGATACAAAAACTTACAAATAGTATAAGTAAAAGTTTAATCAATTGATCAATTATTTTCACCCAGGGAAAACGATGAAATGATTAATGAGCACAACAATTTTAAAGGCTAGAATTTCAAAACTTTTCTGGTATAAATATTGTGACTCGGTATCCAAAAACAGTAGAGGACTTTAAAAGTCCTGCCCGCCGTTAATAAAATTCTAATATCTCCCAGATCTCAAAATTTCATCTTCGGTGGGAGGGTCTTAAAACGTACCTTAGCGTTTCTGAATTCAAAGACACTTTTTAAATTCTAAGCATCCAGAATGCTTAAGACTTTATCAGCGGTGGAAGGGGCTTAAAACGCCCTCTTCCGTTTCTCGGTTTGACATTACAATACTTCTACCAAAAAAGAAAAAAATCTGAAATTCTGGCTCTAAGGGAGTTTTATAGTCACTGATCATTAGGAGGAGCAAATATAATGGGCGTTTTCGGTTTTTTTTCATTTAGCCTTTATAGAGAAAAGATAATAAATATGACCATTAGTGATTCTACAACAGTTTGATCATTTAAATTACCATTTTCTGCTGCCTCTATAAACAAATATACACTGCAGTGAAGCCGTAATGCAATTGACTGTCTTGTTCAGTTTAGGATCTTGCAGGACACCTTTAAATATTATAAATATTACATTTATTGTATAAATATTAATTTCTTTAAATACTGCGTAGTCTGAAACAGCATGTGCCTAGAAGGAACTGGTGATTCTGCCTTCTAAAAGGTGTTATGGCCTGCATTTGCCCATCGTAAAAAGGAAAGTCCGTGAAAATGACCAAGCAGTAAATCGGAATTAGATGTGTCAGAATAAATCCTCACTACGTGCACATGCCATAGAGATTGGCGTGTGTCTCTTACTTTTCTAAAGTCAACCATTTTATTGAAATCACACCCTGGACTGCTATACCACTGGTTGAGTAAAAAAGTTCTATTCGTTTTTCTTTTATTTATTAAAAAATTGAGGCTTAGATTAAGAATTGCGTCCAGAGACAGTTTTCCGAAGTTTGACGCAAGCTATCCCTGGATGCAAATCTTGATCTGATTCCGTCTTCTGCTACCTTTCCATAAACAGCAGCGGTTCAGTGGTTAATTTTATTTTCCGTTCGACTACGGCATGGAAACTTGAACTATGTAGCGTCTTTAGGTATGTTTTGGCTTTCAATTATCGTTTTAAATCTTCATCAAAAATGTTTAAAGACAACAACGATTTAGTTATATTTTTCTATTATCAATTAATCTTGCCTACATAATCATTTACCTCAATCATCTGTGTACGAAGTGCTTTTTACTTCAAAATTTGATTTATTTCTAATTCTTCTATATGCTTTTGGTTGTAATCCCTAACAAAATATTTTCGAGCTCCCCAAAATATCCATTCCTTTTGCAAAACAGGATCCTTTATTGGCTTTAAATCATCAGTTAAGTGAAATGCCGTTTCCTTTAGATCATATAGGTGCTTTAGGCCGGCACTGTAATCCGGTTTAGACCAATTAAGGGTATATGCACTTCGCATTGCACGTTGCTAAAATTTTAAAATCCAAATATGATTTATCGCCTTAGAATTTGGATGGTAGTTGTAAACCAACTGGAATGACACATTTTCTTCGGTTCTCTTTGTGCTAAAATCGACGGCATGTTTCACTAAGAAATTTCTAGTCACATCACTTACGGCACAAATATTTTTGATCCGTACTGAAGTCATGTGTTTACCGCTGGTAACTTACTCTCCAATATTTCGAAATAAACAATGGGCAGATTTGTGCGTGTCTGTAAAAATTTTCCAATTACCAGAAAACTCTTTTGGGCTAAATTCAGCAATTCTAGACGCATTTGAAACTGAGGCAATGAAAGACTTTGGCTCATTTTTTGCAAGCCAATAGACTCTTTTATTTCAGTAAAACCTGAGTCCATCTTGCTATTCTGGGATGCATTTGTAGAACTTGAAACTCCTTCAATTTGGAATGAAAAGGATTGAGACAGCAAATTCAACTCTTTATGCCTCCATCCTTAAGTTCCCATGCCTTTCAAACTCCTTACAGTTTTTCATTTCCAGCTTTTGCTTCAGTTTCTTGATAAAAATCTTAGCATTATTATTTATTACCATTTTTATTAATGATCTTTGCCCAATAAAATCGCATTCAGGTATTCGCAACAGGTATTTTCTGTTAACAATTATAAAGATCAACATTTTTTCTTGCATTTGCAAGATTCTTTATCAAAAAGTATGTTTATTATTTTTAACACTTTACAACATAGTTTAAAAGTGTTTATGACTTTGTTCATTCTGTCTGTCTGTCTGTCCGTTCGTACGGTAACTGCCGTAAAAATGACTTTATCAAAATGAAATTTTAGTATACTGCGGTTTATGGGACACATGGGAATGTAAATGAATAACATCACCCAATTTGTTTCGGATTGCACCCCGTTGAAAAAATGAAATATATTGAATCCTATGGGACCTCATTTTTCAAACAATTTTAAGCGAATTTAAAATTCACGAATTAATTCGAAAATTTTAGGAAATACTCAAATTATCCCATGGAATATATATAAGATTTCAACAAAATATGTTCAGTAGTCTTTTAAATAAAAATTAAAATTATAATTGCACCCTTATTATATGAAAATATCACATCACCCACTTCGAAATAAAATATGGCATACATTTTGTGTCAAAATCGTGATTTTTAAAGTTCTTTTTAATTTATATTTAGTGTGGCATCCGTCCTAAAACCGCTTTATTTGTTATATTTTTCTGTGCATCTATATACTGCGCCAACGCAATTACAATATTTGGGAATTTAAATGATCATCAAACTTTGATCATTTCTACAACGAAGCCTAACTTTCACGTTTGAAAAATGTAAACACATCAAGCTGTAATATGTGTTGTATAAGAATTGCTGAATTTCTATAACGCAAAATTATTTAGCTCTGGAGTCTGCAGTATTGCTTATATTAATGAAACATTTATTGATTCTACATAGAAAAACAGACGATTCCATATTATTGCTTTTTTGATGAAGTTTTAAGCATGGAGTTAGAAAGTAATTTTACGTCCATGGTTTTGCGTTTTTAAGTAAAATAAATTATTATTGTATTGTGATAATTTTAAAAATATCGCCACTGAATGAAAAGAACGGAAAAAAGTTTAAAAGTTACTGAAATATTCACTACTTTTATATAGACAGCCAGGTGATTTATATTTCGATGACTTTATTTGAATAAAATTCATTTGTTTTCGATGAAGTATTCAAATATAATAAATTATTGTAATGTCGTGATAATTTTAAAAATATCACCGCTGAATGTATCGCATTTTAGAGATATTTAAATAAAATTGCATTTCAATTGGAAAGGGTTTCATAATTAATGCTTTATGCATGATGGATTTTTCTTATTTAGAACTACTTTAATCTCTTCTAATTGTACTTGCTGATCAAATTTCTTTTCATTCCAC
This sequence comes from Amaurobius ferox, assembly GCA_951213105.1. NCBI lineage: Eukaryota > Metazoa > Arthropoda > Arachnida > Araneae > Amaurobiidae > Amaurobius > Amaurobius ferox. Next base: position 15,157,907 of record OX578140.1, read on the forward strand.
TGCATCTTTTACTTTACAATTAAATAAATTAAAAAGTTTCCTGATCTGATACTGTAGAAATTGAACTCCTCTGCCATACTTTCAAGTCTTCTTTAATATTTGGGGAACCTTCATTTATAGGTGTATCCTTTCCATTCACTTTAATTCAGAACGATCCCATAATTAGTATTTCGTAGCGACAGGGATTGTCAAATTGAACTAATTTTTAAAGATATTGCATTTTCATTTATAGGTGTATCCTTTCCTTTCACTTTAATTTAGAACGATCCCATAATTAGTATTTCGTAGCGACAGGGATTGTCAAATTGAACTAATTTCCAAAGATATTGCATTTTCATTTATAGGTGTATCCTTTCCTTTCACTTTAATGCAGAACGATCCCATAATTAGTATTTCGTAGCGACAGGGATTGTCAAATTGAACTAATTTCCAAAGATATTGCATTTTCATTTATAGGTGTATCCTTTCCTTTCACTTTAATTCAGAACGATCCCATAATTAGTATTTCGTAGCGACAGGGATTGTCAAATTGAACTAATTTCCAAAGATATTGCATTTTCATTTATAGGTGTATCCTTTCCTTTCACTTTAATTCAGAACGATCCCATAATTAGTATTTCGTAGCGACAGGGATTGTCAAATTGAACTAATTTCCAAAGATATTGCATTTTCATTTATAGGTGTATCCTTTCCTTTCACTTTAATTCAGAACGATCCCATAATTAGTATTTCGTAGCGACAGGGATTGTCAAATTGAACTAATTTTCAAAGATATTGAATTTTCATCAATTCGAAGTTATATTCGTTATTTTAGTGTCATTTTTGTACATTTGGCGCCATTTTCAAAAAATCACCAAAATGGCATATTTTGACAGCTTCTTTGACTCCAACTTTTCTCCAACCAAAAGATAGAAAGAAGGACGGAGAGAATGGATTTATTTATTTTGGACACTTATTTTAATTTATTTGTATGTGGATTATTTTATATTTTCCATTGCTCTAAATCCGCAATTTTCAATTACTGACCATTTATCAAAGCGTTATACTTATGTATTCAGACGTCGAATGTCAAATAAAAGAATTCTTTCATTTCTTCACTTTATCGGGAACAAACACAGCACAAATGAGAAGCCAAAACAAAAAAAGAGCCTGCCTCTCCCCTGATTGCGTTAGTTTTATATTTTATTTCTTTCTTTTTCTGGAGATATGGTAGTGATATCAGGTACGTATGTGACAGGAGGGCCACTTATTCCCATCACGTAGTACACGAATCAATATGACAACAGGTCTGCGGAACCTATAGATCAGTTTTAATTTCTCCAAGAGAAAATAGAGCATTAGAGTTAAATAATAATAATGAAATAGCCATGCCAAATCACTCTATATTAGTAAGAGCAAATAAACTTACGCATAAGGAATTATGTGCACATCCAATTAATGAAGCCGTATAGTTATTACATGGGAACTTGATCCTTGTGTAGCTTCCATAATTGAACCGGTTCCATTCCAAAAGAGCTCATCAGCCATAAATAGCAATCAAAGCAACGACAGAAAGAAAAGTATGACGCGCTACAATTTTGAAAACATATATTGGACTCTACAGGGTGTCCCAAAACAATTGAAACGCGCTTTAATTCTTTACCTGTTGGAGATACGTGGGCAATGTAAATTGCAAAAATGTTGAAAGTAAGGTAGGAAATAAGACTACGTTTGTGAAATATTCAACCCATTAATTTTCAAAAAGTTACACTTTTTAAATTTTTATACGACCCCCTTAGACACATTTGGTCAATCAGAAGTTTTTTTATTTTTAATGCAACAGCATCATTAAAAAAATCGCATACGTTCATGACAATGCCGGTTAATCTATAATAAATATCTAACGTGTGTGTATGTGTGTTTCCAACCGTCCAGAAACCCCACGGCAGCCTAGAAAGATGAATCTTTGCATACTTATAGTGTGGAGTACGTCATAAAATGTAATGGAACCATATTTTCGAATATCCCCCCCCCCCCTCCAGAAGGAGGAGAAAATGGGGATTTTTCATCTTTCCAGATCCTCCAGAAGCCCTACAAAGATCTATAAGACTGAATATTTCCACACTTATAATACCGGCCACAGAACAGAACGTATCGGTGTCGGATAATCGATTCCTCTCCCTGAGGGCATAGAGAATTGTGATTTTTCAAAATGTCATTACAGGTCCTCCTTAAACTCTTCAGCTGATTCTTTGCACACTCATAGTATCGTTCATGTGACTATCTAATGGATCCATATTTTCAATATCTTCCCCCAGGGGGGTGGACAAAATGGATAGAGACGTCAAAACTTTTTTTAAAACCCTACCGTAAAACACCAATGACTTAAAAGGCGCCATAGAAACTTTGCACATTTATAATATTCACACGGGGCAGAATTTAGCGTAGCCAATTTTCTATTGAAGCGATTATTTTCGCCGCTGAGCGTCGTACTTAAACAAAATAATATTTTTAAAGTGGTAACTAACTTGTTTGAGAGTGTTAGTTTATTTCTCTTTAGCAGGCTTAAATATTACCATATAGCAATTTTATTATTACTTTCATATGTGCATTCCTCATATCTTACTTTATTTACCAGCTATTACATACATTCATTTACTTTCACCCCCCAACAAACACCCCGAAATTCAATATCTCAAAAACACACGAACTCATACACACTCAAACTTAGGAGGGATAAATAAAACAATTCCTGTCTTTTTCTTTACTTTATCGGAGACACGCGGGGGGGTAGAGGAGTAACCAAAACAAAGCAGAAGTGCTCTTGCCTGACTTGTGTTAGTCTTTACGATACTTTTTTTTTCTAGAGACGTACGTGGTGGTGACATCAGCAATGACAAGAGTGCCACTGGATAATTCCAATCACGTAACAAGTGGAAGGGCATCAAGGGAAGAAATGCAGGTCTGAATGATTGCAATCAATGAGGGTGGAGGAAAGTAGAATGCTTTGTTTGCACAGCGGCCAGTGCCAAAAATCGGAAAATAGCAATTATGTCCGAAACTTTATACTTTTCTTTTTCAAAATATATTTAAGGTGATAAAATGTGATTGATAGTGTCTAAAAGTTACAGTATCAATAGTCATGGTATTAAAATGTGTCAATATAGTATGGTATCAAGTTTTCTCTCTTCCTTACTGTTGGGTTGACGATTAATAGGGGTCTCTCAAGTTCAGAAATATTCTTGTGCTTCAAGTACTTAACCACGAACTGACTAATGTTCATAAATTTTATTCAATTGAAATATTTAATAATAAAGAGATAAATCTGATAATTTTTTTGGTGCGTTTCACTTTAATCTAATTATCTTCATTTGCAATGAAGATAATTAAATAATTTGTGCGGAAAACAGTTTTCTGATATAGGTATATTAAGTTCAATAATATAAAGTAGAAATTAATACAGTAATAAAATGAACATATAGTTTTTTTTTTAAATAGTATTTAAAATTCATATATTCCTGATGAAACAATGAAACTATATTTTAAAACAGCCAAGCTGGTGGCTGAGAGGTTTAAGGCAAGAATTTCCTCGTACTCTCTTGGCTGCCGGTTTGTGGGTTCGCGTCAAACCTACGGGCATGGATGTTGTGAAATCCATAAAGGATCTAAAGTCCTTTTCAACTCGTGGTGTACCAAGACAACGTCATGTGACAGCAGAATGGTCAGCAGCTAAGAGTAGACGATCAAGTGGCCGGCCATAAAAAAGTTTTTTAAGTAGTTTACTATTTCCTCTTCTTATGCATATAGGTGAGATTTGACACATTTCCAAAAAAATATCACTATTCACTTCTTTCTGGATGAAAAAAAAGATGCGAATATTTTGTTTACATTTGTAATTATCACAAAAAAAATGCCGAGAATCCCCATTGGTTTATAAAAAAGTTATTATCAAGAACATCATAAGCATTAAAAGAGCTGCCCCACCCGAAAGCATACGGCAGGATGATCCATCATCACGAAAACAAAACGAGCACCCGGCCCAAGGCAAGATCCGGCGACGGCGGCGTTGGCGACGACGCCAGCCCCGACGGACCAGCCGCGTCCCCAGGCCCGAAGCGCCCCCAGCCACCACAACGACACGACATAAGTCGCAGGATGGCGGATGAGGCCAAGGCCGAAAGCCGCGAAACAAAGGCCAAAAGGTACATTAACGAACATTAACGAACATTAAAGAGACCGTAACATTAACGAACATTCGAGACATTAACGAACGCACTGCCCTCGTCCAGACTCATCCTCTGCCCAGAGTCAACCACTTGTTGACACAACATAAAACGTATGAAAAAGCTGAGAGACAGAGTCTCAAACACCAGTCCTAAGGTATTTAAATTAACAAAGGTGACAAACTTTGTCATAAAATAAAAATTACAAACATAACAAACTTCATCCAATAGATCAGTACATAAATAAGCCATGGAGTTCATACATCAACCCAAAAAGAATCCAATTATCGTCATGAAAGGAGTTTTTTCTCCTTATACATAATTATTAAAAGATACAACAATATCAATAGGCAATTTCGAGCCAAATGCCACATACCATTTCAAAACACAGTAAAATTCACATTACAAAAATTTCTAAAAGCCAATTCCCCATACATTCATGTTTCTCGGTTACATGATACACAAAATAGTTAATTAAGCACAAAATTAACAGAAGGTATATAATAAGTACATGCACTATAAAATCCACTTAGTAAATTCCTATTACAAACATTAAAATGCCATCTCTCCATACAATCATAAATCTTAGTTACATGATAAAAACATATCAATAAAGCTCAAAGTAACACAGTAAGAACAAGTACATGCATTATAAATTACACTTAGCAAATTCCACATTACATAAGTTTTAAAAACAAATTTCTCAAACCATCATGCACCCTGGTAACATGATAAACAAAAGTGTCAGTGAAACACCAAGTAACAAAGCCAAATACATGCACTCTAAAAACAAACAGAACAAAACCTAAGCTAAAGTTTTAACTCAATAAGCCGAGCGATGATCATGCGAAACCTTTTCTTGACTTGTCGGATCTAGTCAGGTTCATAAGCTTCACCTGTGTGAAGTTGTTATCCGGAAAGAAGTTTTCCCTGATTTCATACCATAATTTACATATATATACAATGGTACATAGTACCTTCTTCCTCGTTGCAGAAACAAGTTGGATCTTTATGGAAAAATCTTTGTTGGTTGGTCTTCCACACTCCATGTCCAGTTAAAGCTTAACATAAAAATTTCCATAACATGAATTTTTTTTCGTTTACTCTTGGCATCAAGCTGTATAACACTCTACCATGTGTTGTTTCGTTCCACCTTTTTTGAAATAAAATCTTTCCATGTTCGTAAGGCAATCTTCCAATCTTCCTAAGGCAATTCTTCTAATTTTATGGGCGATATCCAACTTCGTATTGTGTGCGTTTATAGCTTGGAGAGCTGAGTCCACTGAGTTCCACTGAGTCACTATAAATATGCACCATTCCCACATGATTCTCTGCTACATATTTTACTGCTCGATAAATTGCATATAGTACCGAGTTAAAAACTGCACAGCCATCGTTTAAACGATATTTACAACTAAATATTTTCCTATTTTCCTTATAGACCTTAATGGCACATCCCACCTTTTCCGTTATTTTAGATCCATCAGTATAAATATAAAGTTTTGACCTATCTTGTCCAGCTCGGTCCCATTGAATACCTGTATCTTCCTAAGGTACTATACTATAAGGATATACATGTTCTTCTATCTCAGTACTATAAGGATATGCATGTTCTTCTATCTCAGTACTATAAGGATATGCATGTTCTTCTATCTCAGTACTATAAGGATATGCATGTTCTTCTATCTCAGTGGCAGAGATGGTTTCACTATTAAATTCGCAATCCTCTCTACAGTGGATTGCCCTGTAAATCTTGCCCTCGTGTTTCAGTTGGATGTCCAACAGAACACATCCTGCCAGTACTTGTACTGCCTCCGTTGCAGTAGTTCTATAACTTTTCATAATAGCAATCAATGCTATCCTTTGTATAGCATTTAATTGCGTTTTCATCATGACTTGATCCTTGTTCCAAACAGGTGAACCATAACTAACAAGCTCTTCAGTAGCTCCATGATAAATTATTTTCCTGATGTTGGTTTCCAGGTCCCAAGTGGCTCTGGTGAACCTAGATAATCCATGTTGGATATTACCCACTTTTTCTTTCATCTCTCTCAGATGTGGAATAAAGGTGAGATTCGCATCAATAAGCACCCCTAGTCAGGAACATCATAAGAAATGATAGCTTTGAACGAAACCTTGATAAATTTAGCCTTCGATACACAAGTATAGGGAGTTGTTATGATACGGTCAAAAATTATAATTTATGATTTTAACAATTAAGCACTTTTTGTGTTCAATTGAATACAAATCGAATGGTTTTTGAAGCAATGATACAGATAAGGGTCTGAACAATATTATTCTTGTAACAAATTGAGCTATTCAATCGGAATGTTTTGCTTGATTATCACAGTTAGTGTAAATGTAATATTTAAGAGCCGCCACTATAAAATATTATATATATATAAAATAATGATTCTATTTGATATTTTTATGGTACTGCATGATATCTTTATGATTATCATAATGATATTTATAACATAATTATACTACCATAAAAAAATGATACTACGCGACTACTTTATGAAACAATGATAATCAATCAATCATGTTCAATTAACATATATTTTATTTTATTCTGCGTAATGTTTGAAAATTTATAAATGCTGGGCTGTAATAATTTCGAGTAAGTTTAAGACTTTCAAATCATTTATCCAACAAATTGATATAATCTAAATTATGTGAGCAACACGTAAATTTCGCTATATATTAATTTTATAGCCTTCTCTTTTGTCGAATATAAGTTTAATTATTTAATATTCTTTTTGAATATGAAATGGTTGATTTTTTAATTGCATTAAATTGACAGTTTTTAATTACGTATTTTTTTTTTTGGTTATTCGTTATTTTTATTGATGCAAAATCGATAAAATTCCCATAAAATGGAAATTTCGCCAAAATGGTTTAGCTGAGCCCCAGCCTTTCGGAATTGTTTGCGAGGAATTTCTTATGGAATTTTTTATGGAAGACAAGCATTTGCTAAATAAACATGAGTATATTTTATCTTAATTCCTTTTTAAATTTTTTCTGTCCGTTGTGAAAACAAAAAAAAATACTACTGCTTTATATATTAAGTTGTTTAAAAATATTTAATAGGCACCAAAGTAAGTCACTAGTTGAGATTTAATGAAAATCTACAGTCTTCGCGTTATAGTTGACGTATACATACAACACATATTGCACAGATAGTCACACCACACGCTCATGTACAAAAACAAAAAATCGTGTACCAAAACATCTGACAATAAGTGAATCGTGTTCTAACATCCACAAACTGCATAAATCTAACAAAAACTCGCCTTCGAATTCTCGACAATATTTTTTCTACACATAGTATATTATGTATTGTGGGTAATATAAAAATGCGCTAAATATTGAGATTTAAATTGTCTAAAGCTGTATACCTCGTGTTTCAGATTCAAAAGTACGTTAGGAAAAAAATAAAACATATTCCAAAATATTATACGAAATATAGATTGGAGTTGGAAAATAGCTTAATAATTGACACCGACATTACCTACGGTAAAAATGGCCTTCATATTGAGAACACAAGAGAGTCGTATCTATCATTACCTGTAGCTGCGAAAAAAATCCCCCCTAAAAGTAATAGTTAAAAACATTAATTACCAGCTACAGGCGCCTCAGGTTGTAAATATTTTAATATGCTATGAATATAGATTAGACGGAAAATTAAAAAGAGGTTAACGTTTGAATCAATTTTACCAATATTTTAGTAATATGAATTGTATATAAAAGTAAGCCAACATTCCCTTGTTAAAAGTAGCACTTAAATGTTGATAATATATGTTAGAACATCATTCAGAAATTTTAGAAAATTAAAATAATTAAATTCATTTAAAATGGTTTATGTAATAACGTGCTGCGTATACATGTGTCAACATTACTTTACAGTTCAAATCCAGCCCGCAATTCGGGAAACAATTTAGCCGCCTTTTAGAGGTATATACATATAGTATTTAAACACCTCTACAAAATAGCGCTTTAACGCTCTAATTTACAATTGCGTAACTAATCAACCTACGACTGTAAATTTTCATATCGCGCAACACTTTTCTTCAAAGTATCCATTGTTGTCTGAAGGGGCTAGATCAGAAATCGAGATAACATCTCTACGCGTATTTCACAATATAAAATAAGCAAATGCGCTTTACAAATTAAGTAATGCTTACTTTTACGCACCGATTTTGTAAACAATAAAGAAAAAAATATTTTTTTGGAATAGCAAAGTACACAGATTTGGCTTGAAAATAAGCAATTTCTTATTTTATCCGGCATCACGTACATCGTTACCAATTCATCATAACACAAGTTGATTTTTTTGCTTCAGCGCAATACGCTTTTTACCAGAAGGTAGATGTTCACCAAATTGATGTACGCATGGAATTGGAGAATGGTAAGAACATTTTCTGATAAGAACGTCGTCTACAGAACATCAAATTGATGTACATCGTCTGTAGACTGCAGTCAGAGGATTGGTGACGAAATAGCATAGTATCAGCGCAGGCGCTAGTTTTTCTTGTTTATTACTAAACTCATACAGCTTATAAGGTATATTAATTGTGCTATCAATGCATTTTGCTTATTAACACAAATAAAGAGTATAGTGCATTTCTTAAATCTCATTTTATTTCTCAACGTAGAAAAGTGAGAAATCCATATCCTGTTGGACGATGACCCTGCACTTTACTTTTATACAAAATACAATACATTTAAAAAATACCTGGAAATTTGAGGGTAATTGTACATTTGTTAAAAATTACTCTTCTGGAAAGCAAAATACTCCAAATCAAGTCAGGGAATATTTTGACTGTTCTGAAAAAATTCTAGCTCAATCTCTCGGCTGGATAGACCATGGTTACTTTTTTCTACTCGCTACACCCATAATTGGTGCAGTTTTCTAGACACAAATGTATTTTAGAGTGTTTATGTAATGAAGTCGAGTGTCGTATAAAACAGAGCACCAGGCGCGAAGCGCCTTTAATCTCCAATTTCAAAATGTGGTTCTTATCGTCATACTGTGACATTAATTCAGTGACAGGAGGTTCGAGGTTTTTATTTACTACTTTTTTATTATTTATCCTAGCTCTTATTGTGGCAGTTTGTTGCACATTTAGAGTTTAAGCAGTTTGGGAGGTTGATGCAGATCTGAGGGTTACCTAGCATTTTAACAGCTTAGAGTTTTGAACACTAGTCGCGAGTTTAATTTGATATCAGATGTTTGGGGTGGGATCTTTTAATTCCGATTATCGATGTTTAGAACAGCGCGGGGTCTCTTACGAGATTTGGCCTTGCGATGATCATAATCCTGCAGATTGAATAACAGTTCATTTGGAACGGATGGCAAATTTTTGTAAAATTTAAGCGCTAGCTTTTTAATTTGGGCTCTAACAGTTTTTATTTTGAAGTCATTCCTAATTACCAAGTTCCTTAAATACCTGGGAGCTTTCCTGATAATCCGTAGGATTTTGTTTTGTTTTGTCTCTAGGAGGTCTATCGTAGTTTTACAGGCATATCCCCATACGGGTGCTGCATACAGCATTCCCGGGCGGATGACCGATTTATAAATTAGCAGTTTGTTTTGATGACTGAGATTTCCGTTTCCTATCATTGGATATAAGGCTCCTGTAGTTATATACGCTTTTTTGATTAAGTTCGTTACGTGCTGTTTCCAGGTTAGGTGGGAATCTATCGTTACACCTAGGTATTTAGTAGATTTTTCCGCGCGTAAGGCATGATTGTTTATATACAGTGGCGACGGCGGTTTGTTTTTATACGTTTATGTAATTGGTGTCGTAGTGTCGTACAAGACAGAGCACCAGGCGCGAAGCGCCTTTAATCTCCAATTTCAATATGTGGTTCTTATCGTCAAACTGTGACATTAATTCAGTGACCCTAATTGGAGGTTCGAGGTTTTTATTTACTACTTTATTATTTGTCCTAGCTCCTAGTGTGGCAGTTTGTTGCACATTTAGAGTTTAAGCAGTTTGGGAGGTTGATGCAGATCTAAGGGTTACCTAGCGTTTTGGCAGTTTAGAGTTCAGAATATTTTTTTTTTTTTTTTTTTTATAAAATAATAGTCGCGAGTTTTATTTAAAAATCAGATGTTTGAGGTGGGATCTTTTAATTCCGATTATCGATGTTTAGAACAGCGCGGGGTCTCTTACGAGATTTGGCCTTGCGATGATCATAGTCATGCAGATTGAATAACAGTTCGTTTGGAACGGATGGCAAATTTCTGTAAAATTTAAGCGCTAGCTTTTTAATTTGGGCTCTAATAGTTTTTATTTTGAAGTCATTCCTAATTACCGAGTTTCTTAAGTACCTGGGAGCTTTCCTGATAATCCGTAGGATTTTGTTTTGTTTTGTCTCTAGGAGGTCTATTGTAGTTTTACAGGCATATCCCCATACGGGTGCTGCATACAGCATTCCCGGGCGGATGACCGATTTATAAATTAGGAGTTTATTTTGATAACTTAGATTTCCGTTTCCTATCATTGGGTATAAGGCTCCTGTGGCCATATACGCTTTTTTGATTAAGTTCGTTGGGTGCTGTTTCCAGGTTAGGTGGGAATCTATCGTTACACCTAGGTATTTAGTAGATTTTTCCGCTTTTAGGGCATGGTTGTTTATGTACAGAGGCGGCGGAGGTTTACGTTTTCTAGAGAAATAAATCCAATGACATTTATTGGGGTTTAATTTTATTCGCCATTTTTCCAGCCAAGTTTGGAGCATGTCTAAGTGTTGTTGTAGCTGTCTGTGCATTACTGAGACATAAGGGTATTTTGCAAGTATCGCACTATCGTCTGCATAGAGTGCCAGCTCTGTGTTTGGAGTCCTGGGGATGTCATTCAGGTATATGTTAAAGAGTGTCGGGCCCAGGATAGAACCTTGCGGTACACTACTTTTAATGAGCTTGGGTGTTGATAAGTTACCTCCTACTCTGACTTGAAAGTGTCTGTTATTTAAGTATGAGATTAAAAGTTTGACAAGAGCGTCAGGGACTTTTAAAGTTATCAATTTGTATGCTAATCCACAGTGCCACACTTTATCAAAGGCTTTTTGTATGTCCAGAAAAATCGCAGCTGTGGGTGTCTTACTATTAAGTCCAGAAGATATGTACTCTACCACTCTCAGCAATTGATGAGTGGTGGAGTGCTTTGGCCGAAATCCAAATTGCTCCGGAATGAGGATGTCATTCTCACTAAGGTGCGTGTTCAGTCTCTTAAGAATTATTTTCTCAGTAATTTTACTAAGTGTCGGTAGCAAGCTGATTGGTCTGTAGTTGGCTGGAATTGTGGCATCCTCACCTGGCTTGGGGATTGTTATGATTATCGCTTCCTTCCATTCTTTGGGAAAGTAGTTTATGTAATTAAACGAAATCATTTTATTCATAAAATATACTTTTAAAATATTATCGGTACATATGAGCGGTACCCATAAATGTTTTATATTTAATCTTTTGTAATCACAGAATAATGTTATCCATATTACACTAAGCTATGAGCTGTCCAAATGGTTATCGTTGAAAAAATACATATATGACTTTTAAAACTATAAATAAGATAAAATGAAATTTAGATGTAAAATGGCAGAATTAATGCTAATATCAAATCCACACTAAAATGTTATTTCTATTTTAATATTTTCCTTAGTTATTTAAACAGATGCGGCAATGATTTGGAATGAAATCATCTACTTAACCCCCCACCCCCTTCATAATTATTGCAAATAAACGCTATTTCATTGCTTCAAGAAAACTCGAAATGATAAAAATGAGAGTGGACAAATGTGGGCGTGGCTACATACGCAATTTATACATGAACATTTAAACATAATTTTCAGGATTTTCAATATGTTTTATTTCTTATAGGAGGCAGGGCAGCCCCAACCCTTGCTTGGGCACATATACAAAACATAAAGTAAAAGACCCCCTTTACAATCATTAGAGGGGATATACAGAAGGTGCTTCAGCAGAAGTAACATTATTTTTCGAACTTCGGAATTTGGTTTTAAACACTTACTTACAACTTGAAAGTTTGTTAAAAATTTAATACGAAATTGCTTCATATAACTTTTTTCCGATGGGTTGTAATTTCCTAAATGCATTTTTATGCAGTCCCTGGAGCAAAAAAAGATCAATTAGAAAGTCCGCTGTACAGAAACTAATCTAAAGAAAAAAAGTGTGCTATCACGTTGGTTTATAAGCAAATATAAATATTCCGAATATTAATTATGCATATATGTATCTATTCATACAAATATGTATGCATGCTGCTCATTATGTATGTATATCTAACATATCTTTCATCGAGTGCTGACCAGAAAATTATGTGAGTGATCCTGGGTGGTAAAAGGTTACTGACCCCTGCTCTAAGATATTCCAAGAACAATCTATACATTCAGCTGAATTCTGAAATTCCAAATTAACTCAGACTCCCTGACTAACTTAGTAATTAATCCAATTTAGACCCCCTACTTGTTTCATTCTCGATTTCTTTGACTTTGAGAAACATCTAAGTTTCTAAATATTTTGACTTTCTAGCTAAATCTTCTTTGGTATAACGTTGATCATTGCAGCTCTTTTCTTTCGACATTCAGTATTAATTTTCTTATTGTGCTTCAGGAACAGGAGTTTTAAAGTAGAGTCAATATTTTGTTTAACTGTGGAAAGCGCATTATTTTAATATGCTGAATATATGTAAAACGTTTTCTAACAGTAGTTTCTAAATCTACTAATATTCCATACTAAATTTAAAAATCTTATATTAACAAACACAATTGCCTTTAAAGTTACTCCAAGTAATGAATGGGTCTGTTCCATTCAATACTTCGCTTTGTGTCCCATTCAAGACTTTCATACATAAAATTCGAAATCTAAAATACGGGACGTTATTACAGCATCACATAATAAAGCAATTTTCTAAGTATATGAGTATCATTATTTTATAACTATTTAAATTTAGAAGATCACACATACTTTGCACTATAAGATGTTCATAATTACTCACTTTTTAGTCCTAAAAACACAAATCAGTAGTTTGTCAGATAACATAAGCAGCTATTTTTCCGCTGGTTTGATTGAAGACTAATTACACAAAACCCGATCTAATGACCAAATCTAAAGTTATATTATTTAGTTAGGAATTTATGACCAGTACCCATTTTATAACATATCCCATTCATGCCATTTCTTCCCTACCCTCAATGTTTATTTTTTAAATACAGAAATAAAAGTACACACTTAAAATAGCTCATATAAATCAGATAATCACTAAGCTCATATCGTGCCACTCAACAAAAACCATACAACTGTTTCAGTAATGTCATCTATCTCCGGAAAACTGTTTGACAGTAATCCACAATTTTGTTATTAATCCGTATTTGTTCACATTTGGGGAGTCTTATATTTACTTACCCGTCACTTTTATTAAATAATTTACTCTCTGTCAGAAAACCTAAAATCCAATATCTGACAATTTACGGACTCATATGCATAAAGATGTCCAAGAACAAATAAGATATCATTTCTTCTTCACTCTAAACACGTGACATACAAGAAACAAAACCAAAGCAGAAGTCGACTCCATCATGTCAATTTTTATTTTTCATTGTATTACTTTTCTGAAGATGCAGAGGTGAAATTAGCAATTGCAGGAGTGCCACTTGATGATCACAATCACGTACCAAGTGAAAGGGCATCAAGCCGAGCAACACAGTTCGAAATGGTTGTAATCAATGACGACGACGGATAATAAACTGCGAGGAAGGCTATGTGCTTTCTTTGTAGTAATTATAGCCTCAAAATAGCAAATAGTTATATATTCATCTCTTATAATGAGAAAGAAAAACATGTGCATTGGAAAATTACTACGAATGCTACACTTCACTGAGATATATTAATACCCATATGGGAGCAGATGCTGAAGCTAAATGCATGCCTTGGCGTGAGAAAATTTCATACATTTTTTTTAATTAAATGCGTACCTAATCATTAAAATTTCAAAAATGTATAAATATTATTTTGTTCTTTTAAGTTGGGAATTTAAAATTTTTAAATAACATTTCATCTAGAAATTCATATATCTTAGAATTATATTATGCCAACCATTTCCAAACCTGCATCGCGCGGCTAAAATGGTTAGTGGTCTTTCAACGTGACTCCTACACATTTAATAAACGTTCTGAATATCAAAATCCGTTTCAAATATAAGCATAAATATGGTGCACATTTTACAGTTCTGTTATCATGGAAATTCCGGTATGCAAAACACTATTTCATATCCGATTACTATATGTTACCTTATTTTCAATGCTTCCAGATATTAAAAATCTAAGTTCAGCTAATTATAGCATTATTTTTCAATAGTATCATTAGAAGATTAGCCAATAAACTATTTTAGTATTTGAAACGTGACTATAGTGATGATGGTACAACACCATATGTCGTGATAAAAAGTTATTAAAATTGGTATTGTTTGCCTGAATTACGCCGAATAAATCAAGACCTCCAATTTCTTACAGTTACTTACCCTGAAAGGGAAATATTAATATTTATCATTGAAGATATCTTTTTAGCTTTTTTAATCTTATTCCTTTTTTTATTAAATTTAATATTAAAATAACATTCACCACCTTATTTATGTTCAAATTATGAGTTTTTGAAACCTCATCATTGAGAGACATTACGATGGGAAACATTATCATTTTTAAAATTTTCATTATCAATTAATTATTATCATTTTCATTTCACACCGATTGATCAGCTATTATTGCCAAATTTGTCTTTTATATTTCTTAATCTCGACCGAATGATCAAATATATTCAGGAGGCACATACCTTATTCCCACACGTTGATTACACCCTACATCGTAATAACTTTCCCTGCCATAGGCACACACACTACCTGGTTGTTTCGTTCAAGATTGCTTTCGCTTTTCAGTTGTTCACTCAACACTAACTCATGCTTACTACTTTTACCTCGTAATTGAGCACTGGTAAAAACTGAAGACTCTGGTCAACTAACAACTGATAACTGCCGACTCAACTCTTGTTGTTGTTGACTAGTCCTTAGCTGACTAGCGGCAGCTAAACAGCCTGCATGAGTCCCCACGCCCTAAAAAAATCGAGGGCCAGCAAAGGATCCGTCTCAAAGAGCTCCCTAGAGAGCCTAAGGGAAGAGAGAATGTGTTCCGGGGACGCACTCTCTACACCGCACTTAGAGCACATGGTAAACTCTCTAACACCGTGGTTATACAGGCATCCTCGCAAGTGGCCACTAGCAAATCTGGACAATGCCGTCTGATCGGCTCTATCAAAAGAGAGGCCGATAGATCCAACAGGACTATCCCGCCGATACCACCCATGGGAAGGGGAATCCTCCACTCCTTTAAGTCCCTGATTCTTCTGATGGAGAAAAGTTCATCAAAAGTGAGGGAGGAATCATGACGAAAAGGTTCCATTTCTGAGCCTCTCTTCGCCAAGTCATCGGCAATCTCATTTCCAGAGATATCAACATGGGATGGAATCCACTGCAGGTGTACCTCATGGGTCGGACAGAGAAGTCCCAACAAATTCAAGATAGAGATGCCAGCACGATCACCCACGTTGTTCCAGTCTCGCAAATGCTGCAAAGAACTTCTACTATCAGATAGAATCCAGATAGCTCTGAAATCAACCTCCAAAATGTCCTCAAGTCCAGCCTCAATAGCCAGCAGTTCACTTCTAAAGACGGAGCAATTATTCGGGTTTCTCAAAATAATTCTTTTAACTTCTCTAGGAGTTTTAATGTATACTCCATCCCGGATTGGCCATCTTCATTTCTGCTACCGTCAGTATATATCTGGATATCACTCTCAGATATTTCATTAATAATCTCAAGGGCCAACTGTCTCATGAACACAGGGACTGTATTTCCTTTCGTCACGGACTGCATTAGTTCAGTATGAAAAAACACACACCCCAGTCTCCTCGGTGGATTCAACTCTTGTAAATTCAGGAACTGTTTTTAAGCTGTGTGACATTTTCCCACATGGCTCCAAGGTAAGCTCTTCTTGATCTGCATATGTCTTGATTGGGCGTTGCTCCGTCCCTCTTTACTGACGAAAATGTTCAAGGTTGAGCCCGATAGTGTGGACTGAGCTCAACTAGACTTTCTCTCTCCACTGAAATCTGTTTTCATTACAAATTGGTGAGTTTTGGGGTTTTCAACATTGTCCAAGTTTAATGTTAATGCTGTCTTCTCTCTATCTGGCTTATTTAATTTGTTTCACACAATATCGTTTTAGTTTCAATAAAAATGTTGTGTTTGGTCTCATAGGTTATCATAATGAAATCAAATCACAATGGCATAAAAAAACTATACAAAAATTCGCTGTTAAAGTATAATAAAGAAAATCGTCTGCAATAATTGTAAATTAGAATATCTCAAGAACAGTTGATTAAACACCAATAGAGTTAATTAAGAAATTAAACTGAGTTAATTAAGACTGAACAATTATTTTAGGTACATACCTTAGTGAAATAATCAGGTCCTTACAACCTTTAAATGTAACGTAATCAGTGTGCAGCTGATCAATTCACAGCGATCATGGCTGAAAACATTATATACGGTAGTGGAAAAGATGTCGCAGAATTCAAAAAGCGCCAAATTCTTGGCCTGCGTCAATTCCAGAAAACGTGCAAGGAGATTGCTAAAATCACTGGTACTGGATTATGAACTGTCCTGCGCATTATAAAATCTTAAAAAGATGCTATGAATCATCAACGTCGCGAAAAATGAGTGGTCGAAAAGCAGTCCTAACTAATCGTGCCAGAAGATCATTAAAACGCTTAGTAAAATCGAATCGCTAAGAATCGACCCTGGAACTCACAATCATGTCCAATAGTGGAAGCAAGATCATTTCCACTCGCACGACGAGACGATAGCTCAAAGGAATGGGATTAAACATCTGTGTTACGAAAAGGAAACCACAGGTTACTGAGAGCAATCGGAAAAAAAGACTCCAATTCACCTAGGAACATAAAGAATGGACTACTGAGCAATGGGGGGGGGGGGGAATCATGTAGTCGGATGAGTTCAGATTTACTGTCTTCCAACATGATGGACGCATCAGGGTTAGATGGGAACACCATGAAGCATTAGACTTTTCCTGTAGTGTACCCACTGTACAGGTCTCCGGAAGAAGATTCATGATCTGCGGTTGCTTCTATTCGGCTGATCTAGGTACAGCAATGAAGTCAGCTGAATATCTGAGCACACTAAATGACCATTATATTCCATCATTGGCATTTTTCTTCCCTGCGGGTAATGGCATATTCCATGATGACAACACCACGATTCATCGTACTAAAATTGTAAAAGATTGGTTCGAAGGAGAACGAGGCCTCATTCTCACACTTGAATTGGCCACCACACATTCCTGACCTCAACCCCATATGTGGGATATACTAGAGAAGCAGCTAAAGGATAATTTTATTTTTCCTTCATTATCCAAGGAATTTGGTAAAATTTTACAGCAAATCTGGCCACAAATAAGTGTTGAGACATTACATGAACTCATAGACACAATGCCACGATGAATAAATACATGCCGTAATTTTCGCTAAAAGTGGTCCAACGAAATATTGACATGCACGACTTTTTTTCTGGTTAGGCAGTATATATTTTGTCTATATGTATGGTTGCTTAAATTATATGCAGTACTGTGAAGTTCTCATATTTTTCATTTTATAATTCTATTTATAATAGGCTCCGAGTTTTTTAACACTTTACAACACAGTTCAAAAGTGTTTATGACTTTGTTCATTCATTCTGTTTGTCTGTCTATCTGTTCGCACGATAACTGACGTAAAAATGACTTTTTTAAAATACAATTTTAGTATGATGTTGGGACATATAACGAATATTATCACTCAATTAGTTTTAGATTGAACTCGGGTTGAAAAAATGAAATACATTGAACCCTATGGGTCCTAATTCTTCGAGCATTTTTTAAGCAAGATTAACATTCACAAATTGCTTCGAAAATGTTAAGAAATATTCAAATTACCCCATAAAATATATAAAAAAAATTCAGCAAAATATGTTCGGTAGTTTTTTAAAATAAAATAATAATTACACCGATATAATATGAAGGGATCACGTGTCTCACTTTAAAATAAAATATGGCATCCATCTTTTTTTCCCAGTGTATAAATCATGTTTTTTAAAGTTCTTTTAAATTTATAATTAATGTTGCAACCGTCCTAAAACCGCTCTATTTTTTGCGTAATTTCTGTGCATCTGTATTCTGTGCCAACGCAATTACAATATTTTTTAGTCTAAATGATCATCAATGGGCTTGATTATTTCTGCAATGAAGCCTAATTTATTGGATGCAGAATGTAAACAAATGATTATAATATGAGTTGTATCAGAATTGCTGAATATTTTTCACGCAAAATCATTTATTTCTGGAGTCTGGAATAAAAGTACTTTGAATGAAATATTCATTGCCTTCACTTAGAGAGCAAGATGATTTTCTACGACGTCATTTGAATAAAGGCCATTTTCTTCGATGAAGTTTTCAAATATAAAATTATTGTAGTACATTATTGTAGTAAATTATTGTAGTTCTGCGATAATTTAAAATATATCAGCGCTGAATTGATCGCAATTTAGAGACATTTAAATGCAATTGCATTTCAGTTGGAAAGTGTTTCATAATCTATGCTTTATGCATGATCTTTCTTGCCATGTTTGATTACGTAAATATTCATCGTAAGCTCGAAGGATATACACCATAATAATATATTCATCGAAATGCAAATGTTAATGTGATATTTACTTTGCTATATTTACATTATTCCCAATGTTAAGTAAATAAAGGATCCAGAGAGTTACATATAAGCCTAACAGAATAAAACTTGTGCGGCTATCTGGTCATGTTTGTTTACATTACATCTAAACTCGCTATGAAGACAAGTTTTCTTTTCGAGTTTTAGTTGACTTTAAAATATATAGATACTAGTTCGAAAGATCACAGGATTTGTCACTAAAGTTTGAAAACATATAAAAAAATTCCTGATTGATCACGATGTGCAGAAAATCAAGGTAAATGGATCAGAAAAATATCTACGAGAGTGGGATCAATAAATTTTATTTTTTATTTTTTGTTACTTTTATTAGCACAGCCACATAATTGTTATTATTTTTATTAAAATTTTTCATATTTGGTTAGGAAACATATTTGGTATTGTGGAAACAATCGTATGTTTTCAATAAGCAATAACACGAACAGTTCCTACTCCATGAAATCCTGAATCTCCCATTACAAGATGTGTTTAAAGGCGGCATTGCACATACCTTCCTCCTGTGTCTTTTGATGTGGGTGGAAGTAGTGTGTAATGTACGGGCAAAACCCAGAATATAAGACTCCTATATATAGGAGAATACTGTATATTTAGGAGCCTTACACAAAGGGAATACCACGTAGAAATTGTTACGTATAATGCTGCTTTTCACACGCTGTTTCACCTTGTGAAAGCTCACATCACAAAGCGCATAGGGAAGTTGTTATGTGTAATGCAACCTTTACGTCAGTTTTACTTATTTTTATCACGTTCGTTCTTAAATGGAGACTAAGCTTTTGATGTAATATTCTATTTCAGAAAGTAGCTTCATTCAGTATGTTTCGAAACGCATTCTTATCAAGTTTGTATGAGATTCGATTGTTACAAGTGTCTGCAGAACTTTCTGAACAGGGATAGCATTTAAATTATTATCATTTGTATACATTCCAATTTTTTTCATATTATTCTACGTAATTTCATGCACATTACTTAAAGTTTTTAAAATCATCATGAACTATAAAATAAATATATCCAAAATATCCCCGGGAGTTAAATCTATGCAAACAATTCTTAGTCAAATATTTCTTTCCTCAGACAACAACAAAAAAAAATTCTCCGCGTATTTGGACAAATATTTTTGTTCAGTTTCTAAAGACTTTTCAAACGTGGAAACATTATTTTGCAAGTTAGACTTTAGACGTTTACTAGTATATAGCTCTGTGAAATTTTATAGCGTGAATTACATATACTTAGCACACAAGCTTAGGAGTGTGAACCATAGAAACGATTTTGTATGGCATATTTTCTCAAATACAAGCGTTTAAAGGTACTGTACAAGCACTCTATTTTAATTGCACAATTTTAGAACATTTTTATTGAAATCACAAAATAACTAAAATTGTGGATTGAAAGCATAAAATTATATAAAATTATAAGTTTGCAAAATATTGCAAATTGACGAAAATATCGCTAAAATGAACGAAAATGATGCCAAATGAATGAGAATTCGATATCTTTGAAAATTGTTCATTTATCTTTGATAATCTCATCATTTTGGGGGACTTATTATTCTCCTTTCGAAATATATGAGGGCGAGTCAAATGAAAGTGAGCCAGCTCACCCCGCGCAATAATGGTTCTGTCCATTATCTGCGATGCATGTGCATAGCACACAGGAATCTATCATTTACGAAAGTGACACCTAGGTGTGAGGATAAAAGTTATTTAATGCTCTCACACACTGGGTTGAACACGGTTGCGTGGCATAATGGACGCTCCAAAAGAGGAACAGCGTGGTGTGGTCAGGTTTTTGACAGCTGAAGATGTTTCCCATCACGAAGTTAGTCGCCGTATGGCTGCCGTGTACGGCGAACATTGCATTGCATTGGCCACTGTGAAGCGTTGGAGCAAACGGTTCAAAGAAGGACGTGAAAGTTGCAAAGACGATCCAAGACCGTGCCAAAGCCACCCTGCAATCACCTCCCAACACAATTGCACAGATTGATGAGCTGATTAAACAAGAACGGAGGAACTGGCAGAGCGTGTGAACATCAGTCGCGGTTCGGTTCACACCATAAATCATGACCATCTCGGTTATCGGCTCTTGTGTGCTCAATGGATGCCCAAGATTTTGAACGACAGACAGAAGACGGAGAGGTTCGACACTGCCTTGACTCAACTGATCCGGTATCACAATGAGGGTGACGACTTCTTGTCTGCAATTGTGACCGGGGACGAATCATGGTATCACCACTACGAGCTTGAAACACGACGGCAAAGCTTACAGTGGAAACATTTGAATTCACCACCCCCAAAGAAAGCAAAGGCTGTCATTTCCACTGGAAAGATGCTGTTGACTTTTTTTTTCGATCGTCAGGGGCCATTACTGACTGAATTTTCTAAACCTGCAGAGACTATCAATCGTTTCCGATATTGTGAAACACTGGATCGTCTGCGTGTCGCAATCAAGAACAAACGACCTGGGAAATTGACGAATGGGGTCATCTTGCTACACGACAATGCCCGTCCCCACGTCGCTAATGTGGTTAAGGAACAAGTGGGAAACGCTGCAACATTCACCATACAGCCCCGACCTCTCGCCTTGCGATTTCCATATTTTCGGGCAATTGAAAAAGCAGCTCAATGGAACCAGATTCGTGTCGGACGATGACGTGAAGGAGTCAGTTACAGACATTTTGAAGCAGCAACCCAAGGAGTTTTATGAGAAGGCAATCACGCGACTCGTTAGTCAATGAGACAAATGTCTAAATGCTCATGAAGACTACTTTTAAATAAAGTACTCCGTTTGTCATATATTCGCATTGGCTAACTTTCATTTGACTCGACCTGGTAGTTGAGTTTCACTATTTGTGGGGCAGGTACATTTTGTTAGGGGATCTAGGGTTTCGTAAGTTATTTGTGTTTTATAGGGGGTTGTATAGTATATACGTTTCGCTAGGGAATCGTATAAGTATTCATGGTTTTGGAAAGGAGCGCGACTCACATGTGTGCAGAGATATTTTGAGCGGAAGTGAGTGCTACAGGTGAGCGAATGGAATCTATTTGTTATAATTTTATACATCCCTCAAAATACGCTCAAAACTACTGGCTAAATGAAGAGTTTATAAAAAGTATTTGTGTAACTATAGCATCTTGTAAAAGTATAGGGTACTCATCGGTTTCAAAGATAAAAAATAACCGTCTTCTTCAGGACAAGCAAGGAAAGCGATCTCACTCATTTTAGCAGCTTGGAGTAGACGCTGTATTTTAAATCATGAATATTAAAATGATGAATCCCACAGAGCATCAGGGACTATCAGTCTGATCAAATTTAATTTTCAGAGACGTCGAATTACTGCCAACTTGACGATATTTTCCAAAAGTCGCCGAGTTTGTGATATTAGGTCACATTTATTGCTAAGGTTACAAAATTGTTGTCAAGTTTGTCGTCAAGCGTGGCAGAGAAATTTATTAGCTTTTCGTATATATATTACATTGAATGCACAGTTCATAAATATCAAAAATCGTTTCAAGTTAAGCACAAAAACGGCGCATGTTTTTTAATTCTGTTAACATGTAAATCGTGTTATGTAAAACAGTATTTTATCTCCGATATCTGTATATTGCTTTCTTTCTACTTTTTCAGGCATTTTAAACTAAACATAAATAAATTAATCATAGCATTATTTTTCAATAAGAGTAGCCTACGAAGAATAAGTACTTCGGTATTTAAAACTTCACTATTTTACTATAGTGGAATCGAATCACAAGGGAATCACAAACTATAAATAAATTCATTGATAAAATATATTAAAAAATCGTCTGCTATAAATATAAATAAAAATAGCTCAAGAACAGTTGGTTATACTCCAATAGAGTTAATTAAGAAAATTCTGGTTATTTTTTTTGTGTGTGCATGATGCTATAAAAACGAATTTTGAAAGATTAATCATTGTTGAGTGATAGTTGAAAGAATGTTAAAACAGAAAATTCCGTGATTTACAAATATTTTGAACAAAATTCAAAAGTTTTAGGTATTTCTTTATCACTTATAGGCCAACTCCCACGTGTATGCAAAATTTCAAGTTCCTACCTTCAGCAGTTTGACTGTGCAATTTATCGCTTAGTTAGCCAGTTAGTCTTACACTACTGTATGTTATAGATTGTCTACTTGAAAAAGATAGAAATATCGATACAATTTTTGCAATCGATTAAAAGAAAAATGCACATAAAGATGCGTTATCAAAAATACAAATGACAATGCTTTATCGGTTGTTTGCTTTTCCAATAAAAACTTGTACAGAAGAGTAAATTTTGTAGTGCAAACGATAAACGAATTCTAAGAGATTTTATCGATTAAAATTCCGGAACGACTGTGTACAAAATGTTGTTGTTGAGTTCCAAATACACAAGAGAGCTTGATAAAAGTACTACTTTCTGGCGATAGATTTTGCCTCAAAATGTATATCCCTTGTAGGTAAATATTTATCATTTTTTATGGAACTCCCACTAGAATTTCAATAAGATATCAATATTTGTAATGTTTTTATTATAGTCAAAGTTAAAATAAGTCTGGTTTAAAATGGTTTCATATGTCCAACATATGATTTTCCCTACATTAAAATAAATTTTGAATACTGGGGGAAATGAAAAACGCTTTATAAGTGGATAAAAATCGCTTTATAAACTTTCATTAGTGGAACATGCTGAAAATTATTAGGTTTATTGCTGCCACTAGTTTTGATAAATTAGTACTTGGAAATCACTTGATTATTTCGAGTATAACACACTCCCCTTGAAAACAGTTGCCTTACACCTTTCTGGTAGGTCGGACGGTCTGGGTCTCAACAACAACAACACTCCCCTTGACAAATACATTTCTAATATCTCTAGAACGGTTCGCGATAACTGGTAGCGATAGCTATACAGGGTGAATTGCACCTAATCTGCCAAACGAAAGGGGGTGATAGAAGAGCCCATGTGCAGTATAAAACACCATAGCAACCCTGCCCTATCTCTAACCGTTTCCAAGTTATGGTGGATAGAAGGAAAGTGCTTCAAGTCTGAAAAAACTCAAATTTGTGAGGTTCCTGAAAGGTCTACACGCAAAATAAGCATATAATTGGAAAGAGCAGAAAAAATCCTATAAAATGACACCATGTCCATGAGGATATCGGAATTTAACGTCGCGAGGTGTCATGCTCGACCCTGATTTCAATTTCCTGTCCGCCTTCAGCCTGCTGTTTTGTGAGGTACAAGAACGAAAGTTTTAAAGTCAAACAAGAAAAGTATTATTTGTATTAAGTTTACAAACACAATGGAAACAAACGAAGTATGACGTTTCTCCGGTCTTTCACGAAGAATATGCAAAAAAAAAAAAAAAAAAAAATTACAACTGACGTATACCACGTGTATGATTAAAGGGCGTATGCATTTGGAATGATGTGTGAAACTTACAGCCGCTGCTAAATTTCTTCTGAACTGAAACACCGATATAGTTTATTGTAGGCTCATTCAAAAACTGGTTGAATGGATAAGTTTTTGGTAAATTTGACCGATTGTAGCTAGAAGGGTTTTTGCGATATAGCCGGTTACAGATTTTGGCACTTCGCCAATGTTTCAGCGCTTGTAGCTCACAGTTAAATCCAAATATCCTAATAGAAATGGTGTCATCTTATAGGACTTTTTCTGCTCTTTCCAATGATGTGCTTATTTTGCGTGTCAGAAACCTTACAAATTTGGGTTTTTCAGATTTGACGCCCTTTCCTTCTATCCACCATAACTCAAACGGTTAGAGATAGACACACTACAGGGTTGCTATGGTGTTTTATACTGCACATGGGCTCTTCTATCACCCCCTTTCGTTTGGCAAATTAGGTGCAATTCACCCTGTATATTTCGGTTAAAATATTTAGAATCATTTGCTAATTCAATGATGTTAGGTATATTTCATTGTTTACGATTCTACAGTTTTATACCTAGCGGCAAGAACTGTAAGTAGGGAGAATGATGATCGGAAACATAGCGAAAGGACGGTACTAAACTATTAATAACGTTTGCGTTAGGTTTAATTAGTATTTGCAATCATTATTTATTTATTTTTAATTATTTGCAATATGTGAAGCGTGTGCTATAATAAATAATACCGGTTCTAAATTTCTCCTTCTAATCCAATGACGAACGAGACAGGTGGACCTAAAGTGGTGTCAGCAGTGGCAGATTTACAAAAAAGGATACGTAGGGGCTGAAGCCTACGACGGCAAATTTTCGACAACGACAAATTTGTGAAGGCGTTCAGTCGCTGCTATATTTTTTGGTCGATTAAACGAATATTATTACCATTTATTGCTAAACATTACTGTGTTCGGCTTATATTTTAATAGAGATTTAAGCTTTTTCTACTATTTACCTTTTATATCCAATTTTAGATGTTATGTTTGGCGAGACAAGGCGGTAAAATATATCAGCCTACAGGCGATAAAATTATAAATCCGCCACTGGGGGTCAAGAGTGCGGTTAAATTTACTAGTTTCGAATTCAGGAGTGAGCAACTCATCAGAAATTTTTTTAAACGCAATTTATATTGCTTAGTTATGGTAGAATAAATAAATAAACTCTAAAAGAAAAGAACGTCAGCACACCCATAATGACAAAACTAAAGTTTGTAAAGGGCCTTGCTGCCCCAACCGGAAATCGAACCCTGGATATCCGAACTGGCAGTAGACGCTCTACCGTTGAGCTACTGGGACGAAATTGCAAGCTCGTATTGCCAAAGTCAACTCTGCAAAAGTATGCAAATGAAGTATCAATTGGAATTTATGAAGAATATTTTGAACAATTTTTACGATGGATTCCTACAGAGAGCATTTTGTACTGGTTGTGCATTATATTCCCGTGCATAGGCATGTCGTTTATTTTAGCAATCATTCGCAAATAACATTATTGTATCAGATAAATGTATTTATACCAGCTTCAGGGTCAATTTCTACTCATTATACATTGCTGTGGAACTTTGTAATTTGCTTCATTTATTTATCAAGCGTTCTTTCCAAGTGGTTATTCTAAGTTTCTAAGTTCTCCGCTTAGGACAAGGCGATCACTTTTATTTATGGTCATTTTACTATTGATATATCTCATGCACACTCATGAACTTGTCTTTACAAAATTACTGGAAAACTTTAGAACTTTCTTTCGAATTGTTATGAATATGAAAAACGTTTCAGTTTGCCGATATTCAAATAATACATAACATATCTTTGCTTATATCCAAAGCTCTATTCAATGAGAAAACACCTTTCCAGGCCATTGTGTGAATGTACACCATTCCAATTGTGTGAATGTGCGGTTGCCATATATTGGATTTCCGAGAAGGGTTGCCACCGATGGCGATTTATAGCCAAATTGACGAGTTTTTGAATCTTAGAACTTTCCCGAAATAATGAATATTCTGGGAGATACGAGCCCCGTCTGGAAAAGTATAAAAGAAGTCATCGCTCAATTGGAGAGCAGTTGACACGAGGGACAGAAAACACTAGATCACCGTACATAAGCACAAATAATAAAATAATGCAGCATACAGCTGTTTCAAGGATACGTTGGATCTTCTTTGTCAGTGCAAGACAGCCAACAAACAAGAAGTCCAAAAGAGGAATGGGCCTCTGAATGAAGTTGACATAATTCGAACTAAAGTGAATTGTGAGATCCGTCAATGTTTTGAGAACACTATCCATTATTTTGTAAATTAGTTAAGCATTTAATTGCCGTTTTGCTGTACCTGTCAGTCGCTTATCTTGTAAGACAGTTAGTTATTGAGCTATTCGTTGTATAGTATCCCTGTTTATGCTTATGACTGTCTTTATATAATAGTGTTAGTTATTCAGAAATTTGGACTCATTCTTGTATCCTGAGTGTACACCCACGATTCAAAAGGACACGTAATCTTTAGAGGATACGTACTCAAGAGGATAAGTTATCTTTTGAGATCTGTTTATACCCAGTTCTAAAATCATGAGTCACAATTACTTTCTTCACAACACGGTTAAAAAATATATCTCCTAAAACACGCCAAATTTCTAAAGTATGATTTTTTCACGAAGAAAATGCTATTCATAAAAACGTCATTGCTATTTCTCAACGTGTTCTGTTCCCAAGAAATTACAGATAGTTTCTCGGAAATCATCGAAATGAGTTCAAGTTCACAAAACCATTTGTATTCCTTCCTTGATTTCCCGACATCCTAACTCGGCGGTTCTCCAGATTCAATTTTCGGTCTCACTACGAAAAGGGAAAAAAAGGTCCTGCCATGATAAATATTTAGATCTCGAACAGACAAAAAGAGGAGAAAAAAATGATCCTGACGCTTAAGAAAAAATATACCGAAGAAAAAAGAAATGTATATCTCATATATATATAGGCAATTAAAGCTTTGTATACGGCTTTCCGAAGAGAAACTAATCAATCAATATATACATATATATATATATATATATATATATATATATATATATATATATATATATATATATATATATATATATATTATATATAATCACACATATCGTATATATATATATATATACATATATATATATATACACACACATATATATATATACACACACACATATATATATATACACATATATATATATATATACTATACACACACATATATATATTTATTGATTGTTACGAACATGTGAAAAGTTTCACTGTGCTTTGCCTTTATTCAAATAATACATAACGGACAACTGCTTCCAGTTAAGATATTTTCTCTATTCATGGACAATATACCTTTCCAAGCAGCTATTCCTACTACTTCAATGTAAGGTTGCCGTATTTTTAATTTCAGGGTGAGGTTTCCAGATTTGGCAATTTATCGCAAATTTGGCGGGTTTTCGAATGTACTAGATTCTAGTACATTCGAAAACATTTGCCAATGTGTCAAACATGTGTCAATTTTTCTTTTAGGGTATATCAACGGGCAGAGATTCAATTTAATACTAGTTTTATATAAGAAAAATATATTATTTAAATTTACATTATGCATCAAAATTAAAATGGCATTAAATCATAAAGGTTATTATAGGCATACTCAATGTGAAAAGAATACACACTTGTTACAAAGATAAATGCATGTTCAATAGGTAGCTGTAATCTGTATCTATGTGTTCAATGTATAGAAAAGCTATTCATAAAATTTGAACATTACGAATTAAAGTCGCGGGCCACAAATAAATGCCCCGGGTCCGCTTATGACCCTCGGGCCGTATCTTTGACATGCATGTACTAGAACTTTCGGGAAATAACGAATATTCTGGGAGATTCGAAACCCTTCTGGAAGTTCTTACGGAGAATATAAAAAGGAGTCATCGCTCAGTTGGAGTAGTTAATGTAATGCGAGCTAAAATAAATTGTGAGACAAATTTCAATAATGTATACCAAATTTCATTCGATTTTATTAGGACATCGTATTAATTTGTTTATTTTATGATGATAAGTAACAAAACATTAGCTACTTCATTCAATTTATAGCATTATGCTAACTGATGTTGACTGGCTGTATCGAGAATATTAGTCATAAAATACGTTTATCTTAACGTTATTCAAAATAGGTGACCAACATTTCGAAGAATGTTACCAACAATATTCTTAAAGTTGCTTTATGGAACCATGTCACATATCCATCAGTCTTTTCTGCCATCACAAAAACTATCATGACCATCTCTTTCTTTCATATATCCTTATTTTCTGCTGTCTCGTACATCTGTCCAATTGATCTACAATTTTTACAATTGAGTCATCGGTACACTGCTTTTGACCAGTCCTCTTCTTTGAATATTGACTGATCCCCTGCAGTGTTTTTCTTTTCTTTTTGTCCGCCTTTATCACTTTATAGGAATTGATCCGGAGCCAGGCCCGAACCAGGGACTCCGTGCTTACAAAACCGACATAATAAGGTTAGAGCAAAAGCTAGCTTCCACTCCGAACTTATAATTCGGGTATCCTAACATCTTCGATAGATGTCTTTGGCAGGAGCAGAGTCGACTGCATCCACACCCTCGATGAGAAGCCCCGGCCGAATTTCGGCGAGGAGAGCGGCCACCCAGTAAACCCCCCCCCCCCCCCCCGCGTCTCCATCCGAAACTCAGTCGAGGGGCTAAATGGCAGGGAGGCGTGTCGTATCTCGGGCGTGACGTCAGTCGTGGTCAACCAGGAAGGGAGTGGTAGCGCCTCTGGCTCCGTGTGGTGCTGCCAGCTCCTGTTGAGAGGTGAGATCATTGGAGAGAGAAGGTTCGTGCCTGTACGTCCATGGTCATCATTGTAGGAGTTGATCCGGAGCCAGGCTCGAACTAGGGAGCCGGTGCTTACAAGACCGACATTATAAGGTTAGAGCAGAAGCTAGCTTCCCATCCGAACTTATAATTCGGGTATCCTAACATCTTCGATCGATGTCTTTGGCAGAAGCAGAGTCGACTGCTGCCACAACGTATTGGTTATCTGTCGCACCTCTTGTGACATGCAAACTGTCGGGACTTGTACATGGCCGATCTGTCTCCGTGACTGATCTTATATTAACTTAATCATTGGTTTTATGTTCCATAATTTTTTCTTTAATTTAATGTCACCGTTGTCGCCATCCAGTCTCACCTTTTATTATTTATATTCTGTTGGTTACAATAACACGCATTTTTGCCTTAGCAATTTGATATTTCTGTTCTCACACACACAGACACCATTAAAATAATGGCTGATATGTTAAAAGGTGCTTCTAAACGGGTAGATCTATCATAATCCGAGGGTTGGATATTTGACCCTCATCATAATACTTTACCTTTAAATTACTATGTATGGTTATGAAAGTAAAACTAATTATAAAATTGTAAAGAAGCTATAACACACGCAAATTAACACAAAGTGAAAATTTATTTCAAATAGTTTCACCTAAAATGAAACTAGTTTATTTCAATCAGATTTTTTTTTTAGAAAAAACGTCTAAAACAAAATCAGTTTCTGATAAATCACGGGAAAGAATTAAATTCGAAAAAGAGATTTGTATTCCTTCCTCTATCTACTAACTTCCCCCACTCGATAAATTCGATTTTCATCCCCGCTAGGGCTAAAAACAGATCGCCGGTAATAAATATTCAGATCCTGGAGCCGATAAAAAATGGAGGGAAAGGGAAAAAGATATCCAAGTTCTCGCCGAAAAAAAACGGGGAAAAAAACTTGAGGACAGGGAAAAAGCACAAATGCAAAACTACTTATAGTTTTCCTTAAAGAAATAATTGGTTTCTGAAATACACAATACTATTTTTTGTCCACAAAATTTAGGAAAAATCGTAACTTCTAAAGTCCAAAGTTTAAGGGAGAAAGGGAAGATAAACAGAATTGGAGCAGAATAAATTTAATTAGGCCAGCATCTAATATGGCCATCATGCCAGTAGAAGTGTATATTTTTTTAAGGAGATTTCTCCGAAATGTGCCGCTTTTACGTTCATGCTAGTAATTCCAAGAACACCTTGCACACATACACACACACACATATATATATATATTTATAGTAAAACAATAAATTAATCAAAGCAGTTAAAACACTGCCACCCCGCCGAAAAATAAATGAAATGCACTAAGCTGAAGTCGGATGTTAATTCAGATTGTTTCAAAAATGGCAATAGTTAGTTATTATAAATACCATAGCATAGATTGCAAACATAAATAGATGATAAAAATTATTAAGAAATCAAGTATTACCATGAGGCAGGATTCCTGGATATATATATATATATTATATATATATATATATGATATTTATATATATATATATATATATATGATATTTATATATATATATATATATATGATATTTATATATATATATATATATATGATATTTATATATATATATATTAGAAATATATAATAATAACAACCAATTCCAAGTAATTATGAAATATTAAAATCACCAAAGCAGTTAATCAGCGGCTTCAATACCGATAAAAGAAATGAACAGCTTTGGCTTAAATTTGTTAAATTTGGAGATTAACCAGATTTAGATTCCTCTTCAGATCTAAGCATCTAATTCGAATTAACCCAAACACATGCTTGTTTCAGATATGCCAATAGTAAGTTACTATGAATATATATATATATATATATATATATATATATATATATATATATATTTACTCATACCTCATTACTTTCTTTAAGCTTATGCAGCTTTTACTTTAATGAAAATCAAAAACATTTTTAAACGTCGCAGACACCATATGTTAAAATGTCACTCCACTATTCTGTAAATCACTAGGGATCTAACCAGTTTTCCCTCTCAATTTATATGTTTGGAATCACTTTGTAAAGTTCCTTTTTAGTTTAGCTTTATAATTAGGTCACTGTATATGTAATGTGTCAGTTTTAAATAAGAATTCACAATTATTTTAAACAATATTATCCGCCACCATACAGGTTCAGGAAAATGATTGGGTGTGAGTCTTAATATTATGTATTGCGTTTTAACAAACAAACAAACAAAAAAAAACATTAGACTTTAACAACTAAACCTTTAACAAAAATGGCATAATTAGTAGCGCATTGACCGGACCTGCAGAAGCCCCAAAACTGTATGGCGTCCTACACATGAACACGATTGCCAATTTTACTTTCTATGAAGTGCTCTATATAAGTTCGTGGTCATGATCTATTATGGATTTTATAAAATTTATTATCAGTACACTAAATCTCTCTTAAAATGCATTAATCCATTCAAATGGAATTTGGTAGGATTATTTTAATCGATAATCGCAAGAGACTTATCACATTTCAGAAATAACTGGATGACAAGCTTTAATCGAATATATAATGTTACGAAAATCAAAAAACAAAAATAATTACTCTACCTATGTTAAAGCTATAACAATTTCCTATTTACTTACTTTTTAAAATGAAAATATCATTATTGATGACATGTGTAGATTTAAGTGTATATACAGGGTGCCCACTTATATCCGTTACCCCCCTTAACTTCTAAACGGTGACAGCTTAGGCCATAAAGTTGGTGTCTAGGTATAGTAAAAAGGCTATGCGCTACTCGATGAGAAACTTCCAACACCATCTATCGGCAAATTTTGGAATTAGCGGTCCTATCTCGTAAACGGTGAAAAATACGTGAAAAAAGTCAATTAGAAAGTTGTAGAGCACTCTCGATTTAGTACGAAAACATACCTTGCGCACATTAATACTCAAAACAGAATGCAAAAAATGAACATCTGTTTGATTGTGAAGCGAAGCGAGAAAAGACCACCTTACGGACTAAATACGAGCCTGTGTTGTGGCGCAGGTGAAACGCACGTGATTCGCATTCATGAGGACCATGGTTCTGTCCCCCACCGGTTGCGTGTTCTACTGGATGTCTCTACAAACCATGAAAACTTTCTGCTGCTCTTGCAAAATCGCCTCTCCAAACACACAGCTCAACTCAACCATATCTGGTATAAAAATCGCATGGATCTCCTGTATTATGCAAATGAGGATGGAACGTCATACCTGTTCACCAGAGACTACTACTATAAAAAGGGTGTTTCTGCTGGGTTGTACGTTAAAGCGGAGAGTTATGGCAAAATTTGACAGTAGCGAATATTGCGAGATATTGTTAATTTACGGTGAATGTGGGCGTAAGGCAAAATCAGCTGCAAGGCTGTATCGTGAACGTTTCCCTCAAGGCCCGCATCCTACACGGCCGACCATCTTAAAAGTTGTAAAACGTTTAAAGGAGACGGACTGCGTGACCAGCCGACCTCGAATTCGTACACCTCGTAATATAGGACGCAAAGTGCAACCTGAAGTTGTGTTAGCATACGCTCTCGCTCATCCTCAGAGCAGCACAAGAATGATCAGTGAAAATTGTGGCCTCTCAAAAAGCCGCGTCTGGAAAATCCTGAAAGAATCAGGTGCTCATCCATACCGATCCACACCTGAGCAGGGACTGCTGCCAAGAAATACTGAGTTACACGTGGTGCAACTTTGTGATGAATAACTTAAAGGTCCACCCAACATTCCTGGCAGACATAATATGGACGGATGAGGCATGTTTTTCGAGGAACGAGATGTTTAATAGACAGAACGTTCATACCTGGTCGCTGAAAAGTCTAAGATATGCCATCGAAGTTCGACATCAACAACGCTGGTCGATTAATGTTTGGTGCGGAAATTTTAATGACAGGCTCATTGGACCAGTATTTTGCGAGGGCACGTTAACGGGACAACGGTACTTGCAGCTTCTGCAGGATGCAATTACCGACTTTGTTTAGAATCTACCGTTGCACCAACTCCTAAATGTATGGTTCCAACATGACGGCGCACCTCCGTATAAGATTTCAAACGTTCAGCAGTACCTAATAGAGACATTCCAGAATCAGGTCATCGGGTATGGTGGTTCCGTCGAGTGGCCCCCGCGCTCACCTGACTTGATCTCATTGGACTTCTTCTTATGGGGACGCATAAAAGGGCAGGTATATGCGACACCTCCTCCAACATTGCAGGATCTTCGACGACGCATTACTGATGCTTGTGCGTCCGTAACACCTGCCATGTTGCACAATGTCCAGCGAGAAATCCATTCCAGAGTGCAAATGTGTATAGTGGCTAACGGAGAGCATTTCAGCAATATACTATTGTAAATAAATGATCCTGAAGTCAGGGAAGTGTCTTAGTTTCTTTCTTCCACTCTTTATGACATGACAATTTTCGAAATCGTTACCAAATAAATGTTCAATTTTTTGCATTCTGTTTTGAGTATTAATGTGCGTAAGGTATCTTTTCGTACTAAATCGAGAGTGCTCTACAACTTTCTAATTGACTTTTTTCACGTATCTTTCACCGTTTACGAGATAGGACCGCTAATTCCAAAATTTGCCGATAGATGACGTTGTAAGTTGTCTCATCAAGTAGCGCATAGCCTTTTTACTATACCTAGACACCAACATTATTGCCTAAGCTGTCACCGTTTGGAAGTTAAGGGGGGGGGGTGTAACGGATATAAGTGGGCACCCTGTATATAGATTAGGTGCACATTCCAGGTTGAAAACAGAAGATATCGTAAAACAGTTAAATATACTCGTACTTAC
Organism: Amaurobius ferox; assembly: GCA_951213105.1. NCBI lineage: Eukaryota > Metazoa > Arthropoda > Arachnida > Araneae > Amaurobiidae > Amaurobius > Amaurobius ferox. The sequence continues at coordinate 15,192,081 of OX578140.1, forward strand.
TATTTCAAAGATGCTGCCATTGCAAATATCTGCATTTTATGGGTCGATTTCGGCCTTAATATTCGCTCGTCAGCATGGAACAGCCGTTAAGAGTATGGCAGCAAGAAAGCTTGCTATATACCGGAACTTTCTGAACTTCTATGGAAACTGGCAATTTCAGTCCTTCCACATCAATTTTATATACTAGTATTTTTATATACAGTTTTTGTATACTAGTTAAAAGAATTTCACGTCTATAGCATTTTCTCGCATATTTCGTTTTTGAATCGGTACCACAGAAAAACGCAAAACTAGGTTTTCTCTTTAATAACAAAATTTCAAAATGCCATTCATTTCTCTTCATTGTAATTCTGTAATATCTTTTAAATTTCTAACCTTTTTAAAATATACGTCATGAAATTTGTATTTGCCAATTATGGTCCTTGGTTTTATGCCTCCCCAAATATTTCATCATTATTTGACTCTAGAGATAATGACATGAAGTGTGATCACACAATTTCCCTTTATACGTATGTTCCCACTTCTTATTGTTGTAGCTACGCTAGACCTGACGTCACGTGCAAACCCTCTGTATCAAAATGTGGGCCTCTTTAGGATAAGCCTTGCGTTGGGCACATCCGATCGTTTTCAATCAGGTACAGGTAACACTATCCGAAAATGCTTCTGACGTGTCAACTAATGCGTGAAACTTTCCACTCCGCGGTTGGCCGGCGACATTCATTATTAACAGCGTAATGAGATGCTGCTGAAAAGAGATGAATGATTCCCTAATACGACCCGCAAGCTCATTGGACAGCTGAGAACCGGTTACGGATTTTCATCTGAGATTCAAAATTTTCACGGAATTTTGATACATTGTATTTAGAATTGTAAGTTTACAAGTTCCTTTCATTTATAAAAAGTCAAATATATCAATAACTTTGACTTCTGGATTCCATCACATATATCAAAACTTGTTAATTGATAACTAGATATCGTCATCTACGCTTCGGGTGTTTTAAGTGGTTAGTGGCCATTTGTTAGTATTTACTTGCTCATACTATTGAATATAGCATAGACAAAGTATTGTTTTCATGAACATTTTCGATTTCGAGATTTTGATATGTGTTGTAGGACCCCTGAACACGTTTTGGTTCATTTTAGAGTGATGTCTGTCTGACTGTGGTCGATTTCTTGTGTACACTATAGCTGCCACAAGTATTAATGGATTTCCACGAAACTTAATATCCGGCTTTGCTTGCGAAAAATCTAGAACTAGATAGATTTTATTTTTTTTAATTCGAGCGAAAACTTATAATTTTATAATTTTTTAACATGGCAATATGATGTGATATAATTATGCATAAAAATGGTATTTAGGACTCCATGATTGAAAAAAATTAACAATTTCAATCATTGTGAAAAACAGTCGCAATACACTTTTTATGCTCGTGACATCATCCTCCGGGGGGGAGAGGCAAGTTACACCCCCCCCCCGAAGGGGCAAGTCTCTAAAAATCTCTTTAAGTACCCCAATAGCTTTGTAAATTCATTGAGTATGTTCTATATTAAAGTGACAATGTTCGAGCTAATAAAAGTGACTGCAGCGCCCCTAACGGAGAATTTCAGAAGTTAGGGTTAAGAAGTAAGCAACAAAACGAGATAGACGAAAAAGTCAATTACATATTTGTAGCGAATGGTCTTAATTAATGCCATTTCTGCAACACATTTTAACTTAATTATGTTTTATAATTTTTTTTTAATTTTCGAAAAAAAATTTGAAATTTTGATGGTGTTCTTCTAGTTTGAGCTCTTCAAAAATCAGTAGGCTTTTGATATTCATTTATTAAAAAAATAGTGTCCAATTTTATTTGATTATTTGGTTTTCAGAAGTTCATCAAGATATATTGTGCTCCACATAGAAAAAAAAGTAATTTTCTAATGCCTCAAGAACGATTTATGATAAATTCCAGATCTCTCAAGAACGATTCATGATAATTTTCAAATCTCTCAAGAATGATTCATGATAATTTCCAAATATCGCATCTCGATTTAAAAATATTTACAAATACTCCACTGTGATAATAATGAGTTGTTATTTTTAAATGAAATTTTTCCTTTGAGATCAAAACATGTTGTGATATTTCAAAAATGACGCATGTTAGCAATTTGTAAAGAATAGAATTCGCTTCTAAATAAAAAAACAATGCATGTCAAATATTTATTTTCATCACATTTTTATACGTAATTATGTGTTTATAACGTTTTTACGATGTTCATGTATATGTCGGAAAAGTTGAGATACAAAACATCATTGAAAAATAGTTGATTCTTATTTAGGGATACTCAAAAACATGTAAATCCATCAAAATCAGTATATGGCATTGTTTAACCTATCGCACTATATTATTTTTACACATTATTTTACTTTGAAGTTTTTTAATGTTATATTGTTAACATAATACTAATTGATTTTTTTATATTTTAATACCCAAAAGTTTTATAATTATACACTAATCTGGTAGCTATAATTTCCGGATTTATTAAATTTACAGATCACATGTATTTCTAAACTTACCATTAAGAGAAATGGTTAAATTGTATTATTTGTAAGTACTCTTGGAAAAAAAGGCTACGACTTCTAATATGATACGTAGAATATTAGAAAATCCGAGCTTCCAAAGATGTTAAACTGTTCGTTGTTCAGTTGTACAATGTTCATAGATGTTCAGAACGTTTATATACTTGTACATTCATTAATCTAAAGTACTTTGACAATAAAACATGTCTTTTGCCATAATTCTGAATTCAAAGTAATTTTAACAACGAGACAGCAGCTAAATTCTACTAGGCAGAGTTTCTAATACTAACTTTTAAATGTAAACGAAGAAAGTCTTAAGTACTTTATTGCTTTCTAACCGATATTTGGATAATTTTTATGTGATGTGTTATATATTTTTCATACAAAATGATAAAGAGCTAATCATTTTTAAAATGAGTTTAATTGCATACATCACAATAAATGTATGCAATTGTGCACATTATAAAAATAATTAATATAAAGTATGAAAAGTAAGAAGACGTATATGATTTTATATTTCAAAAAATTGATTGTAAATGGGACTAATGGGATTGTAAATGGGATTGTAAATGGGATTTTAAAAAAGACTTAATATTGGGTAAGTATATTATTATCATTTTAAAACAAACCCAATGAAAACACTCGTATTAGACTAAAAATTATAGTTAGAAGAGTGAAGGTTTATTCCGTAAAATGGTTTACACTGCGTGATTTTTAATGTTTATTTTCTCAAATCAATATTTCTTTCATCTCGCATACAATATTTAGACAATGATAGCATAGATCTTCGTCCATTTAGCATAGACAGCGTATTTTAGCTTAAATCTTCAGTAACATAGATTTTCGTCTTAAGCATATTGCTTAAGCGTGCCGTAGTAAGCAAAGTGCTCATACTTTAAAAAAAGTGAAAAGCGGAAGGAATTTTTTAACCGTTGGTTGCAGACATATAGTTCCAATTGTAAAAATGCTTTAAATAAGGAAGTTATGAGATATTAAGTTAAATGATGTGCAATATTTTTTTAAAAAAAGAAATAAAATATATATATATATATGATAGATATATATTTAGCCTAAGTCTTAAGCCTAAGCTTTTCCCCGTAACGCGTCTTTTTATTTCTCCATAAGTATTTCTAAATTCATTTCTCTTGGCCAGCACTTGTGCAACCAGATGGCAATCACATTAAATTTTATTGGCACCCTCATTAAGTTGTATACCACGCCACTAATATTAACAAGTGGGCAAGCACTTAATCGTACACTTCATCTTTCTCTCGATCATACCATATATAGGCACGAATCTTATCCCTCTAAACGTTCAAAGAGGAAACGGCACTCCTATTCAAGTGTTAAAGCCTAATGAACGCGAAGACAAAAACCATATCATAAGCCCATATCATAAGCCCTCTCCAAGTCTCTCCGAAGTAGATATATAATGTACTTGTAGAGAACAAAGGAGATGGCACTGAGATTTTGCGAGAACTGGTCGACGATCAGCAGTCGTGACCAAACCATGTAACTATATCTGTTGAAGTATATTTGAATAAAGGAAAATTTGGTGATGTGAGAATGTCTCTTCCTTGGATTACTGACTCGTATGTGACATATATAATTTATTATATTTATAATTTATATATATATATATATATATATATATAATATAAAATATAAATATTTTATACAGTCCCTTCTATCGAAAAAAGTTAAATTACAAAAATGATATAGTGAAATTAAAAACTTTTAAAATTTAAAATGACATAAAGTGTGAAACCTCCTGAGTTACATCCCTTTACCGTGGCTTTTGGATACGCTTGTAATCACCGCAATTCAGGAATCCAGGGCACGTTTACAAATTGAATTGATTTATAGAAACTATTTGGCATTCGCCATAAGTTACAATAATCTCATTCGCAGGATATAATCATCTCAGTATCTGTTGGTAAATTGCTATCATATATGTGGAGTGTGACTTGATTGTCTTATTTATTTATATTCCATAGTATTTCGTTCTACAGGTACGGCAATCATTATTGGAATAAAGGTTGCATAAAATTATATATGTAAAATATTTCCTCGCCTACAGGTTTTCCACTCCAAGTATCACTGGACGCATGCACCTGCTCCTCTCTCAATTAATATTATTAATTCTCATGCAACCCCCTAATGAAACAAATATTATACTTATTTAAATTAAAACATCTTTCTGATCAAATAGTTTATAATTTTTCAGTGCAAAAAAAATGTTACAGAAGATATGATAAAATCATGCTGATATAATGATCATAATTAAATAAATATTTTAAAATCCTTGTATTTTTCGCTGTTAATCAAAAACCTGAAGACAATATTCGTTAAATGTTGAACATAGTAATCAATAATCCTTAACATAATAATCAATATAAATATTCGACGTATAACCATTGATGAAGTATTTAAATCATGGAGCTAGACTTATAATAAAATAATTCTTTCCTCCAGAATTAAAGAACAAATATAAAAAATTTGGTGCCAGAACTTCGAATCACATTGAAGACCTAGCACTACTAGTCACATATTGATCTCAAAAAAGCTATGTTAAGGGTTTTCCACTGCCTCCGTGTTTTAAACAAATAAATAAATGCTCGTTGCCATTCGAAAAATAATAACTGCGTCTATTTTTCGCGCCACGCATCTAAGCGAAATATATACATACTAGAAAGTATGCCCGTCATATTACGGAATTAAAAATTTGCGAAGCATTGCCTCCCATTTAGCTTTATTTTTTATCAATTTGGTGACATTTTTATCAATTTGGCGACATTTTCGTCAATTTAGCAATATTTAAAAAAGTCGCCAAGTTTCCAACATCCCGTCAAAATTTTCGCCAAACATTACGCACGGGCCGACAAATGCGTTATTCAGTCGTTTGTAATGTAATTCCCAAGATATTGAATTTTATTCAATTAGTCGTCATTTTCCTTGATTTAGCGACAATTTTATCAATTTGTCGACATTTTCGCCAATTTAGCAGTATTTAAAAAGACTCGTAAGGCTGGCGATATTCCGCCAATTTCGACACCAAAATTTCACCAAGTGTTACCCAGAGATAGATAAATCAAGGTATTTATATTATAAATCGATATGTTTATGCTTGTAAAAATAAATTTTGGAATGGTCAACGCAATCATTTTGTAGAAATCGTGTGCGAAATGGGGAAGACTTTGTTCAGAGGAAATGGATATAAAAATTATGCAATGGTAAATATTTCAAGTAATAAACATGCACAATTCTGGCACTAACTTCCATTATAATACGAATTTTTCATGGGGTTTATAATTAATCCTACAATGCCCATGTGCAATATTAAATCACAGAAAAGAAACCTATTTTTTTAAATTAAAGAGATACATGTCCCCTTAAATGTGAATAATTACTTTCCTTATATACATAATGTATAAGGAAAGTATTGTGACGGGGTCGAAAATTCGAATTCGAGTTTTGGACGGGAGAGCAGGTTTCAAGCATCCCTGATCACGATCAAACATTTTTGAAGTGATGTCTGTGTGTGTGTGTGAAAGTATGTGTGTGTGTGTGTGTGTGTGTCAGTGAGTCTGTGGAGACGATAACTGACGAACGAATGGACCGATTTGAATCAAATTTGGTACAAAAATCACAATCCGTAAACACTGGAAGCCTATTGTTTTTATACGCAATCGAGTGTTCAGAACCTCCCTAAATTTTCGAATGAAATTTTGAAAAAATCGTCAAAAAATCAAAACCACTAATAAAGTTACGCAAATAGACATTTCTTATGTAATTTTTCATTAGAAAACGATTGACATAAATTTTAGAACGCTACCATGAACCGTTCTCGAGATATTTTACATTTTTCAAAAAATTATCAAAAAGTCATATAAAATAAAAAAAATATTTCCTATTGAGAAACATGTTCACTTTTCATATGTAACACCATGCGATAAATTGGGTAACATCATTCTCGTGGATCTAGCTCGTTCCATTCATGAAAAAAGATACTTTGAGTAATACTTTTTTATTTGAACGCCAATAGTCATTTATCTGCTGTAAGAATAACTTATTTCTTAGTGCATAACGCTTGGTGAGATTTTGGCGAAAAATTTGGCGGAATGTCGCCAACTTGGCGACTTTTTGAAATCTTGCCAAATTAACGAAAATCTCGCCAAATGGATAAAAATAACCCTAAATCAATGAAATTGACAACTAATTGTCGGAAATTCAATATCTTTGAAAGAATATTAGTATCTATTATAAGAAAAACCTATTTTTTTACTGTAAACATAGTAAATTCATTACATTATATAAGGAAAGTCATGTGTTGCCCACATCAGATTTTTTTTAACCGCATTGAATGACGTTATAGCAACTGAAGGTAGCCGTTACAAATATGCCGTTACTTTAACACTGTTGATTGTCACCGTTACAGGTAACGCCATTACTCTTGCTCGGTTTCTACCCAACACTCATTAGAATGCATTGAAAAATATATCTGCGGCTATTCCATACATACATTCCAAGGTTAAGGATCGATATACATGAAGAGCGACAAATATTCCTGTCATATTAGCCTTGGCACACATTTTTTCTCTTTGCCCCGTTGGTGTCGTTAAATATTTACCACATAATGAGGGGTTGTTGAACAGTGAAGGGGTACAATGGGTGGTCAGACGTGACGGAGAACAAAAGGGGCCATTTAGCGATCTATTTCTATTTCATGAAATATTTCTGGACAAATGTTTCTGGGTATCGTTAGCGTTAATATCAGTCGGCAGGACCAACGAACAAGAGCTTATATCTGTGTAATCTGACATTGGAAGGGAAGGATTTATCGCCAACAGATTCGATTTTCAATCAGAATATATTGTAATTATAGAGTTGGAAAGATAAGTGTGGCAGAAATTAATAAAAATGGAGATACATATGCACCGTAGTCTGGTCAGTGTTTCGCAAAAAGAGAGGAAAGCAAATTCAGGATAAGTAAAAATAAATACCAATAATATAAAACATTTTACTTATACATAATATTATGCATTTATTACTTTCCCTGCAATACATGATAATGTATAGGGAACGTATTGGAATCATGCCGAAAATCACAACTCGAGTTTTCGACGGATCTACACGTTTCGAGACCTCTAGAATACGAAAAAACCATTTTTAGCGTGACGTCTGTGTGTGTGTCTGTGAGTCTGTCTGTCTGTCTGTGCAGATATTGTATCCGCTCTAACTAAAAAACTAATCGACAGAATTTCACAAAATTTGGTAGGTAAGTCACTTGTGGGCGAGTCTGGTGCTGATTAGTTTTGGGTACGATTTGGAATAAAAGAACCCGCCTTTTTTTTTGCGAAATGACCCGCAAAAGCTTGTATCCACTCTAACTGAAAAACTACTGGACCGAATTTCACAAAATTCGGTAGATCAGTCACTTGTAGGTTACCCTGGTGCTGATTAGATTTTGGTACGATTCGAAAAAAAATAACCTGCCTTTTTTTTGCAAAATGGCCCGCAAAAATCGTCAAAATCTAAACTAAAGAACTAGCTATACTCAAATATATCCACTAAATGCTCGTTTAATACGTAATTTTTAACGACGAAATTAATAAGACCAACCCCATTACACTAGGACTAGCCGTTCTCGAGATATTTTAGTTTTCCGTATTTTCTCTACGCCACCTTTGAAAATAAGTCCGGTTACCGAATGAGAACGGAAATTGAATTAAAAGTGAAATAAATTTAATTGAAATCAAGAGAATGTGGATATAAGTCTGCAGGGAAAGTCATGTGCTGCCCACATCAGATTTTTACTTTCCCTGCAATACATGGTAATGTATAGGGAAAGTATTGGAATCATACCGAAAATCACAACTCGAGTTTTCGACGGATCTACACGTTTCGAGACCTCTAGAATACGAAAAAACCATTTTTGGCGTGACGTCTGTGTGTGTGTCTGTGTGTCTGTCTGTCTGTGTGTCTGTCTGTGTGTCTGTCTGTCTGTCTGTGCAGATATTGTATCCACTGTAACTAAAAAACTAATGCACCGAATTTCACAAAATTTGGTAGGTAAGTCACTTGCGGGCGAGTCTGGTGCTGATTAGTTTTGGGTAAGATTCGAGATAAAAGAACCCGCCTATTTTTGCGAAATGGCCCGCAAAAGCTTGTATCCACTCTAACTGAAAAACTAATGGACCAAATTTCACAAAATTCGGTAGGTGAGTCACCTCTGGGTTACTCTGGTGCTGATTAGATTTTGGCACGATTCGGAAAAAAATAACCTGCCTTTTTTTGCAAAATGGCCCGCAAAAATCGTCAAAATCTAAATTAAAGAACTAGGTATGCTCAAATATATCCAATGAATGCTCGTTTAATACGTATTTTTTAACAACGAAAAGAATAAGACCAACCCCATTATACAAGGACTAGCCGTTCTCGAGATATTTTAGTTTGTCGTCATTTCTCTACGCCACCTTTTTAAATAAGTCCGTTTACCGAATGAGAACGAAAATTGAAATAAAAGTGAAATAAATTTAATTAAAATAAAGAGAACGTGGATATAAGTCTGCAGGGAAAGTCATGTGCTGCCCACATCAGATTTTTACTTTCCCTGCAATACATGGTAATGTATAGGGAAAGTATTGGAATCATGCCGAAAATCGCAACTCGAGTTTTCGACGGATCTACACGTTTCGAGACCTCTAGAATACGAAAAAGCCATTTTTAGCGTGACGTCTGTGTGTGTGTCTGTGTGTCTGTCTGTGTGTCTGTGTGTCTGTCTGTGTGTCTGTCTGTGCAGATTTTGTATCCTCTCTAACTAAAAAACTAATTGATCGAATTTCATGAAATTTGGTAGGTATGTCACTTGTGGGCGAATCTGGTGCTGATTAGTTTTGGGTATGATTCGGGATAAAAGAACCCGCCTTTTTTTGCGAAATGGCCCGCAAAAGCTTGTATCCACTGTAGCTAAAAAACTAATGGATCGAATTTCACAAAATTCGGTAGATAAGTCACTTGTGGGACATCCTGGTGCTGATTAGGTTTTGGTACGATTCGGAATAAAATAACCTGCCTTTTTTTTGCTAAATTAGGCACGTTTTACCTACGTTAAGGGTTAGTCCACTTTTTACTTTCCCTGCAATACATGGTAATGTATAGGGAAAGTATTGGAATCATGCCGAAAATCGCAACTCGAGTTTTCGACGGATCTACACGTTTCGAGACCTCTAGAATACGAAAAAACTATTTTTAGCGTGACGTCTGTGTGTGTGTCTGTGTGTCTGTGTATATGTGTCTGTCTATGTGTCTGTCTGTGCAGATTTTGTATCCACTCTAACTAAAAAACTAATGGACCGAATTTCACAAAATTTTGTAGGTAAGTCACTTGTGGGCGGGGCTGGTGCTGATTAGTTTTGGGTACGATTCGGAATAAAAGAACCCGCCTTTTTTTGCGAAATGGCTCGCAAAAGCTTGTATCCACGCTAACTGAAAAACTGATGGACCGAATTTCACAAAATTCGGCAGATGAGTCACTTGTGGGATACCTTGGTGCTGATTAGATTTTGGTACGATTCGGAAAAAAATGACCTGTCTTTTTTTGCAAAATGGCCCGCAAAAATCGTCCAAATCTAAACTAAAGAACTGGGTATACTCAAATATATCCATTAAATGCTGATTTAATACGTAATGTTTAACTACGAAAAGAATAAGACCAACCCCATTACACTAGGACTAGCCGTTCTCGAGATATTTTAGTTTTTCGTACTCTCCCTACGCGACCTTTGAAAATAAGCCCGATTACCGAATGAGAACGAAAATTGAATTAAAAGTGAAATAAATTTAGTTAAAATAAAGAGAATGTTAATATAAGTCTGCAGGGAAAGTCATGTGCTGCCCACATCAGATTTTTACTTTCCCTGCAATACATGGTAATGTATAGGGAAAGTATTGGAATCATGTCGAAAATCGCAACTCGAGTTTTCGACGGATCTACACTTTTCGAGACCTCTAGAATACGAAAAAACCATTTTCAGCGTGACGTCTGTGTGTGTGTCTGTCTGTGTGTCTGTCTGTGTGTCTGTCTGTGCAAATTTTGTATCCACTCTAACTAAAAAACTAATTGATCGAATTTCATGAAATTTGGTAGCAATGTCACTTGTGAGCGAATCTGGTGCTGATTAGTTTTGGGTACGATTCGGGATAAAAGAACCCGCCTTTTTTTGCGAAATGGCCCGCAAGAGCTTGTATCCACTGTAGCTGAAAAACTAATGGATCGAATTTCACAAAATTCGGTAGATAAGTCACTTGTGGGACATCCTGGTGCAGATTAGGTTTTGGTACGATTCGGTTTTGGTACGATTCGGAATAAAATAACCTGCCTTTTTTTGCAAAATGGCCCGCAAAAATCGACAAAATCTAAAATAAAAAACTATGTATGCTGAAATATATCCATGAAATGCTTGTTTTATACGTAATTTTTAACGAAAAAAATAATAAGAACAACCCCATTAAACTAGGACTAGTCGTTCTCGAGATATTTTAGTTTTTCATATATTTCTACGCCACCTTTGAAAATAAGTTCAGTTACCAAACGAGAACGAAAATTGAATTTAAAGTGAATTAAATTTAATTAAAATAAAGAGAACGTGGATATAAGTCTGCAGGGAAAGTCATGTGCTGCCCACATCAGATTTTTACTTTCCCTGCAATACATGGTAATGTATAGGGAAAGTATTGGAATCATGTCGAAAATCGCAACTCAAGATTTCGACGGATCTACACGTTTCAAGACCTCTAGAATACGAAATAACCATTTTTTGCGTGACGTCTGTGTGTGTATCTGTGTGTCTGTCTGTTTGTCTGTCTGTGCAGATTTTGTATCCACTCTAACTAAAAAACTAATACACCGAATTTCACAAAATTTTGTAGGTAAGTCACTTATGGGCGAATCTGGTGCTGATTTGTTTTGGGTACGATTCGTGATAAAAAAATCCGCCTTTTTTGCGAAATGGCCCGCAAAAGCTTGTATTCCCTCTAGCTGAAAAACTAATGGACCAAATTTCACAAAATTTGGTAGATGAGTCACGTATAGGTCACCGTGGTGCTGATTAGATTTTGGTACGATTCAGAAAAAAATAACCTGCCTTTTTTTGCAGAATAGCCCGCAAAAATTGTCAAAATCTAAACTGAAGAGCCACATATGTTCAAATATATCCATTAAATGCCTGTTTAATACGTGATTTTTAACGAAGAAAATAATAAGACCAACCCCATTACACTAGGACTAGCCGTTCTCGAGATATATTAGTTTTTTAACACTTTACAACAAAGTTGAAAAGTGTTTATGACTTTGTTCATTCTGTCTGTCTGTCTGTCTGTCTGTCTGTCTGTCTGTCCGTTAGCACGATAACTGCCGTAAAAATGAGTTTATCAAAATGAAATTTTAGTATGTTGTTCAGACGGTCTGTAGGACCTATGGGAATATAAATAAATAATATCACCCAATTAGTTTTTTATTGAACCCGGGTTGAAAAAATGAAATACATTGAACCCTATGGGACCTAATTTTTCAAACATTTTTTAAGTAAATTTAAAATTCACGAATTGCTTCGAAATTTTTAGGAAATATTCACATTATCCCATAGAATATATAAAAAAAAATTCAGTAAAATATGTTAAGTAGTTTTTTAATTAAAAAAATTATTTAATATAGGGAAAAAAACAAATTCAATTAAATTCTGACTTTGGGATATCTTCCAGAAAGAAAAGAGAGATATATTATATAATAAATATCTCTCCATTTGTTTAAACGTTTAATAAATGAACTTAGGAACTATGTAAATGAAAATGACGTAGACGCCTTATTAATTCAGGAAACTAAAGTTAGAGAAAGTAAAAAACTAAACATAGCCAACTATATATGCTATCATAATCTTAGCTCAAATACTAATGCTAGAACGCCATATGGAGGAACAGCAGTATACATTAAAAGAAATATTCCCCACGAGGAACTAAACAACATAAATCTTCAAGGTATAGAAAATACTAGTATAAAAATTAAAATTAATAATACTAGCCCGTTTATCCTAACCTCAACATATGTCAAAAATATGAGTAGAGTAGATGTAGCTGCGCAACTGGAACTGCTTTTCGCGCGATATCCAAACACTATACTCGCAGGCGACTTCAACGCGCACCACCGAGCGTGGGGCTGTAGGAGAGCCAATTCACGCGGTACACAGATACACAGACTGCTGAACACGACAAACACTAACATTATTGTACCGTCGACACCAACCTGCTTCTCAGGCGCCAACGGCTCATTTATAGACTTTGTCCTAACGCGAAACATAGATTACGCTCACACTATTAGCACCTTGGATGAATTCGACTCGGATCATCTGCCGGTACTGGTGACATTCGACCTGAACACACCTCTTCCAGCCTCTTTGGGACAAGAGAGGGTCAACTGGGAAGTATTCAAAAGAGCACTCTTCGAGCCGCACTTAGCAGTACCTAACATAATGAGCACGGCGGATATTGACTCTGCCACGCACACACTCACAACAGAAATCAAGAGAGCAATTGCCTCTGCCACAACACATCGTGAGTCTCCAAAAATGCCCACACTTTCCCACCATGTCAAACAATTAGTCAGGCAAAGAAACAGAATACGTAAGACATGGCAGGCTAACAGAGACCCCGCCCTTAAAAGGGAGCTTAACAGACTCACGTGCAAAGTCAGGGAAAAAATTGTCGCAGAAAAGCAGCAACAGTATAAAGAACTAATCGAATCCCTTAGCCCAGAAGACGTATCGCTCTGGCAATTCGCAAAAAGACTCAGGAAACCTCAAATTAAGCTCCCGCCACTAATAGATGGTGCTAAAATCGCGTACTCAGACGAGGAAAAAGCCGAGGCGCTCGCAAGCCATTATGAAAAACAATTCCAACCAAACCACGATCTAATGTGTCAGGACACCCTAAGAATGGTCAGACAAACTTTAAATAATTTCAGGAATTCCCCGGTAATGGCTGAGATTAGCCCAGCCACCCCGCAGGAGATATTAGAAATCATTAAAAATCTCAAAAACCGTAAAAGCCCAGGGCACGACAAAATCAGAAATATTGCGGTTAAAAACCTACCCTTAAACGTAATATGTTACTTGACAATCTTAATAAATAAAATATTAAAACTAAACTATTTTCCCAAAGAATGGAAGGAAGCGATAATTATAGCAATCCATAAGCCTGGTGAGGATGCCACAATTCCAGCCAACTATAGACCAATTAGCTTGCTACCGACACTTAGTAAAATTACTGAGAAAATTATTCTTAAGAGACTGAACACGCACCTTAGTGAGAATGACATTATCATTCCGGAGCAGTTTGGATTTCGGCCAAAGCACTCCACCACTCATCAATTGCTGAGAGTGGTAGAGTACATATCTTCTGGTCTCAATAACAAGACACCCACAGCTGCGATTTTTCTGGACATACAAAAAGCCTTTGATAAAGTATGGCACTGTGGATTAGCGTACAAATTGATCACTTTAAAAGTCCCTGACGCTATTGTCAAACTTTTAATCTCATACTTAAATAACAGGCACTTTCAAGTCAGAGTAGGAGGTAACTTATCTACACCCAAGCTCATTAAAAGTAGTGTACCGCAAGGTTCTATCCTGGGCCCGACACTCTTTAACATATACCTGAACGACATCCCTAGGACTCCAAACACAGAGCTGGCACTCTATGCAGACGACAGTGCGATACTTGCAAAACACCCCTATGTCTCAGTAATGCACAGACAGCTACAACAACACTTAGACATACTCCAAACTTGGCTGGAAAAATGGCGAATAAAATTAAACCCCAATAAATGTCATTGGATTTATTTCTCAAGAAAACGTAAACCTCCGCCGCCTCTGTACATAAACAACCATGCCCTAAAAGCGGAAAAATCTACTAAATACCTAGGTGTAACGATAGATTCCCACCTAACCTGGAAACAGCACGTAACGAACTTAATCAAAAAAGCGTATATGGCCACAGGAGCCTTATACCCAATGATAGGAAACGGAAATCTAAGTTATCAAAATAAACTCCTAATTTATAAATCGGTCATCCGCCCGGGAATGCTGTATGCAGCACCCGTATGGGGATATGCCTGTAAAACTACAATAGACCTCCTAGAGACAAAACAAAACAAAATCCTACGGATTATCAGGAAAGCTCCCAGGTACTTAAGAAACTCGGTAATTAGGAATGACTTCAAAATAAAAACTGTTAGAGCCCAAATTAAAAAGCTAGCGCTTAAATTTTACAGAAATTTGCCATCCGTTCCAAACGAACTGTTATTCAATCTGCATGACTATGATCATCGCAAGGCCAAATCTCGTAAGAGACCCCGCGCTGTTCTAAACATCGATAATCGGAATTAAATGATCCCACCTCAAACATCTGAGTTTAAAATAAAACTCGCGACTATTATTTTATAAAAAAAAAAAAATATATATATATTTATATTCTAAACACTAAACTGCCAAAACGCTAGGTAACCCTTAGATCTGCATCAACCCCCCAAACTGCTTGAACTCTAAATGTGCAACAAACTGCCACACTAGGAGCTAGGATAAATAATAAAAAGTAGTAAATAAAAACCTCGAACCTCCAATTAGGGTCACTGAATTAATGTCACAGTTTGACGATAAGAACCACATATTGAAACTGGAGATTAAAGGCGCTTCGCGCCTGGTGCTCTGTCTTGTACGACACTACGTATTTAAACGTTTTGCATATGGGAGTGGCTTCATATTTTAAAATAAATTTGGTAGATAACAATTTTTCATTTTTTTAAAATTTTATATAACTCTTCATGATAAATTTAATTGATGGCATTTTAAATGCACTTTCCTACGTCCTAGAGAGTTAAAATTTGGTACACAGCTTAAATTTGTTGAACATTTTATTCGACAAAAATTTGATGGATCTTTAAATATAGATCATACATTTTTTTCGAAATGGCCTGAAAATAATCCCCGTTCACTTCTATAAATCATTGGTGTAATATTGTTAAAAATTCTGATGTGGACAGCACATGTCTTTCTCTGCAGACTCATATTCGTTCTCTTTATTTATTCAATGATAATTTGAGTTTATCTGCACAACATAAGTATTTTAAATGACATTGAATTTACACGTTAAACTTAAATTTGGTTCTCATTTGGTAGCTGGACTTATTGTCAAAGGTGGCGTAGCGAAAACGCGAAAAAACTAGAATATCTCAAGAACGGCTAGTCCTAGAGTAATGGGGTTAGTCTTATTCTTTTTGTTGTCAAAAATCACATATAAAGTAGGAATTTAATTGATATAATTGAGCACACGTAGTCTTTTATTTTTATATATAACGATTTTTGCTGGCCATTTCGCAAAAATAGCCCGTTCCTTTTTCCCGAATCTTAGTAGAATAACCTACAAATGATTTATATACAAAATTTTGTTAAATTTGGTATATAAATCACTTGTAGGTTATTGAAATTTTATACTCCAAATTTTGTTAAATTTGGTTCATTAGTTTTTAGCTAGAGTGGATAAAGGCAATTTCTGCGGCCATTTCGCAAAGAAGGCAGATTCTTTTATTACGAATCGTACTATAATCTAATGAACATCAGGATTTCCCACAAAAAACATACCTACCAAATTGTATGAAATTCGGTCCATTAGTTTTTCAATTAGAGTGGATGTAATATCCACACAGACACACAGAAACATACACAGATACACCCTTACACACACAGACACACAGAAACATACACAGATACACCCTTACACACACAGACGTCTTCCTAAAAGTAGTTTTTTCGTGTTCTAGAAGTCCCAAAACGTGTAGATCCTTTGAAAATTCGAGTTCCGATCTTCGGCACGATTCCAATACTTTGAGTACATACACATACACATATATATTATCTGTGTATTATCTGTGTATCTAAATTCCGTGCCTATGCAATTACAATAGTTGTGATTTTAAATGATCCCTAAACTTTTATTATTTCTTCAAGGAAGCCTAATTTTAACATATGCAGAATGCAAATATCTCAAGCGATTGTAAGATGAATTACATAAGAATTGCTGAATTTTTTTCACACAAAATTATTTAGCTCTGGAGTCTGGAATACAAGTTATATGAATGAAATATTCATTGATTTTGCATAAAGAATCAGATGATTTATATTTCGATACAGTTTTAAGTATTTAAGTATAATAAATTACTGTAGTACTGTGATAATGTAAAAGATATTACCACTGAATGAATCACATTTTAGAAATTTTTAAATGAAATTACATTTCAGTTGGAAAGTGTTTCATAATCAATGCTTATGCATGATTGATCTTTCTTGTTTTATGTTCTCCACGCCACCTTTGAAAATAAGTCCAGTTATCAAATGAGAACGAAAATTGAATTAAAAGTGAATTAAATTTATTGAAATAAAGAGAACGTGGATATAAGTCTGCAGGGAAAGTCATGTGCTGCCCACATCATTTTTATGTATTGACTTCACCACTAATCAATGCACTGTCATAAAATTTTTATTGGAATGCAGTTTATTCTGGAAGATATTGGGATCAAACACCATACACACTCAAGAATGATAGAAAGCTTGATTCATATTTAGGCTGCCTCGACCCTAAATTCCTATAAAAAATTTTGCGGAAATATTGACACCGTTACTATAATTTTATTTTATTTAATGCTACGATTTTTAAAGAAAATAATCGAACCTTCATTAAAAATTATTTGCTAACTTTTACTCATTAGTATTGTACGATATAGCCTAAGTCATTTCCTCCTCATTGTTTTGTAATACCTTAATATTTCAGCTTAGATGGGTGTTTTTAGATTGCATTTGGAAAGTCGGTTAGGAATGATATGCATACAGTACATTTTTACTTTCCCTGCAATACATGGTAATGTATAAGGAAAGTATTGGAATCATACCGAAAATCACAACTCGAGTTTTCGACGGATCTACACGTTTCGAGACCTCTAGAATACGAAAAAACCATTTTCAGCGTGACGTCTGTGTGTGTGTCTGTGTGTCTGTCTATCTGTCTGTGTGTCTGTCTGTCTCTGCAGATTTTGTATCCACTGTAACTAAAAAACTAATGGACCGAATTTCACAAAATTTGGTACGTAAGTCACTTGTGGGCGAGTCTGGTGCTGATTAGTTTTGGGTACGATTCGGGATAAAAGAACCCGCCTATTTTTGCGAAATGGCCCTCAAAAGCTTGTATCCATTGTAACTAAAAAACTAATGGACCGAATTTCACAACATTCGGCAGATGAGTCATTTGTGGGTCACCCTGGTGCTGATTAGATTTTGGTATGATTCGGAAAAAAAATAACCTGCATTTTTTTGCAAAATGGCCCGCAAAAATCGTCCAAATCTAAACTAAAGAACTACGTATGCTCAAATACATCCATTAAATGCTCGTTTAATACGTAATTTTTAGCTAAGAAAAGAATAAGACCAACCCTATTACATTAGGACTAGCCGTTCTCGAGATATTTTAGTTTTTCGTATTTTCTCTACGCCGCTTTTGAAAATAAGTCCGGTTACCAAATGAGGCCGAAAATTGAATTAAAAGTGAAAAAATTTAGTTAAAATAAAGAGAACGTAGATATAAGTCTGCAGGGAAAGTCATGTGTTGCCCACATCAGATTTTTATTCTTCATATCAGTTACTAAAGATTTGCATTGTAAAGAACGTTCATAATACGTTCATAATGGCTTCAGCTGAAGAAATATTTAACTCAACATTATGATACCCGCCTACAACGCTTTGCTCCAGGGATTGAACCTCAGCACTGTCACCGTAGAGAGAAAGTGAAATCATGAACTTGACAGTGCCGGGTTTTGATCCCGGGGGCTAAAGTGTAGTCGGCAACTGGGATAAGAGATCTTAAGTTCAATACATATTATACTATCTTATAATCTTTCGCTACAATATAAGGAAACTAAATGTATCTTCGTTTAGAATTTTTCAATCACACATCAAAAGTATAAGAAGAAATAAATATTTTGCTGCAGATCATAATTTTTAATCAAGTTCATAATTTATAATTCGTTCATAAGATAATCATATATTTTCTACACCAACTCAATATTTGTTGCAAATATATAGATAGAGAGAAAATATATTTTTAATATAATCATAACACGAAAATAATTAGAGTAACCTTGTAAAATTTTTAATTGTTCATATCTACGAAATAATCAAGTCAAATCCCTTTATCTCTTATCCTAATGAAAAGGAATAAAAAATTTTAAATTATGTATCAAACCACATTTTCTATAAAACCTGAGTGTTTTTATTGACATTTTATATCCCGTAATTATATACGTCCCTCTCGCCAAACAAATCATCTATCACTCTCTGGGATCTCGGGAACACCTCTCCCACTCTGCTTATTAATAACACCTTAGCAACTCGCGTGATCAATTTGTTTGCGATTCCGTTCTGCTTCATTATTTCACCTGGCGCTTTTATATTCCCCGAACAATGAAATGTGTTAAAAAGTCATTTCCTAGGTGGCGGCCATTACGCAACACGCAGCGCTACAAATCAGTTTAAACGGTTACTTTGTTACTGAAAACCTGATCGGTGTGATATTGTTTGACGACGACTGACTGCAATAAAATCTTGAAAGCAGACGATGTTAAAATAATCAATAAGATTTTCTTATAATACACTGACTTGAACTTTCGTTCTCGGTTTCTCAGTTTCCTTTGGATTGTAATTCTTAGTTCTGCTGTACTAGAGGAAAACAGTTGATGCAATAAATAAAATCGTAAATACAGCATGTATACAAAAAAACTGGTAAAGACGGCAACTGGGCAAGTGAGGGAGCGCTTCCCGCTTCCTGTAGATTTTGGAATAAGGCTGTTGAAACTAGTAGACTAGTTTTTTGTATATATGCTATATTTACGATGATTTTTTTTATCGTGTCTTGATCGCAGCAGTTTTTGAGCGATTATTTGAAAAACACGGAGTCAAATACTAAAAGCGACTCAATCTTGACAAAGAGCACATAGGATTATCGATTATGCTGATGAGCGCATATTAAGTGTGAAATCGGCATAGGGATGCTGTTATATGTATTAAAAGCGCCATTTCAATTTCAGAAACGCCCTTTTTGACGAGTACTTCGATTTACGCGAATATTAACCGGTACGTGGAAGGCGTTATTTGCGATGGTAGCGTTAAACAAGCTTAATATATACTGAAATTTCGCAAAAATGTTTCATATCACAAATATACATTGTAAAGGTTGTGGCCTACTTGGGGGTCATTGTAAAGTGTTGGATAATATAAAACATATAAGTGAAACATACTCGAATTTACCTAACGACTAAGATTCGACAAAATGATCACACCACTTAAAGTATTAAAATATTTTATTCACAGCACTTTGTTGGAAACCCAAAACATATATACACTTGTGGGGGACAGCAAATCCCAGATGGTAGGGATAGGTTCCAACTCGGAACCTTTAGATTTCTGATCCCGCGCTATGCGATTAGGCCCAAAATAATTCTTCAAAGCTGAGGCAATAAACGTGGATGTCTTAGATAGCAGTGCGTGACGCAATGCAGACCCCATACATTGTACAACATTCAAAACCAATATAAAATATAATGACAAAGCTAGCCATACTAGTAGTCCCTAAGCACTCTAATGACTTTATACGGGGAGGTCAGTGAGTATACAAGTTAGGTCTATCTATACTAAAGTGATCATGCTCGATCGAATAAAAGTTGTCGAAAAACGGTTACATTGAACTTTTATATTCTGCCCTGCCGATGGTGCTAATGATGTTTTGAATTGGGTGAGCTGACAGAATTGCCACTTACAGCAGACATACTGCGCAAAAAACATTTCCGTGACGTCACTCCTAACACATGTTGCTGAGACTTTGAGGAACGAAAACCAGAGATGAAAAAGAACCGCCGATCAGTGAACAGTATGGACCTAAGTTCACTGTAAAGATTATTAATGATTTATAAATATGCAAATAATAATGTGTAGTGAAATTATATAATCTAAAAAATGAAAACAAACTCGGCTAATCATTTGAGATATCTTTATTTTAATTAAATTTAAGTATTTTCAGAAATGATAGAGTGCTCAAGTATTATCAACCGATTGGTATCAACCTGCTGCTTCCGGGAATCTGAGGTAGGATCTTTTATATTTTCAATTTTAAGTATCGATGAGAATATTTTAATCCTATAAAGGAATTTGTAATGAATTCTTTCACGACAAAAGTGATTGTCACGCCCTCAAGCAGAGTAGCGAAAATGGTAGGATAACGAAATCGCGAACAAAGCGAGATAGAGAAAAAATTTAATTCATAAGTCTAATGACTAGGAATCAACCCTACAACTGTTACAGAATATTTGTCACGATATGGTCATTAACGAATGTCTATCCTATTTAGGAATGCTCAAATAAATAACACTTACATGCACAAGAATCCAATGTGCAGTTGTCCAGAGTGTCCTTCGACAGCAACAATGCACAAAGAATTCTAGAAAGCTTGTTATTGCGTATCTTGACAAGAATTGCAAATGTCGCCGTAGAAGCTGATGAAATATGATAAGTATGTATTGGCCTTTAATGCACGCGTTTCGTACATTCGTGATATCCTATTAATTAGACAATGGCTTTACAACTTTAGACTATTTCAGTCTCACATTGTTGTCGAGTTCGTTATTATAACTTTTGAATTCGCTACTAGGGGTTACTGCAATCCATTTTTTTTTCGATCCGGCATGGTCATTTTTCTATTGATAATCTCAAAATTTACATTCGTAGGCCTTTCCTTACATAGTAATTGGAGTTCTTAAAGATTTTACAAATAACCCTGTATTGGAGTGAGATATTCCAGTGGTTAAGGTACGGGGATTACCCTCGGAGGACCCAAGTTCGATTCCAGGCACTGCCCAAACTGTCTCCTTGTTAACAAGACGTACGAGCACATTAAATACGTGGGCTTAAAAGTCCTTCCAAGAGGTTGGTGGTAGAAGAAGGAGGGTAAGGATGTCGTATGGATGTCGCTCTCACTAGGCTGCGGTCTGAATTGGGCGGGGGGGGGGGGGGGTAATGTCACGGCCGTCCAAATCGATACTTTACATTTTCGGGTAGGTCGGACGGTCTGAGTCAAAAGGAAAAGCATAACCCTATATTATATTAGATAACCAATCATGTGTAAAGGATATCAAACATGTGATAGAAGTAAATAGAAATGAAGTTATCTCTGTTACGTTCTAACATATTATCCGCAAGTAACATATATCATATCCTTACGTAACATATTATCCGCAACAGCAAAATGGCCAACAGTTCAATAAAGGCACACACCAAAACATGGAGGTTTGCAGTGGAAATTCTTACTCCGGCGTTATATTTATTTACTCCAAAAAATAATCATCCATCGCGTGTTGCACGCTTAATATTTAGCCCAAAATAACCCTTATTAACGCTTACAGCAGTTTTTGAGACGAATACAAAAAGGCTGCTGTGTAATCACCCTATAAAAATATCTGACACGTCTCAGTCACGATAGCTCCTAAGGGATTATTAGTAAACAAATTTTGAGATTTTTTGTTACGTGGCGAAAAATTTTATTCGTATGAAAACAATGATAATGCACTACATTTGTTCATTTAGTTATACTAGTCAACATGATTTTTACCCCCCTCTCCCCCCCCCACAGTATTTTTGCTGGATTCATTCAGTTTCTATTAAAAGTTTTCTTCAGCTTTTATTTTTTTAAACAGATTTTAATATTTTCGGGCAATATCTATCTAATTGGAACTTAATCAAGGAAATGTTGAAAAATAATCTGAATTATCATCCTAAAAATATGGTAAATTATACACGTATTTCAAATGTCCTTTTAATTTTATATCAAACTGATCTTTTCCTGATCAAATAGGGGTCATATTTATCCCTAAATTGTAGTAGTAATTTCTTACAAAACAATTATTTAACTCTTGGAGACAAAAAGAAGGCGTTAAAACGCAAAAATCGTTAAGACCATAATTCAGGTAGCACTGGAGTAAGGTAAGTCTCACAGCATTATATGTATTTCTGAGGCAAAAAACTCATATTAAATAACACAATATTTATTAAACTGTTAATTTTGCAGTAGACATATATGATCAGTACAGTAGAAATTAAAACTCAAACAATACAGAATATTTCTACGTGTTCAAATTTGTTTTACCTTTCAATTTTGTATGATATGTAATGTTCTTTTGTTGTTAACAGAGTATGGTTAACTTTTTGTTGTTGGCATAGTTTTGCTAAGTTTTGTTTGTTTAAATTTTTGATGAACTTGTTGTTGGCCCAGGTAGAGGATGACTCTCCTCTGGTGGCTGGAGGTGGCTGTTTCGTGTTGTTGTGCCTTTGTGCACTTGTTTGGTTGGTGACTTTCGAGAGGATTTTGGCTGGTGGTGTGGGTCTTGTCCCGGCGGTGTGGCTCTGGCTGCTGTCGCTGGGTCGGGTGCCGTGCCGAGTGCTCGACTGTGGTCGCAGCGATGGATCATTATGTTCCCGTATACCTTCGGGTAAGGCGGGTGATGTTACTTATTACTTTTCAATTTATTTTTGTCGCCAAATATTCTGCAATCTACTCTACAACTAGAAAAAAATTTTTGCTGCTACTTATGATTAAGGAATTATAATTCATGAATAATCAAAAATACATATATTAAACACTGTCACTACAACTGCCTATTGAGTCAAATGAAAACATGTGGGACATTACTAACACAAGCGATACCTAGATAGAATTCTCAAAACATTATGGTATTTCAAGTTTATCATCCATAGGAATTTTATTTAATTATCTTTAACTCCCTTGAACTTTAAGTAAAATTGAAATTCACAATTGTAAATTTATTGACTACCATTAATAATTTAAATAAACAGCCGAAATTCTTAATTAAAATAGCGGAATAAATTATCAGTACAATGCAAATTAGAAAGTAAACAATAATATGATTATACTTACGTATTTAAATTTATTTAACTTTTAATTTATTTTTATATGCTTATATTCTGTATCCTGTTCTACAAACAGGAAATACTTATTATTTCTTCGCACAATTGGGGATCTTTAATTAAAAATTAAAATATATATATATATACTAAACATTACGCCTTCTTGCTGTGTCAAATGAGAACAAATGGGACTTTACTAATACTAGTGGAAATAATACTGGAACATAGATATAAATCTCAAACTATTATGGTATTTTCAAACTTTTCAAACATAGGAGCTTTATCTCCTTCTATCTAATATAGACCCTTGTATAAACACTATGTATTACTAACATTGTTTGTTTTAATGTAATAATAATCAAATTTGCATATTATGTGTTTTTAAGCATTTTGTATTAATTTAGTGAACATATTATTAATGGTCTATTTTTATTAATTTAATTAATTTAAAGATGAGTTATTCATTAAAGATACGAAATTAGTATGCAGATTTGTTTTAGGTTAATAAGATGTATCATTATTATGAAAAAAATATGTTTGACCCTTTGCATGGCGAATTAATTATTGCGTGATATCCTTAAATATCTATCTATCTATCGATATATATATATATATATATATATATATATATATATATATATATATATATATATATATATATATATATATATATATATATATATATTGTAGATGGTGAATGTATTTGTAGTGTTGATAATTATGCTGAATTTGTTAATCCACACTTGGGTCATATAGTTACTGGTGACTTAGCCATTGTTAAAGATAAATCTTTAAGAACTATAATGTCATTTGGCACTAAATTCAGGTTACCTTCGTGTAATAATTCTAAACAAGTCTTAAAGTCAATCAATCTGGACCTTGATAAATTTATTTATGAATTAGCTTCTAAATATGCTCAGCCTTTAGAGGCATTTAATATGTGGAAATTTACTATTTTGAGATCTATTAAAAATGCCATTTGTAGTATTAATTTATCTAGATCTTTATATAATATGGATAATATAAAGCAATCTGTTAATAATTTACATAGATCTTTTGGTGTTACTTATGTTGATAAAGCCTCCAATAATTATGCTATTATTTGTAAAAAATTCTATATTCAATATCTGCTAGATTATTTAAAAAATAATAGTCTCTTTAAAATTGATTCACACTCTCTTAATAGTATCAAATTGAAAATTATCAATATGTATAGTGATTTAGATATTAATAATAAATTTTTGACATTTCCATATATTGTGCTTATACCTAAATTTCATAAAAATCCTATTAAATTTAGAACTGTAACCAGTGGTCATAATTCATACTCTACTACTGCTAGTAAATTATTACTAAATTATTTACATGCACTAAATAGTAATTTACGAGATTCTAGTGATAACTACATTATTCTAAATAACAGTAAAGAATTAAAAAATAAATTAAAAACACTTGGTAAAATAATAGGATTTCAAACTTTTGATTTTAAAGATCTATTTAATAATATTAAGATCACTGATCTATATGATGTTATTTTAGCTTTATATAATGCTTATATTACTTCTCATTCTCATCTTACTAAATTTACCAATTTTCCTAAGCTTCTCCATTTTGTTCCTTTCAATAATTATATCTTTCAAGGTAATAAATTGTACTTACAAGTCTCCAGTGTTCCTCAAGGTGGCTGTAGTAGCAGTACGTTAGCTAATTTATACCTATATCATTATGAAAAATTCTTTACTTCAACAGATTATAAAATTTACAGATATGTACATGATCTGATTTGTCTTGTATTTACTGTTAACTATGTCATAGATATAGATTTCTATCCGGATAATTTGGAATTAATACCTAATGAAACTTCTATTAGTAATGATATTTATTATTTGGATTTAAATCTAATTATAGAACCTGCTCATGGGATAGTTACTAATTTATATGATAAAAAATATTTTTTTAAATTTAAGATTAATATATTATTACCTTTTAATTCCTGCAACTCGATTCAATTGTTTAGAAATATTATACTTAATCAACTTTTTAGAATTTATAGATTATCAGATAAAAAATTTCATGCTTTGCACATTAATAACCTCAAAATTACCAGTAAAATGTATAAATATCCTGCATATTTGGTAAATGGTATAGTTAATAAGTTTCGATTAGCCTAAAATTCTCTTATTATCTTATTTTAGCCGTACTTATTCATTCTCTTGAAATTATATTTTCATCTTTTTATCTTGAAGCTTTAATTGTTGAATATCTCTTTTTATTGCTTTTACGCAGTAAAGTTTTTATTACTCTCTTTGGCAACAGCAAATCACATCTTTTCATTTCTCCATATGGCAACATTGGTCTAGCCATATTTTGCTTGTCATGGTTGCTCTATGAAATGTATTTCAAGGTATTTATGTTTCCTTTATTGTTCCAATCTATATGCTTGTCGTCCATATAACACAAGTTTATAGATAAAATCTATCTTGTGTTTCAGAAACAAGCATTTTTGTGTTCATTTCGAAGGGATATATGGACCCGAAGAGAATTTTTTCGAAATGAACTTATCGTAAGCCTAAATCTCTTCCATGTGCAAGCTTTTTTTACTTGATTTTTTTGTTTTCTTATTTGCATTCCTCATTTTTGAAATTTGTTGATTGTCTTTGTCTTTATGACCTGCATTACGCTTTACTATTTCCTCTTTATGTCTTAATTTCTTTTATTTCTTTGTATTTTGTAGAAAATTTTGGAATAGTGTATTATGAGTTACTTCTTTAAAGAAGAGGAATATTCATTCAATGCAGAATTGGGGATGTGACATCATATTGATCTTATCTCAGTACGCATGCGTACGGACATGCATTAAAGGCGGCGTTGCGAGTGTTCCATTACTGTTGGTGGTGTAGCTGAAAATTGTTTTTCGTCGTTCCTTTTCTGTCTGCATTCTGGTGCTTTCATGTTTGCACATGGTACGGGGATCTGTCGTTGAATTGCATTGGTATCCGTGGGCGTTGTCTGACGTAAAAGTACTTTAAACGGGAATGAGAGGTCGCTATCCCTCTCAGCCATTTATATGCAATTCATATGGCTTCCCTCCCTTTACTTTATATTCGTTTTTCATGGTTATATATATATATATATATATATATATATATATACAGGGTATCCAGTGCTATCGGTGCCCAATGACTATTTCCTCAACTGTTAGTCACAGAGATATACTTCCAATTGCAAAAATATTTTAAATTTTAAAATCAATTTTCTTAGAAACAGTTTAAATCAATAAATGCATTTCTAAAAGAAATACGAAATATAAATTTTTATACGGCCCCTGGTCCTACCAGCTATATATAGGAAAATCATCCTCATACAATTTCACGCAAAATTAAAAAAAAATCATCCTTTTGCGACCAAAATTCCCCGAGTTATGAAGCACTGAACTTTATGACTTAAGTCACCTTTCCGCACACAAAAGTGTCTGTTTCAGGCAACCTTTAAGGGGCCGTATAAATATTGAAATTCCATATGTAATGTTTCGATTGCATTTGCTGACATAATGTTGAAAATGAAGCAAAGCTTTTTATCGAATAGTATTTCGTTTAGAAGGGTATTATAGTCAGGGCTCGACTAAGATCTTCTGGGATCTTTTTAAGATCTTTATTGTAAATGAGGTAACACATTATCGTAAGAGTCGTTTAAGTCAATAAAAGCATTTCTGTAAAAATTACGAAATTTAAACTTTTATACGGTAATAGACCAGTAATAAGACCAATTGCAGCGTACCTGCAGACGAAAATAAAAAATACGCACATTAAATCTAAAATAATAAAAGGCATATAACACCTAAAAAATAACAGATTTGTAGAGAGTATCTGAATTACCTGAAATGTCAAAATAGTCACTCTGCAAAACCCGCACATCATTAGACCGAACAGACATCAAGTTCGTTGGTCGGTAAATGTTTGATGTGGCATATGGAAGGAGATTTTAATTGGGCCATTCATTTTTGATGGCGCTTTAACATCGGAAAAGTGTGCACAGATTTTACAGGGCCCAGTAACTGACTTCTTGGACGAATGTATTTCCTTACGAGATTTATCACAGATGTGGTTTTAGCATGACGGCGCGCCAGCACACAAATCACTTAAACCAGGTACTGTTCTAGCCGCAACATTTGGAAATAATATTATTGGGTACTGAGGTCCTGTTGAGTGGCTCCCGCGGTCACCAGACTTGAACCCCTTAAATTACTTTCTCTGGGGCTTCTTGAAAAATAAAGTCTATGAAAAAGAATCAACGAGTCCGGAAGATTTGCTAAATCGTATTTTCGTAGCATGCACATGCGTAACACCGACTATGCTGAACAAAGTATAAGAAAAATTTTCCTCACGGGTGCGTTTTTGCATTACAGCCGAAGGAAGCCACTTCGAGCAAATATTACGATAACGCGGTTTGTAATATGATTTTTAGTTTCTGAAATGCGTATATTAGCATTTTAAAATATGTTTTATTTTCCAATTCAACGAGACTGTTATTTTTTCCTTATGTCATTTAACACAAGTTGTATTTTTTTTTACTTCTATTGTCAGTACAAGCTGTATTTTGATATTTTTCTTATGTGTTACAAATAATTATAACTTTAATATTGTTTAGTGTAATGTATATTGCTGCAAAAAATAATGAAATTGCTGCGAAATATTTGTCTCTCCAATTATTTTGTGTATAACCCCCATTTCTCAGCACAAAAGTGCTCTAACTTTAAGCAGATGTAACTCGGTGAATTTTGGTCGTAAAAGGATGATGTTTTTTTTTATTTTGCCTGAAATTGTATGAGGATGATTTTCCTAAATATAACTGGTAGGACCCGGGGGACCGTATAAAAATTCATATTTCGTATTTCTTTTATAAATACATTTATTGATTTAAACTGTTTCTAAGATAATGGATTTTAAAATTTAAAACATTTTTGGAATTGGAAGTATATCTCTGTGACTAACGGTTGAGGAAATAGCCATTGGGACCGATAGCACTGGACACCCTGTATATATATATATATATATATATATATATATATATATATATACCCAGTAGTAAACAGACAAAGTTAACATTTGCAGTACCATATATCCCAAAAGTGTGCAAATTTTTCACTAAGAGTCACATAAAATAATTTGAATGTTTAAGAATGACAGAAAATATTATTTTAAAATTTTGTTTAAAACTAATAAAAGTACAACTATACGGGGAAAATAGCAAAGATGCCCAACATGTTTTTAAGAATGACAATTTTCGCGCTGTCGGTTACCATGTACCTCTTTCATATTGTTTGAATCATTTCTATAAAAATTGTGGTGTTAATGTCTGCCATATTTTATTAACCGCCTTTCAGAAACTTATCGATTCTAATATCAATGGCAAATACGTTGGCTAAATAAAAGCAAATCAAATTCATCGAAGGAGGATTGTGTGGCAGGGGAGGGGAGTAAGTGGCGCTCTCGAAATTAGAATGCAACTCGACCATTTATGACGTTCATTCGTTCCTCAAGTGTGTTTATCTTTTTGATTAAAAGACCAGGGAAATGAGGAGACCACAAAGAGCGGGCCTTTTGTTCCCACATAGCTTCCGGATGCCCCAATCAAAAGTGCCATTTATTAATAAGAGAACCTCGGAGTTTTGCTATCGGTATTGATTGGAAATGAAAGACGGAAATTAATTACGTTGGTCAATATTTGAGAGAGAGAGAAAGAGAGAGAGAGCGATTGAGAGTTCGTAATATTTGAAACGCAGAACGTTGGGACAAAATCCTGCCAATAAAGAAGTGTAAATATTGTTGATGTAATATAATTTTGTATTTTAAAATTATTTAGAAATTATAAGTATTATTAGAAGTGTATTAAAAAATATTTTAGCAGTTTTGTTGTGGTTAGTCACCAGATGCTGACATATAAATAGTTCCAATATAAAAAAATGCTTTAAGTAAGGTAGATTATATTCGTATGTAATTTTGATCATGTGAAACTTTTGAGCAAAGTAGAAAATGTAACTTTTTATACGGGTCAAACAAAATAAGTTTCATGGTCATACGACTAAAATAAATACGATATCTTTAATAAAATAAAGTTTCCGACGGATATTTGTGGACTGTATAACACTTTTGCTAAAGCTAGGTACGCATGGAAGTTTGCGAATGAAAATTTTACCTAACGAAATTCATTTTTTGTCCGATCCCTGAAATTTATGTTTTATCCTTAACTTTTGTTTGGGTTAAAGTGGTTGAAGTACTATAATTTTAACAATCTTTTCACGCTTAACTTTATATTTTAAAAAGCTGAGTTAAGCAGTTTAAAAGACTCTTATTTAAAACTAAATTATATGAAACTGAAATTATGGGTTTGCAACTAATTGATCAAGACATCACAATGAATAAAACTGTTGCTTGTGAGATTACAACTTACGACACTTCCTTGAAGAAAGCAGGCATATATTAGTTTAATGACTTCCATTATTTCCAGGACATTTTTACCCCTCTTCCTAAAACCTAAAGAACTGTATGCGCTCATAACAATCGATAAGAACGAATTGCGTTAAGGCAAGTAAAGAGAAATTCAAACATAACTAGAACAGCCAAAGCAATAATTCGCTATTGGATGGCATCAACCATTGAAAAATAACAACCATAAACATAGCAACATGGGTCGATAAAGGTGCTCCCCACTCCCTTCCATCCCCATATGCGAAGATGAATAAATTTTAAGAATGAAAATAACTTAAACATTGATATAAAATTCGAAATAAAATAGAGAGGAATAAATTTGAACCTTAAGTTATTGGTAAAGCAAATTAATAAATTTAGATGAAGGAAAAATAATAGACAAACACTTGTAAAGAAAGAAAGGTAAAAAATTTATAAGGAAGTAAGGCAGAATTAAGAAGAATATAACAAAAAGAAGTAACTGGTTACGAAAGTTAATTTCATCAATCAAATTACTAGAAAACGAACATTGGCTAAAACTAGGTTAAAACAGGTTATAATACACAAAGGAAAAAAAACAGGTTTCAGAAACTATATGTGCTAATTTCATTAACTACTTTAAAGTATCAATCGGTTAGTCAAAATTATCACATTTTTACAGTACAACTTTTAACCCAATCTATGCTTTCCTGTCCGGTGCTAAAAAATAAAGGACATGCAATAATAAATTGGAGTAGAGAAAAAATAAACTGCCGACCACGTGAACAGGTAATCAGCTATTATTAATAAACACCAGGAGGGTGTTAACCGAAATTCTAAAGTGATGGATGACTTACAGTGGTCAGCGATGTATAATTATACCCGGATAGACGTGTAAGGCCAAGGCCTTGGTGAAGCACATACTGTCATATTTATAAGCAAAACCCCGCAACATTGTTGAGTTCAAAATTGTTTAAAATATATTTTTTTAGTGCGTTGAATGCTTGATTAAAAATTTTTATTTCCATCTAGCTAGAGTGGAAAATTTTTAAATGGACGCATTTATTTTATTAATATCGAATAGCAAAATCAAGAAAAATTCATAATTAAATACTTTAAAAATAGAAACATTAAAAATGTAATTAGCTAAAATCAAAAACCTTGTTTTCACAGAAATTGCAATCTTAATTTTTTTAGAGTTTAAAGTTGATGATTAAATAACTAAATTTAAAGATAAAACTTGAAATTTGAAACAAATGGTTTGTAATGCTTACTGTTATTTATTGTCGGTGTTTTTAAATTCAAATGAAACATTATAGTTTCATTCTGTGTTTTATTTATAAGTTTTTATTTTAGCATTTAATTTTCATTTTTTTGTCGTAGGAAATCGAAATGCCGGAAAGTTAATTTCACAGAATGTTTTTCTCTTTAAAAAAATTTATTTTGTAAGTCGAAGTCTGGAATTTATAGTTATATCAAATTTAAATACTTTAAAATATGCTTTAATTTTTTAATTATTTTCATTTCTAATGTTTCATAGCACAAATGCATTCAATGGAAAAACTATCTAAAACTGCCAATAAAATAGATAAAAAGTATAAAAAGAATTTGTGTCAGAACGCCTGAATTTCTATTTGCATTCCGATATTGTAACACTAGGATAACATTGGCATCATTGTATATTTGACATTTTTGAATGGACAAGTGTTATATATAAATATAACTAAAATTGAGGGAATAGTTTTAGATATTTTTATAGTATAATAAAAATTCATTTTGACTTAT
Source organism: Amaurobius ferox (assembly GCA_951213105.1). NCBI lineage: Eukaryota > Metazoa > Arthropoda > Arachnida > Araneae > Amaurobiidae > Amaurobius > Amaurobius ferox. The sequence goes on from OX578140.1 coordinate 15,223,940, forward strand.
TAAGGGAATCTAGTCCTTAATGAATATATTTCTAGACTTAGAGAATGATTATTACCAACTGGTGGATATGCAAAATTTTATCATTGGAGCGCACCCCTGGTGTTAAACATTTTCATTCACTATTTCATTGTTTGGAGTAATATCAACATCTAAATTAGAAGTTTGCAACCTTTTACCATCTGCAAACACTCACAGATTTCAAACTCTTCTAACCATACCTAACATTCTAGCATTTTATTCTAGCATTTGTTATTTGGTTTTCTGTTCAAAGATATTTTCCCCTTGTGAATTGCAGAATAACATGAAAATTCCACCCCTCCCTTTAAATATCTTGGCTTTTGCGTATAACCCGTCATCCTTTCCAATACTCATACCAGACAGGGATTAAAATATTTACAGTAGGAATTTCCAAACCATTTCAGTGGAGGACAATAGGTGGACACCTCCCTTTCTAGAATATGAAGGTAGAAAGGACTACAGATGTTCTACCAGAACCGTTCATAAAGGATAGTGTTCCAGTGGTACAACTGTTGTACCACCATAGTTAAAAAGTTAAAGAATATATTATATATACATACATACATACATACATACGAATACATACTTGCTTGTATGCATAGATTACATATTGCATATATGCATATACTTAGATCTTGGTTGATTTAAATTTGCTTATAAACGAACATGAACCACAATAAATATATTATTTTTCATTAGCATCAGATAAAATACGTAATACAAACTTAATTAACTGACATCCAAATTTAGTATTCTACTCATAGGGAAGCAAACAGCACCATTCGATCAAGTTTCCTATAATAAACGTTCAACTATAAATTATCGTTAACTATGGAATTATATAATTAGCATGGTTTGTCTAAACACAAACACTATTCAAAACCTACACCTAGCAAATTTTTGCAGTGCAGTCAACGGTTATTCGCCAGAAAGGAGGTCTAAGAAGATTTTCGGTCTACAAAAAAAACTGCTTGGATTTGATATTATATTTCTATATTTTCCATATTTTGAAATAAAAAAGTTCTTATTCCCTTATTTATTTTAAAATGATGGTTATTTATAATTTAGTTAATATGGCAAACATTGAGGAGTTGATTTTAGTTATATTTACAGCATAATAAAAATTATTCTGACTTATCTATTTTAAAAAATGAAAATATTTAATTCTCTGTTGCGTGCATAAAAATGTCATAGTTAAAGAAATAAAGTTTTCTGTAATTTTATGTAAATAAAAGAAAAACACATAGGACAGCAAACCGTCTTCATGAGTTTCTTGTCATGTTTTTAATATTATTGATAAATTTGTAATCAGTTTGTTATATATCCCTTCTAATAAATATAAAGGGGATCTTGTACTTTACTTTTGCATAGGAGTTCAGTGAAGGGTTAAGGCGGTTTTGCCTCCTATAAGAAATTAAACAAATTGAAAATCCTGCCACTTTATTCTCAATTGCAGAAAACAAGCATTATTTAGAAAAAAATTATACGCTTTATTTGTGAACCAGCAGATCCATAGCGGCTTGAACACCCAGGATAGGGATACGCAGACTCCTGTAAGAAATTAGACAAATTGAAATTTCTAACAATTACGTACAATTATAGAAAATTAGCATTATTTTGGAAATACTATCTTTAAGATTCCTTTACTTGCCCATGCAGAAAGCATGTATGGCCACGCCCATATCTGCCCACACGCATTTTTAGCATTCAGAGTTTCGGGGGAGGAGTGTTTATTTGCAATAAATATGAAAGGCGGAAGTAAAATGTGTAACAGATGATTTCATTCCAATTCATTATTTTACCAGGTGCTAAAATGGCCAAGGAAAAATACAAAAATGGAAATAAATGTATGGTGTGGATTTCATATTGGCACTAAAACTTTCATTCTATTGCTAAATTTTATTTTATTTTATTAATAAATAGACAGTTCATAGGTATTTATTTTTACTGCAACCATTTGGACAACTTTTAGTGAAGCCTATGGTTTTATCCCATCTCCCACAACGTAAGAAATTACTCAAATTTAAAATTTATTTAATTTTTGCTTAAAATCTATATACGTCGATAATATATTAAAAGTATACTTTATATAAAAAAATAATGATTTTGTTCAATCATTGGAAATTTATGGTAATCGAATATGTTATCCAGAGAGCTAAACCAAATGCGGTTGTAGTTTTGAATTCAATAGAGCCAACCACAGACTATCGTTCTCAAAGCACATTGGCTGACCATGAATAAACGTGTTGTGTGGCATGAAAATCCATTGTGTAGGGTTGCTTAAAATTTCTCCAATTTTAATTTAAAGCAATTGAAAGCTATTTAGTTGTTAGGTAAAAACTCTTAACAATTATATGTCGGTAAGTTTTTCCACGGTCTGGATGCAGGACAGCATCCAGACTGTTGTTGTTGAGACCCAAACCGTCCGACCTACCGGAAAGGTGTTGTTGTTGAGACCCAGACCGTCCGACCTACCAGAAAGGTATAAGGTAACTGTTTGGACGGCCGGGAAGTGCCACCCAATTTGGACCGGAACCCAGTGGGGGAGGCATCCACAGGGACCGTACCCTCCTTCCCCTACCACCAACCTCTCGGAAGGACTTACGGACCCACATGTTTAACGTGATCGTACTCCGCGTGAACACGGCGGCAGTTTTGGCAGTGGCTGGAATCGAACCCGGGCCTACCGAGTGCAACTCCAGCGCGCTAACCAATGGGCTACCGCGCCCTACCGGAAAGGTGTAAGGTAACTGTTTGGACGGCTGGGAAGTGCCACCAAATTTAGACCGGAACCCAGTGGGGGAGGCATCCACAGGGACCGTACCCTCCTTCCCCTACCACCAACCTCTCGGAAGGACTTACGGACCCACATGTTTAACGTGATCGTACTCCGCATGAACACGGCGGCAGTTGTGGCAGCGTGCAAATCCAGCGCGCAAACCACCGGGATACCGCACCCGAAATGTGCCAACAGCACGCGGTGTTCCCAGGTGGTCACCCACCCAAGTACTAACCGCGTCCGATGCTGCTTGACTTCAGTGATCTAACGAGAACCAGTGTTATCCGCACGGTAGGGCCGTTGGCCAGCATCCAGACTGTGAAAATACTTATTTTATACGTAATTTTTTATGATGAAAAGAATAAGAGCAATTCCATTACTCTAGGACTAATCGATCTCGAGATATTTTAGCTCTTTTGCATTTTTGCTACGTTGCCTTTGAAAATATGTCCCGTTACCAAATGAAAACGAAAATTGAATTAAAAGTTCGAATTCAGTGTTATTTCAAATAATTATGCGTGTTATTTTGTGCAATTAAACTCATTTTAATGAATTATTAAAGAAATAAAGAGAAAATGAATTTATGTCTGTGGGAGAAAATCATGGACTGCCCACATCAGCTTTTTATATTTGTAATGAAATTTCAAGGGTATTAACATGACAATAGCTTGATCTTTTTTTTTCAAATGAACCGTATTTGTTCACCCGCGAATGAATTATTTTAAAATAACGTGAAAGGTAATTTTTCATATGGCAACACCTGCAAAAATGAATGTTGGCTGAATTTCCGTAAAAATATTACCATTCAGAGGCAAATTGTTACAGAGATTAAAAAAAAAAAAAACATAAAAAATGTGATTCGAATAAAAAAATAAATGTAGTACGTACATCTGCAGGTCTCGTCCGTAAATTTGATATAATGCATATGTTTTCTTTAGTTGAAAATTAGTTTAGCTTTCGATTGCACATTAAAAAATCTGATGTGGGCAGCACATGACTTTCCCTGCAGACTTATATTCACGTTATCTTTATTTACATTTAATTCACTTTTAATTCAATTTTCGTTCTCATTTGATAACTGGACTTATTTTCAAAGGTGGCGAAGAGAAAATACGAAAAAATTAAAATATCTCGAGAACGGCTAGTTCTAGTGTAATAGGGTTGGTCTTATTATTTTCTTCGTTAAAAATTACTTATTAAACAAGCATTTAATGGATATATTTGATTATACGTAGCTTTTTATTTTAGATTTTGCCGATTTTTGCGGGCCATTTTGCAAAAAAGGCAGATTATTTTTTTCTAAATCCTACCAAAATCTAATCTGAACCAGGGTGACCCACAAGTGACTTATCTACCAAATTTTGTGAAATTCGGTCCATTAGTTTTACAGCTAGAGTGGATACAAGCTTTTGCGGGCCATTTCGCAAAAAAAGGCGGGTTCTTTTATCCCGAATCGTATCCAAAACTAACCACCTCCAGACTCGCCCACAAGTGACTTATCTACCAAATTTTATGGAATTCGGTCAATTAGTTTTTTAATCAGAGTGGGATACAAAATCTGCACAGACAGACACACAGACAGACACACAGACACACAGACAGACACACACACAGACGTCACGCTAAAAATGGTTTTTTCGTATTCCAGAGGTCTTGAAACGTGTAGATCCGTCGAAAAGTCGAGTTACGATTTTCGACATGATTCCAATACTTTCCCTATACATTACTATGTATTGCAGGGAAAGTAAAATGAGTTTAGAACTGATATGTAGAAATAAGTCTCAATTCAATTTGGTAGAAAAACGAAAATAATGACTGTTTATCCACATATAAATATTTACCTTCTAAGATTATAGGGGGAAAGAACATTTCATAAATAGCGTGTTGTATGTTTTATATGGTTACAGATTTTACATGCATTACCGGCCTATACTACTGGATTTATATTCGCATTTAAACAATCACACGATAGTAATATTATTCGAAAATTCCTTATTTACTTATGTAAATTTAATCACCACACGCAATGCTTAGGAAACAATACTTTAATATTGATTATTAATAGTCCCAACTTAGCGACTTCCGTGACTGCTATATATTTGCTGTTTTGACATGGTTGTTGCAAAACTGGGTTTGCGAAAATCACGCAGAAAGTGTTAATAGCGCCATTTTTTTAAAGAAAATTAACGCACAGTCACGCAATGCTCGTTTATTTGTATGAGAGCTTTTAATTTGTTGAAAGATTGAAATATAGAATAGAAGCTGATGGTGCAGCAAAATAATTTTCTTTATATTTCAAAGCACATATTTTAAATTTAATAGTGGAAGATGCAAAAAGTGTTTAAGACAGATCCATACGATACTTACAATTTATTTTGAGTAGTTAGATTTTCGTCTAAAACAGATTTTGTCAGGAGCATATTTCGTTTCACAGTGATTTTACTGCATTTAACTAATATTTAACCCGTCTACAGGGGGGGGGGGGGTTCCTAAAGTTATGATCACGCTTCCATAACACAGCATTTAAGGATCGGTTTCACACTTTTCCTGCATTCGTCTCTATGGAATTGCCAATACCAACATGAACAATGGTATACTGAAAACTTGACATCTGCCACGATTTTGTAAACCTCTATGTAGATGAAACGATCAAAACCACACAGCCAGAATTAAAACCCACGAAGATTAAACTGAAGATTCAAAAGGCTACAACGCTCCTAAGTTCATGCTCACAGATCCCTCTCTTAGATCCAATCGCTCATAACAACATTCACGAACCAGTTTCGCAATTTTTATTGCGTCAGAATGAACAAACAGATACCTGCAGTGGCAACAAGAAATCTTACTATCATATTTAATGTTTGCTGAATTTATTGGAAAATAACCGAAAACACAGCAATGCTCTCTTGATGTCTGAGATCATGCGGCAGGAAGAATCTAAACAGCCCGCACCCTTAACTCCACACAGATCTTAATCTATACTCACTCGAATACAACAGCGAAAGCTATTTTTTTTTCAGAAAATAATATTTACATCAAATTACAATGGTCTTAGGTAATCTAATATTATCATTAAACGACATGTTATATACAGAGAGTCATTAAGCTCCACAATAACTTTGTAAGGAAATGTCCACGGATGTACACGCTAGATCTGCCTATAGTATAAAGTGACTGTGGAATAAAAGGGATTGCAGCGCCCCCAGCGGAGAATTGACGAAATTAGAATAACAAACTCGGTAACAATGTGAAATAAACAAAACATGCCACCGACAAAGTAGTAGAGCAGACTTTAAACAGTAGAATCGACACTAAAGTGGTTACAAAAGGTATTTATTTCACACAATAAGATTGCAGACAAACGACTTTCAGGTTATACAGGTATGCTAAATTAAATGAACAACAAATATGCTTAGGAATCTACAGCCTGTTCAAAACGTCCTTCATCACTAACAAGGCACATTTGATACCGAGAAAGAATAGGGTTTACTTTAGCAGGCATTTAAGGAGCGGTATGGGACAGCTCAGTGGTTAGCTCGCGAAGATTGCACACGGACGACCCGAGTTTGATTTCAGGCTCTGCCCAAACTGTCTCAGTGTTCACGCGAAGTGCCGCCATGTTAAATATGTGAGTCTGTAAGTATTTTGGAGAGGTTGGTAATAGAGGAAAGAGGGTACGGTTCCTGTGGATGTCGCCCCCACTGGTTCCCGGCCTAAATTGGGTCGAAAACCCAGGCCGTCCGACTCATCCGAAGACATAGGGCAGCAAATTGGGCGGCCGGGAAAAAGCCTAAATTGGGTGAACTTCCCCGCCGTCCAAACAGATACCTTACACCTCCGGGTAGGTCTGACCGTCTGGGTCGAAGAAAAGGAAGAGATAATGACGAACGCAACGAAAGTTAGCATCAAGTAATATCAAAACCAAAATGTTAACCCAATCAATCACTTCAGTTCATATTTTATTTTATTTTATTTTATTTTATTTTATTTAAACATTACATAAAATGCTCAACAGAGCGTCCTGCTGTAAAAATTGAGTACTAAAACTCATAACAAATATCAATTACTGAAAGCACATCGAATAAACGCCGCAAAAATTAATTTTCGCGAAGGGTTGATTCGATGCATCCATCTTTACAAAATGTAAATTCATACAAATTTTCATTTGTGTTGAATGCAGGCATCACTAATGTTGCAGATTCTAATTAAACTGTCAAATGGCATGCGGCTTATGTATGAAAACTGCCAGAAATGTTCTCGCTAAAATCAGTCATTAAGTATTTTAATCAGTCAGCATCATTTCGCAGTAGCTTAAGTGGAGACAATTGTGTTAATGACTGTCACAGTTATCCATCCAAAGACTTTCACGCATTTACATAGAATGTCAATAAAATCTCGAGTTATAGATTAATAGGAAAATGTACTTCGCCTTCATAAGAATAAATAATTTGATGAGCGCTGCACGTTACTTTCCTTACATGTATTTCCAGAATCGATGTGGACGATAAGAGCTTGCAATTTGGCCCCATTAGCTCTATTGGTATAGAGCATCAGATTGCCAGTCCGAAGATCGGCGGTTCGAATCTCTGCTGAGACAGCAATTCCTTACACATTATGCAATAATTTTACTTGTTTCATTATGAAATAATGATGTACAAGTTACAACGTTTTCGATTTTGAATTGCACACTAACATATAGCACTCTCCTTGAAGACAACATTTTCATTTCGAGCTACCAGATCAACTTATATTTCACGCAACTCCAACTCGACAATTAAATAAACTAATATTGAAAACGTCCAGTAAGCAAAGTAGACAATCATCCAAAATGTGCGCATAAAAAAATTAAGCCGTTCCACAATGTTATTGGGAATTCATTAACATAACGTAAATTTAAATTGTCTGCTTTTGGTGATCTTATTAGTTAAAACAGAATGACATCTGTTGTGATAAGAGATTACAGAAAAGGAAAATTAAATTATTAAAACCAATCATTAAAATCTTCTGCAATCTCTCACAACAAGCATCTAGTAGGGGATCGGGCAGCCTCATGCAGTCTTCAAGACAATTAACTAAACATCACAATATTATAATTAATGTAGGGGTGTCGTACAGTGGAGAAAAGAAATTTTGAAAAGAATTTAATGCGTTGTGGTAAAATATACAGAGGGTGTTCACACATTTTTGTAACGATTTTGACTTTCTCCATGAATTAAATTTAAATAACTAAAAAAGCAAACTGCCATCAAGTCGGAATAGGGTTTAATTCTCATCTGCATCATTAAAATATTCTTTGCTTAAAAATATCGTTAGAAAATAAACAATGAATCGAAGGCTATATTTTTGAGCTTTCCGAAGAGAAATACTCTTATTAAATTATAATACTCTTATTCGATTATTAAAAAAAGATATGAAAAGCATGGTTTTAATATTTCTACACATAAATTAAGTGGCATAATTAATAAAAAAGGAAAGAAACGTCAAAGTTTGCATTTGACAGGGAAACAGGAAAAAATGCATACCCAACAAAGGTTGGTTCAGAGAAAATAAGGAAAGTTTTGCTAAAGGTTTTATGGTTATTGCTGGATTCTTTTTTAACGGAAAACTTAAAATAAGGAAAGTAGGAAAAAAATGTCAAAATAAATCGGACTACTATCAGAAATATGTTTGAACACCTGTTTTCAAAAAATACATTCCATCGCTTTACCCAAACAATCTCCACTGTGTTAAGTTCCATCAGGATAAGGCTACCAGCCATACCTCTAAACCTACCGTTATATTTTTTGAAAAAATGAAAAATTAAAGCGAAATTGAGACTATTCCATTTAAATGCATCCCACCTAAGTCCCCCGACCAGTCTCCTATGGATTACTGTGCAGTTTTCGGATGAGTCGGTCGGTCTGGGCTTTCGACCCAATAGCATAGCCAGGCTTCGCTTTCGTGTAGCGGGAACAGGCAGGTTTGCTCATGAGACTATCACATTAAATATTCCTCATGAAATCCCCTTCGTATCATTAATGAAGATTTCGGGAGAGGGGGCTCACAGTGCACCACCCCCTCTGGCTACGATATTCCGTCAACATCCAGTTACTGCGTTTCACCAGAAATGATTAGACCGTATCCTAAAGCCTCATGTCAAATTAGACGACGTAAGAATTCAAAAAAAGGTGAAACTGCAGTCTTAACAAATAGCCCGTAAAAATAATTTAAAATCAAAAATTAAAGAGAAGGAAGAAAAAATAAAAAAAAGTTACTTCTGCTCAGAAGCAGAGGGAAAATCGGAAGAGAAAAGAGGCTATCTCCAAAAAGAAAGTGGTAATATCCAAAAAGCGAAAAGTTTTTAATACAACATATGTTGAGAGCAACGAAGCAATGGATGAACAGTCAGGTGAAGAGAAGGACAGTTGCCTGTACTGTAATAGTTTGTTTGCGCAAGATAAAAATGGTGAAGGATGTTGTATATGTATGTCCTGTCATAGATGGGCACATGGTGAATGCGCTGGAATTGATAGTGACGATGATGAATATATGTGTTCATTTTGTATATAATGGTTTGAAGTAGATTCGGAATTTTTTCTATGAAAAATAAAACGTTCCTCCCTAAAAGAAATTACATGTATAATGTATATCCCTATTTACCCATATTCCACTTCCCATTTTTCCTTCACAGTGTGGGTAAATTGGGAAATTGGAAGGGTTTAGGAAACATGATTTTTGGCCCACAAAAATTGTCCTCATTCTTAATATGAAAATATATTCTGTTTCTAAAATGTCTAATTCTACTTTATGCGGAATTTCAGTCACATTACATAAATTTTTCGGGCTACAAAAATTTTCAAGCCTTAAGTATCCCGTTTTAGGCCACTTTCCCTTATATATTTGTAAACTACATGAGGGGCCTACAAATACAAAATATAAAATATTTAAATACATGTTAAAATCTTACAATTCTGTACATACCTGTATTTATCTAAATTTTGCAGGTATTATAATATGAATGTTTTAAAAAAAACTCAATCACGATGAATGTTTATTAAGAATTCACTCAACTAATATAAAATAAAATGTCCTTTATTTAGTTCAACAAACAAAAAATATATTTTCTGATTTTACCTATGCATTTTACTAATGCTCATATATTTAAACTGCATTTTACCAATGCTCATATACATAAACTGCGTCTCCTTAGTAGAATTCACAATGAATATGAATCACAAAGATTTTAAAGATGATTCGAGATCTGATTAAAATAGACTTATCTCTATATACTCACAGATTTCTTTCATGATAGTGAGAGATACGAACTTCGTCCTTCCAAGTGCAAATTCTACACAATTTCTACATCTTGAATACTCTATGATCATTATTCAAAAAAAAAAATTAAAGATTCAATACAGGCGAGATAATCCCATTCGGGATCACCTACCTTTTTGCATCAACCAACTCTCTTAAATATAAGCGTCCTCTGATCAATTGTAGATTCTACACAAAGAGAAAAAAACCCACGCAATATGGCTGAATATGTTTGGTCAACACCGTTCGCATAGTTTTCACCTCATAAATACAAACTTTGCGCTCAGAAAATGGAGTTCTAAAGTGAGCTCCAAACAAATATTTAGGCATACTAAAGTTAGCATGAAAATCCGTTACAATTAATGAATTTATGTTATTGGAGTATTTTAATGAATAATTTAGAATAAAATAATTAATTTTGAATAATATAACTTTGAATAGGATAATTTAGAATAATTAAAGATAATTTAAATAATTAAAATTGAAACAAAAAATATTTAATGATTTATAAAAAGTAATAAATTTAGAATAAGAAATAAAAGTATTGGGATTTGTAACAAAATTATCCATAGTGCAAAAACTGAAAAAATTTCTGCCGGTTTCGGAAAAAGTGATTTCAAGGCTAGCACTGGTTGATTGGCTGGATTTAAGGAGAGAAATTGAATCTCCTTTAGGCGTATGTGTGGTGAAAGTGGAAGTGTAAATCAAGAAGCAGCAACTGTTTGGAAAGACGGTGTTTTACAAATGATTGAGAGAACAATGGCTAAAGACATTTTCAACGTTGGTGAAACTGGCTTGTTTTTCAAATGTGCTCCAGACAAGACATTAGCGTTTAAGGGAGAGAGTTGCAGTGGGGGGAAAGAACGTGTCATTTTATTGGTTGGGGCTAACATGGATGGCAGTCAAAAGCTTCCTTTGCTCATGATAGGCAAATCTGCTAATCCAAGATGTTTCAAAAATATCAAATCAAAACCAGCAGAGTATAGATCAAATAAAAAAGCTTGGATGACTGCAGAAATTTTTAAAGATTGGCTGCTGAAACTTGATAAAACGTATCGACAAATGAACAGAAAAATTCTCTTATTTATTGACAATTGCACTGCGCATAACGCTATTCCACATATGGACAATGTAAAGGTTACTTTTTACCACCAAATATGACTTCAGTTGTGCTACCGATGGGTCAGGGCATCATAAAAAATCTCAAGCATATTTACAGATGCCTTTTCGTTCGAAACCTCTTGACAGATTCTTTCAAGGACAAAAACAAAAAACAGTAATAAGTGTCCTTGATGCAGCAGGATTGTGTCACAATGCATGGTCTCAAGTAACGGAAACAACAATAGCAAATTGATTTCGAAAGGCAGGATTTCCCAATAAAACTGACCCAGCTGAGTTCATAGAAGGAAATGTCCCCTTACCGGACGCATGGGGGTAACAATATGGGCGTGACATTCGAAGAATACGTCAATTTGGACGAAAATGTGGAAATTTGTGGAGAACTGTCAGATCAAGACATTTTATCAGAAGTGTTAAATAAGACGAGGGCAGCGGAGTACGATATCGAGGATGATATACAGGAGGAAGAAGAAGAAACACCTATCTCTACATCGTCGGAGGCGCTTTTTCATCTAGGCGAATTTCATTGAAGGACAAACAAACGTTAGTGAAGCTGTCTTTCGTTCACTAAACATGCTTGATGATTTGCTAAACTTTAAACGACTGAACTCTGCAAAACAATCAGACATTGCACAATTTTTTTTAAAACTATAATTTTCTGTATTGAATATAATACGTACATGTATGTAGCTTAAGTAAATCTTATTTTGTTTACATACATATAGTGTATAAGTCCTTCATACCATGATATTTCTCAATAAATATTTACTTATTGACAGAATAACCTTTTCAAGCATTCAGTGGACCTGAAACTAAAGTTAAAAGATGTAACTTTTTTAAATCGAAGTTTTGGATAATTCGAATTTTTTAGTGGTCCCTTCAGCTTCGAATTATCCAAGTTGCACTGTATAATAAAAACTTTTCTACTGGAATTATAAGTTGAAAAATCTCATTAACGTTTGGTTGTGCAGCAATAAAGTTAATTAAAAAAAATTCGGGTAACTTTTCTACACATGATAATATAAAAAACAAATTTAGACCTTCTCAAAGAATGTTGGAACAAAAAATCCGAGACTTTTAATTTTTTTCGAACAACATTTTATATTTCTCTCTTATATTTATCTACTTATTTTATATTTCTCTGCTTATAGGTGACCTACGCCTTGCATGTAAAGTTTCAAGTTTCTATCTTCAGCTTGAACTGTAAATTCATCAGTCAGTAACACACAACTGTATGATATTAGAAAGCAACAATATATTTTAAAGCACTTTCTGCACTCTATAATTTCCCAGCCCATTAAAACTAGACATTTTTAAAGCAATCTATATCGACAAGCGCATGAGGAGCAACGAATAGTTTATATTTTAGAACAATCAATAGAGCAGACAACCACAATCTACACTAACTGGAATCTATAAAATAAGAAAATAATATTATTTTCTCCTGAAATAAAAACACCCTCATTGATTGAAACTGTCGATATATGTCGGTCACTTTTAACGTCATCTATCAACCATTGCGTGATCTAGATACAGTTGAGATTTTTGTTTTTTTAATTTGACGTATAAGTTTGTAGAGAGTGACAGAGTATAGCAATAAGTAATTGAGGCCAAACATGAGTAACAATTGATCCACACTCGAGTAACACGCCCACAATTGGACTTCGTAACCATCGCCTGGGCATCTATTCAAAACTAAAGTACAAGGTCCATTTTACAATTATTAAAGGGGGTTTATATAACAATCTGTTTACAAATTCATCAATAATGTTACAGAAGTAGCAATAAACTCATAAAATACTTTACTGTCCTGTTGTGTTTTTCCTTTATCTACGTACATATGATTATAAAAATACTTTCTTTTTATTGCTTTTGTTATAACATTGTTTGCATACAGAGGACAATTAAATATTTTCATTCTTTTCGTCGCAATGTATAAGTCAGAAAAATGTTTAATTGTGCTCTAAATGGATCATTTCAGCTTTATAAATTACAATAAAATTAGCCATATTTCTAAATAGATGAGATAATAAGCAAGATTTCATTTTAAAATATGTAAAATACAGAAAGATGATATTAAATCCGATCCATTTTAGTTTATAGTTAAAAAAATTTCCTGAACCAGGTATTCAAAAGATTGAGATGATATTATATTCTATAGGTGATGCAACAGAACCGATGCCCCGGTGTTTTTATTTTATCAGAACTCCTCTGCAGAAAATAACCGATGGCTGCACTGGAAGAATTTGTTAGGTGATAATATCTGCGTTAACTGTATAAAACAGACAAACCTATAATATATTATTGTATATATATTTCCAAGTTACCAAGTTAACAATTGGTTATTGCTAAATTTGTAATAACAGCAGACTCTATCCAGTAAAGCTGCTTAATTCACGATGAGCAGGATTCTAAAATTTGGCTTCAATGAAATTTATATTCTGTTTAATTTGACGTTGTAGTATATACTTATTAGCGATATATTTTTCCAGTTCTGTTCGTTTATGAGAAAATATAATTTAACTCAAATTTAAGTATGCATATATGTCTATGTATACAAGCAAGTATACATATATATATATATATATATATAATACAAAAGATAAAGGAAAAAAGAACGACAATGTATCAAAAGTACGCCGGGGGGGATTGTGACCCCCACTTCCCGGTTAAGCCAGCTAATTGTCATGACGACACTCCCGGAAACGGATACAAAGTCGCAAACCAAGTACATATACTAAAACTAAAAAAGCAAAAAAAATTGAAAAACCTATACAAACACTACACCAAAACAGTATCAACAAGATTTACTACATCCAAACAGAAACACAAAAAACATTTTAAATATCAAATATCTAAAACCAATAAACAAGATAAACAAACCTCGCATACACTTCACCATTCAATCCTTCAAAAAGTAAAGGACCCTTACTGTGTATAAAAAGAACACCATCAAACAGAAAAACATAGACCGCCGTAATGCTTCGCAACTGCAGTTCAGACAGAAAGTATACCCCTATTTAAATATAAGTCGTAACTTTCCGTTACGGTTATGCTGAAAAATTTACATATAATGTCACTAAGAAAACGTAAAGGGTAACCCTTTGCAATTGCTTCATTCAGATAGCCCAGATCACTTCCATATCGATTTACTGCACAGCTATTTAATCGTTTGCTTCTTGTTAAAAAATTTAAAATAATGTTCCTGAAAACATTACGATGTAGACAAGAATTCCAATTAATTATGTAATTTATTTTTAAATTAAAGTCTTTTCTTTTATCATATAATTTAAATCCCACTTTACCATTAGATTGTTTATATATAGTTAAATCCAAGAAATTAATACTATTATCAATGTTACGTGTAGTTTCTGTCAATGTTAAGGCGTACTTTTGATACATTGTTGTTCTTTTTTTCCTTTATCTTTTGTATTATATAAATGTACTTGTTTGAGCAGCTAAGCGCCTTTAGGTATATTTTCAGTAGTGTGATTTTGATGAGGTTAATAGTTATATTTATATGTATATATGTATATATATATATATATATATATATATATACATATATATATATATATATATATGTATAGTATATAAATATATATGATACAGAAATTTTAAGCCTTTCTCAGTAACGCGCCAGGTGTAGATTGTGTGTGTGAAAATTTCAAAACTACCTTTTGTACGCGTTTCAATAAATGTTAGACAGAACTCTCCCCATTCTTCCATTTTTCGAAAGGAAACCTTGATAACAGCAGTCGCAAGGAGGGGGGGGGGGGGGAGGTATTTCTTTCGAAATATTTCAGTAGGAAAAATTACCATTGTTTGTCTCTAAATAGATTTAGTCATGAATTTATTAGCTTCTACGTGCACGAATTCCAAATAAGTTTCCGTGCAATACATTGATTGAATCGGTTGAAAGCCAAACAATGAGTTGTATTCTACTAGATGATATTTTATTATACCTATATCATATATAGAAGGGTTGTCCATTATAAGGCCCGTCTAATACTTTAAAATCTACAAAAATACTAAAGTTTAAATACCAAAAAAATTTTTCAGGATTTAAATACATAAATTAAAATTGCATAAAAATAAAGTTTTCAGAAATAATGAAAAAGTCGTAAATAAAGATCATAGCTACAAATGGAAAATATGCATGATTTATGAGTGACGATGAGTGGGGGTAGTCACCTGGAATTTCCAGTAGATATCACTAAGAGACAGACCTTAATACAGACCTAATTACAGACTTAAATATGAAATTACCATGAAGAGATCAACTTGTCCACAAATTGTACGAACATAATCAAACGTTCATTAGTAGTCAAGATGGTTTCAGAATTGGAAATAAAGTAGGCCGTTCTGCTAAGCTACCTATCAACACCACGTCTGAGACAGTGTAGGATAGTGAAATGTTACTTTAAGACTCATTTGGAATCAATGTCGTTGACGCTCCAAACACATAACAGGTGAAACGAGATAAGATCTAGAATGGCACCGATATGACGAAAGCTTTCGAATGATTCGTGCATGATTTGTTAATATTACGAAAACAAAAATATTTTCCCTCAGTTTCTTATTCAGATATCTTAAAACATGCCCTTAAACCCATTGCACGGTTCGGTAGCACATATTGCTGTGACAGCTTTTTTCAAGGATGGGAACCATAAAAGCCAAATCGAGGTACCTTCTGATAGAGGAACATCTTACCAGAATTATGTGCATCGCTACATCAAGCGTACACGCAGACATTGATAACTTACATACGTAAGCAAAAGTAAAGTCAGACCTCATATTAAGAATTTGGGCTGAAAACAAAAAATTAGATAAAAATTACTAAGGGTTTTAACGTCTAATTTTACGGCCCATTTCTGTTTCTTTTATCATATTACGTCAACTGACTTTAACTGAAGGACGACTGTCTTGTATACCCTTTGGGTAAATATCTCCTAATATCGCTGTAACTCTTGAAATTCCTACGCAAACTAGAAAATGTGAACATTTTCAAAATATTGACAAAAACCAAGGTCACCAAATCGATCTCCAAGATAAAGCTACATGGACTTCAGAATAAGAACAACTGTTGTCTGTAAATGTCGTTTTTACTCCAGGATCTACAATATGCCGTGAAGACATTTAATATATTAACAGCATGTACCCTAACTATTCATGTTGTTGTTGTTGTTGTAGAGACCCAGACCGTCCGACCTACCCCCTACCAGAAAGGTGAAAGGTAACTGTTTGGACGGCCGGGAACTCTAACCATTCATGTAATGTTTTTTCACCTTGGCAACCAAGTCAGATGTCGCTCTTACGCTGATTAGATGTTAGAATGATTTGGAAAATCAGAATAAGCTTTCTTTCAAAATGGCTCTCAAAAATCAAAAGCAAGTATATAAAAGAATAAATGAGCTTTAGTGTATAAATTAAGTGCTCCTGTTATTCAAAATTTCTTGTGATAAACGATTAAATCGTCTTATATTTACGTTGGGATAAACCTTTATCGATATATTTCAGATTTTTGGCGACTTTTATAATGCGCCAAATCACCGAATGATAACGGAAATAAATTGAACTCTGCTAATTAGATGCAATTGGAAGTCAATATTTCTCGTATTATCTTGTGCGATAAAATTCAAATTATTGTATATAAAACATGAATTTAAATCTGTATAACGAAAATCTTCTTTTGAACACATTACATTTTCTTTATACAGAGTCAAACAGTGAAACATTTACATATTTTTTTACTTATTTTTAAAAAAATGTAAACGTTTATTTATGTTTCAGCACCGTTAAAACAGTTAATGCAAATGAAAGGAAATGAAAGATACACTGAAGATTTATCAAATACTGGAGTCCATAATTTAGCAATGTAAGTAGACTAGAAGTATAGGAAAAGGTGTTTAAAGCAAACAATTTTCTATAGAATGATCTCAGAATTATCAATAGAATGTTAAAATATCTATAGATTATTTTAACAGAATATCGAATATGCTTAAATTTATTGCCTCTATATTATAGGTCAGTAGTTAAATCAAGGGATATGCACATACATCCCTTTGAACTATGAAAATTTATTTAGCAGAAGGCAGTATTAATTGTTGATCCTACTTTCTTTACACAGGGTGGACTATCTGCCAATTAACGTCTACATCGAGTTTACCCATATTTAAATTTTATCCTCACCACCGCCCAAACTATCAACGTGTCTAAGCGGAGTATACACACGTTAAATCAGTAGGTTTGAAAGTCCTTTCGAAAGTTGATAGGCAGAAGAAAGATCCCTGTAGTTGCACCCCCCCCCCTTTCATTGGACTTAATCTAAATTGGGTGATTAAAAGATGAAGTCTACCACAATGTGTGTTTCAGGGTTATTTAAACAACGGCAGACATCCTCCTCACCCTTCTGGAATAAGTGGAAAAATGAATTTTTCTGTCATTATCCAAGCACATTCTTTAAACTCCTACGTTTACTTCGACCTTATGCATTGGAATATATATTTTAATCTAAATTTTGCTCTAAAAAAAATTTTTAGTAGGCGGTGTCTTGCTGCCCCTATGTGCTGATTCCTTGATCATGCTGTGATACAAATATCTGATTCAATGCCAAGGTTGATCTGCAATGTGCCACTTGCTTGCAAATGACTTTGTCTTGTAATGTGACGTAAATCCGCTAAAATGGGTGACGCTAAGATTCCTAAATATACAGGCTGATGCAATCGTCATTTCGACTCCAATCGCTCCATTCAGTTATCGTCTGCTTATGCTAATTCAATGGCGCACGCCATTACATAGATAATATTTGATACGCCGATCCGGTGGTCGAGCGGTCAGGTGCACGCGTTTCCATCTGATCTCTGGATTACCAGGTTGTGGATTCGAATCCCGCCATCGGGCATGGATGTTGTGTTGTCAAGGCAAAAGTCAGACTTCCGCCCTTGAGGTGCCTCAACAAAGAGCAGCTGCAAATTTCTCTCCTTCGGCATGGGACCAGGGGTCTGGTGGACGTAGTGCATAGGCGCTCCTTCACCACGGGGAAATAAGTAACAGCAACAACATATTTGATACTCATTTCAAGTGTAAAGTAGGTGCTTATGCTTTCAGAGAATTGTGCCAATCATTCAAGAATGTAGTCTAGAATGTTTTGATTTTTTTGAGATCTCGAGAAAAGGACGAAAGGCTCTTTTCGGCTTGTACAGCAACTGGGAATCAAGATGGCCGCTGTTGCGCCAGCCTGTACATTTAGGGAAATTAGGCGATGCTCCCTCTCGTAAACAATATGCCTCGAAACATCATAAACCTATGCAATTTATTTTTGAGTTCATATTTATTCCATTTATTGTTTGTAAATTAAATCTGTCCAATGTTATTGCATTTTAATTTATTAAGTTATTAATTATTGCATTAAATGTTCCTTGTGTCTTCAGTAATAAAGCATGGCAAAGCCATTACTTAGTATTTATTTAGTGAATTCGTTAATTTTCTTGAGAAAGCTTACATGAGAGAGAGAAAGAGAAAACAAGTAAACTTTCTCAAGAAATAAGCAACAAAATATAGGCAACGAAAAGTAAGTATTCTCATATTTTTTATCAAACTTTTACTGATTATTTAGAAAAGAAAATAGGAGAGAAGGAGGGGAGAAGCGTATGGAAGAAAGGTTGAGAACTCGAAATTTGGCACTCATTTCAATGTTTCTAAAATATACTATTGTGAGAAATAGAGAGCAAACCAAAGGAAAACCTAGGCAATATAGGGAATTCATTAGCAATATTTTCAATAATACATCACCGATGAAGTTATTATTCAATAATTTAATTTCATCATTTACGCAAAAAAGCATAGTTTTGTCTATTCAAATTTTACTTTTATTTAGTTTCATATTATTTATTTATTTTTTCATATAGAGGGAAGGATGGTAATATGTGTACCCTGCAGGTATTATGGATCCTCTCGGTTCCTCGGCCGGAACGAGGCTCCCTCTAGTGGCGGAGAGGTAAATCAACTCTAATCACTCCCTCTGAGATAAGAGATGGCCATCGCCGTGCTTTATTGAAGGAGCATTTATGTTGTAAGCGTTGGTAGTTTCACCCTATTCGCTAACGTTCAACAAGGTAAGTGATATACAAG
This sequence comes from Amaurobius ferox, assembly GCA_951213105.1. NCBI lineage: Eukaryota > Metazoa > Arthropoda > Arachnida > Araneae > Amaurobiidae > Amaurobius > Amaurobius ferox. The sequence goes on from OX578140.1 coordinate 15,243,282, forward strand.
TTTTATGAGTATTTATGTTGCACAATGCGCACATTTCGATGTCATACCTTGAACTGAACTAGTTAGACGATAACATATCGAAATCAGATTTCAAAGATCAATCAGATTTCAATATGATGTTGCTGGTAATGTGGATCAACTGGAAAACAGCTGGTAATCAGCTGGAAAACAAGGAGAGTCATCGGGAAAGGGGTGACTCTACTTCACATTCCTCTGAATTCCAACCCTCAACATCTGCGATGAGTTCTGCGCGCACCACGGCTGTAAAGGGGATGGGCAAACGACCAAAAATGCCAGCCGAAGAATCTGACAGCGATTCTGATTAATCATTACATTCTGACCACTCCGGAGACACAGATTAACAGATTAACCACCTATAGGCACCGACCCGAAGGTTTGCAGTAATTACAGCCTATGGTGGAGGAATATCTGCCAAAACCAGAAATTAAAACTTAATGCCAAGATAAAATTGATAAACAATTATATACAATATGCTTGTCTATACTAGATACAGATAGTATTTCACAAATATTTCACATCCATAAATTCTTATGTGCAGAACTGTTTCAAATGGGAGCAACTATATATATAAAAATATTTCTAAAATTGGTTAGCAACTATATATATAAAAATATTTCTAAAATTGGTTATTACATATACAAAATCAAACGAATAATTTTCAAAGATATATACATATATATACATATATGCAAAATATATATATACAAAACTATTTATGCAAACATACATACAAAACTATATATACAACATTTACATACAAATCTCAGAGATTACCATGGCTTTCAATACTATATTGATACATACAATGATTAAACCAAATGTGAATTTAAAATTAATTTGATTGCAGTAATTATAAAAAGATTTAGAAGTACTATAGATAAATATGCAATAAACAGTGAGCTAATGTGTGGTGGTTACCAGTAATAATTCACAGGATATGTTCGTTTTCCTCTAGGAATTGAATTATAGTTTTTATTCTCTGTTTAGCCCAGCTATTACCCAGAAGGTTTTCGGCAAATATTGGCATATGTTGTCGACTGGGCCTTTTAAGGTGATAGTTCTTTGTAAGTTCGCAATCAAATACAAAATGTTTCGGAGATCCTATTTCACCACAAATACAGTTTTCGGTGTCTTTCTTTTGGATTTTGTAAAGATAGGTTGGAAAACAGCCATGCCCTGAGAAAAACTGTACCAATTCTCTGCTGCAAATCAGTTGCTCTTGAGATACTCTGGGAAAATAGTTGAATGTTTCTCTTCCTTTCTCACTTTCATTCCACTGCTGTTGCCACGCTTTTATGGTATTAATATTCAGATGTGACCTCAGCGATGAACAGGGATATGGTAAGTTTGTACTCTGAACAGAGATATCTGACGTCGCCTCAAAAGCTAAACAGTCTGCAACTTCATTTCCCAGAACACCCGAGTGACCTTTAACCCATCCTATAAAAAACTTTTGATGGATGCTGTTGGTTATGATAGTTACAATTTGATGAGCTATTGGATTCTTCGTTTGATATTGTTTAAGAGTTTCGATGCTCGATAGACTGTCAGAGTAAATAATGAAATTCTTATGCAAACTTTTGGTAGCCCAAAATACAGCTTCCTTTATTGCGAGCAGCTCTGCCTGGAAGACGCTATTTTCATAGTGCAGACGAGTTGACCACTTATGAACACACGTGCCATCGTAAAAAGCACAGTAGGCTGATGCTGTTCCAGAATCAGTTCTAGAGCCATCTGTATAAATATTTATGTAATTAGATATTTCTTGTGATGACTTAGCAAAGTGTAAGCGGATATTACCTACTGCTGGGTCCGTTAACCAAGTAACCTTTTTTTGCTCGTAATCTTTGTGATCATAATAAAGATTATTCCACTCTACTGTTTGTCTCAGGCGTGTTACTTGCGCTATGATGGCTTCTTTTTGCGCTGTCAACGTTATAGGGGGGATACCGGTAAGCACTTGTAGCGCTACTGTAGATGTTGTGCGATAAGCCCTTGAAATCTGTAGAAGAGCAATCCTTTGAACTGATTCTAGTTTTCTTTTTGCATGGATGTTCAAGTTTAGGGCCCAACTACTTGCAGCATAGCACATGATCCTTTCTGTCACTGATAGATACCATGTTTTTAAGATCTTAGAATTTATGCCCCACCTCGATGGTGCTAGTCTTCTGACATTATGAATTTGACAGCCAATCTTTGTTCGCAGGTTTTCTATGTGTGGAATCCACGATAGATGTTTATCAATTATAATTCCGAGATACTTGATTTGGTTTGGTCTTGGTATGCTAACACCTTTAATCTTGAAGATAGGCTTCCGTTTTAATTGAGATGGTTTTCCTATCACTAAAGCTGAAGTTTTTGTTGATGAAATTGATAGTTGGAGCTCCTCACAAAGATCTGAAAATGTTTCTATGCCGGCATTAGTTGTATCTTCCAGAAGTCTACGTGAACTGCCTCCTGATACTAGCATAAAGTCATCTGCGTACGCCAAAAGCTGCGTTCCTGGAATACTGAATTTATTAAGGATGATATCAGCCATTATTGACCAAAGTAAGGGTCCTAAGCAAGAGCCTTGTGGACATCCCCCGTAGACTTGAATATCTTTCCAAGTTGTTCCTGAATTAAGTCTAATTGCCCTATCTTTCAGATAACTACTTATGATGTTCTGTAAATAAAATGGACAATTTATCTTTTGTAATTGTTTTAATAAGATGGACCAGTTCATGTTATCAAATGCACTTTGTATATCAAATGATACTAAGGCTGTGTAGTTTCTTTCGGATATATTGTTTTCTATGCATGACAGGACATATGCCAGTGCTGTTTCAGTAGAGTGACCCTCTCGGAAGCCATGTTGATGCTTGCTCATGAGACCATTCATTTCTAGAAAGTGTACCATTCTCCTATGAATAATTTTTTCTAATACTTTTGACAAAGTTGGTAGAAGACATACCGGCCGATATGAACGCTTCTGGGTTGGATCCTTGTTAGGTTTCAGAAAGAAAATAACTTCTCCAATTTTCCAGACTTTTGGGAAATATCCCAGAGATAGGCATTTTTGCATCAATGTTGTTATCGTTATTGGCATGACTTTAAACACTTCTTTCAGAATTCGCATATCGATACTATCTATTCCGGGGGCCTTGTTAGAGCTAAGTGAATAAAGTGCGCTTTTCACTTCCGCTACTGAAAGACAGTCTGGGAAATTGTCGGAAGTGCTTACTTCTGTCATTCGAGAAAAAGTGCTATTTGTCAGGGTTGGTCTTTTCGTAATGAAAAGAGAATCTGCAAGATGTTGTAACACATTCTCTCGATCTAAATGTATTGCTTGTGGTGCTAGGTCATAGGCAGCTTCTTCCGTTGTGAATGATTTGTTGTAGGCCATTTTGAAAGCTACCCCATACTTCCTACTGGTTTTTGTGCAAAATGCTTTCCATGCCTCGGATTTTGCTTGTAGTATGGATTTTTTATATACAGCTCTCTCCCTTTTGTATTGTTGAATGTTAAGTTCAGTTGGATATTGTTTTTGTCTATTGTAGAAAGCTTTCAAACGATTTCGTTTACAATTGAGCAGAGAAGACCACCACTTGAGTTTTGGTTCATGGGATATATTTTTTTTCTTATATGCCTTGTCACATGCTGCTTGGATACGATCAGTCAATTCTTCTACAAATTTCTCTACGGAGACACACGGCTCGATCTCCAAGTGGGGGAGAACCAACCTGGTGTGCAAAACGCCAACTGTCTCTTCTGTAACTCAGCTTATACTGATGACTGCCATGCAGAACTATGGGTCATGGGTGGGATGTGTGAATTATGGACACACAGTGAACGTGCTGGAACCGAGGAAAGAAATTTATATTTTGTGACTTTTATAAATAATTTATGTTTCTTCAACAATAAAGTTCATTTTTGACGAATAAACTATGACTATTTCATAGGGATCCATAAAACCCGCACTATAAAAAAAAAACAGATGATTTCACTTTTTTGAGTAATCGCACTATAGAGGTTACTGTAAATATTCTAAAAATTATTCCTCTTGTTGTGGCCATAGCTGATTAGCATATGTGACCAACCATTCCCAAAACGAGTGAAATTAGCTTAAAATGTAGGCGTACTTTACAAAAAACAAAGTGGGGCCCATATTACCACCTTTTCCTCTAGTATTGCTGATTTGTCAATACTAAAATCATAAATAATATTCGACTCTATTTAAATCTTCCTCGAACACACACAAAAAAACCATTCGCAAACAATTGCATTTCACATGCCTTTCCATAAATGCCAGTCTGAACATTCTCTGCATTTCCGAATTTTTCCTGAGCAAAACCTTGATTAAAGCAGCCTGGAGCCGTTGGTTCAGAATATTTCAGTTGTAAAAATTCACCATTGTTTGTCGCTAAATGGATTTAGTCATGAATGTATTATCTTTCGCATGCATGAATTTTAAACGCATTTCTCATTTATTTGGATGGTCTGGGATTGCATTCCGCTATATTTTATGGGAAGAAATGGACTATATTGGGTTAGATTATTATGTGCACATTGATTTTAATAATAATCTGATGTACTGAGTACATGATTTTTCCGATAAATTGAATTTTTTTTTCAAAATTGTGGGAAACAATAACTGAAATTAGAGTTTTGTTGTTTATTTTAAAAATCCCTACGCTCAGTGCCACTATATCCTTAAAATATAAACATACTAAATTTCACGGATATCATTTGGCTCTTTCAAGCGATATTACAAATTTTATTTCAATAATAGTACTATCTCGAGAACGACTAAAAAAAATCTGATGTGGGCAACACATGACTTTCCTTATATAATGTAATGAATTTACTACTTTTACAGTAAAAAAAATCTGATGTGGACAACACATGACTTTCCTTATATAATGTAATGAATTTACTATTTTTACAGGAAAAAGAAATAGGTCTTCTTATAGTAGATACTAATATTATTTCCAAAATATTGAATTTTCGACAATGAGTCGTCATTTTCATTGATTTAGCGTCATTTTTATCCATTTGACGAGATTTTCGTTAATTTGGCAACATTACAAAAAGTCGCCAAATTGGCAACATTCCGCCAAATTCGTCGCCAAAATCTCGCCAAGCGTTATGAACGAAGAAATAAGTTATTCTTACAGCAGACAAATGACTATTGGTGTTCAAATACAAACGTATTACTCAAAGTATATTTTTTTATGAATGGAACGAGCTAGATCCACGAGAATGATGTCACCCAACTTATCGTATGGTATTACATATGAAAAGTGAACATGTTTCTCAATAGGGAATATTTTTTTTTATTTTATATGACTTTTTGATAATTTTTTTTTAAATGTGCAATATCTCGAGAACGGTTCATGTTAGCGTTCTAAAATTTATGCCAATCGTTTACTAATGAAAAATTACGTAAGAAATGTCTATTTGCGTAACTTTATTAGTGGTTTTGATTTTTTGACGATTTTTTCAAAATTTCATTCGGAAATTTAGGAGGTTTTTGAACATTCGATTGTGTATAAAAACAATAGGCTTCCAGTGTTTATGAATTGTGATTTTTGTACCAAATTTGGTTCGAATCGGTCCATTCGTTCGTCAGTTATCGTCTCCACAGAGTCACTGACACACACACACACACACACACACACACACACACACACACATACTTTCACACACACTTTCACACACACACAGACATCACTTCAAAAATGTTTGATTCGTGATCAGGGATGCTTGAAACGTACTCTCCCGTCGAAAACTCGAATTCGAATTTTCGACCCTGTCACAATACTTTCCTTATACATTATGTATATAAGGAAAGTAATAATTACCACTACCAATGGTAACCACTCATGTCCAGTTTAAAATACCAAAACTGTTTTTGACAGTGAGTCCATTTAATTTATAAGGTTATTTTTCAATTTAGTTTCAAAATAATGTGCAATATTTCGAGAAAGACTTATTGACTTCTTATTAATGATTTCAGTCGCTTTTAAATAAAAAAATTACATAGAAAACGACTATTTATGTAGCAATATTTTAAATATAAATAATTGTTCTTTTCATTTATTCATTTACTTATTTATTTTTTTTATAAAAAAATATTGAAAATTGGAAACCTGTCCTTATTCAAACACAATGCAAAACGATAGATTTTTATAAATTTAATTATTTGATATGCTGAATTTGCATAAAGTCTTTGAAAATGATTTAGAAAATTGATTTATTCATATTCGTGAATTCTCAAAACATTCACCGATGTTTTAAAATGCAATTTTCCTTATTTTCTACATATAGTATATATTATAGGTAAATTAATAATATATAAACTACTGATATGGTTACCTATGCCGTTTTTCCCGTCTTAATAATCCCCATGAAGAAAAGTAACATTTACAGTAACCAATTACCATTAACTTCCGATTCTCATGGGCTTGATAGCCCATTTACGAAAATATATGAGTTCAGAAATTCGTGTTCACCCATTAAATTCGCGAATAAAAAATTTTCAGATAAACTATATTCATTCTCTATATTGTATGAGACAGTCATAATAAAAAAAACATTTTACAAAAATACTGGCTTTCATGAAATGTGGAGCCAAATTTAATACATCCCAGCAGTTTTTCAGATCAAATGTTATTAGAATATCCCTGAGCAGTTAGTTCAGTGCACAAAAAAATCCCATTGTTAGTAGCTAAATACATTTAAGTCATGAATTTATTAACATTCATGAATTTCAAATACATCTGCGTTGCATAGTACAGGCAATACACTAATTAAATCGGCTAGAGGCTAGGATAAACGATGGATTATATTAAATTAGATTTCGTTTACGTTTACACTGTACTGGCTTTAAAATATATATTAACGCTTATTCTTGTTTTATCAGTCTTAAATAGCGTAAATACGAAGCACACGAAGGTACATCTGACATAGAGGTTAATGCGGATTGATCAAAAATTTGGTACAGTTTTAAAAAATCTGTTGTGAGCAGCATATGACTTTCCCTGTACACGTTCTCTTTATTTGAATTCAATTGAATTCACTTTTAATTCAATTTTCGTTCTCGTTTGGTAACTAGACTTATTTTCAAAGGTGGCGTAGAAAAAATACGAAAAACTAAAATATCTCGAGAACGGCTAGTCCTAGTGTAATGGGGTTGGTCTTATTCTTTTCATCGTTAAAAATTACGTATTAAATCAGCATTTAATGGATATATTTGATTTTACCCAGTTTTTTATTCTAGATTTTGCAATTTTTGCGGGCCATTTTGCAAAAAAGGGCAGGTTATTTTTTCTGAATCGTACCAAAATCTAATCAGCACCAGGATGACCTATACGTAACTCATCTACAGAATTTTGTAAAATTCGGTCCATTAGTTTTTCAGCTACAGTGGATACAAGCTTTTGCGGGCCATTTCACAAGAAAGGCGGGTTCTTTTATTCCGAATCGTACCCAAAACTAATCAGCACCAGCCCCGCCCACAAGTGACTTACCTACAAAATTTTGTGAAATTCGGTCCATTAGTTTTTTAGTTAGAGTGGATGCAATAGCTGCACACACAGACACACAGACAGACACACACACACAGAGACGTCACGCTAAAAATGGGCTTTTCGTATTCTAGAGGCCTTGAAACGTGTAGATCCGTCGAAAACTCGAGTTGTGATTTTCGGCATGATTCCAATACTTTCCCTATACATTACCATGTATTGCAGGAAAAGTAAAAATGGATGCCATATTACTTTCCTTATATACATAATGTATAAGGAAAGTATTGTGACGGGGTCGAAAATTTGAATTCGAGTTTTCGACGGGAGAGCACGTTTCAAGCATCCCTGATTACGAATCAAACATTTTTGAAGTGATGTCTGTGTGTGTGTGTGTGTCAGTGAGTCTGTGGAGACGATAACTGACGAACGAATAGGCCGATTTGAACGAAATTTGGCACAAAAATCACAATCCGTAAACACTGGAAGCTTATTGTTTTTATACGCAATCGAATGTTCAGAACCCCCCTAAATTTTCAAATGAAATTTTGAAATAATCGTCAAAAAATCAAAACCGCTAATAAAGTTACGCAAATAGACATTTTTTATGTAATTTTTCATTAGGAAACGATTGGCATAAATTTTAGAACGCTAACATGAATCGTTCTCGAGATATTGCACATTTTTCAAAAAAAAATATCAAAAAGTCATATAAAATAGAAAAAAAATCCTATTGAGAAACATGTTCACTTTTCATATGTAATATCATGCGATAAATTGGGTGACATCATTCTCGTGGATCTAGCTCGTTCCATTCATGAAAAAAGATACTTTGAGTAATACTTTTGTATTTGAACGCCAATAATCATTTATCTGCTGTAAGAATAACTTATTTCTTCGTCCATAACGCTTGGCGAGATTTTGGCGACGAATTTGACGGAATGTCGCCAACTTGGCGACTTTTTGAAATGTTGCCAAATTAACGAAAATCTCGCCAAATGAATGAAAATGACGCTAAATCAATGAAAATGACGACTCATTGTCGAGAATTCATTATCTTAGAAAGAATATTAGCATCTACTATAAGAAAAACCTATTTTTTTACTGTAAAAGTAGAAATTCATTACATTATATAAGGAAAGTCATGTGTTGCCCGCATCAGATTTTTTTCAAAGGTGGTGTAGAGAAAATACGAAAAAACTAAAATATCTCGAGAACGGCTAGTCTTAGTGTAATGGGGTTGATCTTATTTTTTTCTTCGTTAAAAATTACGCATTAAATAAGGATTTAATGGATATATTTGAGCATGCGTAGTTCTTTATTTTAGATTTTGGCGATTTTTACTGCCATTTTGCAAAACAAAGCAGGTTATTTTTTTACGAATAGTACCAAATTCTAATCAGCATCAGGGCGTCCCACAGGTGACTTATCTACCAAATTTTGTGAAATTCGATGCATTAGTTTTTAAGCTAGAGTGGATACAAGCTTTTGCAGGCCATTTCGCAAAAAAGGCGGATTCTTTTATACCAAATCGTACCCAAAACTGATCTGCACCAGATTCGCCCACAAGTGACTTACCTACTAAATTTTATGAAATTCGGTCCATTAGTTTTTTAGTAAGAGTGGATACAAAATCTGCACAGACAGACACACAGACACACACACATACAGACGGAACGATAAAAATAGTTTTTTTGTATTCTAGAAGTCTCGAAACGTGTAGATCCGTCGAAAACTCGAGTTGCGATTTTCAGCATGATTCCAATACTTTCCCTATACATTACCATGTATTGCAGGGAAAGTAAAAATCTGATGTGGGTAGCACATGACTTTCCCTGCAGACTCAAATTCATTTTTTCTTTATTTCTTTAATAATTCATTAAATTGAGTTTAATTGCACAAAATAATACTAAATTTGCATTTTTAATTCAATTTCTGATTTTATACGTTAATTGGACATTTTTCCAAAATCGGCATAACTAAATGCGAAAATCTCAAATATCTCGAGAAAGGTTAGGCCTAGAGTACTGGAGTTGTTCTTATTCTATTCCTCATCAAAAATTACGTATAAAACAAGCATTTAATTGATATATTTGAACATACGATGATTTTTGAGAGCCATTTCGTAAAAGGAGGCAGTCTGTTCTTTTCTGAATAATACCAAAATCTAATCAGCACCAGAGTATCCCACAAGCAACTTATCTACTACATTTTGTGAAATTTGGTCAATTAGTATTTTAGCTAGGGTGGATAACTGAAATTTTTACGGGCCATTTCGCAAAAAAAGGCGTGTTCTGTTTTTACGAATCGTACCAAAAACTAATCAGCACCAGGGTCATACTCAAGTGATTATCTACCAAATTTTATGAAATTCGGTCCATTAGTTTTTGAGTTAGAATGGATACATTCATTGGACGGACAGACACACAGACAGACACACAAACACACAGACAGGCACACAGACACACACACAGACGTCACGCTAAAAATAGTTTTTTTGTATTCTAGATGTTTCGAAACGGGTAGATCCGTGGAAAACTCGAGTTGCGATTTTCGGCATGATTCCAATACTTTCCCTATACATTACAATGCAGGGAAAGTAAAAATATGATGAGTTCAGCACATGATTTTTTAAACCACTGAAACTTTAACAGTAATTTGTAACTGTATCTGTAATCAGATTAATGTATTTTGATGTTGTGGAAAAACAAAGAGACAAATTACAATTTTTTATAACCCGATACTACTAAACTTAAACAATAAAGGCAGTCATAAAAAAGTTAATGTTATTGTGATAAAATTGGTTTAAAAAAATAGAAACGTTAATATAACCTGAAAATAAATAACTTTTAAAAAGTCATTTCCATAAGATGAGTAACTTATTCATAGCAGTTCTACATAAAGGGTTGTAAATGCATTTTCTTATTATGTTACAATTTCAAGCACGTACTAGGTAAAATTACACTCATATTTCTGTCGGTATTTTTAAACAGAGGCTTGCTATTTGCATTACGTTATTCAAAAACAAAATGCACCAACTTTTTCATCTTGTCTTGCAAGCAAAGATATTGAATTAATTTTCAACCTTAAATTAACAATACACAGAACATTGATAAGAGATAAGTTAGCCACCGGGAGATAGGATTATTGCACATATTAGTACGTATATTTGTGCACGTAGCATTTATGCAAAATTTCACTTATTTATTCAGTTATTTCTGTAAATATTTTGAATTGCAATAACAAAAGTTTGTTATCCCATTAAAATTCGGCAGAAATATAATTTTCTAGATCACGAATTTACTGCGAGTTTTTGACAGCGTGTTCTTTTGAAAGGTAGCTGACATTAATAGGCTGGGAAAACTATTAAAGAGCTTAACCAATATAGAAGTTTGGGTGATAAAAGAATTTCTTTCATTATAAATAATACTAGTCGATAAATAATACAGCCTGGCCTCTTTTTTAGAAAGCTCTAATCTTACGATAACTTTCTTTCAGTAGCTGTTGAATACATTGCGAGTGCGCATGAAGTGCACAAAGTAAAGTAATAGATGTAAAGGTGAAGAAAGCTGTGTGAAAAGTTAAAGAAAAGCGTAATTGAGGATGTCAGTGAAAGTTGCATGCTAATCGAACTGTTGCATGTTCACATGGGCAGAGCATGGAGTTAGAAAGAAAGAAATAAAACTCCTATGGATGAAAGCTTGAAGATGTCATAATGCTTTGAGAATTATATCTAGGTGTAGCTAATGTTAGTAAAGTAGTCGCAATTGTTAGTTATCACAACAGAAAGGAGTAATATTTAGAATATGTATTTTTGATCATTTTTATATTAAGGCATCCCTCATTATGAATATATTTAACTTTTTTTATAGTTCTAGGAGAGAGTACAGCATGTACGTAGATAAAAATACATTGAAAGCTAAAATAATTTTGAATACGTAGAAATATTCTTTATTGTTCCGGTTCTACTTTGCATTGCACTAATTAATTGCATTGCACTGTGATTACAAAATTCACAGTTTAATTAAATATTTTAGACCTTTCGCCTTAGAAATGCATACAATGTAGGGCTATTTATCTTATTCCAGCGCCACCTGAATGATTGTCTCAAATGATATTGGTGCTTTCTTAATATAAAGTTTTAACTCCTTTTACCTCCATTGGGTAGAAAAAGAGGAATAAGTTTTATAAGAGGGGGGGAGGCGATAACTTAAATTATAGATTCCTAGGGGTGATTCAAATGTCTGACTAAACTGAAGGAATATTTCATTGCTCGAGAAAAAACTAACCTATCAGAAAAGCAATTTTACTGTAATGCTTGACCTCAAAACATAGACAAAATATACATAGACGTCAAAATATTATATCTTTACCAATCTAAGCATGCTTTATGCGACGTAACAAATAATACCAAAAGTTAACAATATATCTTGCGCAAAATGGCGCAGTTTCAATTAACGCGGGAACAATTCTGCACATTCCTTCCTGCATTCCCCCCCCCCCCCCAACAAAAACCTTGATTAAAGCAGCCCGAAGCAGTTGGTTAGCTCCTTCGAAATATTTCAGTGGGAAAAATTACCATTGTCAGTCGTTAAATAGATTAAGGCATGAATTTATTATCTTCTAAATGCAGGAATTCAGGATAAGTTTCTCTCTTTACTTGAATAATTCGTGCAATACACTGATATTGAGCCCGCTCCAAGCTATGCAAAACAATAGGCTGTATTGAATTGGATTTAATTTGGTTTAGTGGCTTTAAAAAGTTAGCTGAACGTATATTTCTGTTTTAGCATACTTGGAGGTATACCACATATTAATTCATACTTAATACATAGAGCTTATTTTATTAAGTACTGCTAACATACGGCCCAATATTTAAAAGAATCTTATATCATGTCATGTGCCAAACATAGGACCTACATTGAAAACTAACATATTCTGAATTCGTAGGAACAATAAACTCTTTTGAGAAATCCAGTGGTTACGTCGAGAAGATAGCCCGAGGAGAATCAAAGTTCGATCCTCACCGCCGCAAAGGAATCGATTTGAATACATATCAGTCAAAATCGTTTTGAATAGGATTAAAGCATGTAATAACTAAAAATCTAATTCGAAATTTAATAAATTAATGCCGTGGTGCACCTATTAGGGTCCGGAAGTACCTGTGTGCCAAATTTCATAGTCGTACGACGCTTAGATTTTGCGCTACAGACTGCATAGACAGGCGTATTCGTTTATTAAGTGAGATGTTCTGTATATTCGTTACAATAGAAATGTAACAATTTTGAACTTTGTTTTCAGAAAGCAGCGAAATGCTGATAGCTCAAACTTCGGTCATCGTGATTTTATTTATAACAAAAAATAAACATTAGAATCAGTAATAATGTCTTTAAATAATAGGTTAAATAAAATCACATTTTAACTTGTGCAATAAATATGTTACACAAGAGATCAATCGATTTTTAAGTTACTATTCGTGCTACCTTTCATTTTTGAGAACTAAAGAAAAGAAGAATTTAAATGTTAAAATCCGTGTCAATGTATTTTATAGCAGAATACTGACTGGAGCGAGAACTGTTATATATTCTTCACTTCAATACTCACTCCATTAACATCACTTGCGAGCAAGTGTCATTTCGAAAAAAAAAATATTTCTGGACATTCCATTGCGAAATCGACTTTTTCGAGAACAGAAACTTATATTATGGAAAGAGGAGCTCATAACCCATACATCAAAGTTACTCTTCTAGGCAAGTTATAAGGCACCGAAAAATAATATTTCATTAGCGTCATTAGGATGAATAATTTCAGTGGCCGCAAAATTGCCTCGATTGATGTTTTTTTTAGATCAAATGCTTTTCGCCCTTACAGGTTTTGATTCCCATTACGAGAATGTGCTTGAATTTGAGCTGCTACTTATGGTTCGACAGATTTTAATGTGGATGCACCGCTCTTTATATAAATTATCTCACACTTGATTATTGCAGCTTTATACTTTAATTTTCTTACGGGTTAGACTGTTATGGTACTTTCTACCCCGATTTTTCTTTTCTGTTGTAATTGCTAATTAGTAAGTATATCAATATAATATTGTTCGTTCCTTTCTTATATGTTTAATATTTAATAGTCTCTATGTGTTACTCTTTAGGTGTAACTATAATTATTTCTTTGTATTATTATAAACTAGTTTTATTATCTACATATATATTCTCTCTCTCTCCCTCTCTCTCTCTCTCTCTCTGTATATATATATATATATATATACAATAAAAAAAGTTTGAAAGTCCAATGAAAGAAAAGTGAGAAACTGTAACTCGAATAACCTAACTTTCTAACAAGCTTACAAAATAAAAGAGTAAATGAGCAAACCTTCAGGCAAATGGAAAAAAATACAAATTTCGAATCATCAAGTCAAAGAAAATCATCAAAAATCAAAGGTATGGAAGCAATAAAAAAATACAGATGAAATCCAAGCACAAACGCTATACACGTGGACAAGGTCTAAGCTTAAATCATGGATTTGTTCACTTCTTCAAAACTCTTTATCAAGTCCAAGTGTCTTGTAGAAGCAAACACAAAAATGTATGTTTCTGAAGAAATAGATAGATTATATCTATAAACTATTTCTACTTGGACAACATACATAAAGAAGAAAAAGTAAAAAGAATAAAGGATACCTGGAAACTAACTCAACAAATACACGAACCTGTCGATCTTGGGAACCCAGAATAAAAAGGCCAGTGTTGTCATTCACAAAGGAATAAAATTATGATCTATCGTTGCCATACGGAAGAAATAAATAACAGTAATACGAAAAGACAAGTATAAGAGATAATATACAATCAAGAGGAGCAATAACAGAAAGGCTAATGTGTAAATGGATGTAAAAATAAAATATAATTAAAACAAGAATATGGAGGTGTCAGGCTGATATATAAAACACCATGAACAGGATTCATGAAAATCCAGCTAATCTAAATTTTTTAACTATGCCATTTACAAAATAAGAGGGATATTTATATAAATATTTATATATATTATATAAATATAAATATTTATATTATTAAAAGATTATATATATATATAATTTTTTTTCTCTCTCTATCTCTCTCTGTATATATATATATATAGAGAGAGAGAGATATATATATATATAGATAGATAGATAGATAGATAGATAGATAGATAGATAGACAGATACATAGAGAGAGAGAGAGAGAGAGACATGTCATCCTGTTTTGAAAAATATTTAGGCCAGAGACTATGTCTCAAATATCATTTGATTAACCACAAATAGCCCACTTTATAAACAACCTCATGCTTTCCTTCATTCTGCGAAAAGCAATCTAAAGACATAAAACCGCTGAAATTTATATTCGAAATAAAAATAATAACTCTGTAAAATAATTAACTTTTCAAAACATTATTTCGTTAGGAGAATAACGTATTTATGGTAACTCTGCGTAAGCCTTTGGAATTAATCCATCTTTTATATTACAATTTCAAGCACGTCATGCACGTACGAGGTAAAATCTCATCCTATTTCGCATGATATTTTAAACAGTGAAATTCAATTTGCATTACATTTTGAAAAAGAAGAAAATGAAATAACTTTTCATCGTGACTCACTTCAAAAATGGTGAATTAATTTTTGACTTAAGTTAAAAATACACAGAATATTGATCACAGAAACGGCCGATAGAGAATATGTATACGCACATATTATATATATATATGTGTTCATGCACGAGGCGTTTGCAAAATATAATTTATTTTGGTTATGTCTGAAAATATTTTGAACAGTAACAAAAAGGAAATTTCCAATCGCTTGAAAATTTGCTTGAACAATTGTTTCTTATTCTCTTTCATGAACTTATTATGTGTTTCTGTCTGATTTCTCTCACGCAACATGACTTATAAATGTAACGAAAAATACTGTTAGAAAGTTAGAACACAACAGAAAATTTAGTATCATGTTTTGTTTTTCCTTAATTACTAGCACCCTGCTCGTTCCACGACCCAGTCCATACGACAAGGACCCTAAGGCTTCGAGCACAACGAGGAGTGAGAGGGCACCCTACTTCTTGACGCTCACCAACCCCCAGAACTCGCTTTGCTAGGTAATGCAAAGTAGGTCGCGGAGACATTTTGTTTTTCCTAAGTGGCCCACGGAGACAAACTGCATTGTTCCAGTCAGTCACGTACAAAAAGTTTGAGAACTAGAACTATGCATTACTATACATTATACAGAAAGTAAATTAATTAATACACCTATCAACATAATATCTGGTATACCCAAGAGGTAAGGTAAAAAGTAAGTTTCTAAAAACTGTAGATGAACAAAAATCAAACGAAGTGAACACTATGAATAAAAACAGGTTAATTATACAGCAACATGAAAAGCATACCGATAATTTTAAATCTAACAATGAAAGCATAGCAAAAACTTCGCTCACGTGTTCAAAGTACACTATTGAATATTAACGTATAATCATGCTCCTCTTGCAGATAACAGCATCCTTGAACCGGTATCAGGCACTTTGCAATATAGAACAGTTGATACCTGCAATAGAAGCCAAATATTTTCTTGTGTGTCACACCTTTGAGAAGCTCTACATAGTATAGGAATATTACCACGCAGATAGCTTCAAGCTTCAAAGATTGAGCTTAGGCTTCACGAAGCAGCAATAGCGAAATTTATACTCAAAAAACTCGCCTATAGAAAGTAATTATGAAAACGTTCATACTGTAAATAAAAGAAATAGTTGATTTTTTACGTTTTCGTGCCACATTGCTACGACATTTATTTATATACAGCAATTTGTAAGTGTATCTAATATGTGGCAAACAAAGGTTATTATAATTATATTATTATTATTATTAAATGCATATCATCACGTAACTAAAACAAAGTCCTTTTAAACTCAGTATTAGTGAGTATTTCTATTCTCTCCTCTACCTTTTTAATAATCAAGATAAACATTCTTCCATGTTTAGTCCCCATCTGCAGAAGTTTGAGTATTGCCACCCATGGAATTCTGTCCACCATTATCAGACACGCAGCCCCAGCAAATTAGATCGGCTTTTGTTTGAGGAAAATGTTATCCTTCATTAAAGAGCGTTTGCAACTCACCGCAAGAATTATCCGCAAATATTTGAGGAGGCTGCAGACAGAGGAAGCAAACTGAAGTAACATTTAACAGAAACTGATCCGCTAAACCCTTTAGTATTATAGTATTTAGATGCGAATATGAGTTGGTAGCCGGGAAAATATTTTATTTACGTCAAGACTCAGATCTGATTAATTCAGTTGCATTTTAGAACCGATTATTTGGAACTGCAAATCCGGTCTTTATTTTTAATGGTCATGTTTTTTTCGCTTTAGTAAAGCATGTACATTTGCGGGATGGTGCTGCGATTACAAAAGGAAAAATCTGATGTGGGCAGCACATGAATTTCCTTATATAATGCAATGAATTTACTACTTTTACAGCAAAAAAAAATAGGTTATTCTTATAGTAGATACTTATATTCTTTCCAAGATATTCAATTTTCGTCAATGAATCGTCATTTTCATTGATTTAGCATCATTTTTATTCATTTGGCGAGATTTTCGTTTATTTGGCAACATTTAAAAAAGTCGCCAAGTTGGCGACATTCTGCTAAATCCGTCCCCAAAATCTCGCCAAACGTTATGGACGGAGAAATAAGTTATTCTTATAGCAGATAAATGACTATTGGCGTTCAAATACAAAAAAAATATTCAAAGTATCTTTTCTCATGAATGGAACGAGCTAAATTCACGAGAATGGTGTCACTCAATTTATCGCATGATATTACATATGAAAAGTGAACATGTTTCTCAACAGTTAATATATTTTTTTAATTTATGGGATTTTTTGATAAATTTATTTGAAACATGTTCAATATCTCGAGAACTGTTCAGGTAGCATTCTAAAGTTTATGTCAATCGTTTTTTAGTGAAAAATTACATAAGAAATGTGTATTTGCGTAACTTTATTAAAGGTTTTGAATTATTGATGATTTTTTCAATATTTCACTCGAAAATTTAGGTGTGTTCTGAACATTTGATTGTGTTTAAAAACAATAGACTTCCAGTATTCACGGATTGTGATTTTTGTACCAAATTTCATTCGGATCGCTTCATTCGTTCGTGAGATATCGTCTCCACAGACTCACTGACACACGCACAGACATCATCTCAAAAATGTTTGATTCGTGATCAGGGATGCTTGAAACGTGCTCTCTCGTCGAAAACTCGGATTCGAATTTCCAATCCCGTCACTATACTTCTCTTATACATTATGTATATAAGGACGGTATAAATACATGTAATTGGCCCAATGCCGAATTTTATTTTTATTAAATCATCTTAATAATATTTTTCTGGTAGACAATCTGAAGATGAATTCCGAAGTTCAACATTCCAATATCTAAAATATTTTTAAATTTAGTAGGATAATCCGTTGCTACGTTGTAATGCATTTTGTAGGTGAGATTGTCATATGATGAAGGTGTATAAACTTGCATAGCAGATTCTTTCTCATTCGCCCACCTGTAGCATTTATGCCGGGACACATGCACACTACGCACATATTCCGAACAATATCAGTTATTATACAACCACTCATCGAAGAATCCCCTAACAAAATGCAATTTATTTACGATATATTAGATCCCCTCTAATCAGAGGTATCTAATCCACGACAGTAAAACTCACTACCTTTTGAATCAAGAATAATAAATAAATAACTTCCTCCAAAATACCAGGGATTATCAAAGACATAAAATTTAATTTTCAGAGATATTGAGTTTTCGTCAATTTGACGGCATTTTCAAAACGTTACAAAGTTGCACCGTATTTCCTTTCAAAACTTTTGCTTTAACGAAAAGCGAATATTTTGATATCATTTCCATCGAGCTTTCATAGAACGATTGTGGTTTGGATAGAATTGCAGTAAAATTAGTAAATTTTTTAATGTTAAAATGATATAAACTGCATATAATATATATCGAATGCGACATAAAACAAAAGATTTGTTTGGAATTGGAACAGCCAACCACAGCAATGCGTTTCCTCCAACGAGTACATTAATTTATACTAATGTCTAAATTGGAAAATATTTGTTTCTACATTTTATTTTGCACGATATTTCCAGGAAATTCTGTGCTAAAAATCTTGAAACCTATATATATTTGTCGATGCATTATCAATTATTGAAGCTTACATTTTCCTATGAACTCTATGAAAATTTGCTTCAAAAAATTGAGTTGCATCAGAAATATTAAGAAAAATGTATTATAACTCTGATTTTTCTGATGCTGTGCCAAATAGAGCACTGTACTAAACGCTATATACAAATAGTAAATCATTTTCCTGCTCCTCTAATCAAAAAGTTTTCATATAAGTAAATGAATCCAATACTATATCAACACGAAACTAGAACAAAGCTTTATCAAAGCTTTTATTCAATACAAACAGCCAGTCTTCATATTATCTCATACGTCAAGTTAACAATCAAGATAAACACTCCTCCATGTTTGGAACCCAGTCTGCAGGAGTCTGTATTGACACGCTTGGAATATCCTCTGCCATTGCCAGTCACGCACCTCAGCAAATTAGGTCGGCTTTTATTTGAGCAACATGTTACCCTTCATTAAAGAGCATTTTCTGCTCACCACAGGAGTTTTCTACAAATATTGGCGAAAGGTACCGAGAGGCTGCGCCGACGAAAACAAAATAAACTTTTAATAGGAAGGTTTAACTATTATATTTATACTAACTATACTGCTATTAGATTTCAGAAAGTATACGGGAAACCGATTTCGTTATCGTAACGGGGTAGTGTAATTTATTACTTAAACTAGAAACATCAAAAATTGTAGAAGTGTCGAAAGCCCAGACTGACCGGCTCATCCGAAGACATAGAGCAGCAAGGTGGGCGGCCAGGTATGTAGAAGTGTGTAAAAATTGTAGAAGTGTATCCACAATCATAGAAGTGTGTCCACAATTGTTGAAGTGTGGTAATTGTAGAAGTGAGGAAATATTGATCGAGTTTATACACCGAGAATATATATATTTCTTATTAAACGATTGATAGATGTATTCCGTATGTGATCAATATGACAGTTTGAGTACCAGCGAACATCAAAAGAAATTAGAATGTAGGTATAAGTACTACTTGGTTTCCATAACTATGTTCGTAACATTCATACCGTAACAGAAAAAGTTAACTTGATATTCCAACTGAGCAGCACAGAACGCGCGTTAAATTATTTCACATCTGAATATATCAGTGGAACAGAAATGGCCATGTAACACAGAATCCACCAATAAGTTGCGACTATAAACTTAACAGAGGGTACAGCGATAATACCATGTTCTATAACTATGACTATAGCTCAATCCGAACTAAATCTTTCAATTTGAAAACAGCACGTGGTATGGCTGATACACTTTCAAAACATTTAGGAGCAGAATGATGCACTAGATAGTGACGGTAGCTTTTAGATCGTATCAGTATCTGGATATTAATTGCTTTTAAATTTTAAAAATTCGTTAAAATGTCTAATTAAAAATTTGTAAAATGGTCTTTGAGGTGTATTAGAAATCTCAGAGCTGTAAGTGCTGTAGATATCATGTGGCATCACGGACAAAAATACAGACAGATTCTTACTTTTATTATTATAAATAAGTAAGTAAAATATTTTTAAGTTAGATAAACTTAGGCTATTTTTGCAAACATGTATATTTCAAGTATAATTTATACCAATACCGTACAAAAGATAATCTCTATATTCCGTTGCGTGTTAAGTAGAATTCAGTTTATACACATACATGTAATTAGTCTGTGCACAGATGTAATTTGCTCCCGATTCAATTGCCTGCTTTTCTGTTTCTTGCATTTCAGCGTCACGATTCCTGCTGTATTTCGTCACAGAAACAGCCTCACCCCAGCAAAAATTCAAATCCATTACTGGTTAAGGTTCAGTTCCTGTACCTCACTAAATTTGAAATATAAGTTCCATCTAAAATAATTCTGACTGATGAACAAAAAATAGAATTACTGGACAACGGCAAAAATTTTCACATTTTCATACTACACTAGTGAACTTCGCCCCCTTTTTGTTGACGTTAACCAATCCCTGTGGCAGTAAATTCCTAGAAATTTTACGATCCAGATGTCATTCACATCCAATAGGGAAAACTGTATGTGAATGCATAACTCATTTTACGAACTAGTTAGCGGGCAAACAAGCGATAAAAGAGTTTCTTGCAGTCGAATAGGCGGAATCAAAATGACCACCAAAAATGAATTGAATGAAAATAAGGAATGATATAGTGAAACGGTCAGTTAAAGTAAGTTAAGCGAAGTTATTCTGCGTAGCAAGAACGATACCTTGCTAGGAGTTGTTACAAGAGAGATAGGGAAATAAATTTAAAAATATGATGTGGACAGCACACGACTTACGCTATAGACTCAAATTCAATTTCTCTGTTTTTCTTTAATATTTGAGTTTAATTCCACAAAATAACACTCAAAATTATTTGGAATGACACTAAATTTTGACTTAAAATTCAGTTTTCATTTGGTAACTGGGCGTACCTTCAAATTCGGCGTTGTAAATATGCGAAAAAAACTAAAATATCTCTAGAACGACTGGTCCTAGAGCAATGGGGTTGGTCTTATTCTTTACATCGTCAAACATTACGTATTAAACAGACATTTAATGAATACATTTGAGCATTTGTAGTCTTTTAGTTTAGATGTCGGCTATTTTTGCGGGCCACTTTGCAAAGAAAAGAAAGGCAGGTTCCTTTCTTTCCGACTCGTGCCAAAATCTAATCAAACCAGGGTGACCCATGAGTGACTTATCTATTAAATTTTGTAAAATTTGGTCAATTAGTTATTTTTGCTGGAGTGGATACATACATTGCACAGCTAGACATATATACATTCACCCACATAGACGTCATACTAAAAATATTTTTTCGTTTTCCAGAGCAGTGGTCAACCAATGGTCCGCAGACCGGTGCCGGCCAACGAAAGAGTTCGTCCGAATCATGTAGCTGTTATATTGTTTCGAGGCGACCGGGACACTGCACTCGACAACAAGCATGGCGAAGTGTCTGGCCGCCTAGTAGCAGTATCGAGCCAGGTCGTCTGTCACGTTGCAAAAATTATTATTTTATCGTGCTCGTGCTTATTGTTTTCCAATACTGTGTTGTGGTATTTCTGAAAAAATTATCTCGTAAAATTTGAAATCTTACAAAATGGAGACAAAAATGGTTAAACAGTCTTTTAACCTTCTTTAGTAGAGGCAAGGACACTATTCAGGAGAAAAGTAGTCATAGTACCGAAAGTATGCGATGTACTTGTGCTTCAAGTTTAGAAGAAACAAAGAGAGATACATATGTTAATAGTTCGGAATGTACAATACAAACCAAAAAAAAGAAAAGAGTAACAGTAAACTATCCGCACGCCCTTGGTGTGTGGTATGTTTCGAAATTCTGTCAGATGAGGATATGAAACCTTCCAAATTTGTTCATCATTTGAGTTCGAAGCATACAGATTTTATTGATAAACTACTGGATTTTTTTTAAGATTACGTGACCAGATGAAAATTCAGAAAACTCAAATGAAAATAATGACGACTAGTGGCAAGTCGCTGCTTCAAGCATTTTATTTAGTGACTCTTCGAATAGTTAAAACGAGAAAACTGTTTAGTGTTGGTGAGGAGTTAGTAACGCCTTGCATTTTAGAAGTCGTACGAGGAATTTTGGGTTCTCAAACCACTAAAACGCTAGAGGCTATATCGTTTTCGGACACCACCATTCTGAGGAGAATTGTTGACATGGCCACCGATATTGAAAAACAAGTTATAGAGGAGATAAAAAAATCGAGCTGTTTCGCGATTCAACTTGATGAATCAATTGATGTGAGTAACCATGCCATCCTATTTTGCTTCGTGGGGAACAGTGAAGATGGAGACTTAAGGGGAGAACTTCTTTATTACTTTGACTTACCTGGATAGATCACTAGAACGTGAGATATTAATTACGCCTCATGAGTATTTTTAAGCGCAGTGTTTAGACTAGAGCAAATGCACCTGAATGTGTACGGACGGTGCTGCAAGCATGACTGTTCACTCATTGTTTGATCCAGCGGGAGCAGTTAGCTGCTAAAAAGCTTTCTACTGAACTAAACATTGTGATGAATGATGCGGTGAAGATCATTAATAAAACTAGCACTCGAGCTATAAAATTCAGACTGTTCGCGACATTGTGAGAGATCGTGGACTCACGCCATCAACATCTCCTTCTCTATTCCAAGTAAGGTGGTTATCGAGAGAAAGGGTTCTTGCATGCCTTTTCGAACTATGGGAAGGAGTAAAGCAATTCCTGTGAGAACGAAATTCTGACCTAGTAGATCCTTTGTTAAACGAGGAATAGATGGCTAAGCTTGCGTATATAGCGGACATATTTAGCCTTTTTAACGAACTTAATATTTCTCTTCAGGGGTCTGGCATAAATATTTTTACACTGAGAAATTAAATGGATTCGTTCAAAATGAAGCTGGCTCTTTGGGAGAGTCGCGTACAAGAGGAAAACATAGACATGTTTCCACTTTTACAAGATGTTTTTTATTGCTGCTGATGTCAACTATAAAGTCAGATTCAATATAATAAGTAAACATTTAAGGGCGTTAGCTGAAAACTTCTTGAATTATTTTCCTGAAAATGAAGATCCTCGTAAACGTAACCAATGGATTAATAAAACATTCTTGGAAGATAAAAAATCATGAGCACTTGATTCTCGTGAAAGAAAAAGCTGATCGAGTGATCTTCTATTATTACTCTGGTGTCCAGACATAAAAATGCAATCACTGTCTCAATTTTGGGCACTCGAAAAAGAATCTGGTTTATAAAACTATCAAATTGTTGGTCTTTTTTTCGACTCCCTATTTGTGTTAAAAGAGTTTTTCAGCTATGTCAGAAATAACAAGAAATATCAATCATTCATAAAGCATTTTATTATGAAACACTATCCAACTGCAATGCAATTTTATTTAAACATCTCTAAAATGCGGTACATTCAGCGGTAATGTTTTTTTTTAATTATCACAATACTACATTAATTTATTATATTTGAAAACTTAAAACTTCATAGAAAAAAATGAACTTTATTCAAATGACGTCATTGAAATATAAATTGCCTGGTTAAAATATCTCTGAAATGTGATAATATTTTTAAAATTATCACAATACTACAATAATTTATTGTATCTGAAAATTTAAAACTTTATCGAAAAAAATGAACTTTATTCAAATGACGTCATTGAAATATACATCGCCTGGCTATCTATGTAAAATCTGTAAATATTTCAGTCATACACTTTTATTCCATTCCTTTCATTCATCACAATACTACAATAATTTATTTTATTTAAAAACTTAAAACCATAGAGGTACAAATAGTTTAACTCTATGCTTAGAACTTCATCGAAAAAATCGTCTGCTTCTCTATGTAAAATCAATTTAGGTTTCATTCATATCAGCTATATTACAGACTCCAGAGCTGAATAATTTTGCGTTAAAGAAATTCAGCAATTCTTATACAACTCATCCTACACCTTTATTTGTTTACATTCTCTATAAGTGGAAATTAGGCTTCGTTGTGGAAATAATCAAAGTTTGACGATCATTTAAACTCAAATATATTGCGTAATTGCGTTGTTTCAGCATGTAGATACACAGAATTTAAGTAAAAATAAAGCGGTTTTAGGACGGATACAACACTAAATATAAATTAAAAAGAACTTTAAAAATCACGATTTTGACACAAGATGGATGCCATATTTTATTTCGAAGTGGATGACGTGATCTCTTCATATGATATGGGTTGAAGACCCAGACCGACCGACTCGTCGATAAGGACATGAGTAGCCATTTGGTCGGCCGGACATATGATATGGGTGTAATTATTATTTTAATTTTAATTTAAAAACTACAGAATATATTTTGCTCACATTTTTGTATATATATTATGGGATAATTTGAATATTTCCTAAAACTTTCGAAGCAATTTGTGAATTTTAAATCCGCTTAAAAAATGTTTGAAAAATTAGGTCCCATAGGGCTCAATGTATTTCATTTTGTCAACCAAGGTTCAATCCAAAACTAATTGGGTGTTATTATTCATTTATACTCCCATAGGTTCCACAGACCGTCTGACCAACATACTAAAATTTCATTTTGATAAAGTCATTTTTACGACAGTTATCGTGCAAACGGACAGACAGACAGAATGAACAAAGTCATACCCACTTTTCAACTATGTTGTAAAGTGTTAAAAACCAAACAGAGAAATTGAATGGATGTTAATGCAGCGCCTCTTCTCTCCGGACTAACGCTGCAGCCACGTATATCAAATTTTCTAACAAAGAAGCATCGCGAAATATTTCTCTTATTTTCGCCGATCCGCAGGTGTAAAAAGGTTGAAGAACGTTAATCTAGAGGTCCAAAAACGTGTAGATTCGTAGAAAACTCGAGTTGCGATATTAGATACGATCCCAATACTTTCCCTATATACATCACGATGTATTGTAGGGAAAGTAAAAATTGATGACTACCAGCCTGCTCCACACTACACATGAACCATAATTACAATTCAATAGTATTGCATACATTTATTGAGATCTACTATGAATTACTTGTTCCCTTTCATTATATAAAAATAATTAATTATATATATCTTTGTACTAACTTTCAGATAAATAATACAAAAATTATATATATAAATTATATTAGTGATTAATCTAAGTGCCTTGCTTTAGTAATTGTTCTTTTTTATTAAAAAAGCATGAACACGCAAATTGCAAGTTATGTGAGTTGTAAAGGGCGGAAAGTTTTAGACATCAAGACACTCAGATCTTATGAATACACAACCCCTTAACTAAAATTGCATGGCAGGTTCTACGAAACAGCCTCGATTTCAGAGTTTTAAGGCCCAGCACCGATCTCCACGGTCTTTCATTCCAACATAATGTAAAATAATGATGTACAATACCCATTGTTTAAGGTTTGTAACATTGGATTGTACTCATTTTTGGCGCATTTCTGGTTGTCAACATGCTAAACTATTTCGAAATACCAAATTAAATTGTAATTTGCACATACCTAACATGATCATTAGAAATATGGCTTGTATCCGCTAAGCAATATATTTCACATATAAAAGATTCTAATAAATTATTCTCAATGTGAGTCAAATTATTAATTTGGCATCATTTTTTTTTTTAATTTAGCGATATTTTCGTCAATTTGCGTCATTTTTGAAATATTGGCATGATCATTTTCGAAAAATGAAAAATGCTAGTAAAATGCTCTTTTGTAAATGGCAAATAAATATAGAAGTTCATTTAAACACATATAGACATTCAATGCTTTAAAACGAAAAAATATATTACATTACAAAAAAAAAATTGCGTAAAATTATGCAAGGAAATGAAACGTATTTCAGAATAAAGGTATTTAATAAAGAAGCCATATTCATAACAGAAACTAAATGTTCAAAGTTAAAACTTGTTAAAACTTATTGTCTTATTTTTTTTCCCAATGCTTTGAATGTCAGCATTTAAAACAATTTTTTAGAAAATAATACAGACATTATTCAAACTATTCTATGTATACTAATGTCAAACAATAGTTTCAACCCATATTCAATTATTCTTTAGAGGAAGTATAAGTTTTTGAAAATTCCTTCCAAAGCATAGCGAGCATGTTAGGTATAAAAAGCATATTCGTCAATCCCAATCTGATCGTCACAAAGCAGTCCTACGCTATTCTGACAAGGTAAGGTAATTGCCAAAATCTCTCGGTACACAGTGATTACAAATTTATTTTCACAACGAATGACCAGCATATCCAGGAAAAAAAAGAAATGCATTACATTCTAATTCATATATAAAAATTAACATAAGTATAAATGGAATTCATAATCGTATTGCATACAAGCAAGAAAGTGCTAAAATATTCACCCCTTCTCTACCCATGAAATGATCCATGTGGTGAAGGAAACGCCTAAACTATTTATTTTCAACGCTGACTTCCCAAATTATTGTATTTCCCAAAACTTAAAATTCGTTATTATATTTTTAATTAAGTACATTTATGAAAAAAAAATAAATGTGAAATGATCCATGTGGTGAAGGAAATACCTAAACTATTTATTTTCAACGTTGAATTCCCAAATCATTGTATTCCTCAAAATTTAAAATTCACTATTATTTTATTAAGTATATTTATTAAAAATAAATAAATGTGAAATGATCCAGGTGGAGAAGGAAATGTCTAAACTACTTCTTTTCAACGTTGAATTCCCAAATTATTGGATTCCCTCAAATTTAAAATGCATTATTAATTTTTTAATTAAGTATATTTATTAAAATAAATAAATGTGAAATGATCCATGTGGTGAAGGTAATACTATTTATTTCCAAGGTTGAATTCCCCAAAACTTAAAACTCGTTATTATTTTTAAAAACTGATATACTGAACATATTTTTTAATTAAGTATATTTACATAAATAAAGCCTTATTTATATAATGGCAAATTCGATAATTTTGTACAACTCAATTTTACCAGACATCTCACTTGCTATTTATCCATCATCTTCCTTAAACATTCATTCTTAAAGCAACTGAAGGTGATCAAGGAAGGATGATCAAGGAATTCAGTTTTGGGATTCCCTGGGCTAAGAAAAATCCCTGCTTTTCCCTCCTGAGGAAAATAGGCAGGGATAGAAAAGAGATTTTTGAAAGTAGAATTTTTAAGAAAGATAGATATGAAGCGAACTCTGCGAGGGCAGCGAATAGAAGGCAAAGTTTCCCGCCCAGGAACCCTACCAAAATTTGTACAAAATTTTTCTTTAAAATAATATATGTGTAAACCCTGCTAAGCTAATAAACTGGATTCCTCTTTAATTTTCAGCAAATATTATTTTACCCAAAACAACAAATTTACTTTCTTTTTTTCAATAGATGTTTCCAGTCTTAAAGATTCTAAAGCATTAGAAATTAAATTTAGAAGATTATTAGTGTTTCTTTTCAAAACCCTGTGTGTGTCACCAAAAGTTATTACAACTAAACCATCCGTTAAAGCTGGAAGATAAAATAAATCATTATTGAGTGAAAATATTTCATTAAAGTATAAATTTCAAAGGAAGGGAGATCAAAACTGAACTTTGAGGAGAGCCTTTTGATGTAATTTTTTAATAAAAAATGTTTCTACGTTGAAATATATCGAACATGGGTCATTATACGAATAAATAAAATTTCAAAAAATTAGGGAATTTTAAAATTTTCAAAGTATAAAAGCAAAATAAGTAATTCAAATTTTCGATAATTCAAATTATCGAAAGCCTCTTTGACGTCAGTAGTTGTTAATGATGCGTATGACTTTTTACATTCTAATTTTTAAAGGGACGGTGGACGTTGAATTTTTTTTTATTTATTTATTGACTTAGAAACATGAAAATTTGTATAAATATTCTTCTTAACATTACTATATAAAATACCATTCAATTTTTTTTCAATTTTGTTATAATTTTGTATTTTTTTTAATTTAATGTTTTTTAACGAAAATTTGAAAATATTCCTTGTGTACCATTTGTTCACATATTTTATTCATTTTACATTATGATCACTCGAAAACACATTATGAACAAATTTGGGTATTCATTCTTAAATCCCTTAGAAAGTTATTTTTTTTAAATATTTTTCTGCATTAAAACTGAATTTTCATCATTTAATTGGGTTATTATTCACTTTTAATCACCTTAATAAAGTTCAGTTATAAAATGCATACCCAGTTTCATTAAAAAGTATGTAGTCTTCTTACCAAATTTTAAGTATCTCAAACAAAAATTAAGACGCATGGAGCATTTTAAAAATGCAAAACCTTTGAAAATTCCGTCTCGAAAAAAATGTATTTAACCTTTTGTTTACGGGTGGGATATCGTCCACCCCAAACGAAGAACCTCCCAAAAAGACAAATATTTGATATACCCTTTCCCAAACAGTTCGACCCCCCTTTGCAGACATTGGCGTCCATGGAAATCCAGAAACATTACACCTGAAACATTGCAAACGCCAATGTCTGCAAAGGGGGGGGGGTCGAACTGTTTGGGATAGAGAATGTCAAATACCTGTCTTTTTGGGAGGTTCTTCGTTTGGAATGGACGCTGTCCCACCCGTAAACAAAAGGTTAAATGTGTAAAACAATGTTATATAAAAAAAAAAATTCAGTCGATTTTTGCTCATTTCAACGTCCACCGTCCCCTTAATAACTTTAAACTAATATATAAGTGGCATCGTCACAATATAGCAACTCAAGAAAATATTATACTTTAAATGTGCAAATATAGTGTAGTATAGTACACATTTAATATACTATAATATCTCGTATGTGTATTATACAAGTATTAAACTATAACGATGTAAAGTTTCAACTTTCTAAGTTACTGGGGTCTTCTGGAGGAACTGGAACGACTTTTCGCTACTCCACCCCCCATTTTCTTAGCCCTTCGCTGGGGAATCGAATATTCGGCTCCGTTAGATTCTGTCTCGTGAAAGATAATATACGGGTGCAAAGTTCAAGCTTCTAGATCACCGGAGAGTCGTCAAATAGGCTTGAAAACATTGTTAGGAAAACCTCATTTTCATTGCCCCAAGGGTGTGGTTCGGAAATCCGGTTCAGTTCAGTTTCTTCTCAAAGTCCATACTATATGTGTGCAAAAATCTAGTCTTCTAGGTCACCGGGGGATTTAAAAGAATCTAAAAGGACACAAACACGTTTGACAATTATTATATAGATATTAAGTTGGAATAAGCGTCCAACATAAGGAATTTCATTTAAATGAGAAATTTATAGACGGGACGAAAGTTCTTTCAGGTGTCAAAGAACTTTTCAACCTTCA
This sequence comes from Amaurobius ferox, assembly GCA_951213105.1. Lineage (NCBI taxonomy): Eukaryota > Metazoa > Arthropoda > Arachnida > Araneae > Amaurobiidae > Amaurobius > Amaurobius ferox. The sequence goes on from OX578140.1 coordinate 15,272,809, forward strand.
AAATATGTATTTTTTTTTCAAGAACCAGAAGGCACCGTCTCCTACTAGATAACACTAGCTATTCCACGAACTCGCCTCGAGTGTCAGGAGCCTGCGCCCCTACTTGCTAATACTCCATAAACTTGCTTCAATGCTCTGTCGCGCCGTCTGCTTCACAGACTTACTACGCCCGTTTGGGGCCCATCCATGACCCGTTTGCACACACGAGCTCCCAGAGCTCTCTTTCAACACAACCGGCGCGCACAACCGCTCTCATGACCCCTACTCGCAAACCCGGAGCTCAAATGTCGGAGACCCCAAGCCCCTTCTGTGTCGCTAACTAATCGTCAGAGATCTTTTCGCGAGCCTTTTCGCAGCGTGAACTAAACAGGCAGCCGTTGGGATTTTGCCTCTTGTTCGCTGACTCTCACCAAAACCTACGGAACTCGCTATTTTACTCCGACCGTGTAGTGGGCGTGAGCACCCGTGCCCAACCTTATACCGCCAGCTTTTGGACCCTCGCCAATCCCGCCACCTGTTGGACCCGCCACCTGTTTGCTGCCTCTCACTCACCATAGTTCGCTTCGCGAGTCGTTTCGACCAATCTGCTATGCAACAATTGTAAAAAACCTAACGTGGGCAGCACATGACTTTCCCTGCAGACTTATATCCACGTTATCTACATTTTAATTAAATTTAATTCACTTTTAATTCAATTTTCGTTCTCGTTTGGTAACTAGACTTATTTTCAAAGGTGGCGTAGAAAAAATACGAAAAAACTAAAATATCTCGAGAACGGCCAGTCCTAGTGTAATGGGGTTGATCTTATTCTTTTCTTCGTTAAAAATTACGTATAAAACAAGAATTTAATGGATATATTTCAGCATACATAGTTTTTTATTTTAGATTTTGTCGATTTTTGCGGGCCATTTTGCAAAAAAAGGCAGGTTATTTTTTTCCGAATCGTACCAAAATCTAATCAGCACCAGGGTGACGCACAAGCAACTTATCTACTAAATTTTGTGAAATTTGGTCTATTAGATTTTCAGCTAGAGTGGATACAAGGTTTTGATGGCCATTTCACAAAAAAAAAGGCGGGGTTTTTTTAATCCCGAATCGTACCCAAAACTAATCAGCACCAGATTCGCCCACAAATGACTTACCTACCAAATTTTATGAAATTCGGCCAATTAGTTTTTTAGTTAGAGTAGATAAAAAATCTGCACAGACAGACAGACAGACAGACAGATAGACAGACAGACACACACACACACACACAGTCGTCACACCAAAAATAGTTTTTTTCGTATTCTAGAGGTCTCGAAATGTGTAGATCCGTCGAAAACTCGAGTTGCGATTTTCGACATGATTCCAATACTTTCCCTATACATTATCATGTATTGCAGGGAAAGTAAAATGTAAATTTCAGTCACATTTTCTCAGTCGCGGGTGCGCACGTGATTTTAAATGTAAATAAATTAAATGATTTCAAACAAAGTCAGTTAGCATGCTCGAACAATAGTTTTATGCCGTAAACATTCACAGTAAAACACATTGCTGTTATTAAATCAATCGTTATTGTTCATGACAACAATAGTTGCGAATTGCTGTTTATAAGAATCAACAGTAATGCATATCATCTTGTCCATCTACGGTCTCACATTATTAGGCTATATTTGAAATTTCAGATCTGTACGTTTTGTCGGCTATTCGTAATAAAGTGGCCAAAAATTGCATCACGTTTTTCTAATATAGAGAGATAAAAATAAGAATCAAAAATAAAACATATTGAATTCAATAATAATTGCATTTTAACCGTAATTGTTCATGCCAACAATAATTACAAAAAGCTATTTTTATAAGGATTAACAATAAGTCCATCTTCCACACTGTCCTAAGCTTACTAATTTATGTTGAAGTAAAGCTTAGAATTAAATATATATTTATACTTTTAATGTTTTAGCGCTTCAATCACTCAGTCTTCGGCCATTTTTGTGACGTTTCTACCAGCAACCAATGACAAAGAAGTTGTAAATCGGCTCAATCTATTAAATATTTGCCCATACTGAAGATTACAGAAGTGCATGAAAAATAAAAATAAAAATGTATAGAAATACAGAAATGCATGAAAAATAATTGCAGAAGTGCATGAAAAATAGAATAACTCATAAACTAAATCTAAATTTTAAAAAAAAAGGACTCCATCTTACGAAAATTCAACTACGTATGTAGTATATGCTTTTAAAAATTCGTTGTCTTGCTATTGTTAGTCCATTCAGCAAGCGAATTCGGAGCTCAAATATTGTTTCTTTGATATTGACATCAAATATCTCTGAAACTGAGTATAAATAGAAAAATAGTTACATCAGCGTGTTCCCCTAACATTTCTCTACAATTGTACCAAAATTCGTTACGAGACAAAAGAATTCAGGAGCCGCGAAATTGTCATACAACTGCTGTGGCCCCAGCTATTCCTTTTTTAATACAGGGAGAAATAAATAAAGACTATAAACTTTTCTGAACATTTAGAATAATTCAAATGAAGAAAACCTCTATAATTACTATAGTTATATCCCAAAATGCCTCAGCTTATATATAGAAAAATTTATTAAGAAATAACAAAAAGTCGGATTTTTTAATATGTGGTTTTTTGACCTTACGCAAAAATAGCTCTAAAATTTCTCAATATTTTTAATAGAATTTTAAGAGTATACAATGTATGTTAGTCTCTATAAAATAATCCTAAATGTTTTCATGTTTTCTTGTTAAAAAAATATAAATGTTCTCTAAATACAAGTTTTTCATAAAAATATACATTACTCTATATTATTTTTTTAAATTGTTAATTGAAAGAAAATATACATTTCTCAGTTGAAAGAAAATATTGTTTCTAAAAATATACACTATATAAAATTTAAAATGTTGAATATGAGGAATTGTTTTCACTTTAAAACATTTTAAGATTCTTATGACGCTTTAAGTCCTATATGTATTTTTATGTTCTGCTGTATATTTTATTTTACTTTTTACAACCATCTCCCACTTTGACGCAATTCAAAGCATTATACTGGACAGTTTTACAGTATTTAGGCACAATAATACAAATGTAAGAAACAAATTTGATGTAGATATTTGTGAGATTTGTGGAAAAATAATAGTGTGCTACTGTCTTCTATAATATGTTTTTTTAAAGACATTCCGTTTCCATAATATTGTCATAAATAATGCATGGAAATTCTCATTTCTAAATCTGGCTCTTTTAAACAGACAATGGTGAATATGTTTCAAAAATTAGTCTAATGGTGAGTAGGAGTTACCAGTGAATCTCTTTCTTAATGCAGAAAGAGAAGATAAAAAGATAATTTCCCTTTCGAATTCTGAGACAATTATTCGGCATACACAAAGCAGTGTTAAAAGAGAACAATGAAGCCTATACCTCAATAAATTTTAGATATAATAAACTAGTGTTCGACAATTAGTTTGCGCCGCGGGAGTTTCTTGACAATTGGTTTGCATCCAGATGAGGAAGTGTCAATTATTTGGAAAGGAAGACAGGTATTGTTATGCAAGTTATTTATTCAAAGAACGACAATAAATACAAACATTTTTAACATGGTTACGTGATCTTAAGCATATACTTACATTATACTATGTCAGACATGGACAAATCCTGTAATCTAGGTCCAGTATTTTTGTCTACGCTATAACCATTTCCAGAAAGTTTGTTTGCACCCCATAATTTTTTAACCAAGCAATCGTACGTAAACATTTGCTTTAACTTAAGAAATTAAGCGATTATCAAAACCATATGACATGTCTGCGGTCGCAAGATACAGATATACAAAAGGATTCTGCCTTGGCGACATTTTGCCTTTTCCGACCGTGATATTATTTCAACGGATGGGCCTATTAATAAAAAATCCCTTTCCAGCAAAACCCCAGCCATGGGAGAGAGGTCAATGGAACTTTCACCAGGTAGGGTTCGAAATGGACCTGAGTGAAGCCTGTGAGTGGTGCAAGTGTGGAAGAGTCTATGAGTGGTGCAAGTCGCGGGACAAAAATAGAAAAATTACATTGGTGTTCAAAATTATCTTTACATGCATAAAAACACTGATTTCTGAATTCATGTTCAATACAAGTGAATGAATATGTTTAGGGGATATATGTATCACCATAACACAGAAATACAGACTGAAGAATCAAGTATGAGTGCATACGATACAAAACTAATTATGAAACAATTAAAATTGTAAGAAGGTGCGAGAAGGAGATTTCAGAAAAAAATTGAATAACAGCATGAAATCGCTTTGTGATTTCTATATGAGTTAGGGGAGATCGCACTCCTTATTAAAGTCAAAATTTGCATTTGCTTCGAAGTTATTATTTTTTTATAAAATCTTGTCATACATTGTTTCAATTTCAATTGTTTCATAATTCGTTTTGTATCGTATGCACTCATAATCAATTTTTCATTTTGTTTTTATGTACTATGATGCCATGTATAACCCACCTCCCACACGTACCACTACCGCCACAAAAAATACAATCAGTTATATTGAACATATGTTGATAAATCAGTGCTATTTTGCATATGCAGAAAATTTTGGGCACCAGTATACTTCAGTTAATATTAATTTACGTTTTTATTACATGTACTTTTAGTCCCATCACTAGAGTAAACAAATGGTGCTGAGTAATACGTATTCTCTTATTTTCTCTTTCTGTTATCTTGAAATTAAAGAAAATTAAGTACTAAAAAATTCATTTATCAATATGTAATATGGCAACCTATAAGATTGTCGCCCAATTTTTTATCCGGGATCGAAGTAGAGTCCTGTAAAGATCAGGTTTGGCCAGATCCGTATTGAAAAATCTGATGTGGGCAACACATGACTTTCCATATATAATTAATGAATTTACTACTTTTACAGTAAAAAAATAGGTTTTTCTTACAGTATATACTAATATTCTTTCCATGATATTGAATTTTAGACAATGAGTCGTCATTTTCATTGATTTAGCGTCATTTTTATCCATTTTGCGAGATTTTCATTAATTTGGCAACATTTCAAAAAGTCACCAAGTTGGCGACATTTCGCCAAATTCGTCGCCAAAATCTCGCCAAGCGTTATGCACTAAGAAATAAGTTATTCTTACAGCAGATAAATGATTATTGGCGTTCAAAGTATTACTCAAAGTATCTTTTTTCATGAATGGAACGAGCTAGATCCACGAGAATGATGTCACCCAATTTATCGCATGGTTTTACATATGAAAAGTGAACATGTTTCTCATTAGGAAATATTTTTTTTAATTTTATATGACTTTTTGATAATATTTTTAAAAAATATACAATATCTCGAGAACGGTCCATCTCAGTGTTCTAAAATTTATGTCAATCGTTTTCTAATGAAAAATTACATAAGAAATGTCTATTTGCGTAACTTTATTAGTGGTTTTGATTTTTTGACGATTTTTTCAAAATTTCATTTGAAAATTTAGGGGGGTTCTGAACATTCGATTGCGTATAAAAACAATAGGCTTCCAGTGTATACGGATTGTGATTTTTGTACCAAATTTGGTTCGAATCGGTCCATTCGTTCGTCAGTTATCGTCTCCACAGACTCACTGACACGCACACACACACACACACACACACACACACACACACACACACTGACATCACTTCAAAAATGTTTGATTCGTGATCAGGGATGCTTGAAACGTGCTCTCCTGTCGAAAACTCGAATTCGAATTTTCGATCCCGTCACAATACTTTCCTTATACATTATGTATATAAGGAAAGTAAAAATGTAGGGACCCGAAACCCGACCTGCACTCGCAACAACGTGTTTTGGATCGACACATTACAGTTCGGGTACACGTTGCGGGTTCTGGTTACCTCACCACGAGAGTTTTGCTCTTCAAAATTCTATTCAGAACAGATGTTATATCTCTAAAACATGTGCGCATTTGTAAGTTTGAAACCTCCTTTAAAACATTAATCCAGCTGCTCTCATTAAAAAAAAATCTGATGTGGGCAACACATGACTTTCCTTATATAATGCAATGAATTTACTATGTTTACAGTAAAAAAATAGGTTTTTCTTATAATAGATACTAATATTCTTTCCACGATATTGAATTTTCGACAATTAGTTGTCAATTTCATTGATTTAGGGTTATTTTTATCCATTTGGCGAGATTTTCGTTAATTTGGCAAGATTTCAAAAAGTCGCCAAGTTGGCGACATTCCGCCAAATTTTTCGCCAAAATCTCGTCAAGCGTTATGCACTAAGAAATAAGTTATTCTTACAGCAGATAAATGACTATTGGCTTTCAAATACAAAAGTATTACTCAAAGTATCTTTTTTCATGAATGGAACAAGCTAGATCCATTGTTACCCAATTTAATGATGTTACCCAATTTATCGCATGGTGTTACATATGAAAAGTGAACATGTTTCTCAATAGGAAATATTTTTTTTTTTATTTTATATGACTTTTAGATAATTTTTTGAAAAATGTACAATATCTCGAGAACGGTTCATGTTAGCGTTCTAAAATTTATGCCAATCGTTTTCTAATGAAAAATTACATAAGAAATGTCTATTTGCGTAACTTTATTAGTCGTTTTGATTTTTTGACGATTTTTTCAAAATTTAATTCGAAAATTTAGGGGGGTTCTGAACATTCGATTGCGTATAAAAACAACAGGCTTCCAGTGTTTACGGATTGTGATTTTTTTACCAAATTTGGTTCAAATCGGTCTATTCGTTCGTCAGTTATCGTCTCCACAGACTCACTGACACACACACACACATACTTTCACACACACACACACACACACACACACACACACAGACATCACTTCAAAAATGTTTGATTCGTGATCAGGGATGCTTGAAACGTGCTCTCCCGTTGAAAACTCGAATTCGAATTTTCGACCCCGTCACAATACTTTCCTTATACATTATGTATATAAGGAAAGTAAAAATGTGATACAGTAGCCCTTAATAGCCCTAATTTACTTGTAGACCCACAAATCGACCCTCAGTTTGAAAAGAAAAGGAATCTCGACCCTGAAACCATCCTACAGGGTACCCGACCCGATGCAGGACTCTTAACTCGGAGATGCAAATTTAATGTGTTTAACCTGCAATAAAGGGTAATAGAAAGTAGCAAATATAGAATCGATAAAGTGTAAAAATTGGATGGATCGTGTTAGTTTTAATTTGTTATTACTTTCCTTATATTTATAATGCATAAGGAAAATATTGTGACAGGGTTGAAAATTCGAATTCGAGTTTTCGACGGGAGAACACGTTTCAAGCATCCCTGATCACGATTCAAACATTTTTGAAGTGATGTCTGTGTGTGTGTGTAAAAGTATGTGTGTATGTGTGTAAAAGTATGTGTGTGTGTGTGTGTGTGTGTGTGTGTGTGTCAGTGAGTCTGTGGAGACGATAACTGACGAATGGAACGATTCGAATCAAAATTGGTACAAAAATCACAATCCGTAATCACTGGAATTTATTTACTGGCCTATTGTTTTTATATGTAATCGAATGTTCAGACCTCCCCTAAATTTTCGAATAACATTTTGAAAAACTCGTCAAAAAATCAAAATCACTAATAAAGTTACGCAAATAGACATTTCTTATGTAATTTTTCATTAGAGAACGATTGACATAAATTTTAGAACGCTAACAGGAACCGTTCTCGAGATATTGCACATTTTTCAAAAAAATTATCAAAAAGTTATAAAAAATAAAAAAAAATATTTCCTATTGAGAAACATGTTCACTTTTCGTATGTAATACCATGCGATAAATTGAATGACATCATTCTCGTGGATTCGAAAAAAGATACTTTGAGTAATACTTTTGTATTTGAACGCCAATAGTCATTTTTCTGCTGTAAGAACAACTTATTTCTTCGTCCATAACGCTTGGCGAGATTTTGGCGACGAAATTAGCGGAATGTCGCCAACTCGGCGACTTTTTGAAATGTTGCCAAATTAACGAAAATCTCGCCAAATGGATAAAAATGACACTAAATCAATGAAAATGACGACTAATTGTCGAAAATTAAATATCTTGAAAAGAATATTATTATCTACTATAAGAAAAACCTATTTCTTTTACTGTAAAAGTAGTAAATTCATTATATTACATAAGGAAAGTCATGTGTTTCCCACATCAGATTTTTTATTGTTGCAAAGGAGTGAAGACAAAACTTTGAAAATGCTCCATTTATTTCATTACCCTATGGGTAATTTTAATAGACTGAGGAGTATATTCTGCAATGATACATTCATGCAAGCTAGAAATCTGTTCTAGAACCAAAATTACTATACCTCACTGAGTAATGATAGTAATGGTGATATTACTTTCCTTAGCTAAAAAAAAGTTTCCCTTTTTTATAAAAATTCCCTCATCAAATTCTCGACGATTAATTTAATTGTTGCGTACATACTCCACATTAACACATGATCAGTCAGCTGTCATAAAAATATATATTACTCCAGCATGTACGATATTTTGATTAATCTTCTTTCGATTTTAAAGTTATCCTAAATTTTCTTTATTACCATACATTTCCCGTTTGTTCAATTTTTACTTCAGAATTTCCCTGAAAGAGATAAATTTTCTCAACCTCACCCGATAGTTCCCGCATTTAGATTAGTTAATACATGTGCATATGCTGTCGAGTAAAAAAAATGACATTTTTATAACTGGAAAGTATACCCGTCATACGACGGAATTCTAAATTTACAAATCATTGCCCCCCCATTTGGCGTCATTTTTATCAATTTGGCGATAGATTTGGGATTGCTGTAGAATTTTCTGCTCAATTTGTAACCTATATGCTTCTACCTTTTCTTTTGGAATTTCTTCCGAAAGATCTTGACTTTGACGTGCTCGCCATCTTCCCACTCTTCCTCTGTTTAACCAACGTTTCTTTTCTTTTCTATCCTCTTCATTTTTTATTGGCCAACACGTTTGTGAAATAAAATTTATTTTGAATGTCGAAAACTTTTTTTTTTGTTCAATCTTTCTAAATATAAAATTAAATCTGCTGACATCACTCAAAGAAAAAAAATAAGAAGAACAGAAAAAGAAAAACACGAACCGAGTTTAAGCAAAAATTTAATTAGCTAAGAAGAACGCTCCGGTTTTTATATGAACACAGAATTCAAGCAGCAATGAACGTGGAAAGTCAATGAGTGATCGAAAAAATTTAGTGTTCACGTGGAGGGTTATGAAAAAGCTGTGGGTTAGTATCTAAATTGAAATGCTTATCCGTGATTGACATTGCTGTCAATGACGGATGTCAATCACTTTGTTTGGCAACATTTTGTAGCAGCGTTACTCATAGATAGATAAACAAACAGATAAATCAAGGTGTCTATATTATTTTTTTTTCAAGGCAAGTTTATCCCTACGACACACCTATGGTATTTCCCTAAGGTATTTTAAAGCACATTGCGACTTACAAAGCACATTGCTACATTCAAGATATTGTCGAAAAACTACTGTGCTCTTTATGCGAGCTTTTTATTTTGTTAAAAATTATCACTTTTAAATGCAGTCATGCTGAGAGATTACACTTTGATTTAAAATGTTAGCACTTTAAAGTCATAGTAAATTATATTAAGTACTTTATAAACATTTTTGGATTGTTTTTATATCCCCTATCAGCATAACCAATTCAAGAATATTTCACAAAATATCAACCGCTAAAGTGTTTAAAAATTTGATAGTTCACACTTATGTCTTCATTTTTTTTTTAATATATAATTACATTACATTAAGGCTTTATAGTTTTCATTCATATTTTCCCGCATATTATCATCGCCACGAATATCTAAAGAATGGTTGAAACTTATAATAAGCCCTTTTATTTACCTAAGTATACCAAAGTTTTGGAAATATCTAATGTTAAACATTTCAAATTCTACTGATCTTTTAAAGACAATTTGTTAATTATTTTTTTCATTATTCATTAATAAATTTAGTATCAGATATAATTTCTACCAAAAATAATTAAATGTATCGTAAGTTTTTTTTTTCTAATAACCAAATGCCACAACACATATTTTAAAAAAGATCGAAAATTCAAAATTTTAAATCCTCCTGGACCTTTCAAGAAAACTGAAGGCTTCATCCTAAAATAGTCTCTCTAACATGATCTAATATTTTAAAATTCTTCATTGTTGTCACTATACTGTTAGGTTCTAGTAATTACAAAATTCATACTCGAAGTAAATATGTTGAAGTAAATATGCCCAGCATTTCGCTAAAAGTACACATTATGAAAGTGTTTAAAACTCTCCTTATCTTAATATATAATTTTGACAGTCAGTTCAAATTGGGATTTAGTTATGTCGTACCGCAATACACCTTATTTTAGATATAAGGAATCAAAACCAGGTCAATGCGTTTCCTATACTAACTCATAGCAAAGTTGCTAAAAGAAATTAATGCGCTTATATTTTGTTGTATTCAACAAAATATAAGCGCATTAACACAGAGTAATCGAAAAGTTGAGCACATAAAATATTATAATTATAAAATGTACCGAAAAATTGCAATACTCGTAGATAAATTATTTTTTGGTTAGATGGCAATAATATACTCTACAAATCATATCAGATATATCGTCTGCTGTTTCCATCACGTCAAACGATCATTACAGACCTCTTTTTCATCAATTGAAGAAAATGGCATTCTCCAGAGGAAAATAATTTTTATTTAGAACTATATTTCTCTATCAATAAGTAACATACACCTTGTGCAAAGGATAAGGAACTTGAGCAACGTATATAAGCACAAATAATACAATAGTGTAGCCTACAGCAGTTTCGAGTATAGGATGGATCCTCTTCGTCAGTGCAAGAGAATCAACAAATCCTAAGTCCAAATGAGAAATGGGCGCAAATACGTAGAAGAAACAGGTGGGATTATATGCCCAAAACCCGGATTAAGAGCTCACTTGAGAAAGCCAATCGGAAAGCAGAATAAAGAGCAGTTCAACTAATTCGAAACGAGACGTAGGACACATGATTGGCTTCGCCGAAACACAACAGGAATATACCGGCAAGACGGATCAAATCCAATCTAGAATAAAGGAGGCCCAACAAGACGAAAATTAGGTTAAAGCGGCTGTCTCAAGTGAGCTCTTAATCCAGGTCTTGGGTATATAAACCCATGCCCTAAACAATTACAGTTTATCCTGAGTTAAAATGTAATGCCTGCCTGTTCTCGCTTAGTTTGAAACAAATCCAGAAAAGTTTGCAACAAACCCTCGAAAACGATTTACTAACCTCGTAAATATTGAGCTTTGGTTTTTAACTCATGGATGTTTCTAGTAAAACTCTCAAATGACACTCTCGTAAAAAGGTTTAAGAAATATTGCTTCAAGATTAAAAAAAAAATTCAGTTTGGGAAAATGCCCAGTTCTTTGATTGGAAAAAATATATATGCCATAATCTTCTAACATATTAACACAGCAGACAATATATTTTAGCAATACCTTACTGAAAAAAAAAATATTATTTCAATTTCTCAGACCATAAAATGATTTTAAAATTTGATATGCATGACTTTCCAATCACCCTGTATATGTGAATTTTATTTCGGAAATGAATACATTCCATATAAAAAGAGCGTAATCCAGCTTAATGTATTTTAAAAACGCTGTAAATATCACGGATTCGTTCTAGTACAAAAATTTCAATTATTTACCAGAAAGACAAAATAAAAAAAAAGTACTTACAGTAGTAGTAGACAGCAGCTCCGGTGGCTACAGCAAAAAGTAGTATACACACCACGGCGAAAACGACCGTCACAAGAAGTTTATTTTTTCTCCATCTGTCAAGTCTCGTTGTAGTGACGGATTCTCCTTTTTCAATCCACGTGCCGTTGGGTGTCATGGCGGCAGAATTTCTGTAGATCGAATACAAATGGTTTGAAACGTGTTATTATGTTGTATATTTTTCAATGTACCAATTATATTTAGGCATGGAATATATATATATATGGATTTATTATTCAATGTTGCTTTTTAATGTAATTTATAGCAAAAGGTATGCGTAAATATATCATTCAATTCTACATATTTAGTCTTTTAGGTGTAATTATTGTAAAACATCAACCAGCTATGTGAAGATCACCACGAAATATTGACACTGAATTTTGACTTGAGGATATCAAGCATGACTAAAATTTATCAAAGAGTAAATACTATAAGATATCATCTTAGATTTCATAGACATTTTAAAGTTATATTTAATGCTTTGGTCAAAGAACGTCTATAATCCCTTTGATTGGTAATATTTTTGCTAATCTGTTTATATGTTATATACCGAGATATATTCAGCATTTACACACAATAATCCGTCCAATACAAGTAGTACAATGTAATAGAAATATGTTGGAAATTGGTTATATATGCACAAATCCATACAATGTGAGGAAGTATAAATTTTCGATTTTGGTAATGATAGTACGAATCATTAAAAAATTAATTTATATTACAATTCACCAGTAATATTCTTCAAAGTAGTATGTTATAGTAATATGAATTTAAACACATTTAGATTATTGAAAAAGATCTTTGTCTTTACATTTTAATATTTTCTTTCCCAACAACAATACGTTTGTGATAAAGCTTATTGGCATGTAAAATTGTCATCTACTTTCATTTTCCATCAATATATCCAAAATGTTCTCATTAGCACATTTCGAAAATATCCATTTTAAATGTCACATTTTGTAAATTATAACTACCTCCGTAGTATGCAAAATGTTATAATTCCATAATTTGTGAAATTGAAACGCATGTTTAGCGACATGGATTTTTTTTCTTAATTTTTAACTATCAATCATGAAATTTGACATTTTCTAACACAAGAAAGGAAAAAAAATTCCAAAGTTGGACTTTCAACAATTATGTGATGAAATTATTCCTTAGTCCTAATGACAACTCTATTTGTGAATATTTCTTTTTTCAGTTTTTATCCACTCAACGTAAAAATTTCTCTCATAAGTGCGATGGTCGATACATTTTAATTACAAAAAATAAAAAATACGTAAAAGTTGAAAATACACTTTCTTGGGTTATGTTTTCTATTTAAACGAACAAATCATAACTATAAAATACTAGTGCATGTCTCAGCTATCAACTCGTTATCAATTTTCACTTGCTAGAAATAGACATGATGGCAATTAACACCTGACATTAATAATCTGTAATAACTCGATTCTGTAAATCCGACTCAAATCACAAATTCCCTTAATAAGGCGCAAATGTTGTCGTAAGTTTCAATTTACAGCGTTATGTATAGGGTATATGAATCTCTATTGTAAAAGCATGGTTTCCAAGCCGGCATGAATTCGTATAAAGCGGGAGAAACCGGGATGTTCCCTGATACACCATCTCATTGGATACTGGCAGCGTTGATGGGGGAGAAATCTTTGCAGACCGAACGGGATGTTGGGGATTCGATTGGTACTCTAGCGCCATCTATTTGTGTAATAAGGCACTAAATAAAAAATATTATTCTTGAATACATGGGAACAATGGAATTGTTGGACGGAATTTATTCCATGACTAAGCTTGATACAGAGATTCGTATAACATTTTTTTTGGCTGCCAGAGCAGTTATTGGTTTTAATGATGCTAATCTCTGTAATCAGGGCTGCCGACAGAGAATGGAGGGGAAGGGGAGGAAAGCAAAAGGATAGATTACATTGCATAGGGAGGCTTGGGGATGAGGATTTGGCCATATAAACAGTGTATATAGAAAGGTCAATAACTTTAATAAGGAATTTTATCAATATTAAGTATTAATATTAATAATTTGCAGTATATCTACAATTTGCAATAGATGAACTTATGAACTGTGGCCCAGCACAAGGCTCGAATCATCCACTTACAGTTTTCAAATGCAACATTATTATTTAATCTCCTTGAAATTGGATTATCATAATTATTAATGGAATAGTAGCTCCTAACGAGTCTAACAGTTCATTTCTTTAAAAAGATACCTGGCTCATTGCAGAAACTGTATACTAATCATATCGCCATAGAAATACAAAAGCAAGCATGTCAATCTATTTATGGTTTTATGAAGTTCAAAATAAAATGGCTGCTTACTTATATTTAGAAAGAAATTATATTTTTATTTAATTGAATTTTGACAATGTATTAAATCCATCTGGCCGTACAGTGTTCTCTACCCAGACAAAGTCCAAGACGCATATTTTCGGGGTGCCTGTGACACGTCGCTTAACCCCACATTGATAAGAGATGTCAGACCAGAGGTGGTGTGGAATAGAAATATGATTAGTCGGTTTCTTCGCTCCACTCCTGTGGGCGTGAGGATGCTATTTCCAGTTGCTAGTTGTGGTCAATAATTGTCAGTGTTCTCTAAAACGACTTTACCGATTTTCATGATTTTACTTTTAAAGGAAAACAGCCTTTGATAGAGTAAACCTATATTTACCCCATGCATTTAGTTATAAACAAAACACCATGACATATCAACATATATGTTGATATGTCACTTTAAAGCACATGAGCATTTAAATATTGAAATAATGACTAAGACAACCCGAACACAGAATTTGTATATAAGAAAGTATTCTGATTCATTCCTCGAAAACTTTGCAACAGTTGCAGTTGCTATTTAACAAAACCTGCGAATTTTAAAGAAAAAGGTAAAAAGATAAACCAGTTAATAAAATATTGGATGTATTTGCATTTACTTGCTTTACTTTGCTCACTTGTTACAGCGGCATGAAGAAATTTTCAAAATGTTTTTTTATACCGTTAGTGGCGACACGTCAAACTTCAAATCACTAAATCAACGAATTAAATGACAAATCTTTAAAAAAAAGATTTAAAGGTCACTTTATTAAAACCATCCTACAGACGTACAACAAATAATATTAAGCCAGAGCGCTTTCGAACAGCTTCATGCTCTTTCTTCCTCAGTGGCGATAGAATCAGAACAGATGCCAACGTGCCTAAATACAATCCAATGCCGTCAAGCAAAATTTGCATATTACAAAAATTGCTATCCATACAAAATTCTGAATCCATAAAACAGATTTAAAATTATAAAAGTACAAATCTCAAAGATAAATATTTTAAAAAACTTTTTAGAAAACATCGAATACTTCAGAACATTATTATAAATTAAGGTTACTGTGTAAAAGTTTAACACGCACGGCATCGAGAACGCATCGCCAGGCATAACTTCAGACTTGAACAGGGTCAAAATTACAAAGAGAAGTACGATATAAATAAATAAAAAGAGATTCGTAAAGTAAAATAGAGCGGGGGTTATTACAGCTGATCAAAAGAAAATAATTTTCAAAAAGGGGGCGAAAATTATCCTTAGTCACTAATTGAGCAAGGGCGGTCGTTTGTTTACCATTTTTTACGTCTCTAGCATGTTCAGACAAACGAATACCAATCGTACGTTTAGTACTACCGATAAAAGTTATAAATTTAGGGATAATGTTAACTTTAAAAGTCTTGCTGGGGTGTGTGTTGTACCCCTTCTTTCTCCGGATAATGTTTATAAATTTTATATAGGTAGTACTAAACGTACGATTGGTATTCGTTTGGCTGAACATGATAGAAACGTAAAAAATGGTAAACAAACGACCGCCCTTGCCCAATTAGTGACTACAGATAATTTTCGACCTCTTTTTGAAAATTCTTTTCTTTTGATCAGCTGTAATAACTCCTACTCTATTTTACTTTACAAATCCATTTTTATTAATTTATATCGTACTTCTATTTGTAATTTTGACCCTATTCAGGTCTTAAGTTATGCCTGGCGACTCGTTCTCGATGCCGTGCGTGTTAAACCTTTACACAGTTACCTTAATTTCCGACCTTCCATTCTGCTGCTCTAAGTCCTCGGACGAGCCGGTTGGTCTGGGCTTTCGACAGTTACCTTAATTTATAATAATGTTCTAAAGTATTTGACGATTTCTAAAAAGTTTTTTTAAATATTTATCTTTGAGATTTGTAATTTTATAATTTTAAATCTGTTTTATGGATTCAGAATTTTGTATGGATAGCAATTTTCGTAATATGCAAATTTTGCTTGACGGCATTGGATTGTATTTAGGCATGTTGGCATCTGTTCTGATTCTATCGCCACTGAGGAAGAGCATGAAGGTATTCGAAAGTGCTCTGGCTTAGAATTATTTGTTGTACGTTTGTAGGATGGTTTTAATAAAGTGACCTTTAAATCTGTTTTTTTTTAGATTTGTCATTTAATTCGTTGATTTAATGTTTTTTATGTAATCTTACCGGTATTTAATATTAAATTATTTTTTTTATTCCATTTTCAACAAGAAATATCGTTTTTATTCCTTAAAAAATACGTTATTTATTGAAGTACCATGGCATGTTAGTTTTTATCTAAAGATTCCCTCACAAAGATTTCAATTCGACATTTGCATATCGATTTTCGAACAGCCCTGGCGATATCATGGTAGAAACAGAATTTTTGTTTTCAAAGAGCTTTAAAAACATTCTAAATGGACAAGCAGGACTACGTTTCCTTCCCACCCCAATTCATTTCGATCGCAGGAAGAGAAGAAGAAACTCAATATAAATTTATTTAACATTGTCTATACTATGTAGCAAATCAAACACTATGCCTTGGTATCTAACATCATAACATTTAAGGAATTTTGAGGCAGACACTAAAAAACAGGACAGGAATCTCACAGACACTGAAAAATGAATAAGTACAATACGTTTTGTGCGAAGGATAAGATAAACTTGAGCAACGCATAAAAGCACAAATAACACAATAATACGGCATACAGCTGTTTCAAGGATATGCTGGATCCCCTTCGTCAGTGCGAGATAACCAACAAACCAGAAGTCCAAAAAAGAAAGTAGTCCAAAAGAGGAATCTATTTTGGTCTTCGGGTTTGTTTATCTCTTCATTGTGCTTCGGAATGCTTAAGATTTTGTTAACGGTGGACTGGGCTAAAATAATACCTTCAACATTACTGGGCTTGCAGAAAATACTTCTAACGGAAAAAAAAATCTTTGTTTTAAGGAGTTTTGCGACACATTGCAAAGTATTCTAAATCATCATGCAAAATTGCAAACAATGTAATGCGATAAGTCTGAAGCTGGCCTTGACTGAAAATATCTCTATTTTTAAAAGATTTTGTCACTGGCTGCACCTAATTTTATTTTAATATAGAGTTATAACAATTCTATAATTAAACAATAGATTTTTTGTAGACTACATTTCTACTTTTCTTATTATGGGCTAAAATAAAGCGAGATATTTCATGATTTTATTTTATACTTTTTATGAAATCTTTAACTTTTGTTTCGTAATTTATAAATCATCCATAATATTTAAAGATAGGGGTACAAACAACGATCTGGTCACTTTCTCGTATTTTGAATTACATTTATTGTAGTGAGACTCAATGTTAGGTCATGTATATTAGGAAACTTCAATAAAGGTATGGGTCCCGTTTATTTATTGGCTCATATAATGATTTGATCACGCTCGAAATAAGAAACAGTAAGAAGGACATAAACACAGTCAAATAGAAGAACAGACGGATACCTAAATTTTAATTGGGACCATATCCGGGCTACTCATCAGAATTTCACGAAATTCAGTACAGCCGTTCTCCCGATGAGACAAACACATACAGTTTTAATTTTATTCATATAGATTTTCTATACATCTAAAATGTATTAGTTTCTTGGAAAAGCCATGTGGTTATACAAAAGATATTTTTTCTCAACTACAGTCTGAGTTCGTAATAAATCAGAATGAAAATTACAATTTAACACTATTTTTTAACTACCTTTTCAAGATAATCGGCTTTCAATTAATTAGGTATATAAATTTTGAAAGATGTATTTTTCTTAATTTCAAATTTTCACATTTCATTGCCTTCGCTGCAGAATAAAAATGAACCCTCCGCTGATGGTCGACTAAAATAAATTTTTATCTTCATTTTATACACGTATTACACTAAACAAGAAAATAAATTAAAGGTAGGAATATTTTTCATTTCGTTCGCCCTTAAAAAAATGCGAGTAATTGTTTCTATCTGATGTATCGTATAGTTATAATTAGATAAAGCCCAAATAAATGTTATCGCTTATTAAATAGCTGCTCAATTGAAATAATATTAATTACATTTATCGAGAACCAGAATATTTTTAAAATAATATAAAATAAATAATTATCTCTTTAAAATTGAAAAAGTTATTGTATTTTCTTTTAACTTCTCGTATTATGTATTGCAGTAAAAAATATTAGATTAAAATAAAAATAAGTAAATAGATAGATGATCGAGTCGGCATTAATGATATAGAATAAAGGTCGAAATACGTTGAACTTGTGATACTTACGAGAGAATGACATTTGAATTTTCAACAAAAGAGTCCTGGCTCGTAAACCTGACTTTAGACAAAAATACAAGAGGTATCGATATTTGTGAAGCATTAAAAAGACTTATTACTGAAGAAAATCTAACACAATAAAGGAAAATATCTGTCTGTTGCGGGAACTCTAAGCGCCGTACGGCCATGGAATTTAGTACACAGGTCTTTCGGGACCCGAATAGGTGCACCTCAGAGTTTTTTTTTTTTTTTTTGACGATGGTCTAGCCGATTTACAACGATTTTGACTGATATTCACCCGAATCGATTCATTAGCGACCTAAACTATTATCACAGAATTTTGATCTTGACACCATCGTCAAGATCGAATAACGTTCTTTATAACAATATTTTAATCGGATCATTGGAACAATTCCTTTATATTAAATTTTAATGCATCTAAATGACACTGTATAAATGAACAATTAAAATAAAATTCGCTAATGGGCTCTGCTCAAATGTATCCATATAAATAAAACTGCAAATTCGTCTGTTTATTTGATTATCACAAGGAAATGACTGTACTGAATTTAGTGAAATGTTTCGATGGATAGCTTTAGCAGAGCCCCACTTAAAATTTAGGCATCCTTCTGCCTCCATGTCCTCCTTACTGTTTCACTTTAAGCAGGAGCTAATCAATATATGAGCTTCCAAATAAACGGGATCCAATCGTTATTTGAATCTCCAAACTAACGTGACCTAATCGTTTCTTGAGCCACACTACAATAAAAAATGCAATTCAAAATCCGGTGACGTGACCCGATGTGCCTCTATCTCTAAAATTGTGGAAGCTTAAAATTAACCAAATAAAAAACATTAAACTCTTTTATCTGCAGACAATATTAAAAAAATGGAATTTTTATTTTTTTCGATGAAGTTTCTTTTTATCGTCTTTCATACAGGGTGTCCCAAAAATGACTGACACACTTGAAAAATGCATAAAAAAAATGCAGAAGGCGATAGAAATGTAGCGTTTGCTGCATTGTACTAGGGAAACCATTGAATTTTTTCAGCCAATTTTCAAAATTTTTTACAAAGGTCACCAACAGATGGCGCTGCTGTTGTATGAGAGCTGCAGGGAAACGCATACTGTCGATTGCTATTCTGTCCTTTACTCAGCATTCTGCTAGAGTATGCTTCTCAATGATTTCAAGTTGCTGTTGGTTTATTCCATGAAACTGGTTTATTTGTTGGAACAGCTGATATTTCCTGTTTGGGAGTTTCACGGCTTGGACCACAGTTTTACTGAAATGAGGCGCAGTTTCCAAAGAAAATTTAATGTCAAAAAAGGACCGTCAATCAATGCAATAAAGGTTCTGTTCGAAAAGTTTGAACGGACTGGGAATGCCAATGATGACCGTGCTGGAAATGTCTACCGCCAAAGTTCGGCAATGACAGAGGCCAATGCTGAAGTCATTCAGCAGGTGATCCAATAACGGCTCCGACTTGTCGTTCGCCGTGTTGCATCTGAGGTTGAACTACGACGAACGTCCACACACCGTATCATAAGCCACAGCCTTCACTTGTTCCATTACAAGATCCTGGCTCGCCAACTCATGGGTGCTGGTGTCATGAATGCACGCAAAACGTTCGCGAATGCTATGCTGCCAACAGCTGGGTGCCGGCGAAATCGATGTTGCAAACATTTGCTTCTCCGACGAGACATATTGTTCCCTCGACGGCTTTGTCAACAAGCAGAACTGGCGCATTTAAGGAACAGAAAATCCTCATGTTGCCGTACCTGCATCCCGCAAAAGTCATAGTTTGTGCCGCCATTTCCTCCAAAGGACTTATTGGACCATTTTTCTATCACGAAACGGTTACTGCAATATGGTATCTGGGCATTCTGCATAAATTGTATGTTGTTCCATGTATCCATTGATTTGAACATTCAAATTGAGCAACAGCAAACTTGAATGAATAGATGAGTGACATTTCCTTTTGAATATTCTATACATAGTTACATATATAATGACAAGTTGTTTGTAAATTGTGCTTCTTTCGCCTGTCTGTTTATTGTCTCATGACAGGAGAACTCACTTATTTCCTTTTGTGATAATTATTATAAAAGTTTAAAAGGAAATGCTCTAAATAATAACTACCACTAATTATAAATTAAGTTTATTTAGATTATATATTCCGTGCAAAAAGTGGCTAAATAAACATAATGGAATTTCAAAATATAGCAGACAGAAAAAAATCGCATTTGAGAGTATGCAGTAGATAATAAAAACTTCCTGACATTTTCTTTTATACTAAGTTGATACAAAAATTTAAAATTTCAGTATAGTTTCAATTTATTAATTCCATTTGGTAATAAATTGACATTTATAAGGCCATGCAAATGATCTGCAGAAAGGGTCATATTTTAGGAACAAATAATTAATTTTATTTCAGATATCGCACTGAACTCTATAACCTAAAATCTGAGTAATAAATTAAATATATTCTCCAAAAGGGTTTGCACCATAAAACTATAAATCAAGTAAATTTCAGACATTTTATTTCCATTTTTCACACCTTACAACTTGTACTATAAACTAAATATTAACTATCCGACGCTGGTGAATTTAAATATATTATTTTCTTACTTAATGTACTCTAACAAATAAGAAAAAAACAAATTAACGGTAAAGATAATTTTAACTTCGTCCACCTTCAAAAAAAACTTTATAAATAAATGTTTTTTTCCCTAATGTAACGCATCATTACAATTAGATGACGCTCAAATAAATTTTATCGCTTATTCTATATCCTTTAAATTGAAATATAATTATTTGCATTTATTAGATGCCAAACACAGTTTTTTATATAAAGAAATAAAAAATAAAATAATCATTTTTCTCTTTTAAAACTAAAGATGTTTGTTCTCAATATTTTAAATTTTTCAATTGTTTTATATGACCGACAAAGCTTTCTGTAAGTTTGTAACGTTAATAAAAAAGATTTGATAGAGTGATATAAAGGGTGAGTCGGAATTGTTTTTACAAAAGCAGAGGGGTGATAGTACCCCACCAGACGAGCAATAATTACCATGGAACATAGGGTCGCATTGCACTCTGAGAGGCAGAAAAGAGGCACGGCGAACCGCGTCGAGCATGACGCAGTCAGCGCCTCGGACGTCATTGTGTACCTGCCAACGTAATATCTCCTACGCCAGACACGAACGTAGTTACCGTATGCAAATGTCCAGGGAGCAGAATCCACATAACTGGCTTCTAGTAGGTTCCAGCGATAGCCAATCAGAGCACACGTTGCCCTTTAAAAACCAGCACAACTTCAACGTTGCAAGTTATTCCCGTCATATTAACCAACTCATATATTAACCATTCCGAGCTAAGAGGTTGTGTTTTTCTTGAGCTCCGAGTATGAGAACTTCGCGAACGGTGCCGATCCATGAGTTGCCTCCGCCTGACATCACCAAACCTCCGGATCCTGCTGAAGGAGGAATTTCAACCCATATGATGAAAAATATGGACTAAAGCATTGAGATGACGGACTGGGCCATTGAAGAGGCCGAATATCTCTCGAAACTTACCATCAATGCTGACCCTAGGGCTGAAGCTACTAGACTACGGGAAGTCATAGACGAAAAGATATTCCTGTGGAGAAAAGCTGATGACAACCTGGACAGAGAAAGATTGAAGGACATAATTGACAAGTGTGAGATGACTCTTTCCAAACTTGTCGAAGCCAACAACTTGCCCAAGTATGGTGAGTCCTGTCGGAGGCTTTCCTCCGGCAGTTATTTGATGTCCTCTAACACTCCTAACCAGGATACCGCCTCCTTGCCAGACAATTACAATCCTAATGTTACTGTATCTAAAAATGTAAATATTTCTGTTAATCCTAATGCTTGTGTACCCAAAAATGTTAATACTGTAAATTCCAGTGTTTCTAAAAAACACACTCTAGGTTTAGACGATGAGGGATACCAAAAACCGCAAAAGCGGCATACAGCCAGTTTAAGATCTGCTACGCTAATTAGCAACCCCTCTACCTCTAATGCTGTAAATATTTCAAAAACTAACTTTACTGATAAATTACCTGAAGAAGAAATTGTTGAAGAGACTCCCAAAAGGGAACGTAAACCTCCACCCTTCTTCATAACTATTACCACAAGTTGGTCTAAACTGATAAATGATATCAAGAAGATAGTCCCTAATTTAACATCTAAACTCACTGGATCAGGTGACTTTATTAAGGTTCATGTAAATACGAGAGAGGACTACCTTAAAATACAAAACTTTCTTTTAATCAACAAGGTGGAGTTCAAGTCCTACCTCCTTGATGACCAAAAGCCGTTGAAAGTTGTTGTCAGGGGACTTCCAATCTGTACAGAAACCACGGCTATTGCACGTGAACTAGAGTGTTTGGGTCTCAAGCCTATTAGTGTCACACAATTAGCAAGAGGCCCAAAGACCAACAGAGTGAATATGCCGTTGTTCTATGTACAGATTGCCAAGACTCCTGTCAACGAGCAAATCTACAAATTAAACAGCTTATTCAACATCATTGTTACTGTAGAGAAGTACCGTGGACCAAAACAAATTGTCCAATGTTTTCGCTGTCAGTCATTTTTCCACACCAGCAACGCCTGCCACATGCCACCTAACTGTGTGAAGTGTGCACAGCCACACCTCACCAAGGAGTGCACTAAAACCTACGAGGAACCTTGCAAGTGCATCAATTGTGGGGGACAGCACCCAGCTTCTTTCAGAAACTGTCCTAGATTCCCGAAGCTTAAAGCTTCACCTGTATCTCTCCCGAAACCTAAAACTTCATCTGCTTCACCTGTGAACTCCACCTTCGTCAAAAAGCTTGTGAACCCACAGAGGTCATATGCCAATGTCGCAGAAGGACGCAGTGTGGAGCCCAAAAAGACATTTAATATCAATCCTAAAACAGCAGCACCTCAAGGAGCTCACATTAATAATGCTGCAGATGACTTTTTAAATTATGTATTTAGATTCGAGGATAGGTATAGTATGGAAATCACTAGTCGAGCATTTAAGAATGCTCTCCCAGCCATGCGGTCTGCTCCTACCGAGATAGATAGGGTAAATATAATCTACGAGAGTGTTTTTGCTCTCGTTAATCAAGGTTAGCCCCCCTCTTTCGGCCATGGTTGTGCCTTTACGAATCTTGAAGGATCTTACCATTGGCATCTGGAATGCCAATGGACTTAAAGGTAAAATCAAGGAAGCTAGGGATTTTTGTATTAATAATAACTTAGATCTGTTCTTGGTCCAAGAGACCCACTTCAGTCCAGGGAACAACTGCAAGATTGCTAACTATGATCTTTACAATGATGACAGGCGTCTAGTTAGCAATCGCCCTTGGGGAGGTACTGCTATTTACATTAATAATAAAATTCAGCATTCTCGTATTCCCACTCCGCCTCTTCAAGCTGGCGAGGCTACTGTGGTAGAACTGAATCTTTCTAATAATCCGAAGCTGACCATTGCGTCTGTCTATTTCCCGCCTAGTACTAAAGCTGAACCTGTCATTGCTGATCTTCACTCCCTTTTCAAAATTTCGCCCCATGTAATAGTTGCTGGTGATTTTAATGCTAAAAACCAAGCCTGGGGTTGTCCTCGAGTTGATGTTCGAGGCTCCAAGCTTAAGCGCTGGGCCGACGAACACAACTATGAGATTGTAGCTCCAGGTGAACCCACCCATCAGAATAATGTTATTGACTTTGCCATCACCAGCAACATTCCTTATACATATTGCATGGAGGCATTCAATGAGCTTGATTCAGATCATCTCCCTATCATCTATACTATTGAACTCAACAAGTATAATCTTCGTCAAACTGCAAAGCTCAAAACTGATTGGAGAAAGTACAAGAGTATTCTAGCCAACGAAACTCCGCCCCCTCCTGTTGCTAACTCCACGGACCAACTGGACGAGGAGGTAGAAAAATTTGAAGCTCTGCTTTGTAATGCCTACTCCGCGTCCTCTTGGCCCCAGGAAAACAAAGTTGATTATTATAGATTGCCTATGGAAATCCGGGAGATGATCAGGGATAGGAATCGACTTCGTAAAGAATGGCAGGACAGCAGAGATCCCAGCCTTAAGCGTGAACTTAATTTCTCACGAGCCCAGGTGAGATCACGACTTAAGGCATTTTCCAGTGCACGATGGAACACTTACATTGAGTCCCTAACGACTAAAGACAACACTATTTGGAGGGCTACCTCACGTTATCGTAGGCATAAAATACACTTTCCGACCCTTGAAGGTCCAAATGGAAGGGCCATCACTAACTCACAAAAGGCTGAACTGCTTGCAGACAGTCTTAGAAGCCAGTTTGAACCTCATCACGATGTTATCGATACCAGAACGGTATTCATAGTTGATCCTAAGGTTGAACAATTTCTCTCTACACCTTCTCTCAGAACCATGACTGATGTTACCTACGATGAAATTCTTCCCCGTATTCAAAAACTGAAAAAGAATAAAGCTCCTGGGAAGGACCTTATTTCCACTAACATGCTTCAAAATCTTCCTAACCTTCTTTTTAGCTACCTTGCTAAACTCTTTAACTTACTTCTACTCTTTAATTATTTTCCGAAGGCTTGGAAGGTTGCTGTTGTTGCTCCCATTCCCAAGCCTGGTCTTAACCATACCCTACCTGTTAACTATCGACCTATTTCTCTTCTTTCCTGTCTCTCTAAGCTTTTCGAGTACGTGATTTTACGGCGTTTGGATGAGTTCTGTGACCTGAAAAACATTCTGATTCCTGAACAGTTTGGGTTCAGGAAGAAACACTCAACTGAACACCAGCTTCTTCGGGTTGTCGAACTCATTCATGAAGCTCGCAGCGTACAAGAAAGCACTTCTATAGTCTTTATTGACATTCAAAAGGGGTTTGATAAGGTTTGGATAAATGGTCTGTTATTCAAGCTTATCAAACGCTCTTTTCCTCCTGACTTAATTAAAATTCTTCACTCGTACCTTACGGAGCGTAGCTTTGTGGTGCGAGTCTCTAACTTTCTTTCCTCTCCCAGGAATATTCTCAGCGGGGTCCCTCAAGGTTCTCTTGTTGGACCCAGATTGTTCAACCTTTACATTAATGATATTCCACGTTCCCCCGGTGTCACACTGGTTAAACTACATGTGGTTTATGCACCATGGAGCCCTGGCACACTTTTCCATCACGGTCCGAAACTTCTTGAATGCCACATATCCTGCACGCTGGATCGGACTTGGTGGACCTGTGGCGTGGCCTCCTCGCTCACCAGACCTCAACCCACTGGACTTTTTCTTCTGGGGTCACATGAAATCTTTAGTGTTAGAGACGCCTGTGGACTCGGCGGAAGATCTCGTCGCGCGCATCGTTGTTGCCGCAGACCACATTAACACAACACCCGGAATCTTCGAGAGGGTGCGTCAGTCATTCCTTCGCATGTGTGAACGGTGCAACGACACGCGTGGTCGCCACTTTGAGCACTTGCTGTGAGTTTGTCGCTGCACAATAAATCTGTTTGTGCAACGTTTGGTATAGTTCATTCGCTTTTCCAACACTGGTGTACGTGCTGGTTCGTATTCTAATTTTACTCTTTTCTGCCTCTCTGTGTGCAATGCGACCCTATGTTCCATGGTAATTATTGCTCGTCTGGTGGGGTACTATCACCCGTCTGCTTTTGTAAAAACAATTCCGACTCACCCTGTATAATATAAACAAGAAAGATCAATCATGCTTAAATCATTGATTATGAAACACATTCCAACTTCAATGCAATTTTATTTAAACATGTCTAAAATGCAATACATTCCTCGGTAATATTTTAAAACTTATCACAATACTACATTAATTTATTATATTTGAAACCTTAAACCTTCATCGAAAAAATTAACTTCATTCAAATGACGGCATTAAAGTATAAATTGCCTGGTTTAAACATCTCTAAAATGTTATACATTCCTCGGTAATAATTTTAGAATTATCATAATACTACGATAATTTATTATATTTGAAAACTTCATCGAAAACAACTGAAATCCATTCAAATGACGTCATAAAAAAATAACACGCCTGGCTCTCTCTATAAAAGCAACATTTCATTCATAAATAATTCCCCCATTCATGTCATTCATCACAATACTATAATAATTTATATTATTTAAAAATTAAGACCATTGAGCTGCAAGTAAGTAAGCTCCTATGCGTAAAACTTCATCGAAAAATATCGTCCTTCTCTTTCTAAAATCAATGAATTCATATCAGCTAAGTAGACTCCATGGACTAAATGATTTTGTGTTAAAAGAATTACAGCGATTCTAATACAACTCATTCTACATATTTTGCTGTTTACATTTTACATAGGTGAAAAATAGGCTTAATAGTAGAAATAATCAAATTTGGAAGAGCATTTAAACTGAATTATATTGTCATTGCGTTGTTTCAGTATGTAGATGCACAGAATTTAGGCAAAAATAAAGTAATTTTAGGACGGATACAACACTCAATATGAATTAAAAAGAACTTTAAAAATCACGATTTTGACACAAGATGGATGCCATATATCATTTTGAAGTGGGTCATGTGATCGTTTCATATCATGGACACGTGATCGCTTAATATAAGAGGTGTTATTATTATTTTAATTTTTATTTAAAAAACAACTGAATATGTTTCGCTGAATTTTTTTTTATATATTTTATGGAACAATTTGAATATTGCCTAAAATTTTCGAAGCAATTTGTGAATTTTAAATCCGCTTAAAAAATGCTTGAAAAATTAGGTCCCATAGGGCTCAATGTATTCCATTTTTTCAACCCGGGTTCAATCCAAAACTAATTGGGTGATATTATTCATTTATATTCCCATAGGTCCTAGACCGTCTGAACAACATACTAAAATTTCATTTTGATTAAGTCATTTTTACGGCAGTTATCGTGCTAACGGACAGACAGACAGACAGACAGACAGACAGACAGAATGAACAAAGTCATAAACACTTTTCAACTTTGTTGTAAAGTGTTAAAAATGGTATGATTAGAGCAAATTGGAATAATAACAAAAAGTTACCTGAAGCAAAAATTTTTAATAGATCAAAAGTTAAAAATCAAATTGCAACAGCGCACATTATTGATCACATGAAAATTGAAGTTTTTTTTTAAATTATTGTTCTGTTTTGTTCTTGTTTTGCATCGCACTTACGGTTGTATTTTCTTCATTTTACAGGCTTTTACCAAATATCCTTGTCTTTCGTCTCACAATTTGGCACTATCATACTGGGTTCAAAAGACCCTTTTCTTCAGCCGTATGGATTAGCTCTGACTTTGCGTTCAACTAACTCTAGACTTGTTCGTACTGAAGAAGGACATTCAAGAATTTCAGGTACGATTCTATGAATTCTACATTCATTTGCCGCGTTATTTTACAATTTGGTCTATTTATATATTATATTTAAATGACCAGTAAAACTATACTGGTACTGTATAGTCGATTTTGCAGAGGAGATCTAAGTTAACGCAAGTAAGAGCAAAAAAATCTGTAAAAATAATTGTATTTCTCTTATTTATGGAAAGTTTTATTTAAAATTATACACAAACGTTTTCCTCTTCCTGTTAAGTACAATTTCGCTATACATAACGAATAAAAATAAATATGAATATTTTTTATAGATTAACGTTTTAAGTTTATATACATATGGAAATAAAAGCTCCATTTACAAAATAAATATAGATTTTCTAAAGATAAAAGTGATATCATTGTCTTCACGATATTTTGATATACAAAGAAAAAAATGTACAAACATAATTTAATGAAACATAGTCCATGTATATTATATGTATATGAAAAGTTTTTTTTTTTTGTCCAATGGCGGGTACAAAAGACAAACTGAAGCCAAACAACAGAACAAGGGAACAGTAACAAAAGGCAACAGAAGAAAGTCTATGGGTACAACGTAGATCCACCTCTTCGTGGTGCACCCTGGTAACGCTTTTGCAGCTAAGTGATCTACAATTATTGGCTATGCGGTCCATGCTTTCAATAAGAAAAAGTAAATTAAAAGTTTCATTTGAATTAGCATGCATACCCAAAACAAAGTTTTAAATTTCATATATAACTTTTCTTAAATTATACAATTTTAAACCTTGAAAAAATTAAATAAGTAAATTAATAGAAAACAGTTCTCATGTTGAGGGTGTTACATAAGTTTTTTTTATTTTTTAAGTTTTCTTAAATTTTAATTATATTTACGAGAATAGACCAATCCCAATATCGTCGGGAATTGTCACAATTTTCCATATTTTTATTCCCGTAAAGTGTATAGAAGTGCTAACAAAGGGCATGTGCAAAGATATATATGTTTCATTGTTTAAAATGTAACTTATTCTCAACAATGTGTTTTAAATGAAAGGGCATATCACAACAATGCAAACTAATTGCATGTTAAATAAACTCTTTTCACTTCAAATCGAGGTTTTGATTGAGTAAATAACTCTTGTGATTTTATTCTAGTTTTCAAGCTATTTAAAAGTGATAACGTTTAATTAAATCTTATTTTCAACGACTCATACGAAATTGTGATTCGCTCTTTGACTATTTATTAGGTGCAATACCTTATATTTATTATAAAGGTATTTATTATCATCTATTTACAAAGATATCACCATAAAGATATCTGTTATAACATATCGACTGATTACCAAATTTTTGACATCGAGATATCTATTAACATCGATGGAAATGGATTGGGATGAAATGAAAAGAATTCAGCATCTCAAAAAATCTGGAGAGATGTGCTAAGACGAATATCGTAATGACACGTGAGATGGATTATGCAGTTATTTACAAGAAACTATAACTACCAGTTTGTCCAAGTACTTGGATGCGGTGGTTTTGATAATGTCGTGGAAATGTGTAAGCCTGCCTAGCATTTCGTAGCTATAAAGATAATCCTGAAAGAACATGGAAAACTCTGCCATCTATGTGTGAAGATAGAAAACGTCTTGATCTTCGATGATTTGTTGGTTGTGATCTGCGACTTCACTACTATCGCTACCACAGGTAAGCGAATTAGAAGGTGAGTAGAACAGTTTGACTAAAATATTGTTTCTTAATCATAAAAGAGAACTCACTTGCAAAAGGAGGGGAAATGCATTTCGATTTCAGTTCAAGGTGGGCCAACTTCCTTAGTTTTACAGGATTGTGTAAATGGGGTGATTTAATAATTAGAATTCATTTATATTTCTTATACATTAACACGTATACTTAATAACAACAAACTTTACAAAGTTAAAGAGGAGTTTATACTTTTGATATTTTTCAATATAAAGGAGCGAAAAATCCATTTCCAAAGATTTTGTAGTAACAGTTTTTGAAACAAAGTATTTACACATAACAATTCATGACGGTAAATGGCTTCTCGTGTCTTCGCCCATGCACAGACAGACGGACGTCTTAAAATTTTCAGTCTTAATTCGGGAAAGGTTGAACCCCGCTCAAAAACTCCACTAACACTTACAGAGACATTAACACTTTCTTTATACAATAGTACGAGAAAATAAAAATGAAGAGAAGACCTTAGATACCATCGACTATAATTATTCGTGCAGTTATTTATGTGTTCTTATATTTTTGCGTTTCTAGGTTTGCAGAGCCAGACTTTTGTCATCCTCCGGAAACGTGCCGAAGCCGCGGTTTGGAAATGAAATTAGATGGAGATAAGCTCAAAATGTGGACAGTTGGTATGTTAACATTCAACTCTTTCACTGGAAAATTCCTTACGCAGAGACGCCCCGAAAGCAGATGATTGGAGCGCTCAAGTTTATCCTCAGATGTTTAGAACATTAAAGGTTGGAACACCTTTCTTTCCATTTCAATTCTATGTTTCTATAACATTTTAGATTATGTTATACCTTTGTACACGCTATAAAATTTAATAACAATGAGACCCGGGTGGCCTTGTCTTGAATGGTCTTGAATACAATAAGCATAACTCGCATAGACGGATGGGGTTTAATATCATTTTTTTTTATTCAAATGCATTTTAAATGCCTTCATTGTAAGGCGTAGTTTATTTTTGTCCTTAAGTGGAATAAGCATTTTAAATATTTGTTTGCTGAAAATACTCGTTTGTATTAGCCTATCAATACCAGTTGTGAAAAAAATTGACCAATGTAAAACTAACCAATGTAAACTTTTTGTTCAATAACTGATAAGATTGCATTGCTCCGCGTGTGATTTATGACTTCGGCTTCTCCAATTGGGAAGCAGCACACTAAATACGGATAAAATCGTAGATGTTTAAAAGATCTGTTGGTAAACTCAAAAAGGGAAAATGAATGCGGGAAAATTGCTACATGTAATACGGCCTTTACAGGAGCTGTCCCCCACCCCTATTTTGGAATTTATTTTCAAACTTCCATAAGTGAAATGTTCTCGTTTTTAACATGAACTTAAGATGAAATTGAAATGTGAACAAAGAAAAACGGTCCTCTGCCAAACAAAGCATCTCAGCCCTCCTCTTTCTATTAAATCCACCCATAAATTGAGCAAACGTGGATAACTGGATAATTTCATAAAATGAATCCCAATATTGGAGCCTTTTTTTTCTCCTGATTCTGTCCGTTCAATGATTATTCTTATCAATTGATACTCTTATAAAATAAAGAGCCGCCTTTGTACAAACATTTCCGTGAACCCTTGAAAGACATTTGCAAACCCATTGGGAATACGAGATTAAACGAATCAACCATTATTTTCTTTTTTACTATTTAATTAATTTAAATAAGTGGTGGCAATATATTTATATATTTATGCTTTATATATTTATGTAATTTAATGATTATTTTTAGCAGTTGATACTTTTATGTCCTAAAATTAAGAATATGGAACAGTCTCAGATAATTGCATATATATGGCTTGGAAATTATAAAATGATGCAGCTTCCTTTTTAAAAACTTGTGAACTCACCAAACAACTCTGCAAATCCACTGGGGAAAGAGTTAAAAAATCACCGTTGAGTACCATTGACATGTTGTAACATTTGATTCATTCAATTGCAATAGTGCATGGTTTTTTACCTTTTTCAGAAAACATTAGCCTCCAAAGGAAAGCAGTCGGTCGAAGATTTAGGGGATGGTTCCGGAAACGTTGGATAAGTCTCCGGAAATGGGTGTGCTGTTGCCAACAATCTCCGAAACTAATAATGGAACTAACTAGAAAACTAATAATGGAGATCGGTGTTTAATATAACAGCTGGACTTAGGCCTTTAAAAGGATCGTTCTCAGGCCAAAGCCGAGTCAAAGTCCTGCCCATTATTCTGGAGAAAAGTAACCGTCCTCTAAACTACAAGGGCAATACCATAATTTTGAACTTGTCGAATAATGCCTGTAAATACTTGGCATTCTCTACATGACTAAAATCCGCGTCTAAAATTCCTCGTCAACCGTTGAGCAGAAGTTACTCAATCTTGCGATGTATTCTAGTGAAATAACTTCGAATGTAAAAGGCCTATGAAGTACTATGTTCCTAATTTTATTTCTTTATGAAATGATTATATTATAAATTGTATATATATATATATATATGTGTGTGTGTGTGTGTGTGTGTGTGTGTTTGTTATAAAAAATTTGTGATTTCAAGACACTGTCCTTAAAATATTATTTAGTACTACTTCAATGTATTGCGAATAAAAATGATATAAGAGATCTCAGATTATTCAAGAATATTCTAAAATAGATTATGGCACAGAGTCTAATAAAATTACGGCACATAGCAATTTTCCTCGCTGTCATTGCAGGTATTATCCATACGGACAAGCACATACGAAATCGTTCCAAGTTGTTATTTTGAATAAGCGATTTTTACTTACACATTAGATTTTGCTGAACAATTTTACGAATCTGAAAACCAACTTTTAGAAATGCAAATGCTTCTTCGCTTCCTTACTTTCTATAAACTCCCAAATACCCGTAAAACTTGAATATTATACTTATAACTCAAAAATATGTTTGAAGGAAACGTATATAAGGAAGTGAGATGTCAAGAAAGCTATTCGTGACAGTTTATGGGAACAACAATAAAAATGTTAAACTACTTTGTGCGGCTATGAATTATTATACTTTTTTTTATTACTATTAGCTGAGAGATTTTTCGCGTATCAGACACAATAAGTTAAAGCTGAAAAGTAGTAAGATATTTTGCAGACTGATTAAGAACGTTAGAACCCATGCTTGTGGAAAATGCGATAAGTAAAGGCCCCTGTACACGGTCCGATAATTTGACTCAAGAAATTGGTCGTCCAAGTTTTGTCCGTTCGACTTTTAATTTATGCGAAGCGATCTACTGAACCAAGGCTAGACTCGGCATTACTGGAGAAATTGGATTCAGCCTTGATTGAGCAAACTGTTTTCTCCAATCCAGTAAATTTGGTCAGCTTACATGCTTCGACCTTCCGAATATGCATTTTTCTTAATTTTCGTCCGCAGTTGGCATGCTCTCAGATCATCATGTTGTTTACAATATTTTATATTACTTCGTTTTCATTTGCAGGTCCGTAGCCAAGAAATAAATTCTAGAGGGGCTGTGATGAAATTCAAAGGGGGCTGAACAGTCTTTAAGGTGGGGCTCACTGAAACGTTGTTAATCATTAACGTCCATAAACCACAATAGTTATTATATATTTTAATCCATATAAATTATTACCAAGTAATTAATTACATATTTAAATTTGCAAAGCAAAGATTTGATTAGGAAAATACATATACATACAGCTACTATACATCAATACTAATATATAATAACTACAATTGATTATAATATAAACCTTAACTAGTCGCAAAGCTGTTAATTGAAGAAAATTTCAAATAGTAAATACTATAATTGAGAGTTAATACTTAATATTAACTTTCAATTACTTATCAGCTGATTTTCACTCTATGATATATAGCAGTGAACGCCGCAATAATACAAAAGTATCTTAAATATTATAATCTTAATTTTCAAAAAAATTAAATATTTTTAAGTTAAATATATAAATAAATTGATCATCTGTATAACCACAAATATGGCTAAACTAAGAGGTCTTTGAAACTAAGCAATTTATAAAAAAAAAATCTCAAAGTAGTTTATATGCAAATTATATGTAATATTTTCATCAGGGGGTACTGAGTACATCTCTTGGGAGGGGGGGGGAGGGGGGAACTTAGCAACCTCTGGTTCCTACCTGGCTATGGTCCTGATTATTTATAAATATGTTTCTTTTTTCTTTTTGTAATACATTGCGTTTTTTCTTTACACGTGATTGCTATACTTTTAATTTATAAATTTATAAATACGATTTCTTTTTTTTTTTACAATGTCGGATCAGGCGATAATTTTTTTCCCTAATAACGGCTTTGAAAATTGTTTGGAAATAGATAAAGGAAGATCATAAAATGAAAATAAGTGTCCGTTAGGAAAAATTTAATTAATATGGCAGAATTTTACTACATGTGAAGTTATATCAAATATAATTGCAATCGTAGTTTAGTTTCTCATTTTAAATCACTAATTAAATACAATTTGCGATTGCGCCATCCATATGTATGAGTAATGTAAACAAACCATCATACTGTAACTAAAATTGTTTAGCTTATAATAGCAAATACTTAATTATCTTACAGCATTAGTTGTGAACAAAGTTAAATTTTAATAAAAGAAAATTTAAAAATTTTAATTTTTAGATCTTCTAGTAACATTAGAGAAAAAGACAGTCCTTATATATAGTCTCAGATAGAAAGAAAGTAAACACAATTTTTGAAAAGAAAAAAAAATCAAATACACTGAATTTAAAAGAATAAAATTAAAATTACATCTGTAAAGTTGTTAAGAAAAAAAATACATAAATAAGTTAGTTAAAGCTGCAACTCATGTACAGTAAAGCACAAGTTTCAGTAAAAAACATTAAAAGAATTCGTGACGTCATACACAGTAAGCATTCTAATTGGTCAGTTAAAGTCAAGAAATTGTATGATCTCTACGGTTGCGAAAGTTCTTTCAAGAAATTATAAGCAAGAAATTGCATCGTTTTACTTAAGTTTTACACGATGCAAGTTCGCTTAATTAATTGACGGTTTAATTTATTGATTTGACTTCTTCATCGTGTAAGATGACCTTAACTGGTAACTGAAAGAAGCATTTTGACAGTCTTTAAAAAATATTTTTCCTGTGTAAGCTCGAAATATTAACATCTTAAAAAGTACATTTAATCCTGTATTATGGTTTAGATTTGGAAAGACAAAAATATCCCTTTGCGAATAAGAAGGGAGTTCGAGACTGCTAAAATGATTTATATTTAGAAGGAATTGAAAGGTCATAAAATTTTATTAGGTGTTTTATAATATATGGGAGATAAAAGGGAACATAGGGTCGTTATTTTACTATATATATATTTCTATTTTTTTCACTTTTCTACTGTTTATTTCCTTCACTGTTTTTGCATTCACTGCAGTCGAAGAATAACCTGATGCGTTGACCACGTGGCTGACTCACCGTGCATATTTATAAATTAAAATTTTGGGGTAGACAAGATAGGGGTACCGGTACACATTCTTACACTTAATATATACTTATTTTCAACCCACTGAAAAGAAATAAAATGCTTGACGTTACCAATAAGAAGAACAATAATCACACCAAATTTCATGGAAATCACTGCATTCTTTCTAAAGACATCGCTTTCCCTGTGTAAATAATGATTCTAATACCTCAAGAATGATTCGTGATAATTTCTAAAAACCAGTAGGGAGAGAGAGAGAGAGAGAGAGAGAGAATTATATTTTGTTAAAAATACTTTACTAAAGTCTTGTATTTAAAAGTACTAAAGTCGAATGGGCAAAAATTTTAACGAGATAATAGTGAATATATATAAATTTTATGATATTTTCCTTTTTAATTTAAAAACGTACAATATTTCGAGAACGACGCTGGTTTATGATATATCTGTAAGAGATGCCATTCGCTTTTAAATAATACATTAAATGCAAAAGGATTATTTAACATATTTTAACACAGTTCAAATATATTTTTCAATTTTTGAAATTAATGTTTAACAATTGAGAACTTTCACTTATTTAGAGCAACTCGACAATCAATAAGCCACTGATATTTATCAATTGAATTAGTCGAACTAAGTTTCTTTCGATTTGCTCAATTTGCTTTAGGTGTCGTGGACTCAGATAGGCACATAAATAGACGGTCAGACTCAAACTTTATTGAAGAATAGTTGATTCCTATTCAGGGATGATCAAAGTCAATAAATTCATTAAAATTGGGGAGTATGATTTTTTGCCTCATCATTACTTTGCTGTTACATATATAGTACGTATTATAGAGAAAGTCAAATAGGAAAATCCATCGCACATGAAGATAAGGGGATTTGTTCTGAAATAAAGAATAGACTTTATTTTTTGAATTTCAGACCAAAATAAATTAATTGGAGCTGAGCCCGACTTTCTCATACTAAAATGCATTTTTAAGTGGTTTTTTTTTTTTGCCCAAATTTTACAAAAAAAAAATTTAAATAATCGGTATCGTGGATCTAAAATGAGTTACAATTATAGAGGGTTACCCTTCACTTTAAATGGATTGAAGATACTTATCGATTGACGCCATACCTGACAAAGTGGACACTTCGGGGGAGCTAACTCCCCCCCCCCAAAGGGCTAATAATGTCACGAATAAAAAAAAAGTACTTCGCGATTATTAAGCCATAAATATCCTTTTTTATGCATGATTATGTCAAATTTTGTCCTATGCTGTCATATTAAAAAAATATATAATTCCATATCAATTTCTGAGTTTTCGATCGAATTAAAAGAAAATTCCATTTAGTTCAAGATTTTTGGATAACAAAGCTGGATACAAAGTTTCATGAAAATCCATTGATATTTGTGGCCTTTATCGTGTACCCAAAAAATCGACCACAGACATACAGACAGACGGCCATCACTCCAAAATTAGTCGAAACGTGTTCATGAGTCTTAATATGTATTCGCATCAAAATCTCGAATTCAAAAATTTTCGGGAAAGAAGACTTTCTCTATGCTATAGTGCACAGTATGAAAAGGTAAAAATAAAAAGGAAAAAATATTCTTCAAGAAAAAAGAATGTTTTTAAAATTTCAGACCAGTTTCCCTGGTCTTTGTGTGCTAGGTCGGTGGTGGTGGTGGGGGGGGGGGGGGAGGCCTTTATCAACACGAATTGATATATTTATTATCGTTTTGGTTTCAATGGCTGACATCACCAGCTAGCAAATTTTTCAATCATTCCAATTTCTTTATACATAGTTTAAACATTTAATTTGCGCGATTTTTTGATCACCTGTAGCATTAAACATCATGGAATATGAATATATGAGCCATTCGAGTGGGTCCAAACTCGTAGTCCAAATATTTATTTTCAATTTGTATTCAGTTAGATGCATTTAGTCTCTTGGAAACCACATACTGAGGAAAAATCTCAAATCGTAGCTATACACGCAGAAAGCTCTTTTTGAGAAAAATAATAATTTGAAATGAATCGGTTATATCGATTTCGAAAGGAAGGGGGGCGGCTGCTCTTTCATAAATTGGAGCTGAAGGAGTGGGGGAGGTTTTTCAGAGTCCTCGAAAAGATCATTTTCAAATTTCCTGTCAATAACTCTAAAGAAAAATGAGATGGGGAAATATTGAGTGATTTATAGTAAGTAACTCGTGTGTGCCAACTCGCGATGTGACTCCCATTTGATTTTGGAGTTCGGAAAGCCATTGTGTAAAATACTCATTTTCACAAAAAATGTATTTACTCGGGGTATGTTTGCTTTTTAGATTAGATTTATATAATATTATTGATAAAATATTTATCCTGTTTAGAAAAACTAAACATTTCAAAGCGTTTCTTTTAGAAGACCGGAGAGAAATATTTGATTACTTTAGAGTTTATATATAAGCAAATTTAAGAATTAATCTTATTATAAAAACATATTTAACAGACGGGTGCAGAGATTATTTTAATTTTAAATAGTCGGCGCCATTTCCAAATATGCAGTCGGATTATTCTTCAAAACTACGACTTTAGTATAGTTAAAACAAAAAGAATAAAAGCAGATTAGATAAAATGGTGATTTGTGTTTTAGATAAAAAACGGTGATTTGTGTTTAAATAAAAGACGGTGATTTGTGTTTATAACTAACATGCAAAGGGTAAATTAATTACTTTAATATTTATTAAAATAAAAATTATTAATTTGGCATTAAACGACGAAACATATATAAGTCATCTTTGCATCTTTTCTTCATTAAACCTCCCTACTTTTTCTACTGCATATAGTAATCATTATGTTACATAGTCCTCTGTAAAGGAATTTAATTAGTTGTGAATAGGTTTTACATTATATTCCGTATGAATATATACTGCATATATACATACTGCACATATACTGCATATATACGTATGAATATATACATTATATTCCGTATTCCTAGAATCGGGGAAGAAAGATATTCCAGAGACTGTTTTGAGGGCAACATCATTGTGCATGATCAACGAACAGTATCCCGAAGATGAATGGATTCGAGTTTTTACAGATAGGTCTCGGATTCAAGACAGCGCGGGCGCTGGTGTCTATAGTACACTATTTTCCCAGAGTGCCCCTGTCGGCCGCTATATGTCCAATTTTGATGCCGAGATCTTCGCAATTCATCTAGCACTCGAAAATCTAGAAACCAAAACCAATATGTTCTCCAAAGTGGTTATTTTAGTTGATTCTATATCAGCCATCCAAGCCGTCACGGAAAATCACTGCTCTGAGACTATGGTCTTGTCTGAAATCAAGCAATCCCTGAACCTTCTTAAAGGTAGGGAGAAAACTATTGTCCAGTGGATTCCATCACACGTCGGCATTGAAGGCAATGAACAGGCAGATTTGCTTGCAAAAAACGGAACTCACATTCAGCACGACATTATACCTGTTACACCGGATTCACTCAAAAGAAACGTTTTTGAAAGATTTAAAGAAGTGAATAACTCCGATATGGTGGGAAAATTGAAAGGTAAAACCTGAGAAAACATTCAAGACTGTTGGAAATCGTATGGCCACAAACCCCGCAAGGAGGCAGTAGCAAATTTCAGGCTACAGACTGGGGCAGCATGACTGCTTGGCAGAACATTTGTTCAAAATCGGTATATTTCCAACGAACGTTTGCCAGATTTGCAGGACAGACATCATGAATTCAGATCATCTCCTAACTTGCCCAGGACTTGACAAAATCTCAGAGAGAAACGGGGACATCAGCAAATTGTGTGGGGATGCCAGGGCAAGTATGAACTCCTTGTGACTGAACTATTTTATTTGTGTATATATTTCTTGTTTATTGTTGTTATTTTATTGGTCCTTGTTCTTTTCTGGATCCTTTGTAATGTTTTGAGCTGTCTAATCTGTATGGATTAATTTCCGGAATAAAGCCATATGTAACGCATATATTCCGTACGAAGAACGGGCATACAACTATTCAACGTATTAATAAACCCTAATATTATTCAGAAGAAAATCACAAGAATATTGACTGGAAACTCATAACCCAAACGCATTTTAATAACTACAGAAACTGTTGAACTGTAAAATCGAAAGTTTCCAATTTCTTTTTGTCTTCCGGCTGGAAAAAAAATAAAAAGGATGAATCTTTCTATTATATTATTTTCTTTTAATTTCAACTCACCGAAAAAAAATCCGACTGGATTTTATCACCCTATAATTAAATTTCGTCAAAATTATTTTTCCACCGCTAATTGAGTAGTATCAACTGAAACATAATTAATTACGTTTATGAGGGATCCGAATTTATCCTCGCTGTAAATTAAAATGAAAAATTATCGTTTCAGCATTTTAAAAAATCGCCTTGAAAAATTTGGGTACATTTTTTAATTACTCAATTGATTTTAATTACGGAGAGTGTTTACACAACTTCGTATCAGCAGAAAATGAAGATAAAGCTATTTTTATCGCTAGCAATTAAAAAAAAATTAATCTCACCACGATACTTATCAATGTTTTATAATTAAAAATGATAGCAGGAAGCAGTAAAGCAAAATAAAATGCGCGATTTGATATAATAAAAGAATTTAAATATAATCTTTATATTATCAGTTCCATTGTGCATTGTTATTGAACGTTATTGCATTGCAATTTTTATGCATCGCTTCATTTTGAAATTATTTGAAAAAAAAATATCTTATTCAAAATTGTGATGAATCCTAGTGAATAAGGAACTTAAAATTATATTTTAGGAAATTCAAAAGAATTCTGAAAAGAAAATTAATTATGCTATCACCTGTTTTCTGAATTTTACTGTGTGAAAACGTGTATTATTTACTATATTAGTCGTATCCACATACTGCCGTATCCAGGTTCTGTGAAAATAGCGAGTTAACAATCGCATGGGGGTTATAGCGGTGGATTTTATTTTCCAAAATGGACCTTATGAAGAACTAATGTAATTGTTCAGCAAAAGAGGCAAGATGACTAATCAAGTCCTTCCTCTCAAGCTCCTAAATATAGTTCTTAGTTATATATATTACCTATATATATATGTATATGTGTATATATATATATATATATATATATATCAAAAAAATTAATAAAATAAATTAAAGTAAAAAATTAAAGATGGCAAAGGATCAGGGATTAAGCAAGTATAAATACAAGTAGACTAAAAAAAAATGAACTCAGGCTAGACAAGATTTAGATGCAGAAAATTATGAATGGAATCGTCCAAAATTGGCAATCATTAATAATATTAAATATTGTATAAGAAATAGATAATAAAATAATGGATTACATAGACATTTGAAGATAGAGCTAGATCAATTTAAAAGATCACATAAAACTAATATAATGGATTTATATACGCTATAACATACGCATGTGCAGTATAAATTAATGAAATATTGTAAATTATTGTTATTAATATCAGTTAATAACTGTTATTAATAACAATATAATTAATATCAGTTAATAACTACTGTACTGTAGATTCAATCTAGATCTAACATGTATAAATTTCCACATATGCAGCAGATATTTTAAAATGTGTTAATAATAGAAATAAATATAATAAGGCTAATTTAAAACATGAATAGTGGCATACCCTGGTTCAATAACATTAAGGGTTAATAATGTAGAAGAGGATTTGAAATAAGATATCTAACAAAAGGAAACCAAAGATACCATAGCCATATCATATTTATTTTTATTATATATATGTAATATATATGTAATATATATATATATGTAATATATATATATATATATCAGAAAAATGTAATAATAAAATTTATCAATTCAAGTAATCGTGAAATATTAACTTCACCATTGAAGCAAAACCACGGCCATAATAGCGATAATAAGAAAGAACAGCACCGGCCCAAATTCGAAGATTAACCAGAATTAAATTCATCTTCAGGTCTGAGTATTTAAATCTAATTAACCTAAACAAATGCCTGTTTCAGATTGGGCTACATTACTACTAATGCCCAAACTCAGACTGCAGGCACCAAAAGATGAAATATTGAAGATAAGAAAAATTAGGAAATCTGTTATTACCATGAGGCACGAACCCTTCTTCTTTCACCATGTGTAATTACGATCAACTACAACAGTATGAAAAATATCGAGAAGCACTGGAATGAACATGACGAAATATAACCTAGGAGTCAGAACATACGTTCATAGCGACCCTCCCAGACCCGTCCAG
This sequence comes from Amaurobius ferox, assembly GCA_951213105.1. Classification (NCBI taxonomy): domain Eukaryota; kingdom Metazoa; phylum Arthropoda; class Arachnida; order Araneae; family Amaurobiidae; genus Amaurobius; species Amaurobius ferox. The sequence continues at coordinate 15,313,984 of OX578140.1, forward strand.
TGAGTCAGAGCCGGAGACAGGACAATTGCCCATATAAGTAAAACAGAACATGAAACATAGATGAAAATTTCCACTAAACAAGTGATTCAAAGAAGAAATGGATAAAAGAGAATGCCACTATACACCATTATGTAGGGCGCTCAAATAGTAGTATCAAACTGGCTAAAGTTACAATTTTTTAGCGAAAATAAAATTCAAAACGTTAATATTAATGTATCTTATTTTCCGATTTTTTATTGTTCTAATATTTAGCTTATTTTATTATTACTTATTTTTATTTAATTATATAATTAATAAATAATTATAATTTTTTTTGTCTCCATATTATTAGCCACTATAATTGGGGAAGTTGTCTTAGATGTTATCGAGTGGAAGTTGATACACTGAGTTGATAATTTTAATAACGAATTTGGGAGAATATGCATTATTACTCGCTGTTCTAAATTCCATAAAATGTGCTAATTAATAATTTTCATCACAAATTTTATTGATTCTAAGAACCTGGTTTATTATAATATTTCTAAACACTGATATATGCAAACAAGAGTCAAAGTGTTGAATTTTTGATGTATTAAATTTAAAATCTTGTCTTTTATCATATAAGTTTATAGCCAGATTGCAATTATGTAAATCTAAATTTAAATCTAAAAAGTTTGCAACATTAGAGTCATTATTACTTGCATTTAATTGTAAATTATTAGGATAAAATTTAAATACTATAGGGATATTATTATGTGATACACATAATATGTCATCTAAATATCTAAACATGTGCATATTATGCAATCCAGGATTAATGTTCTTTTCATAGAAGAATAAATACAGATTAGCTAATAATGATGAGGCACACACCCCTTGTGGGATACCAAACTATTGCTTAAAAAGTGCCACCATGTTGAATATAATTCTCATAGAGAGTGAAATTAAGTAATTTTTTAAAAAGAAAATTTGAATATTTTAGGGCGATATTATATTTTTCATAAATTCCTAAAATAATTCTATACAGATCATCTTCTATACCAATATTATTAAACAAATCTTTGAAATCAAAAGTATAAATACTATGAATATTAGTAAGAGTTTTTAATTTCTTAACTAATTCAAAACTGTGTTTTACAATATGGCAATTATTTGAGATGTCATCTGACAAGGATGCTTCATTTGAGAATTTTAATAATAATTTACCAGAGCATTAGTAATGTAAGAATTTTGCCCACTAGTAATAGTTCGAAAAGCAACAGGGGTTTATGAAACTTCGGTTCTAAAACAAGATATTGAATGTTATTACAACTATTTTTTAGATGGATTTGCTTATATTTGGCTGATATTCTATTGGATAAGATTTTAAAGTTAGTATTATGTAAATTATAGATTTGATTATTAAGTAAGTGTGACTGGAGGGTACTTATATAGTAATATTTACATATGATCGAGTAGTTAATACTAGCCTTATCGACACAAGTAATGACAAAATCATTTTGAATTTCTTTAATATCCTTTTTAATTGAATTAAGTTTATATGATTTATTGATTTTCTGAATATAGTCATTTAAGTATTTCTCTATTAAGACGCTCCAGGTTTTGAAGGCTTCTACAGGGATTTGATACTTATAGCTGATTTTATAGATAAATTTATTTAAGTCAAGAATTAAATCTTTATCAATTGATTTATGTTTAAATTTAGTAGGTAAACGGTACTTAGTACCTAATAACATCCGTGATCTCACTACATCATAATTAATAATATTTAGATTCCCCATCATAACATGTCCATGGTCTTTATCTACGTAGTCTTTGTATTTATCTAAATGACAGTAGCAGTATGACTCTTTATCCAGTTCATAATTTTGATTAATATCTATTGATATGGCAATTTGATTATAATTGAAAATATAACGTCCTAACGGTTTATCTTATTTAAATGCAATTTTAGAATTTACATGTTTGACTGGAAAGTCATTGGAAACCCATTTTAAAAAATTATTTATCTTCAGATTATTTAAGACAGAATTAGTGAAATTCAGGGTACAATATTCGTTTATTTTAGTAGATTGTTTTGATTCATCATTTAAATTTAAGTCCGTGACGTATAAATAAACATTAAGAATTTTACTTCTGTTAAGGAGCAAAAATCATAGAATAAATGTTTAAAGTGAATGTTATCAAATGCGGTAATTCTAAAAAGGTTATATTGAATTGCTGTTTATTAATTGCGAAAATGCAGTTCTTACATTGTTTCCAATATATATATATATATATATATATATATTCCTCAAGTACAATCTAAATGAAATATAATATAAAATCCAAGGAATAGTAAGGCGCATTTGCTGCACCTTAGCCTCAAAGTACAATATGAAAAAATGAAATTGAAATAAGGTCTTCATTTCGGGATTCCGTTTTTTCCCCTGGCATACTGTTGATTATTGTTTCGGGCCTGTAGTGGTTTCTGGGAGTGTTTCCTGGGATTAAAAGCATGCTTAAACCAGGAAAAGGGGTCGCAATCCCCCTTGACCTCTCTACAACCCCGTAAACACACAACTTCTAATTGTATTATTCCATTTTCAATTTCATTTTTTCATATTATATATATATATATATGTGTGTGTGTGTGTGTGTGTGTATAATTATATATATATATATATATATATATATATATATATATATATATATTTATGTATATGTATGTGTAATTATATATATATATGCCTAAATATAGTTACAGGGTTGATCTGTAATGTGCCACTTTCTAAAAAATGCCTTTGTTTTGTAATGTGACGTAAATCCGCTGATGCTAAGACTCTTAAATATACAGGCTGGTGCAATCTCCATTTGGACTCCAAGAGGTGTAGTCAGTTATCGTCTGCCTATGCTATTTCAATGGCTCGCGTCCGTTACATGGCTAATATTTGATACACATTCCAGGTGTAAAATAGGTGCTTATGCTTTCAGAAAATTGTTCTAATCATTCAAGAAAGTAGCCTAGAATATTTTGATTTTCTCGAGATTCCTAGAGGAGGACAAGAAAGTAACCCTTTTTCGCCATGTACACCGTTTCAACTGAAAGTCAAGATAACCTCTGTTGCGCCAGCTTGTATATTTAAGAGCCGTACCTTCCTCCCTAACTGCGTTATTAAATGATACATGCATTAGTCTTTGTCATGTGTGGTGTGTGGCAGTGCTACTGGTAGTGAAAGTTGCATGATTCAATAATACCATTTGCGGGCACAACTCAAACGTTCGAGAAGGACCGAAACCATGACCTAAAGGTAGTAAGCCAGAGACTAAGCTCTTAGATCAAAAATGCCTTTAGATTCGAATATTTAATTCGAGATGTGATTCGCATGGAAAGTATCGGAATATCGTGAGGTCTGGCGCCACATAAGAATTCAATCTGGATATCTTCCTGATTGAACTTAAAGTTGTGGGAGAGTTTTGTTAACTTCTAGATCAACATTTTTTTAACACCGATCAAAATTAAAGCGTGAGAGATACGAGTGGAGCTATCTTCTCTCGAGATGAATTCTACAAAGATCAGACAGCTGATGAACTATCAAATGATAGGGTTTCCAATTCGTTTTTCACTTGAAAGAGGATATAGCTCGATCATTCTCCATCTTATTTCTTTTAATTTACCACGAAAACTGTTTCTCTACTTTTATCATCCAGTTGAATTTCATGAAAGAAATTCGATCCATGATTGAGAAGTTTCGAATGAAATGTAATTAATTGCCGTTATTAGAGGCGAAAGTTGATTTTCTCGGTAGAGTAAAAAAATTGGTTTGTTATTTCATTTGGTTGCATACATTTTTAAAGACCCAATTGGTTTTAATTACGAGGTGTGTTTACAAAAATTTATGGCTTCAATAAAATAATAAAGATATATTTATTAGAGTGATGGAGATGAAATATATCATTTTATCGCATTTTTTTAACGGGTGGATTATAAAATGGAAATATAATAGTACATAAAATCGGCGTTTTTATAGAACCAAGTGAAAACAATTTCATTTTAAGCGATAAAATAAAATCAGAATTTATTTTTATATTGCCTATTTCATTATCATTTGCATTAAGAGCATTTTATTGCATATTTATTTTTCATCCAATTTTTGCTATTATTGTAAGTATGTATTTCATTGAAAAGGAAAGATGTAGAAACGGATTTAGCATCTTATTTTACACTATCAATTAAAAGTCTCAAAAAATTTTAATTAAGCCATGCACCTATTACTGTTTTTTAATGAAACTGCGATGGAGTGATATTTTGTAACGCAAAAAACCGATACCTTTTATGAAGGATTTTCTACATAAAAGTGTGTAAAATACTTCTCTGATAGGAGGGATATTGTAAAGTTTCTTTTAACTACTTCAACATCTAAGTGAAACATACCTAACGATCAGAATTCGACGAAAAAATCACGCTACTTAACATATTAACTATTTTATTCACAGCTACCTCGCTGGAACTCAAAGATATATGACATCACAGACATATCTACTAAATACACTATTTACACAACTAACCATACAAGATTTTACCTGGGACATTACTGACATAATTCAAACATAACTCATTACTGAATTTCACAGATTATAAAACTAATTGATGCTATAACTTACTACATAACGACGATGAGCATTCCTGCTATTTACAGCACACTGTGATGTCGTAGCATGGTTTTCCTTATCTGAATATGCTAAACCCTCCTTTTTTCCTTTTTAAAAATCTTCTTTTCTTTTTCTTCCGAAACTCAAAGTCCGCCGTATAAATAGATCTGGCCAACCTCGAGAGTAGGCTTCTACACTGAACTACAAAGATTTGCATAAAGAATAACCGCAAATGTACAGTTTTGGAGTTACATATGATCGAAAAACTACGAAAGCATAGAACGCGAATGGTGGAACACCATTAAGAGACAATCTAACATCCAACCATCTGACCTCCAACCAATCTGACATCCAACATCTTGGAAACCCAACATTCAGAAATCACCTTTTCTGTGAGCTAACTGCGAGGCCTGGTGAGGAGGAATATGGCATCAGCTTGGAAGTTTGCATGATAGGCTGGAAAAGCCGGCTTGATATTCAAAGTCGTCTTTTCCACTTCATATGCGAGGACAATCGTGAAAATATATTGCATACTAGCCGCCTTCGGCGACCAGCCTGTTCGCTACCCTTGAAAATTCTGACCGTGGCAAACTCTCTTGCGCGACCTACCAAAAAGGTGAAAGGTAACTATTTAAACGACCAGGAAGTGCCACCCAATTTAGATCGGAACCCACTTTGGGATGCATCCACAGGGACCGTACCCTCCTTCCCCTACCACCAACCTCCCGGAGGGACTTACGGACCCACATGTTTAACGTGATCGTACTCCACTTGAACACGGCGTCAGTTTTGGCAGTGGCGGGAATCGAAAACGGGCCTACCAAGTGCAATTCCCGCGCGCTAACCACTAGGTTACCGCGTCCTCAACCCCTTGGAGTTAGCAAAGTTTGGTTTAGTTTAATGACGTTAAAACTAATAAAGAAATTATAAGGCACCGCGACAATCTCCATAACTTTATTTTTATATATTTTTTATTACTTTCCTTATATACATAATGTATAAGGAAAGTATTGTGACGGGGTCGAAAATTCGAATTCGAGTTTTCGACGGGAGAACACGTTTCAAGCATCCCTGATCACGAATCGAAAATTTTTGAGATGATGTCTGTGTGTGTGTAAGTGAGCCTTTGGAAACGATAACTGACGAACGAATGGACCGATTCGAACGAAATTTGGTACAAAAATCACAATCCGTAAGCACTGGAAGCCTATTGTTTTTATACGCAATCGAATGTTCAGAACCCCCCTAAATTTTCGAGTGAAATTTTGAAAAAATCGTCAAAAAATCAAAACCGCGAATAAAGTTAGGCAAGTAGACATTTCTTATGTAATTTTTCATGAGAAAAAGATTGACATAAATTTTAGAACGCTAACATGAACCGTTCTTGAGATATTGCACATTTTTCAAAAAAATTATCAAAAAATTATATAAAATAAAAAAAAAATTATTTACTATTGAGAAACATGTTCACTTTTCATATGTAATACCATGCGAGAAATTGGGTGACATCATTCTCGTGGATCTAGCTCGTTCCATTCATGAAAAAAGATACTTTGAGTAATACTTTTGTATTTGAACGTCAATAGTCATTTATCTGCTGTAAGAATAACTTATTTCTCCGTCCATGACGCTTGGCGAGATTTTGGCAACGAATTTGGTGAAATGTCGCCAACTTGGCGACATTTTTAATTGTTGCTAAATTAACAAAAATCTCGCCAAATTGATAAAAATGACGCTAAATCAATGAAAATGACGACTCATTGAAGAAAATTCAATATCTTGGAAAGTATCTACTATAAGTATCTACTATAAGAATCTACTATAAGAATAACATTGTTTTAACTGTAAAAGTACTAAATTCATTGCATTATATAAGGAAAGTCATGTGTTGCCCACATCAAATTTTTTCTTCAGTGTTTAAGTTTTTTCATTGTGGTCCCAACCACCACCCGCGTGAAAATATATTGCATATCCTGTCAATCTCACCCAATCCGAATTCGAATTCGGTAATGAGTAGGGCTGGATATTTCATTAAAAATTTTCTGCAATTCAGATAACACAAAGAATCTAGATTAAAACCACAGGATTCTCAAAGATTAAGCTTTTAGTGTCTTGATAAAACATTCCGCCGTTTGTCTTTTTTATTCCTGGTTCAAAACATACATTATCTCTTACATGTATAAGAACAAAAACTTGAGGAAAGACTCTTACTACAGATCAGGAGTCCCCAACATTTTCGATGCACAACCCACATTTCAATTTTTCAATATTTCGTGGATTAAAACAACAAAAAGCCTTATTTATAAAATAAAATAAAATGCAACAGGTAATACAATTGAACAATAAAAAGAATATAAATATTCCTCTTGAATAACCAAAAATTAATAAGCATAATCCAAATTAAACATAATTCACAAAAATAAAGACGGCGTGAAACTGCTGTTACTTGCTAGAATTTCGCTTAGACGTGGTCAATCATATATTCTGCGTGTGTTCATCAGTCATTGCTTATTTATACACGAATTTTACATATTCTTAAAAAAATCATACGCATTGCCATGTGGGGACAGTTTGGGGCTTCTAAACCAATTGACACCTTTACTAACTAGTTATCTGCTATATTTCTAATAAAGTTTTCACTTCACATTACAAAGTTTCACTTTACTATTTTTGAGACAATTTAAGCTATTTTAAGCAATATTGTAGTTATTATATATATATATATATATATATAATATATTGTAGTTATTATGATTTCATTTAAAATTATGATTGAATTATTATGATTTAAAATTATGATTGAACTATTATGATTTGAAATTATGATTGAATTATTATGATTTGAAATTCACGATACGAAACAGTATATGTCGTATGAAACAAGCTGCTTTTAAAATTATAATGAAATTAATATTGCATTTTCGGTTTTCATTTTTTAGTAATACTGAGCTGTGGACCTGTTCGAACAGCTTACAGATCGTAGTTCGAAAACGCCTCCTTTAGATAAATGTTTACGACCTGTTGATAAGATGAAACACAGATAAGATGGACTTGAATGTAACATTTTTATTATATATACCATTACTTATTTGAGAATATTAATAATATGATCATTTTCGGACTTATTTACTTATCATTTATAGCAAAAATATTTTTCGACTTTATTTTATAATCCTTTTATGAAATTCTGTCAAAATATAATTTCCCAACTCCCGATTAAGTTGTTTCAACAGAAGCATAATTAATTGCGTTTATTAGGGAACGGCGTTAATCCATGCTGTAAATTAAAATGAAAATTTTCTTTTAAAAAAAGACGCAATCTAAATTGCCGTGCAAATTTAATTACCTAATTAATTTTAATTCCGAAATATGTTTACACTACTTCGTATCCGCAGAAAAATAGCTAAAGTGATCTATAATAATAAGAATGGTGTAATTAAAAACGCGGGATTATGAGTTTTTTAATTTATAGACATGAAAACAAAGGTTCTATATAATAAGAAAGAGAAAAACTATTGCAAATTAAATTATAAAATAACTATATTAAAATATATAAATATTAAAATCAATATTAAAAAATATTAAAAGTAATATTAAAATTAGATTAGATATGTATATTGCATTTTCCCATGAGGAAATCTAATTTTTCTGTCTGTACGCTTGACGACAAATATGGCTGTCGTCGCCATTCTGGGACGCCATATAATTCGTGATAAATTGTGATACATTTGGTAACATATCGCCAACTTGACGAGTTTGGAGAAATGTTGCCAAGTTGGCAATAATTCAGCATTTCGGAAAATTAAATGTAGTTTTTATTTTAATCCCTGTTGCTTTTTGTATTAATTAATAATTAATTTTTCTTAATTCAGAATATAGCGAACTTCATTGGTCGTGGGATAAGTACATTTTGCTAGGGGAGTAAAGTTTATATTTGCATTTGGTTAGGAAAGTTAAAGGAGTGGTTTCAAAATGGTTACGTTTCTTTAGGGGTTGTATAGTAATTGTGTTTGTCAGTTAGTCGTATCGTAGAGTCTGATCTATCGTAGAGTCCAATAATACTGATCGAGAGATTTAGGCTGTTCACGTCTATTCAATGGTTTTAGGAACGCATGCGCTGCAGGCGAATTATTGGAAAAGAATTATTTATATAACTTAATGCAACCCGTCATATAACGGGCGTGAGTCTTATTATTAGGTTGCGGACTTTTATGCACAAAAAATCCCCAAAATACATCATATAATATTCATTATCAACATTCAAAATATATTCACAGGTTTCCGAAGGGTTTTAAGAATATTTTTTAACCAGTGAATTATTTTACATGTTCATATAAAAAAAAATCAGGTCAAACTTTGAATATACGAAGTCTACTATCATTATCATCTGATTTCATTCACACAAATCGGCTCCTCAGCAATTGAAAATATTATCACAAAGTTTCCATCTTGACATCATCGGTATCAGAAAATCGAAGCACGTTCTTTGTAACGATTTTTGAGTGATTCAATAGTGCGCCCACATATAAATAGTAGTATCAATTATTCGTCTTCCCTTCGGAGACATTTTATGTGGGAGCATATATATATATATAGTGCAAATAGAAAACTTGCCGCACTAAAGTTCCATTCTGACCAAAAAGTCCTGAAAGAAACACTGCTTGTCTCCTGCAAGCAGCCCTTATTCCTATGCCATCCGATCTGTTGTATTGATAAACATACAAGCTTGTCTCCTGCAAGCAGTCCTAATTCCCTTGCCTTCCGATCTTCTGTATTGATGAACCTACACGTTTCTCTCCTGTAAACAGCCCCAATTCCCATGCTAGCTGAGCATTTGTGTCGTTGGGCCTACGGATATCACTCGTGCAAAATTACATCTATCTTATTCAAGACTTGTATGTTGATGGCATCTGTTCCCTGCAAGCTGCAATCCTCCTCTTCCTGAGCCATCGGACCAGCTGCGTTGACGAACCTTCGAACTCTTGCATATCAGCTGACCGGTTTCAGTGATTGCATGTTGAAATACGTCTCAGTCGCACTACGGCCCAAGAGAACTAACTGTTCATGAAGCATACAAAATCCTACGAACGAATTCAAACTGTATATAGGAAAAGTTATGAACTTCCATGTACTGTACGTGAGTTCAAGCTAACAAGATCTACATTTACCTACCTAAGGGAAAGTGGGTACAATAAAAGATTTTATAAATTATGTGTCCAATTTATATTCTAAGTTTAATAATCTAAAATTAAATTGGCCGTGCATAAGCTAGTTATTTTCGTATTCGGGTACTCTAAAGTTGTGGTGTTGATGGATGGGATGTACATATATTGATGGGTATATTAAGGATATGTTGATGGGCATGATATATATATGTTGATGGGTATGATATGTATATGTTGATGAGTATGATATTTATAGAATCTGAACCTTGAGTGGTCCATACGAATATCACTTGTTGGATTTCGCCTTAAAGTTTCAATAGCAATGATCATATGTTTCATTGTATGATATCGAATGTATTTAATTTATATGCATTTAAAAAATAATATCATGGCCGTGAAATTCAAGTTTACTTGTTAAGCCATTAGTCTGGCTACTATACATCTCAGAGCTTGATAAGACCTCAAAGTTCCTCTTGAAATAAATGAAAATATTAAATTCACTTTATCACACTGCACACACCAGATCTTCTTTTGCATCTATAATCTATGTATATAAAAATATTTTTCTACCGTGCATTTAATCATCTTACAAATTAATACCGTCAGATTATTTTTCCGTCGCCGATTGAGCCGTTTTAACTGAAACATAATTAATTGCGTCTATTAGAGCCCAGAGTTAATATTCGCTGTAAATTAAAATGAGAACAGAATCGCTTAGGCAGTAAAATGTGGAGCAAAAATCATCGTATATTTTTAATTACTTATTGGATTTTAATTTGGAAGCATTTTTGCACAATTGTGCACTGAAAAAAAAGATGAAAAATATGCTTATCGTTAACAACGATGCAATTAAAAAATCCGACACAAACACGCAGACTCCATAAATAGAAAACGGCGCTATTGGAAAGCAAAGAGATGCAGAATTTTATTTTAGGACATAAAAGAACTACAATTTATTTTTACATTATCTTTTTTATTGGGGTTTGTTTTAGATTTTGATTTTTGCTTTATTGAAGTGTAATTTCTCCCAGTTCATTTTTAAAGTGCCCCGTAGTTAAAAGTAGAATGCCCTATTATAGAGTTGCACGTATTCTTCTGTACTCCCTTCCCTTCCTTTAAAATGTTACCTGTTTTCCCTATAATCTTAAAATATGACATGGAATATTAAATAAGAAGTCCAATAACAATTAACATAAAAATTCAAAATTTTTAAATTTAAGGCGAGGTTGGAAGAGAAAAAGGATCAGTTAAAAAATAAAAGAACGTTTTATCAACTGCTCTGAAATATTAATCGAAAGAACGCTTCAAGAATTAGAAGGAAAAAAAAATAATTTTTAATTGGCTGGGTGGATGGGGGGAAGAGGGGGGGGGTGGCTGTTTTCGTTTTACTTAATTTTAAAAAAGTTACGAACTAAAACATCAAAAAATGTCAGAAGTATACCATTCTAACCTAAATATGGAGAAAATAATACATGCGGTATAAGTTTAATTAGGAAAAAAATGGATAATAAAAACGTATGAGAGCAAATTTAAAATACAATGAACATATTCAAGTGAGATGTCAAAATATTGAGCTCTTCTAAATTCAGAAGAAATTTTCTAATTATTTCATTTTTACATCCTTTCAATCAAAATACAGAAAAAGAGACATGAATGCTTCCATTTGGTTGGAAGAAGAAGATGGCAATAAAATGAAAAGGAATGAAAATTAAAATGCAATAATATTCGAGTGGGGTATCAAATAATTAAGCGCATGGAGACTAAGAGAAAAACACTAAGCGTTTCAATTTTTGCATTCACTGAGAAGATGAGGCAGCAAAAAAATTAGGTTTCCCTTAGTTAAGAAATGGTAACGAACAATAATGAAAATAATTTTAAACACGCATCATTTTAATCAATACAGTAAATATAACACGGGCGATTCAAGTTGTTTAGAAGAAAAAGGAGTGGGTAATAAAGTGTGTACTTAGAGGTATAAAAATACAAACCAACAAAAATATCTTATTGGAAAATGAAAAAATAAGTACATTGGTAATTTAAAAAAACAGGAAATTTCAAGTTTCTGCAGTCATTGAGAGGAGAGGGGGCAGAAAAAACATTAAGTTTACCTTCATCCTAGTTGCGGAAAGTATGATGAACAGATAATTATAGAATTGTTTTCAGAGATACATCATTTTAACCCAAATGCAGGTAAAGCACACAAATACTTTGGCTGAGAAAATAAGAAATATTTCATTTTTGCAGTATCTGGACTAAGGAAAAACCTTTTCTTTTCCGTGGGAAAAGTAGGCATAAAGATACTAAAGTTAAATATATTAATAAAGTTATATAAGTAAAGATCATATAAACGGGATGTAATAAAATTTAGGGTGGAAATTAAAAATAAAATTTTAAATACTTGTGTAGAGTAGAATATAAGCATATATAAGGATGCATTAAAACTAAGAGAAAAATTTTTCTTTTCCTTCTTTTAATTATTGGGGAGAGAGAGCAGTAAAGAAAGACACGTTTTCTTGCAGGGAGGACATCAGGTTTTGACTATTTTAAGAGGGGGAATAAAATTTAGCTAGTGCACGAATTCTTCTTTGATATGTATATTGATATATATTTTTGGTAACTATGAAAAACTAGAGAATACTGGACAAAACTTTAGGAACCAGTGTTTGTTATACTTTAATAACGATAAGAAATATATATATAATAATTTTTTCCCTTTCTTTTATTACAAGTCATATGAATTAATAATTAAAATGCATTCTTTGCGAAATGAGTTTCGTGAGTTCCTGGTTAACACGTTCGTTTGTTATAGTGCTTTTTAAGGTTATAAACCTAAATTAAAATTGTAAGTAAATTTTAATTACCAATCATATATTTATAAAAAAGAATGTTAAAAAAATGTAAGCGGTTTAAATGATTTTTTATTATTATAAAAAATATGTAATATTTAATATACATATTTTAATTAATCATCGTGTCTCTGACTAAACTAATTTTTTTTACAAAATGATGAAAATCATTAATGCATTTACCACGGACAAAAACTAAATAATATAATGAATTTATGATTGATCCAAAATTACGTAGCTTTTAATTATTGGTTTTCTATCAATTCTGGTGTTTTATTCTTAATTTGTTGAAAGAGAAAATGTAACTTTTGTACAAATTTTATAGAAGCAATTCAAAAAATGGAACTGAAACTTATTAATATTATTTCTTGGAAGTTAAATTAAAGAGCAAGTACATCTTAAAAATATCTCACATGAATGTTTTTGAAATGGTATCTTTACAAAAATAAAATATATATCACACGTTGTGTATGGTACTTGGGTGTGGGTGACCACCTGGGAACACCGCGTGCTGTTGGCACTTTTCAGGAGCGGTAGCTCGGTGGTTTGCGCGCTGGATTTGCACGTTGGCACAACTGCCGCCGTGTTCATGGGGAGTACGATCACGTTAAACATGTGGGTCCGTAAATCCTTCCGAGAGGTTGGTGGTAGGGGAAGGAGGGTACGGTCCCTGTGGATGCCTCCCCCACTGGGTTCCGGTCTAAATTGGGTGGCACTTCCCGGCCGTCCAAACAGTTACCTTACACCTTTCTGGTAGGTCGGACGATCTGGGTCTCAACAGCAACAACACGTTGTGTATGAAGGGATTATTAAAGTTCAGTCAAAACTTCGAAAAAACTAAAACTAGCTAGAGAAAGAACTTACGAACCTAGAGAAAATAATGTGGTGTTTAAGAATTTGAATTATATTAAGACTTCCGGATTAATAAAACTCCATTGCAATAAAGTAGATTTTGAATTATTAAGATATAGTTAGTTATCAGGTGTTGTACTATTTTGGACCTTAACCTTGAAGCATTTACTCACACATGAGGCACGCTGCAAATGTATTACTTGCAAAGGCCTTGCAAAGGAAATTTTCACTTCGATCAAATTTTCTGTTAGGGAATAAAATAATCTAAACAAAGAAACTTCCTAACATGAGATTTCCTATACAGTTGCAAACTCAAAAATTCTGCTCATAGTCATTATACAAACATGTACGTATGTCAATGCAAAATATAAGAAGCGTGCCATCGTTTCGAAAATATGTTAAGCTTTTATTTTTCAGTATTCGGCAAGCCAACAACTTTACGGCAAATGGATGTTCCAGTTGCTGACAACCACTTTCTTTGCAGCAGTGGTGCCACCTAGTGAGTGGAAGGGGAAGAAATAGAGTAAAAGTGATGGTCTACCAAAGCTGAACTCGAGTTTTCCTGCAACCCTGAGATCAGGCTACAGTGTCTAGAAGGGATAGTGTGCCGACCGCTTATACCTTCCAATGCTGGGAAATGTTCCTGAAAAGCCGCCTCCGCCAGACGGCGTTGGTCTCGAATAAGCGGTCTAAAGCGGAGGACTTAACATTGAAACAAATGGGAATTTATTGCAAATGAAATGACTGATATCTTTCGAAATAACTGAAGAATTTGTGTGAAATTGGGTGTGATTATTGTAAGTGGTATACACAAAAAGTCATTTGATTTTCAGAGAGATTGAGCTAGGGATATATTCTTATTTTTAAAATTTTATTTAACTTGATCTGGTGTTCGTTCAAACATTTGAGGTCCAAAATAATCAGGTTCATTTATCATAGTAACGTGAAATTCGTTATGACGTTTCCTCTTGTGGTACATTTCAGTTCTTTCGATTTTGAAGCTTATCGGGCTAGCCCGTCCTGGGCCCGCCATAGGACATTATCTGGTTTTAGAGAATAACTCGAAAATCAGAGAACATTGGAAATCTAAGTTTAATATATCGTTTTCTTTTGGGGTGTATTTTAATTCTTTCAATTCTTTCCCTTCTAGACACTGTAATCAGGCTGTACCATCCTGCCTGATCCACAGATTACAGCGCCATTTGAGAGGAACTAGATATGTAAATACCGTAACTGTCAACAAGGAAGTGTGTCAGATACGTGCGTGTCAGATAACTTAGTTGCGTTTTATAATACGGAAATAAATTTAATATATCCTAATTATTGTATGCTACATTCATAAATCGATGAAAGAAGAATTGCAATGCAATTTAAAAACTTTTCCAAATAGTTAGTGTAAGTTTTTGCCAAATATGCTTAAAGGAAATTTTGAATATATTTCCCTTTTCTCTATAAATATGTAACGTTTTCTAAACACAGTTTTTGATTTAGCACTGTAAAATACTTACTGTGAAGTGCTTTTCTTCATAAAATTCAAAAGTAGCTATTCATTTTTACTTTCCTTATATACATAATGTATAAGGAAGGTATTGTGGCGGGGTCCAAAATTCGAATTCGAGTTTTCGACGAGAGAGCACGTTTCAAGCATCCCTGATCACGAATCAAACATTTTTGAAGTGGTGTCTGTGTGTGAGTATGTGTGTGTGAAAGTATGTGTGTGTGAAAGTATGTGTGTGTGTGTGTGTGTGTGTGTGTGAAAGTATGTGTGTGTGTGTGTGTGTGTGTCAGTGAGTCTGTGGAGACTATAACTGACGAACGAATGGACCGATTCGAACGAAATTTGGTACAAAAATCACAATCCATAAACACTGGAAGCCTATTGTTTTTATACGCAATCGAATGTTTAGAACCCCCCTAAATTTTCAAATGTAATTTTGAAAAAATCGTCAAAAAATCAAAACCGCTAATAAAGTTACTCAAATAGACATTTCCTATGCAATTTTTCATTAGAAAACGATTGACATAAATTTTAGAACGCTAACATGAACCGTTCTCGAGGTATTGTACATTTTTCAAAAAAATTATCAAAAAGTTATAAAAAATAAAAAAAAATATTTCCTATTGAGAAACATATTCACTTTTCATATTTAATACCATGCGATAAATTGGGTGACATCATTCTTGTGGATCTAGCTCGTACCATTCATGAAAAAAGATACTTTGAGTAATACTTTTGTATTTGAACGCCAATAGTCATTTATCTGCTGTAAGAACAACTTATTTCTTCGTCCATAACGCTTGGCGAGATTTTGGCGACGAATTTGGCGGAATGTCGCCAACTTGGAGACTTTTTGAAATGTTGCCAAATTAGCAAAAATCTCGCCAAATGAATAAAAATGACGCTAAATCAATGAAAATGACGACTAATTGTCGAAAATTCAATATCTTGGAAAGAATATTAGTATCTACTATAAGAAAATCCTATTTTTTTACTGTAAAAGTAGTAAATTCATTACATTATATAAGGAAAGTCATGTGTTGCCCACATCAGATTCCCCCCCCCCCCACACACACACACACAAGAGTGATTATTTATAAATTGCTTATACACATGAGGATTTTAACCTTTTTTGCATACCATGAGTAGTATCAAATAAGCCATAAATATAAGTTTCATCTTTTTCGCATCATCATTCGCAATACAATTTAAAAACTTTTCCAAATAGTGTAAGTTTGTGCCAAATATATTCAATGCAAATTTTGAATACCTTTCCCTTTTCTATATAAAAATTTAATGTTTTCTAAATACAGTTTTTGATTTAGTACTATAAAATATTTACTGTGCAGTGTTTTTCTTTATAAAATTCAAAAGTAGCTATTCATTTTTTTCAAGAGTTTACATCTAAGGTTTGTTTGGGATGGGGGGAGGGGGACGACTGAAGTCGGGCCCTTCTCCAAGTCTTACAGGAAGGAAATGAACTAGGGTCCAAGTAGGTACCTAGCAGGTAAAAAGAAATAGTAAAATAATAGTAAAAATCTGATGTAGGCAACACATGACTTTCCTTATATAATGTGATGAATTTACTACTTTTACAGTAAAAAAATAGGTTTTTCTTATAGTAGATACTAATATTCTTTCCAAGATATTGAATTTTCGACAATTAGTCGTCATTTTCATTGATTTAGCATCATTTTTATCCATTTGGCGAGATTTTCATTAATTTGGCAACATTTCAAAAAAGTCGCTAAGTTGGCGACATTCCGCCAAATTCGTCGCCAAAATTTCGCCAAGCGTTATGCACTAAGAAAAAAGTTATTCTTACAGCAGATAAATGACTATTGGCGTTCAAATACAAAAGTATTATTCAAAGTATATTTTTTCATGAATGGAACGAGCTAGATCCACGAGAATGATGTCACTCAATTTATCGCATGGTATTACATATGAAAAGTGAACATGTTTCTCAATAGGAATTTTTTTTTTATGGGACTTTTTCATAATTTTTTTGAAAAATGTACAATATCTCGAGAACGGTTCATGTTAGCGTTCTAAAATTTATGCCAATCGTTTTCTAATAAAAAATTACATAAGAAATGTCTATTTGCGTAACTTTATTAGCGGTTTTGATTTTTTGACGATTTTTTTAAAATTTCATTCGAAAATTTAGGGGGGTTCTGAACATTCGATTACGTATAAAAACAATAAGCTTCCAGTGTTTACGGATTGTGATTTTTGTACCAAATTTGGTTCGAATCGGTCCATTCGTTCGTCAGTTATCGTCTCCACAGACTCACTGACACACACACACACACACACTTTCACACACACACACACACACACACACACACACACACACACACATACACACACACAGACATCTCTTCAAAAATGTTTGATTCGTGATCAGGGATGCTTGAAACGTGCTCTCCCGTCGAAAACTCGAATTCGAATTTTCGACCCCGTCACAATACTTTCCTTATACATTATGTATATAAGGAAAGTAAAAAGAATGTTGGATGAAATTAGAATACTGCATAATTAACAAAAGAATAAAAGATATATATTTTTGAAATTACATTCAAATATATTTTAGAAGTGACGAGAAATGAAATAAGGGAATTTATTAAAATCAATTTTAAAATACTGATATGCAAATACAAACAAAATATTAATAATGACGTATTTAAGAGGAAATTATACATAAGTGCATGCTACATCACAAAGCAAAATTATAAAGTTTTAAATTTCACAAAATTCACAATAAAACGGATCTATATTAGTTTATATACATGTACAGATATATGAGAAATAAAAAAATAATGACAAAACAATATTTTCCCATATAATTAAAAAAAAAAGCAAGCAAATATCTATAATTTCAACAGATTTCAATGTTAAATCTCCCGCGTGCTGTACCAGAATTTGGGCGACATCTATCGGGTGATGCCACCACAGAAAGAAATCTATTGTTAGGAGAATCTATTTTAGGAGAATGTTACAGTCTGATATCGAGTCGGCAGGGTTGCCGGCGGATCGAGATCAGCCTTGGTTCTACTGACACCAGAATTTCTTTTAAACTTGACGCAGAATTAAGATTGAGTGAAAGCATCACACAATCAGTAATAAATAGAAGTATGTTATAGACCTTACGTGAAATAATTCATTTAAAAAGTATTAAGCTCTATGTATTTTATGACAAATTCAATGTGAAATTCATGATTTTATATTTTAGTCGTCTTTTTTAACACTTTACAACAAAGTTGAAAAGTGTTTATAACTGTGTTCATTCTGTCTGTCTGTCTGTCTGTCTGTCTGTCCGTTAGCACGATAACTGCCGTAAAAATGACTTTATCAAAATGAAATTTTAGTATGTTGTTCAGACGGTCTGTGGGACCTATGGGAATATAAATAAATAATATCACCTAATTAGTTTTTTATTGAACCCTATGGGACCTAATTTTTCAAACATTTTCCAAGCAAATTTAAAATTCATAAATTGCCTCGAAATTTTTAGGAAATATTCACATTATCCCATAAAATATATAAAAAAAATTTCAGTAAAATATATTAAGTAGTTTTTTAATTAAAAATTATTTAATATAAGGAAAAGAACAAATTCAATTAAATTCTAACTTTTGGGATATCCTGCAGAAAGAAAAAAGATATATATTATATAATAAATTTCTTTCCAACAGTTTGATCGTTTATACGACGATCTCTGTCTTGTACGACACTACGACACATTTGATCGTTTTGTATATGAGAGAGGCTAGACATTTTAAAATAAATTTGGTAGGTAACAATTTTTCAAATTTTTTTTAATTTTATATAATTCTTCATGATATACTTATTTAATGGCATTTTTAATGCACTTTCTTACGTCCTAGAGAGTTAAAATTTGGTACACAGCTTAAATTTGTTGAACATTTTATTCAACAAAAAATTTGGTGGATCTTTAAATATAGATCCTACATTTTTTTCGAAATGGCCTGCAAATAATCCCCGTTCACTTCTATAAATCATTGTTGTAATATTGTTAAAAATTCTGATGTGGGCAGCACATGTCTTTCCCTGCAGACTCATATTCACGTTCTCTTTATTTCTTCAATAATAATTTGAGTTTATCTGCACAAAATAACAGCCATAAGTATTTTAAATGACATTGAATTTGCACGTTAAACTTAAATTTGGTTCTCATTTGATAGCTGGACTTATTGCCAAAGGTGGCGTAGCGAAAACGCGAAAAAACTAGAATATCTCAAGAACGGCTAGTCCTAGAGTAATGGGGTTAGTCTTATTCTTTTTGTTGTCAAAAATCACGTATACAATAGGAATTTAATTGATATAATTGAGCACACGTAGTCTTTTATTTTTATATTTAACGATTTTTGCGGGCCATTTCGCAAAAATAGCCCGTTCCTTTTTTCCAAATCGTACTAGAATAACCTACAAATGATTTATATACCAAATTTAACAAAATTTGGTATATAAATCACTTGTAGGTTATTGAAATATTATACACCAAATTTTGTTAAATTTGTTCCATTAGTTTTTAGCTAGAGTGGATAAAGGCAATTTCTGCCGGCCATTTCGCAAAGAAGGCCGATTCTTTTATTGCGAATCGTACTACAATCTAATGAACATCAGGATTTCCCACAAAAAACATACCTACCAAAATTTATGAAATTCGGTCTATTAGTTTTTCAATAGAGTGGATGTAATATCCTCACAGACACACAGAAACATACGCAGATACACCCTTCACACACAGACGTCTTCCTAAAAATAGTTTTTTCGTGTTCTAGAAGTCCCAAAACGTGTAGATCCTTCGAAAATTTGAGTTCCGATCTTCGGCACGATTCCAATATTTTGAATACATACACACACACACATATATTTTCTGTGTATCTGTGTATAATCTGTGTATCTAAATTCCGTGCCTATGCAATTACAATAGTTGTGATTTTAAATGATCCCTAAACTTTTATTATTTCTTCAACGAAGCCTAATTTTAACTTATGCTGAATGCAAATATCTCAAGCGATTTTATGGTGAGTTACATAAGAATTGCTGAATTTTTTCCACACAAAATTATTTAGCTCTGGAGTTTGGAATAAAAGTTATATGAATGAAATATTTATTGATTTTGCATAGAGAATCAGATGATTTATATTTCGATACAGTTTTAAATATTTACGTATAATAAATTACAGTAGCACTGTGATAATGTAAAAGATATCACCACTGAATGCATCACATTTTAGAAATTTTTAAATGAAATTGCATTTCAGATGGAAAGTGTTTCATAATCAATGCTTATGCATGATTGATCTTTCTTGTTTTTTTTATCGCCTTACTTGCATGTCATGGAGCTCAATTTTGTGAACTCTCCTCCACTGCAAGCACGATGTTTCTTGAAAAATTTCAATGATTACAATGAAACTTATATATAGAGCTATTTCAAGTGACAATTACACACTTGTGGGTTATTTTGATATTGATTAGATTATAGTGCAATTAAATTAAATTTAACTTTTTCTTTCTTTTTTTTTAGCAGAATAACACACAAAAAACATTGCAATACAAAATAAAATATTACATATTGTGAAATGTATTAATTGAGTGATTGTTTCATACGTAATTTTTGACG
This sequence comes from Amaurobius ferox, assembly GCA_951213105.1. Classification (NCBI taxonomy): domain Eukaryota; kingdom Metazoa; phylum Arthropoda; class Arachnida; order Araneae; family Amaurobiidae; genus Amaurobius; species Amaurobius ferox. Next base: position 15,334,609 of record OX578140.1, read on the forward strand.
ATGAAAAATATAAAACCAACTCCAATATTCTAGCACGAACCGTTCACGAGTTATTTCAGTTTATTTTTTAACCTTTGCAACGCCACATTACGAAAAAACGTCCAGTAATCAAGTAAAAGCAAAAGTTAAATAAACTGCATACTCAATGTCGTTTCAAATACAATGCCCATGTTATTGTATGCAATGAAACTGATTTTAATGCACTTTGATAGAAAGAAATAAAGCATGAATTTCAGTCTATAGTGAAAGTCGTGTGCTGCTCACAGATTTTTATTATTTATGTGTCTGTATTATTTCAAATAAGAAAATAATACAAATATAATAAATATGAATGAGTAATATTTTCATTGAAAGAAACTTTGAAATGTTTTTCCAAACAGTATTTTACATCCTCATTAATATCTTCCATTGCTGCCTTAAATTCTTTTGAACTAAAACACGCTTTATAATTTATTTAATTGATTAAATAAATTGAATAAATTAAAATGTGGCATTAATCCTTTTGTGCAAATTAAAATATTATTGATTTTTGTCGTTTGTAGCTAAAACGTAAATTTATTTATATATTCAACCATTTTTTCCTCTTTATTTTCTTTCTTTTTCATGCAATTTGATAACTGATAAAGAAAAATTTGTTTTAATGCATCAAGAACAATTTTTATTCGAAGAAAACACCGCACAGCAAAACTCAAAATTTTCAAACATTAAAATAATAGAATATATAATAATAAAATTAACAGTAGTATTAAATGCCAATATATTTTATACATTTTAAACAAATAATTTTTTTCTGCATAGTTTATTTTCAACGTATACTTTGAAATTTTATATTTGCAGCGAAATTTTATATATTATCATAGTTGACCTCGCTTTTCGTGCTTCAGCAATTTATTATAGCCACATACGTCCAATTGAAATGTCAGTTTAAATGAAATATCAGTTAAACTTAGACATTCGCATGCACTCACACACATATACAGACATGTGCATGCATGTCTGTATATGTGTATGCGCGTTTTTATATGTATTTCTGTGTTTGAACCTGTATGGGTTTGTTTGGATTGAATCCATACTAACTAATAAACTATTCAGTCAAGATTCAAGAAATCTGGCAATATTGGCATTATTTATGCGTATCAATGGGGCCGATTAAATTGTGGTACAAATCAAAAACATTGACCAGTAAACAAATTAATCGTTCAGCTTGAACAGATTATATTGTGATGCGAATCAAAAACATTGACCATTTACATTGAACATTTACATATAAAATTTTGATAGCAAACTGAAAGACAACCTATTTGAGATATTTCCCTTCTTTTTTTAGTTTTGGCATTATTTAACCTTTTGCTTACGGGTGAGACAGCGTCCATCCCAAACGAAGAACCTCTCATAAAGACAGGTATTTGGCAAACCCTATTCCAAACAGTTCGATCCCCCTTTGCAGGCATTGACGCCAATGCCTGCAAAGGGGATTCGAACTGTCTGGATTCATATTTATTAAGTTTGAAGATATAAACGTCTAAATTGTTCACCTTTTTCGTAACACTCGTATTTCAGCCAGTGGTACCCAACCATAGATATTATTCGCATAAATATATTTTTGTAGGTCATTCAATTGTTCTTATTGGATTCACTAACAAACAAGTTCTCTTTCTCCGTTACTCAATTTCTGCAATCTCTGAATTGTTTTCAATGCTAATTCTTGGTGAAATGCACATGACTGCAAAAATTTTTCAATACCATTTTTTTTACTAAATATATTTTTGAAGCATTTATTTTTCAGGATCTGTCGTAGACAGAGCTTAAATGACGATTGATATGGATCCAGCATCTAATTCTAGAGGAGTTAAAGGGTTCAATAAGGATATCCGCTTCCTGTTCAAACATTTTTCTTGAAGCATCAATTTCCCAAGATTGGTTATACAGATAGAGCATAAATGATGACATATAGATTCAACATTAACAGGAGTTGAGTGTTCAGAAATGATTTTCACTTCTAAAGATGTCGCATCTGGTTTTTCCGAAAATTTCAATGACCGTATAAATGTGCAAAAACTTATAAAAATGTTTAATAATTCCATCAAAAATGAAGGGTACACAGCACTTGCCAGCGCATGAAGGTTCCGTCAAAAATGTATTGTTCTCTTTTAATTTTACCAGTGGCATGATTGCTTTCGCATGGAATGTTTTAATTTGTCTACTAGATGGCGTTAAATGTACGTGGAACTAACTTCAACGTATTTTGCAGATACATGACCTTGGCATAAGGAGGACCCAATGAATTATTTCTCCATTTGGTGCGGTGAAACATGATTTAGTAATATAAACAGACAGACCAATTCTCGCAGCATCAACAATTTTATAATTGAGTTTCGGTTTTTTTTTTAATTTCAACTTTATGATTTCGTTGGTGAATCATAGGAATATAAGAAAGTATTTTATTTTGTTTGGGTTTTAGAGGCAGTGAAATTATTCGTTTATTTCGGATAAAAGAATGGGAGCAACTAACGAGCATTTTGTATTCAGATTTGTATGAAAAATATACATCAAATAGAAAATAAATATTTCTTTTATTTCTAAAAATAGTAGATTTCTGTGTTGAATATGTGATTTTTAGTGAATTTATTTCTAGAGTTAGGCTTAGCACAAAAAAATGCCGTCTTCTGGGAACAGGAAGCGAAGCGCTCCGTACTTTGGGCCGCGGCAGTTCCGGAATGTCGCCGTCGCGAAAGGAGTAAAGAAGTACTATGAAAACTAAAAATATTGAAGGTTTCGTCATAAATGTATCGTTCTCTTTTAATTTTACCAGTGCCAGCTTCGCGGCTTTGTTCATTTCGGCACTGCTAGAAATACACAAAATATCTGCATTTGTAAAGATGTACTACGAAGACTATAGAGAAAAGTATTATTGCTAAGCATTTGTTAAAATATCAAAAATACATTTAACCTTAGTACATAAAAGTAATTTTCATTTCACCAAATTAAATTATTCTCATTGAATTTCTAAATATAATTAACTGTGAAGTGTGATCCCTTTTAGGACTAAATATTTTATAGGATAAAAGAAAAACTTGATTTAATAACCATAATTTTCTAAACAATATTAAAAAAATTGCTGTGTTTTTTAAACAAACATTGGAAAAAATACATTTTATAATGCAGAAGAGAGTGCATTTCGGAGTTTAATTAAATTCATTAATAAAGCGTGATTTAGTTCAGAATTGAATTCGATGAGAAAAGAAAATGAAATATAATATTAATGAGGTATTAAATATCATTTAAAATATAAAAATAAATTTTCCCGCCTTCTAAAAAATTATTATTCAGAAAAATCATTTTTCGCCTGAAATAATGTATTGAAATGAAAAACAAATTAAACTTGAATTTTACGCTCGACTACAGAATGAAAATAATTTCTAGAAATATGATCAAAGTGGAGTAAAAACTGTAGTTAATTTTAAGTGAAAATAACTGTTGGTGGGCAGTACTTACTTTTCACTAAAATTTCATTTCGTATGTAAAAAAAGATGAAAATGAATAAAGATAATACACATATGAAATGAAATTAAAATTACCCAAAATTGTTTCTTTTCCATTTGGTGACTAAAATAGCGGCTAAAAGGCTATGAAACTGAAATACACTCTGTTACAATATATATATATATATATATATATATATATATATATATATATATATATATATATATATATATAAACACACACAAGAAATTAATTTACAGCCGCGAAACTCGGCATGTATTTGGGAAGATATGCAAATGATTAGAATTTGGAAGCAAAAGGAAAAGTTTTATTAAGAGATGGTGGCAATTTTGCCAATGCTAAATCCTTCCCTGGCAGCTCGCTATACAAGCTGATATTCGGTGCGGCATCGATTCAATGTAGCTTTTATACCACTGCGAAAGATTCTGCCACAAATGTTGCAACTGGTCAGTTAAATCAGTAGTATTCTGAGAACGTTGCAACTGCCGTTCCAACATGTTCCAGACGTGTTGTATTGGTGATAGACCTTGGGATCTGGATGGCCATGGGAAGGTATTAAATTCTCTAGGACATTGTTGAGAAAATCGTGCAGTATGTAATCGAGAGTTGTCTTGTTTATAAATGGCATCTGGGCAACTCGACAGCATAAGCAGAATAATCGACTGCAGAATATCGTCGACGTACAAGAGAGCCGTCAGATTGGCTAGCAGACCAACTAAGAGAGATCAGCTGCCCCACGAGATGACTCCCCAGAATGTCACACTACGTGTGATGGCCCTGTGTCGCTCGACAACAAATGCGCCATCGGAACGCCGAGCAGTACTCCACACCACATGTATGCGGCGGCCATCAGAACTAAGAGAGAAGCTCCTCTCCTGACTGCACGATCCTCTCGAGCAGTGTTTGAGACATCCCGACCCTCTGCAATGGTTGCATATGCCTTCTCTGATCTATTATTGCCTACACTGAGCAATTACTGCATCGCTACGACCAAGATGGCGACCGACACGTCTGTTGACCCAAACAGCATTTCTTTGGCCTATGATGCAACCTCTGTCGACACCCAACAGTTGTTCGTAGCGGCGTCAACTACATGCCAACTTCATTTTTACACACAAATTATAATAACATAGCAGGAATTCTAGTTCACAGTGCCCGAACGTGAGAACACCGGTCGTTTTAAATGCTGCACGATGCGTCGTTTTCATGCGGGTTGCATGAGCCCTTTAACATCATTGGCCCTGACAGTTTAAATATTTGCGAAAATGACATTTGTATACCGGGTTCCGCAGCAGTAGCTCAATTTTTCATGGGTGCAGATATATATATATATATATATATATATATATATACATACAAGGTGTCCCAAAAACATTGGCATCGGCTTTTATTCCTTAAATATTGATCTTAGACATATATAATAAATTACAAAGTTGCGTAAAAAAAGGTACAGAATTTTATGAAATCGCTTAAAATTATCAATGGGATTAAATTTTAAGAAATACAAAATTTAAATTTTTATACGGCCCCCTTACAAAAACATTTCCAGTGAGTAAAATGTGCCCCATACACTAATAAGGTGATGTACAAAATTTCAGCATTTTATAATAAAAAGTCCAAGAGATATGAAAAAACAAAACTGTTGACTTAAACCACTTTTCGATGCAACGACATGTATTCTCAGAGGGGAAAAATCATGTCGGCAGATCGCGTTTCAGGGGTCATACACAAATTACGTAAGAAAACAATGATTACATAAATAAATAATAATTTTGCATTTATTGGTACAAAAGCATCTACACTGTGTAGAAATAATAACTTTACACAAAGATTACGAGGCTTGTTCATGATGTTTTCCATCCATGCCAAAGATTGTTTAAAGATAAGAGCCAGATATTATTTGCCTATGATGCATTTCTGCGTTGTGTCATTTGCGTCATTGCTGTAAACATTGACATTTGAATGTGTGATTAATTCCTCATCAATTTTGTTTAAAAATATCTCTGGGACATTTTATGATAAAATTCTGAAATTTTGTACATCACTTTATTAGTAAATGGGGCACATTTTACTCATTGAAAATGTTTTCCTACGGGGGCCGTATAAAAATGTAAATTTTGTATTTCTTCAAATGTAATCTCCAGAAAATTTTTATCAATTTCATAAAATTCTATCCTTTTTTTACGCAACTTTGTAATTGATTACATATGCCTAAGATCAATATTTAAGAAATAAAAGCCGAAGTCAATGTTTATGGGACACCCTGTATACACTCATTGCCATAAAAATTTGCACACCAAGAAGTAATTGTGGTATCGTAATGAAACTTGACATAAAGATACGTGTCAGACAAATATCCAAATGATTTGAAATACAGCGTAATTGCTCATTGCGGGATGTCACCAGAGGGCGTTGAACTTCGTTCTCCCTGAAACAGAAAAAAGGTACGCAGAGGCTTTTTGCCTACATTTTTAATCTGTTGAAAGGGGTCGCTTTTTCATTAGGGATTCCGTTACGCTACCATAGAAGACAATATGATTAGCTGTCAAAGTTCAAGAGAGGAAGAATCATCGGAATGATGGAAGCCGGGTGGTCAGCTCGGCCAGGCCACCTAGGTCGTTCTGACTTTACTGTGAGGAGGTGTTGAGACCACTGGACGAGATAGAGGTCGCATACACAGCAGTCAGGCTCAGGATGTCCTCGGCAGACCAACGGCCGAGAAGACCGTCACATCACCCGACACGCAATCACAGCACCAACTGCCTCATTGTTCGCCACCCGGACGCAGGCAGCACTACGGGCCCCTGTGTCTGTTCGTATCACTGCGAGGCGCCTGGCTGAAGGACATTTGGTATCGCAGCGCCCATTATGTGTGCTGCGACACCAACCCACCGTCGCGTCCGTTTGAAGTGGTGTCGCGCTCGACGGGTTTGTATTGCAACGAAATGGAACCAGGTCGTTTTCAGCAACGAATCGAGATTCAATTTGGTCAGTGATGACAGCCGTGTACGTGTGTGGAGGCTCCGTGGTGAATGCCTCAATCCTGCATTTGCTTTACAGTGGCACACCGCTCCCACAGCTGACGTGATAATATGGAGTGCCGTCGTATACGACACCCGGTCACCTCTAATATTGATCTACGCAACCATGACAGCCCAGCGGTACATTCGTGACATGATTCAGCCACATGTGTTGCCACTCATGGCAGGGCTCCCAGGAGGCGTTTTTCAACAAAAGAATGCTCGGCCACACACAGCAAGGGTGTCACAGGAATGACTCCGTCATATTACCACTTTCCCTGGCCTTTCCGATGCCCAGATTTTTCACCGATCGAGCATGTCTGGGATTACTTGGGACGGCAAGTTGGACAGCCTACGAGTTTGGTTGAACTAGATGCGCGCTTACAACAACTGTGGAATAAGATGACGCAGGACACCGTACGAGACCTGAATGCTTCAATGCCTGAATGCTTCAATGTTGATCGCATACATGTGGTGAAAGAAGAAGGGTTCCTGCCACATGGTAATACAAATTTATCTAATGTTTCTTATCTTCACTTTTTCATCTTATGATGTCTGTAGTCTGATTCTGGACATTTATAGCAATGTACTATTGTCCAATTTAAAACAGGCATTTGTTTGGATTAATTAGTATTAAATACTCAGACCTGAAGATGAATTTAATTCTTCTTAATCTTCGAATTTGGGCCGGTGCTAATATTTTCTATTATTGGCATTATGGCCATGGTTTTGCTTCAATGGTGATGTTAATATTTCACGATTACTTGAATTAATTATTTTTATCATTACTTCTTTCTAATATATATATGTGTGTGTGTAACGATAATGTATATAATAACTATATAAGGCCAATTTAAAACATGAACAGTGGCATACCCTGGGTCAATACCTTATATATATATATATATATATATGAGATTAAAATATGTAAATATTTATCGAAAATTTAATTGAAGTTAAATTTAATTTTGCCTTGTGTATGTCGAAACTGATAGAAAATGGATTAAAATACACAGTTCACAACTGAAATTGCAACACCATAAAGTTGTAGGTGTAGCTTCATGTAAATCAGTCAATGGAAACAGCAGGGCGAAATATGCAATTGATCACAGTTTCGTTACGCATAGTGACTAACACCTTGCCAAGCACCATAAAAGCGTCAAGTCAAGGAGGATGGATATCACCCTTAAATTGTAGCTTCATTGGTTTTAAGTTGTAAAAGTCATCATAGTATGCAAAGAGTACGTCGACGTACCGCATACGTTCAGTTGTCAACGGAACGGCAACAAATCATTGTTCTACTTGAGGGTGGAATGAGCCGAAGGGTCGCTGAACTATTGGGTCGTGATGTAAGCACAGTTCAACGGTGTGTGTTACGGCTCATAAGAGACAACGAAACGACACAATGATCAAGTAGTGGAACTTCCAGGTGTGTAGTACTACGTAAAGATCGTATGCTTCTGAGAAGCGTTGCGCAGGAGCCGTTTACCACAGCAATCGTGTTACAACGACTTTTATCCCACACTACAAGTAAAGAGGTTTCGATGCAAACAATTCGAAACCATTTGCATGACGCAGGACTCCGAGATAGACGACTTTTTCGGCACCTACCATTTCAACGTCTTCACCGGTTACGTCGCCTCCAGTGGTGTCAAATGAAACGCAATGGGTCTACAGAATGGTGAAACATTCTGTTCACGAATGAATTACGATTCTGTTTTAGCATGCCAGATGGCCGTACTCGCGTATGGCGGCGCCTTCAAAAATGCCACCAGGAAACTTTTTCTATCAGTCGCCACACAGCCCACTCCTAAGTGGTATCATGGTTTGGGGTGGTATAACATTTGGGGGTAAACAGCTTTGGTTCACGTTTCTGGCAGTATCACGGCACAACTGCAGGTATACGTCTCTGACATTGTAAGACCTGTGGTACAGCCATATCTGTCAACCAGGCCTGGACTTCTTTTTAAGCAGGATAATGTCAGGTCGCATACTGCATGGGTAACTATGAATAGTCTACAAATTTCTGATATCCTGCCTTGGCCATCATATTCTCCGGATTTGTCGCCAGTTGAGCATATCTGAGACATCATGGGTGATCAATCAAAAGAACTCTCAATTCCAGCAAACCATGTTCAGTTACAAGCCCAATTGCATGCTGTGTGTAATACCATCCCTCAGCACACCATCGACCATCTCATTGACAGGATGCCTCGTCGTATTCAATCCTTCATAGCCACTCGCGGTGGGCCTATTCCATATTATCTAATGTCAATAAAGTTCCATGCTTTCACTTTCCAGGCATGATTTTTGGATCATTTGCACATCTCCAAGTCACAATTATATTCTGTAAATTCCATAAGGATACATCAATTTCCTCATGGTGTTGCGATTTCATTTGAACAGTGCATATACGTCTAACTCTGAAGAAGTATTTGTTTCACACAAAAATTAATTTGGCCTGTTCATGGATTTCCTTACACATTTGGTCGCATAATAATTTTTCACCCAAAATGTACGATTATGCAATTCAATTTGAATGTGCGTGCATTGTTGAGAGTCCACAACCATCTTTTTCCATCCATCTTTATCCTCCAATTATTGCCCAAAAAACAGACTGTACTTGCTTGTTTTCATGTTTTAGTTAATTTAAAATAAATATTTTACATAATTAAGCTAGTGTTATGAGAGTTAACTAAAATGGAAGAGTAAGATCATTTTTATAGTTAAAAGCCGTTGAAAGGGGTTTTAACATCAACAAGAAGATTGAGGTTTGAGAATATAAAGTGGATTTCTTATGTGTCACAAGAATTAATATGTGATTACATTAATTCTGTAGGATGTGATATACATAATTATCATAACAAAGCAAATGCTTACATATGTGTCAAATGCAAGACAAAATTATCTGAAGTATTTAGAACCGAAGCAGATATCCTTACAAAAACAAAAGGTGAAGTTGATTATTTATTCAGAAATAGAAACGCTGAAAAGAAGAAAAAATATTTGGAAACATGTACTAGTTATCCAAGCATTGACAAAATCTGCTGATGAACCAGCACTAAAGGCTGAGGAATATAGCAACATCATCACTTTCATTACAGTTCATTACAGATTAATTTCCATTGGCAGGGGCGACCTGGGGGCTTACGCCCTTATTCCGATAGGGAAGAGTCCCATTACAGTCAAATAGCTTGCTACAAACTGCCAAAGAATGCAAGAAAAATTGTTAGAAACTATAATCTGTGATTGAGTTAGGGTTATGACGGCTAACTGGTTGAGTTGGGACAAATTGTTGTTGTGATGGAGTTGTGGGAGTATGGGGGTGCAGAACTATCGTAGCATTGCTACATCTTAATTCTAAATAGTGCTTGAATTTTTTTCAAGAAGACTACAGGAACTATGGTGGCTAAAATTGATGTGGGAAGACAATAACAAATATATGGCAAGGAAATCTTCCCAAAATACCGTCAAAGAGACCAAATGGAATACATTGTATTTAAAAGTATGAGTATCAAGGAAAAAATTTAGACGCCCAATGCTCCAGCTTTAACAGTTATGACATGGCCGTCCTTATATACCACAGCTTTTATTGTGAATCATATACAATGCTATCATAAGCTTTCAGTTATTTTCAGTTTGAAGAAATTTATTCAAAAATTTAATATAATATGCATTTTTGGCACATTTTGACTTTAAAAGGATATTCTCTTTCCTGTCAATATTTTTTTAAGGATCCTATTGAAAAGTTCAATAATTGGAGCATTTGTCAAACACCTTGTCAAAGTGGACTATGCCAAACTAAACGCGTACCAAACTAAACATAAACCAAACTAAACGCGTCTTAGATTGCCACTTAGAAAAACATCAAAATTGTGTAAATAACCAATACATTAATAAATCTTCTATCGCTAATCATTGTTCGAGGACTAGTCAGTCACCCAGTTTGATTTTGCCTCCATTATTCAAGAGTGCTCTAAGGTTTTGATCTGGATTTCTTTTGATCTTTTCATATTAATAAAAATCCCAGTAATCTGACTAAGGATTTGTCAATGACTCTATATTTCTCCGAGGTATAGCATGACCACGTCCAATTTTTTTATTTCTTTGATTTTATATTCTCTGTCTTTATTTTTTTTTCTTGTTTACATCTCATGTTCATATTTCCTTGGTTCCCTATTTTTGTTGCTACATATTTCTTTCAAGCCACTGAGTGGCGCCATTATATCACGATGTCGTTTAGCCATTTCAATTTGGCTAACATTGCCTTGCGCTTATTTGGGCGTTTATGTTCAGACTAAGGATAAATGGAATCCAGTTGATTTTCGAAACGTACGTATACTTATTTATCTCAATGTCCGCTGCATTTTACGTTGTAAACCAGTTTATAATTAATATGGAATATGAATGCTACAAAAACTCGAATGGAGCATTACACATTTATGGATCAGATAGATATTCGTCATTTGATTTAAGAAGTAATTTCAGATAAAGCAACATCTTTTTTTTTTTTTTAATTTCAGTATTTTCAACATATTTTTTAATTTCCAAAATATATAACAATTAATTTTCTTTATTTTAATTCGTAATTTATTCACCCTTACGCATTATTTTTTATAAATGTTTATGCATGGTCGTTCGGAAGTGAAACGCGCATTATTAATTGCATTAATTATTCTTTGGAGTTAATGTTTTTGAAAATTAAAATAATATTGAAATTCAGATATTTACACGCAAAAGAATGAAGAACATTTTTACAAAGGATTCAAGAATGTTTTAATTTCCCCTGTTGATTACATAAGCTTAGAGCTATTTGAAAAATAGTGGATTCTTACATTAAAGAAAAATAACTTTATCTAAGAAATCATGTCAATTTTGTTTTATTTATAAAATAATTTTACAAATCTCCTTCCTTAAAAAAAGGAAACAAGATAAGAATTTATTACAAAATTTAAAATAATTCCAATTAAAAAATATAAATAGTTTTTAAAAATACACTGTAAAACAAGCTACTTTATAAAATTTCGACATTTTAACAATAGCTATATATTTTATAGAATATTGTATTAATAAATTGCTGGTACATAAAATTTTTAATGTTTTAGCAATAGCTACATATTTTATAGAATATTGTATTAATAAATTGCTGATACAGTAAATTTTTAAATAATGCACTTAATTCAAACCATGTGAGGACAAAAATTTTTGGAAGTATAAGCACGAGAATCCCTGCTATTTATAAAAGACTCTGTAGTTCAACATACTTGATTCATTCATCGAACGTAAGATTACAAATTTACATTTTTCTTAGCATTGTTTGTACCTTCAACTACACATAACCACTCAAAATTTCTACAATTCTACGCCTCACATTTTTCACGCAATTATTTTCCAATTACATTGCAGCAATTGGGACATTTTATTTATATTACATGACTTTGCATTTCTGAAAATATTCCAGATGTTTTTGTTCAATATTTCCCAAGAAACTAAAATAATATAAAAACTGATAGTTGTCTCGCTCTCTAATTAATACTGCAAAAATAAAAAATTAATATCCTTCCCTTGAAGTCTTAATGATTTTTATTTTGGAAGCTCCATACTATTATTTTTCTTTTATTTTCATCCCTTCATACAACCTTTTACTGCCACCCCTTTTTTCTATTCAAAGTGAAACATCTTTACTATTATTCCTGTATTTGGGTTGGGTTGATGTATTTCTGAAAATTATTTTAGACGTATTTATTCATTACCATTTTCACAGCTAAGAAAATAAAAGTATCTCTTCTCCCTCTCTTTCTCAATGATTGCAAAAATTAATAACCTTAAACTTTTCCCAAGTCTCGATAAACCCGCTTTTTATACCCTACTCGAATATTTTTATTGTTTTCTTTTTTTAATTTTCGCAACCCTTACGTTTCATTTACCCCTTCCTTTTATTTCATCTGACCAACCTGAAGCGTATGTGCTATTTTTCCTGTATTTGGGTTGAAATAATGAATCGTTGCATATTTTCGCAGATTCTTTCGTTCATTACACTTTTTCACTTTTTAAACATTGAGAAAACAAAAAATGTGGTCTTTTTGCACTGATTCTTCCTCCTATTCTTCTTCTATGCTTTCGTGATTGCAAAAGTTAAAAATCTGGCATTTTTCATTTAGACCTAATTCGATCTAGTTTTTATACTCCACTGGAAAATTTTTAAATTTTCTAGCTTCCCCCATACATTTTATAGCCCCTTCCTTTATTTTCTTTTTAATCAACCCGAAGCGTCCACATTATTTCTTCAGTATTAAAGTTGAGACGAAATATTTTTGAGTCGAATTATTTTGAGACGAAATATTTTTGACGAAATATTTATAAGTGTCCGATTTTTTATTCTTTTTGTGCATTACTTTTTACACCCCTACCCCCACCTCCCTCCCCGAAAAAAAATAGCATTTTAGTCTAAGCAAAGAAATCGGAAATATGACTTTTTCAACAACTTTCTCCCCTCCAATGACTGAAAAATGAAATATTTGATATTTTCGCCTTGCCTCGATGCGCCCAATTGTTTAATGCCTCACTCAAATATTTTCATTATTTATAATTTCATCAACCCTTGTTTATAATGACTACCCTCTTTCTTTTCATCAGTTTGGAGTACTTTCTTATTATTTTAATTTGATGCCTCATTGAATATTTTTTTCATATTTGTTCTGTACTAGTTTCTCCAGAACTAAAAAAACGATAGGAAACTCCTTTTTTTCTTACCGTCCACTCTCATCCCCGTAATTTAAAAAATAAAATAATAACATCAATAATTTTCGGTATTTAATTCGAAATGATGTGTATATCTGATATTGATTCATAATTGCTTGATCATTACTTTTGAACGTAGGGAAACAAAATCAACAAACTGTTCTCTCCCTCCCCAATGACTTTAAAAATGAAAAATATCATTTCCCTTAGACTAGATTTACCCGAATTTTTTATACCTCGCCCGAATATTTATATTATATTTTAATTTTCCTACTCACGCGTTATAATGCTTCCCTCCCCCCGTTCTAATCACCTTGTAGTAACCTATGTTACTTTTCCTGTTTTGGGTTGAAATGATGTATTTCTGATAAAACTTTCCTAATTGTTTGTTCATTATTTTTTCCACTGACTGAAGCTATATTATAGATGATGCTTCTGCTCAAATATACGATAAATTACATAAAGATGAAAAGTTGATTGAATAGGGGAATATTTATCACATTGTTTTCCCCTCGCTTTTACTTTTACGATCAAAATGCCCTGTCTACAGGATATTTTATACGATTTTGCGAAAGCAGTTTTGAGAACAATCACCGCCCCCTCCGAAGGTTTATAAACGTCTTGAATAAAGTGATGTTTTTACTTTTATTCATGTTATAAACTATTTAGAAAAGAATATTTAATATAATATTTTTTGCAATAATTTCTGGACTTTACAATTAACTATTATTCCTACTTTTCTTCCGTTATATCAATAGAAATTGGCGTAGTATGCATAAATCTACATCAGGTCTCTTCAGGTTTCTGGGTTTTCATTTCATTTAAAATTCACCACCAGTTATGAAAATTGTAAAGTCATAAAATCCTTTTTATAAGTAACAAAAAAATTAAAAAAAAAAAATCACAAATAATTTCCCTCTCTTCGTGCGATATTTTTATCTCCCGATTCAATTCCATTTATTTCTCGTTTTTTCTGCGCATTCAGTTCTGAACTTCAACAATCGATTAATTGCATTAATTAAAATCCGATTTTTTTCTTACTTGTAAAACAAAACAACATTGATTTGCCGATGTTCATTTGCCTGCCCGAGGAAAAAAAACAATTTTAAGTATTCAAATGTTTTTTACTTTCCCTGCAATACATGGTAATGTAATAGGGAAAGTATTGAAATCATGCCGAAAATCGCGACTCGAATTTTCGACGGATCTACACCTTTCGTGACCTCTAGCATACGAAAAAACTATTTTTACCGTGACGTCTGTATGTGTGTCTGTGTCTCTGTCTGTGCAATGTATGTATTCACTCTAACTCAAAAACTATTGGATTGAATTTGATAAAATTTGGTAGATAAGTTACTTGGGTGTGACTCTGGTGTTGATTAGTTTTGATACGATTCGGAAAAAACTCGTCTTTTTTTGCGAAATGGCCCGCAAAAATCGCTATCCAATCTAATTAAAATACTAATTGACCAAATTTCACACAATTTGGTAGATAAGTTACTTGTAGGATACTCTAGTATTAATTGGATTTTAGTACGATTCGGAATAGAACAACTCGCTTTTTCTTTTTTTTTACGAAATGGCCCCGCAAAAATGGTAAAAATCTAAAATAAAAGACTACGAATGCTAAAATGTATCATTTAAATGCTTATTTTATATGTAATGTTTGGTTGTTGTTGAAACCCAGACCGTCCGACCTACCAGACTGTTTGGACGGTCGGGAAGTGCCACCCAATTTAGACCGGAACCCAGTGGGGGAGGCATCCACAGGGACCGTACCCTCCTTCCCCTACCACCAACCTCTCGGAAGGACTTTCGGATCCACATGTTTAACGTTATCGTACTCCGCATGAACACGGCAGCAGTTTTGGCAGTGGCTGGAATCGAACCCGGGCCTACCGAGTGCAACTCCAGCGCGCTAACCAATGGGCTACCGCGACCCATGTAATGTTTGGTGAGTAAAAGAATAAGATCAACTCCATTACTCTAGGGACTAACCGTTCTCGAGATATTTAATGTTTTTTGCATTTTTATTACGCCGCCTTTGGAAATATGTTTGATTACTAAAAAAAGCAAAAATTGAATTAAAAATGCAAATACTCGTGTTATTTTGAGCGATTAAACTCATTTTAAGGAATTATTAAAGAAATAAAGGAAAAATGAATTTGATTTTGCAGGGAAAGTCATGTGCTGCCCACATTAGATTTTTTAGTTTCCCTTTCAGTTTAGTCAAATATATAACTGTTGAAAGAAAACACATTGCTAAACAGAAAATACACATTTTATTGATAAAAGCATCATATCATAAAAATCATTTTAATCTAAACAGTAAACGACATACATAAGAGGCACATCCTGAAAACTACATTTTTATATATCTTGCATAATGAAAGGTATGTGCGTGTGTGTGTGTGTGTGTGTGTGTGTGTGTGTGTGCGCGCGCAATAGCCTTCAGATTGCGGCGAAATTCGTTACAAAGGTACTTCAGATTAATGGACGATACGACTCGGCAAGTTATTTTTCTTTTTAATTCGAATTAGTTCAAAAGTAATGAACTTTTAAAACCCAAAATTATGAACTTTCAAACGCTATTTTTTGTCATTCCTATGAACAATATCTCAGACTTTTGGTCTAGACTTTGAGTGCTATTGTACATGCGATTTTCGAATTTCATGAATTTAGAAAGATAATATATATTCCAAAGCAGGAAAATGTATTTCAATTTTATAAGTATTCTTTGAAAATGTTACTTAATTCGGATGAAAATATGCTGAGAATTGAAAGAAAAGAAACTATGCTTTTTTTTTTAATTTTACTTCTGCGGTAAAAGCACTTTTTTTTATCGCGACTTGCCAAAATTATTTGTTTGTTAATCATTTAATGATCATTTATTTGTTATTATTCTTAAAAATTCCATAGTCTAACTTCTTAAATACCGCTTTTCCAACTTTGTAAATTAAAAAAAATATAGAATATAAAGCATATAATAAGTTAAGGAAACTGTAATAACGTATATGAGCACAAATAAAATGATAATACAGCATGCAGCTGTTTCGAGGATAAGTTGGATTCCCTTCGTTAGTGCAAGAGAACCAACGAACTCATTTCTCTTTTGGACTTCGGGTTTGTTGTGTCTCCTACACTGACGCAGGGGATCTAACGTATCCACGAAACAGCTGCATGCTGCATTATCATTTTATTTGAGCGTATATACGTAGATAAGTTTTCCTTATTCTTCGCACAGAGTGTATTTTACTTATTGATATAATAAGTTGTTCTGTAGATGACGAACCCTAGCTCTCTGAGCATGCTTGGCGAATTACAGCGCAGTTATTTAGGGTGTATCAAACAGTGGCGTTTATTCAGGTTCAGTAAGTGACTAAGCACTTCTATTCATATTTAAACGAATGAAATTCGTTTCTACAATATACTTTAATGCTCGATTGCGTTCTGCTAGCTGGTCAAATTCCTGACACTTTAACTCGACATTGTAAAACTGATTATTATATATAATTTATTATTATATATAATAAGTTATTTATATATAATATTATATATAATAAGTATAAATATATATAATAAGTACAAATTATATATAATAAGTTATATTTATATAACTTATTATATATAATTTGGGTATTAAGCAAAGTTGTAGCTCATTCGTTTCAGGAGTTTTAAATATATATATATATGTATATATATATATATATATATATATATATATATGAATGTACATTCATGTATTCTACTAGGGAACTTGAGCAGCATTTGCGCCTCCTCCTTTGTAGTGAATCGTTCTTTAAATTTCAGGCTTCTATAGGAAATATCCTATCTTTGTTTCACTTTATTGTAATATTATATATATATATCGGGATCTCGAGAATATCAAAACATTCTTGACTACTCATTTGAATGATTGGTAAAATATTTTGAAGGCAGAAGCCCCTATTTGACAGAAAAGTGAAGTATCAAATATCAGCTATGTGACATGGGTTCTTCATTGAAACAGCATAGGCAGACGATAACTGAGACTGGACCGGTTGTAGTTGAAATGCCGTTTTCTTCAGCCTGGTCAGGGTGATTCGAAAAATATGGGCCAAATTTTACGAGGTGGTAGTGCACACAAAACTGAGCATTTTACTTGATAGTTTACCGAGTCGAAAATAAAACTTAAAGGCGTTACAGGGCGCTTAATGGTGAAACAGATGAGGTGAGATGAAAACACAATGGCTTAGAAGTTATAAAATGGCATTTCATCATCATCATCATCACTCATCGTGCTTAGTGGCACATAAAGCTTTCAACTTGCATCGCCACCCTGGTTGATCCTGTTGTTGATACCCAGACCGTCCGACCTACAAGAAAGGTGTAAGGTAACCGTTTGGACGGCCGGGAAGTGCCACCCAATTTAGACCGGAACCCAGTGGGGGAGGCATCCACAGGGACCGTACCCTCCTTCCCCTACCACCAACTTCTCGGAAGGACTTACGGACCCACATGTTTAACGTGATCGTACTCCGCATGAACACGACGGCAGTTGTGACAGCGTGCAAATCCAGCGCGCAAACCACCGGGTTACTGCGCCCGAAATGTGGCAACAGCACGCGATGTTCCCAGATGGTCACCCACCCAAGTACTAACCGCGCTCGATGCTGCTTGACTTCTGTGATCTAACGAGAACCGGTGTTTTCAGCAAGGTAGGGCCGTTGGCTCCTGGTCGATCCTGTGGCGTAGTCCATGCTTCTGACCATATCGTCCATTCTATCAAATTCATCTCTTGTTCTACCAATCTCCTCCAAGTTAGCTTGGGTCGACGCCGAGATCTTTTTCCTTCAGGCGCCCAAGTAAGTGCCACAGCAGGGATGTTATGCCTCGGCATTCTTAAGTCATGTCCAGTCTATTTCCATCTAAGGTTTCTTATTTCCATCTCATTTGCTTCCTGTCCAGCACTCCTGCAGAGTTCAGTATTAGTAATAACACAAGGAAAATGGCATTTTATAAACAATAATTACAGTAATGGCTCAAAGGAGCGACCGCCAACCTGAATGCACGTCTCACAGCGTCGATGTAGGGGTTGGCGAACTCTCTCGAACAAACCAGGCATATCGAACACTTCGGCAGCAGCGGCCGAAATTTTGGCGACGAGTCTCTGTTCATATACAAGGACGAGTGTCATAGACGAGACCCTTGAGATATCCCTACAAAAATATGTCAAGACACATTGAGCGATCAGCCTCTCAAAAGTTAGAGCTGCCTATAACTGCTGTAAACTTGTAAGGCCATACATAAGAACCAGAATGACGGTTTTAGGATTAAGGAGCGACCGCTTCCCAAGGAGTAAACGCCCTGTAACTCCTTTATGTTTCATTTCCGACCCGGTAAACTATGACGAAAAATGCTTGATTCGGTTTGTACTACCACCTCGTAAAGTTTGGACTATCTTTTTTTAATCACCTTGCATAGGAGTCTTACATTGCAGTCACTACCAGCAGAAATTTTGACTTGAGGTCCCATTACAGTTGTAGTATGCAACACGTTACCCTTGAAAGAACCCAGGAATCTCAACGATTGTAACTGTAACTCTACCTTTACATACTTTTAATCCTTAACTTTACATCTGTTATTTGGTTGGTTTAATAAACTGTGCTATTAAGCATGTGTTTCTAGTTCCACGATGGGTACAATTTATACAGAAACTGCTAACTTTTACAACATTGAGACGACTAATACAACGCAAAAACCGAATTACCGATTTTAACATAAGGTGCTCACCTACGTGTCCAACAAATTATACACCTCGACAAAAATAGTTTACATCGCAACCAGTCACATTCATGATGGGCAGTTGGACACTATTTAAATCAAAACCGGACATTTTTATGATGGACAGTTGGACACTATTTAAATCGAAATCGTTTACTTTCATGACGGATGCAACTTAAATCGAAACTGGCTGCTTTTACATTAGATTTCAAATTTCATTGCTGACCTGCTAAAATAAAACAGAAATTCGAAATAACATTAGAATTTAATAGCGGATTTTTAAAAAATGGCCATATAAAATTAGTATAATGAAATATAGTTTAAATTTTCAACACTTTAATTTCAAAAATACCGAACTTAGTTTCCTGTAAGTATTTTTATCGGCTGTTTGCACACACAAGTATTTCCAGACGTTGTATCAGACGTTGTATCAGACGGAGGATCTTGAAAATGCAATGGCCGTATTTTAAAATCTGCAGACGGTAGCTAAAGTGACGCAAAAATCGAAATTTTGTGTGATAATATTCGGGTTTTCTGTGAATTATTAAAACAATTACATATATTTATATATAGAGAGAGAGAGAAAGAGAGAGAGAGAGACAATTCCGACTTTCTAGGCCACGAACTTGCATTTGAATTGCGAGACATACATCCGCATGTATACATACATACTAGCATGTTCGGACACGTTTCTGTAGTATATATAACTTCCATAATTACATAAAATTCATACCAAAAGAATAGTTTTCACATGCCTCACCTCTCAAATACTTGTGGTGAGTCAAAAAAATTTCTAAAATAATAAATGTTCAAAAGCAATTTAAGAATGGTAAAGTAAAAATTAATTCACTTCAATTCGAAAGCAAAAGTTCTGGAAGACAGCATTTTTTGTTACAGTTTGGTACATTTGAAAAACTCATTAATTGTGAATTTAATATGAAAGGGATAGAGGGTATATTGCTAAACATACACCCACGCTAACATATTCGGGCATGTTTTTGTAATGTAGATAACTTTCATAATTGCATAAAAATCATGCCAAATAAATAATTTTCATATGCCTCTACCTTCCAAACACTTGTGGTATGAGTCAAACTTTTTTTCTGAAATTAATGAATGTTCAAAATCAATTTAAAAACGGTAAAGAAAACATTAATTTATATCAGTTCGGATGCAAAAGTTCTGGAAGGCGCCCTTTTTTGCTACAGTATGCTGCCTTCGTAAAAACTGTAACATATACTATATCTGAAATGCACTGCGCAGGTGTCATTAGGATAATTCTCACTCGCTGCGAAAAACGGAAATCTCAACTTTTATTTACATTGAAAATATCATTTAATACGGCTACAAGGCTTTACCTAGAATGAAAAATCCAATTTCGTTCGAAAATACTGGAGGGATAAGAAGAGAGTTCTTGAAGTATTAAGTAATTTTGAAAATTTATTTCATATGAATTCTCTCCAAGAATATAAACATTGTATAAAAGCTACCAATCTCTAAAAAGGTACAGTTGTATTGTGAATAGTATATGAAAGGCACAGAGAGTGCGTACAGAATTGATCCTAACAGTGAATAATGAGATCAAATCATGAAAATAGTTTCAGAATTAACCATTTTTAAGACTGTTATATATATATATATATATATATATATATATATATAAAATAATGAGACATTTCATGCAAAGAGGTCCTCTGTTTGTATATGATAATTTTTATATCGGCCGCATTCTTAATACAAAATGTTATCCAAGGAAGCTTATCAGAAAGCACGCTTTCAATATATAAATTTGCCAATTTTTGTACTCGTTAACACTCTCTAGAGCAGTGGTCCCTAAAGTGGGTACGCATACACCAGGGGCTACGCGAGATGATACGCCGAGGTACGTGAAGAAAATTTATTATTTTCTTTCTTTTCAGTATCACTTTCTGTATTTTCCTTCTTTTCGGCATCACTTTCTGAATTTTCTTTCTTTTCAGTATCGTTTTCTGTATTTTATTTCTTTTCAGTATCACTTTCTGTATTTTCTTTTTAGTATCACTTTCTGTATTTTCTTTCTTTTCAGTATCACTTTTTGTATTTTCTTTCTTTTCAGTATCACTTTCTGTATTTTCTTTCTTTTCATTATCACTTTCAGTATATTCTTTCTTTTCAGTATCACTTTCTGTATTTTCTTCTGAATTTTCTTTCTTTTGTTTCTTTCTGTATTTTCTTTCATTTTTCCCTACGAGAACTTTTATGTTGGGGTGGAACAGCCCAGTGGTTAGTACGTGGTAATTGCACTCGAACGACTTGAGTTCGATTTCCGGTTCTACCATAACAATCCCGTATTCATGGGAAGTATGGGCATGTAAAATATGTGGGTCCGTAAGTCCTTCCAAAAGGTTGGTGGTAGGGAAAGGAGGTAAATGAAACAATATTTCTAAGTAATATTTAAATTTAGAACTTTAGAAATTAAGAAATTGCAATTTTACTGAATTTCGACAGTTAAAATAATCGATGATATTGAATTTTATGCTCAAGAATATCGAAAAATTTAATTAATGAATTTAATTAAGAGTATTTTTCTAAAATGTCTAAAATGTAGCTAATATCACTTTTATGGTAATCGCAAAGAAGAATTAATGCGTATTTTTCTTAAAAATAAAAGTTACAATCTGATGTCATTATTAACGGATTATGTTTTTGATAAAAAATAATTCGAAAAAAAGAAGTTAAAATTTGGAACAAAGTGTTGTAATTATGTATTACATTTCTATAAGCCAGGATATAGTTCTTAGTGCGTTATGAACAAAATTTTACAAAATGCTTCCAAATTTCGAAAAGATAGAAGATCTTGAAAAAGGAAAAATAAGTGAAGAGTGCCAAAAGAATAGAGTAATCGAAGAAAGAAAATAGAAAATAGCGAGAGAAGAACAAGAACAAAAAAGAATAGAGAGATATGAGAAAGATAATAGAAAAAGAAGAATTAATAGAATATAGATAATACAGAGAATAGAGACAGATAATAAAGAGATAGATAGATAGAGAGTTGAGAGTTGTCTCTCATATATATATATATATATATATACATATATATATATATATATATATATATATATATATATATATATATATATATATAGCGAGAGAGAGAGAGAAAAGAGAGGGTATATTAGCAAATTATATTAATTTTTAGATAATTTTGTAACTGCGTCCATTAATATCATTGCATTACATATGTAAAAGGAAAATCTTGTGTTGTGTGGAACCAAAGTTACGACTCTATGATTTCCATCAGTTTACAGGTTTTGAACATTCTTGAATACGATCTCTCAATTTATCTCTCAAAAATTTATCTGGTGAGTCTCTAGACCCAATATTTTTCAAACATTATTTTTCAAAAATACTATGATTATTTCAATTAGTATTCGTAACAAACTTAATTAAATAGCAAAAAGATTGGAAAAAAAGATGATCCAAAAAGAGATCTCCCCCCCCCCCCCGGGGACATTTTTTGTTAACCTAGTTTCTATTTATGTGACACAGCATTTAGATATATTTATATAGAACAAATATATATATATTTATATAAAACAAATATATATAAATTTATATATATTTGTATATTATTGTTATTGTTTTATAGATATATTTATATAGAACAAATAAAAAACTTGCCCTTAAAATTTCATTACCTCCCCCCCCCCCCCGGTCAAAATGTCCTGAAAGAAACACTGTCCAGAATATATGCCATAACAATATTATGATTTTCCTATAACGTCCCAAACTATCCTTGTTGAACAGAAACAGGCTGTCATTTAAAGTTTATTAATTTTTGTGATTTGAATCGTAAACTAAACAAATGATCAGAGTGACGGAAAATTGTATTTTCCTCCAACCTACAAACACCATCAATGTTGTTTTAAATTACAAAGCTATATTCACTCCCGAGGTAATTAATCCAATTAATAAAGCGTGTTTCAGTTTGGACCGGAATACTACGGGGGAAAAAAATAATGCGATCCAATTTTAATTGGACGATGAAATGCCGCTTCAGAAAAGGATTCAGTTTTTATATGCGACTGATAAAAATATCACTCATAAAATTCATTCATTTTTTTGGTTGAAATAATACAATTAAAGAAAGTAAAAACTCGTTTTGAAACTTATGGATGGATAGTGATGGATTATATCTTTCCCGAAAACGAAAAAACAAGAAAGATCAATCATGCATAAAGCATTGATTATGAAACACTTTCCAACCGAAATGGAATTTTATTTAAACATCTCTAAAATGCGATACATTCAGCGTTGATATTCTTTTAATTATTACATAACTGCAATAATTTATTTTACTTGAAAACTTAAAACTTCAGGAAAAGACGAACTTTATTCAAATGACATCATAGAAATATAAATCGTCTGGCTCTGTAAAAGCAGTGACTATTTCATTCATACACTTTTATTACAGACTCCAGAGTTAAATAATTTTGCGTGAAAAAATTCAGCAATTCTTATACAACTCATCTTACAATCACATATTTTATTGTATAATTTGAATATTTCCTAAAATTTTTCAAAGCAATTTGTGAATTTTAACTTCGCTTAAAAAATGTTTTAAAAATTAGGTCCCATAGGGTTCAATGTATTTCATTTTTTCAATCCGGATTCAATCCAATACTAATTGGATGATATTATTCATTTACATTCCTATATGTCCCACAGACCGTCTGAACAACATACTAAAATTTCATTTTGATAAAGTAATTTTTACGGCAATTATTATGCGAACGGACAGACAAGCAGACAGACAAAATGAACAAAGTCATAAACGCTTTTCAACTATGTTGTAAAGTAATCAAAATAATCTTAACATAAAATAATAAAATATATTGATATGCCCAATATATAATATTTCTTCTAGATTTAAACTACCATCAAAGAAAACCACAAAACTATTACAAACCGACTTGTTCACTTGAGTATATAATCAGAAACGTAAAAAAAAATGGGTTCAATCTCCGTATAATTTTCCTGTGACTTCCCTAACATTTTAACATCTATATGGACTATAATTTGTTTCCTTTTCAATGGCTAAGTTTGAGCATAAGAGATTTGCATTACACTTAATCTGTATTCATATTTGAATTCCTCGCATCAAGTTATCTAATTATGGTTAATCCAATGCAAATTGATTATGAAATTGAAATTATGTGTGGTATAAATATATTAACCACGCCCACGAAATTACAGAAGGATTTTTAATTTTAGAGAAAAACATAAATCTATT
This sequence comes from Amaurobius ferox, assembly GCA_951213105.1. Classification (NCBI taxonomy): domain Eukaryota; kingdom Metazoa; phylum Arthropoda; class Arachnida; order Araneae; family Amaurobiidae; genus Amaurobius; species Amaurobius ferox. The sequence goes on from OX578140.1 coordinate 15,358,909, forward strand.
AATAGTTTAGAAATTTGCAAAACAAATGAAATGCGAAATTTAGCAAAAATGAATTTCTACTTTTTAAAATACATAAAATCTGGTTTCAGGATAATAAGCACGTTCACTAAATTTTAGTTAGATTTATATTTAAAAATAATACTAATAATAATTTATTGATGTTATTAATCCTGAAAATAGAAAAATGAACTTTATAAATGAGATGGCAGATTTTTAGTCGGGATATAAACCACGCCCCCTTATATTTCTGCATGATTCGAATTTAAAAAATTTTAAGAAATATAATTTTTTTTTTATTTTACCAAGAAAATAGAAAACTAACTTCATCAGATGTGACTTCAGAAAAATATTTGATCAGCATCAACAGAAAAATATTTAATAAAAGTATTTTTTTTTTCCTATACGTGTCTTGAAAATGAAAATAAGATCTATCTCATTACGGATGGACTTCCGTATTGGTGATTTAAATTTAAATTTTGGGAGTGTTATTTTGTTAAATGTGTTTTAAAAATAATAGATTAAGGAATGAAGAGACCTCAGTTTAAACACTCTTCCCCTCATTACTCTGGCACAGGATGAATTATTAAAGAGTAAAGATTTTTGTAGAGATATCTTGAATATGAAATCAAGTATGGCGATTATCGTCTCTGTCCGCAGTTTTTAGGATAAGCAACATGTATACCCAAAGGGTATACATGCGAAGAAGTAGCAGAGTAACCATTTTAATATCTTATGTTGTAATTCAGCTTACTAACTTGAACAATAACTATAATGAATGACAACCCTACGATAAGAGAACATTTTATATTTAGTATAATATTTTACACTATTATTTATGGTAGATAAATATTCTATTTTAAAAGTTAATATGAAAACTCTGGTTCCGATGTTCAAAGCATTAGTTATCCTCCAATTTTGTTAAATATCCGTTTACAGATTGACAACACCTAACTTTGAAAGCGATCCACTACATAGCACATAAAATTTTACATTGTACTGTATTAAAACCAATGTTTATGATCAGCTTTCATATATTAGCTTTTATGTTTCATACTAGCCGCCTTCGGCGACCAGCCTGTTCGCTACCCTTGAAAATTCTGACCGTGGTATCCACAGGGACCGTACCCACCTTCCCCTACCACCAACCTCTCGGAAGGATTTACGGATTCACATGTTTAACGTGATCGTACTCCACGTGAACACGGCGGCAGTTTTGGCAGTGGCGGGAATCGAACCCGGGCCTACCGAGGGCAATTCCCGCGCGGTGGGCCACAATCTTCATAGCTTTCTTTTTATCCACCCAATTTAGACCGGAACCCAGTGGGGAATTCATTTTTGTCCGATTCATTTTTGTAAGGTTCAAGTTTGATTGTGGTAAGGCTGCTTGCAGACATGTGTGCATATGAGTAACGGTGCTTGCGTACATCTGTGCGTATGCATGCAAATTTTGCAAGTGCGGATCCCGAGCCTCTAACTGACTCAAATGTAGCCTTTGCTTCAATAAAGTTTGAAAACGATATGCTAGGCGACCCTCTTTGGTTCCAACAATACGGAACGCCACCCCAGACGGATTTGGGCTTTTTCGCATTCCTGCCCGCAGATTGTACATGAAATGCGTGTTGACCTTCTCCCCATTTATGAAACAATCCATTCCATCTAAAATCCACGGTAGAACTGACGACGAGCGCGACAACATGAGCTTAATGCGTTCGCTGAACAGCGCCCTCTAGCGCTTAACCGCGTGACGACTATGCATTGTATGACGAAAAGTGCTTGTTTAGGCATGTTCTATCACCCCTTAAAGTTTTGCCCCCATCGTTTTGAATCATCATGTATTGATATTTTTGTTATTTATATTGGTTTCTATCAAAACATTGGCACTGAGTGCTGTGCTAGAAAACGATTTTTAACCAGTCTAGATCTTCAATTTTGCAGAAAAGAATTTTCGACACGTAAATAAAACTGTTCTTCAGCGAGTAAAGTAAATACACTCGAATTCATTTTGAACTGCACATCTCCCTTTCCGAATCGCTTACATCGAAAAATCAATGTTATTTTAATTTACTAAATGGATTAACTTTAATTAATGCAATTGATAAAGCGTATCAGTTCAAAACGGAAAACGCTAAAAAAAAAAAAAAAATTAGATAAAATACCATTTTACTTGGAAAAATAATTATTCACATTTTCGCACCTGATTAAAAACATTGCTTAGAAGCGCAATCTCGTCGACTGAAATAATATATTTTAATGAAGTAAAAACTGAGTTTCAAAATTGCGGATGTACGGCAATAGATTGTATTTCGTTGAAAACGGTGAACGTCTGTGATTTCAGGGAGTCTCAAAAATAGGAATAACAATTTATTATATAAACCGGAAATAAATATAGATATAGTACTAATTTTATGTACTACAGTAAACATCATTTATACGCAACTATCATTTATATGCAACTATCATTTATATGCAACTATCATTTATACGCTTTTATTATTTATATGCTTTTTCCGGGTGATCCCAGACAATCCTCTTAAAACCGCATAATCGCAGTGTTTCTTTCACGACTTTTTGGCTGGGGGGCGAATTAAATTTGGGGGGGGCAAGTTTCTCATTTGCCCTATATAAATATATCTAAATGCTTTGTCACATAAATAGAAATTAGGTTAACATAAAATGTCTTCGGGGGGGGGGGGGCGAATATTCGCCTCCGGGTGGGCTTCGCTCCCCTCCCCCCCCCCCCGGAGGTATGCCTTAAACTGACTGCAAACACAAGCAAAGGGTTTGTTTGTGCAATGATACCGTTACCACATATCCTCTGGATTCGTAGGTGCCCGTTCAAGATACAAGAATATGTCCACATTTCTAAATAGCTAGCACGTGTATTCAAAAGCACAGCGTAAACAGCAACAATATACACCGAAACAGAATTTAAATGCTCCTCTAATTTCACAAAACAGCGGCTACTATTCTCAAAACATTGACAAATATCAGTGTTCAATGTAGCTCACATCACGTCAACTGAGTGATGATTCAAGTGAGTAATGGTTCCTTTTATAAACTCTGTAAAAACTTCGAGAAACATCCCACATCACGTAGAATATTTGTTATTTCGAAGTGCTTCTCGAACCTTCAAAAAGTCACCAATTATCGTCAAATTGCCGATAAAACGCCAAATCCGGCACCTCCTTCCGAGCTTCAACATATGGCAACGTTAGATTCACGTTATGTGAAAGGCTGCTTATACGGGTGTTTTCTCCGTCTGGTTTTCAAATGGGACTCCAGTGAGGATATTTTACACGTTCACAACAAAACTCTTATTTTCACTAGTCAAAGTCATACTATTCAGACTATTAGCTACACCCACGTAGACCATCTGCGCTCTAGCATCTTTAAAGGCTCAGTATCTGTTGTTAATTTATTACCCAATCTCTGGAGTATGAGTCTGCATTTTAAACTTTAATATCCCTTAGGATTAGTATTTCGTTTTGTTTGTCTCAGAATCATCACCAGAATGAAGGTACAGCTCTTGCACTCCTGGTATCTCCAAACACATGCAGGTTAATTATTATAAGACCCTCTAATTAAGCATAAACTATGTACTTCTTTAAATTAAATTAACACCAGATCAAAAAATTTATAATTTGTAGTGCAAAAAACGCTACAATCAGTATTCAAATAAAAAAAATCTTGATAATAATATGATCGTAATCAAATAATTGTTTTGAAGTGATTATATTTTTTTATTGTTGAACAAAATCATCAATACAACAAATTGTTCACGCCTTTCTTATTTTTGCCATGTTTGCTCTTTTGTATTTTTATATATTTATCTATTTAACACGTTGAACGCGGAGATAGATAGGTAGATAGATAGATAGATAGAGTATAGCTAGTGTATTGTTTTCCTGAAAGATTTAAAAGTTGACATATTGACGAATAGAGACATTTTAAGACTTACAGGGCATGAACGATTTTTATGAATGAAAGGTCTTTGAATGCTTTTGGAAAGCTCTCTCCTCCACTCTCTCACTTGCTCCGTGTGTATGTGCGTGTTTAACACTAACAGGACTCTATAGCATTCACCGACTGTAATAACCGTACCATATTATTTTCAAAACGCTCCATTCGTTCGTGAGATATTGCGTCCACAAACTCATGAACACATACACATTAAGATGCACCAGCCAACGACCCTACCGTGTTGAAAACACCGGTTTTCGTTAGATCACCGAAGTCAAGCAGCATCGGGCGCGGTTAGTACTTGGGTGGGTGACCACCTGGAAACACCACATGCTGTTGGCAGATTTCGGGTGCGGTAGCCCGGTGGTTTGCGCGCTGGATTTGCACGCTTCCACAACTGTCGCCGTGTTCATGCGGAGTACGATCACGTTAAACATGTGGGTCCTTCCGAGAGATTGGTGGTAGGGGAAGGAGGGTACGGTCCCTGTGGATGCCTCCCCCACTGGGTTCCGGTCTAAATTCGTTGGCACTTCCCGGTCGTTCAAACGGTTACTTTACACCTTTCTGGTAGGTCGGACAGTCTGGATCTCAACAACAACATTAACATGTACCTACATACACAGACAAATATCCCCTCAGAAACGTTCCATTTGAGTTTAGGAATGCTTATAGCGTGCTCTTCCGTTGACGAAAACTCGAATTCGAATTTCAGACCCCGACGCAATACATAATATAACTATGGTACGTAGGGACTATGCAGTATAGATGAGAGAGATAAAACAAATATGTACGTGTAGAAAACATCAAGTGCTGCCGACATTAGATTTTACTTTTGTATGCGAAAACATTCAATACATTTCTTAAAATTCCTAAATGAGATGGGAGCAACAGCTTGAATCGACACATGAATTCCCGAAATCGCTCCCTACTATTTCCACATCTCATTTCTCTTCAGAGATATTGACAGGAAATTTGAAAATGATCCTTTCTGGGTCTCTGAGAAAAACCGCATTTTTTTCTGCTCTTGTTATGAAAAGAGGACAATCTCCCCTCCTCTCTCAGAATCAATGCGAGCGATACATTTCAAGAACGGTTTTTCACTTGAAGGCAACTTGTGCGTGCGAGTCTACGGTTGGAGATTTTACTCATTTCTTTTTCTTCTTCTGTAAGATGAAAGACAGGGAAATGACCAATACCAAAACGAAATGAAAAAGAGTCTAAATGGGATGGATTTTTATCAATTTTTATACATTGAAATCAAATATTTTGGTTTTATCACACACAATATATCAAGTGAATACTAAATACTAAATGAAAATGACCAAATACTATTTTTAAATAAAGCAAATTAAAGAAAAAAAAATCGGGTGATTTTTGTCCGATGAATTTGCATAAAATAAAACTCCAATAAAGTCTGATAAATTTATTCATTGTTCTAAATATCATGTGTGTACCTATGGTAACTAAAGTTAAGATACATAAGTTAAGATACATAATTGAAACTAAAGTGAAGATTGAATTCTAAAGTTAAGATACATAATTGAAACAACTTAATCTTTATAAGTTACGAACAAATGTAGCTCGAAGACCCCTTTCAAGAGATTTTACAGGAACTCGTGCAAGTTTAAAAATTGAGCATCGTCTGTATAAAGTTTAATAACTTTATATTTTCTGATTTCTTAATGTCTGCGTTAAAAAAATCTGATGTGGGCAACACATGACTTTATACAATGCAATGAATTTACTACTTTCATAAAAAAGAAAATAGGTTATTCTTATAGTAAATACTTATTTTCTTTACAAGATATTGAATTTTCGTCAATGACTCGTCATTTTCATTGATTTAGCGTCATTTTTATCCATTTGGCTAAATTTTCGTTAATTTGGCAACATTTAAAAATGCCGCCAAGTTGGCGACATTCCGCCAAATTCATCGTCAAAATCTCGTCAAGCGTTATGGGCAGATAAATAAGTTATTCTTATAGCAGATAAATGACTATTAGCGTTCAAATACAAAAGTATTGCTCGAAGTATCTTTTCTCATGAATGGAACAAGCTAGATCCACGATAATGATGTCACCAAATCTATCGCATGATATTACATATGAAAAGTGAACATGTTTCTCAACAGTTAATTTTTTTTAATTTATGGGATATTTTTAATACATTTATTTGAAAATGTGTAATATCTCGAGAACGGTTCATGCTAGCGTTCTAAAATTTATGTCAATCGTTTTCTAAGGGAAAATTACATAAAAAATATCTATTTGCGTAACTTTATTAAAGGTTTTGATTTTTTGGTAATTTTTTCAAAATGTCACTCGAAAATTTAGGAGGTTCTGATTGCATTTAAAAACAATAGGCTCTCGGATTGTGATTTTTGTATCAAATTTCATTCGAATCGCTGCATTCGTTCGTGAGATTTCGTCACCACAGACTCATTGACACACACACACACACACACACACACACACACTTTCACACACACACACACACACTTTCACACACACACACACACATACTTTCACACACACACACACAGACATTACCTCAAAAATGTTTGATTCGTGATCAGGGATGCTTGAAACGTGCTCTCCCGTCGAAAACTCGAATTCGAATTTTCGACCCCGTCACAATACTTTCCTTATACATTATGTATATAAGGAAAGTAACAAGTTGGACCACGTATGGGAGATTTTGCAAGATCTGATTTAAGTTTAACAGTTGAACATCGTATGTATAACGTCTAATAACTTTATATCTGATTAATAATAACGTCTAATAACTTTATGTCTGATTTCTTGAAGTCTACATTAAACTTTCCAAATTATAGGATCTACTATTTTCTAACATTTTCCCTATACATAACTACTTATGGTATATATTGCTGTTTAGAAAAAGTAATGTGCGCACTAATCACTGCTGAAAGTTAAAAGGTTTGTTGTTGTTGCCAATTAAATTGTACAAAATTCGTGAATACTGTTTTAGTTTTTCAAAAGTGATCTAGCTCCTTTGGGAGAAATGTATAATATAGTGTTAACAATTTATGAACTTTGCCAAGCTAGAATTTAATTAACTTCTGACTAAAAGTATAAAAATATGTATGCTCAGTTAATTATTCCAAATATATTTGTTTTTAAGAATTTAGAGATCAAATTTGCAATATAAATATTTGCAATATTTGCGAAAAGGATGTATGTTGAGTCTTTAAAAACTGTTATTTGTTTCGAAATAAGAGGTAACATGTGAAATGAATATTAATGAAGTACTTATTGCCTTCAGCGATTAGACCTGTAATTTATTAAATAGCTCTTAACTTGCAATAGCTTTCTTGCAGTAGCTGCGAACCGCGTAACTGCTCACTGCACGGGCGTAATATTCTACAAGGGCGTAAACACGTTTTCGCTCTCAATTTTTAGTTCAGAAGGGAACAAAATAAAACCAGAAAAATGTTTGGTTAGTGTGATATCAATCTTGAAAAGGTAAAGAAAAAAGATCTGAGTATGCCAGTGAAAATTGCGTATTGATCAGATCAATATTACAGAGTGTCCCAAAAAGATTGAAACGCGCTTTAAATCTTTACCGGTTGCAGATAAGTGGGCAATGTAAATTACAAAAATGTTGAAAGTAAGGTAGGAAATAAGATTACGTTAATGAAATAGTCCTCCCATTTATTTTCAAAAAGTTACACATTTTAATTTTTATACGACCCCCTAAGACAAATTGGGTCAATCAGAAAATTTTCATTTTTAAAGCAGCAAGATCATTAAAAAAACCGCATATCTGTATCTTTAATATCAACTGAATTATGATAAAGACAACAATCTGACTTTTCCGAACCATGTGAAAGGCTGTTTCATCAGTGAAAATAGGGATCATAAGCAAATTGACGATGGAAATTGTTTAGATCAAAAATACGTTAATATGTGTCAACATTTTTATTGGCATTTCTCAATGTGAAAAGTAATTAAGAATCCGGGATTGCATCGTGAGCCTACGAGAAATTCACAAAAATGCTTCCTATGTATTATCATCCAGTTTTTTCTTTTTTGTGATATGTCACAAATTTACATTTCTAATTTGATATAGGGTTCACATTCACAATGTTCAATTTTCAATTAAATATAACTCGCTCAATTTTAAAGATACAGATATGCGGGTTTTTTTTAATGAACTTGTTGCATTAAAAATCTTTTCTGATTGACTAAATTTGTCTAAGAGGGTCGTATAAAAATTTAAAAAATGAAACTTTCCGAAAATGAATGGAAGGACTATTTCATTAACGTTGTCTTATTTACTACCTTACTTTCAACATTTTTGCAATTTTTTTAGTTTGCCTCTTATCTCCAACAGGTAATGAATTAAAGCGCGTTTCAATCTTTTTGGGACACCCTGTATACACTCCAAGGAAAAAAAAAATCAGCGCACTAAGAAAGAATTATCCAAATAAGACAAAATTTGATACGTTTAATGTGGATGTACAGAAAAAGAAATGATTAGAATTTCAGAACAGCTGGATGATTTAGATCTACACAAAGTGAGCACGTCAATATGGCTTTGTTCCAGCTCTGGTCTTGATACAAGCGGTTACCTGACGTGGCATTGATACATAAAGTTGCCGGATGGTGTTATGAGCGATGTCGTTCCAAATGACCTCCAATTGATGAGCTAATTCGTCTACAGTCTGGGATGGTCGCAGGCGACGCCCCATCTCAACCCAAAAGTGTTCAATAGACGAGATATCTAGGGATGTGTCTGGTCAAGGAAGTGTGCCATAAGCACGCAGACATTCAATAGAGAGGCTTTCCATGTGCGGTCTGGCATTATCTTGCTAAAAAGTTAGTCCGGGGCGTCGCGAAAGGAATGGCAATACAATGGAACGTAAAATGTAGGCAACGTATACAGCTGTGCTATGATGGTGCCACGGAGGACTATCAAAGGGGTCCGGCTATCAAACGAAATTACACCCCAAACCATAACTCTTTGTTGTCGGGCCGTGTGGCGTGTGACAGTCAGACCAGCATCAGGGCGATGTCCAGACTGTCCCCAGACACGTCTGTGCTGGTCGTCGGGACTCAGTTCGAAACGGGATTCATCACTTAGGACAATCCATTCCCAATCCGAACAACTCCACATTGATCGGGCCCGACATCATTGCAGTCGCTGTTGACGGTGCATACTGGTCAGTGGTAAGCAGCGTAATGGGCGCCACGAGTATAGATTCTGCTCACGTAGTCTTCCATTAATGGTCCGAGTGATCACTTCCGTGTTTGCCACACGTTGGATGGTTGATAACGACGAATCTCGTGCTGTCACAGCTGCTCTGACAATCGCTCTATCTTCCCATTCTGTCGTCGCTCTAGACCATCCGCTGCCCGCTTGCCGCTGAAATCTGGTATTCTGGACCCATTCCTGCCAGCATCGTCTAATTGCTTCATCGCTCCTACCCAAATGCAGAGCAATTCGTCGGTGTGCCCATCGCCCTTTTCCAAACTCCTTTTTATGCTCGTAGTGGCCGCGAATTCGCCGGCGAGGTATTGTTACAAACAAGGTACGTAAACGCAATCGAAATCCACTGCACGTTTTGCTCCTGAAAGCGAGGTTCGCTCCTTATATACACCACCATTGAGCTCAGTTTCAATGTGCTGTAGTTCCGACTATTCATTCATTAGCTGCGAATTTTTTATCATTCGCATATTCAGTCGATTGGTGTTTGCATGTACAGTTTCATTACCATCTTATTATTTTGCGGGGTACGTTGATTTTTTTGCTTAGAGTGTATATATATATTGGCTAAGATAAATAAAATCGCAGTTTCCACGGCTAAAAATTAGGATTTTGGTTATAATCAATATTATGCCAATTTTCATCCGATTCCAGTGATTTTTTAATAAAGCAATTATAATATTAAAATACCCGTTCAAAAATGTTCTTAAAAATTCCCGAAATTTTTTTTATTTAACCCTTTCTGCGTCAAGAAAGTCAGGAAAAAATCTTACTTGTTCTCTTTTCGATAGATGGTAATAAAACTGTTTTGTAAAAAAAATGAAAATCTGTTTTATCTTTTAATTTTTTAGAGTTTCGGGCAAGTTTTCAGATCATATCCCTTAAAAGACAATGAAGTATTAATTCGCAAACTGAACACACATACTTAAATACCTACATACAGACAAACATACATGGCTGAGCGGGTTTCAACAGAGTAGATTATTTGCCAGAATATTCCTTCACGGTATTTTCCCCTACTTCAAAAAAAAAAAATGGACAAATTCAGGACCATTATTCAGTACTATCAATACAAACAATAAAGTATTAGTTTCGCAAACAGCTGAAAAAGCTTTCTTAAAGATCTACATTACATACAGAGAAACATATATGGCCCGACGGGTTTTAACAGAGTAGATTATTTGCCAGAATATTCTTTTACGGTATTTTCCCCTACTTCAAAGAAAAAAAAATGAACAAGTTCAGGACCATTTTCCAGTACTATCTTGCCAAAACAAATATCCCGCATATATTTACCTATTAAAATAAATGTACTAAATTTCTTTCGAAACATTCCATAGGTTCGATAGGTACCGTGTTTAAACATACAGACAGTATTTAAAACCACAGTTGATTCATGACAATCATCGAAATCCAGAAGGAATGTTACCCCAATTATTTTTCTTCGCATATTATTCCAGGGAGAGTAAAAATGAATAAATTTTGACTTCGATTACTAATACACACTTCAACTCAACAATATAATAAACAATTGCACAACTCTAAACAAACGATATATAACTCCACTAATTTATATACATACTAGAAAATGCACCAGGGATTTAATGCAGGGATCAATTCAATTCCTTCGTCAAACTTTTCAAAATCCATTAAACTTTTCAAAAATGTACCCCATCCGCTTTATTAAAAAATATCAAATGCTATCTCAGGAAATCTTCATCAGAACTTTATTATATTAAAAAAATTAGAAAGACATATTTTTAAATTCTCAAAGTTCGAAAACCAATAAATAAAACATGTTTCTTTAGATAGCTGTTTTTTACGTTTCGAAAAATATTTGTCATTTTATCTTTTACCATTTGCCCTTAATAAAAAGCAGACGATAACTTTTACCTCGCAGACGATAAACTTCATACAAAAAAGCGGAAACATTAAAAAATATTAAATGCTATCTCAGCGAATCTTCATCTGCCATTTTCCATCCCTATACTACCCATAATGATAATATAATACCATATTAAGAAATTAGAATGATATATTTTAAATTTGCAAAGTTAGAAAACCCATAAATAAAATCTACTTCATCAAATAAACAGCTCTTTTTTTCCATTTCGACAAATATTAACTATTTTATTTTTTATCGTCTGCGGACAATAAAAATGAATTTCAAGTCGAAATTTCGACTGATTTTCGGATTTAAATGATCGTTATTTTTAAACTAATTTGAATTTAAAAAGAAAAATTCGACGAGGCCTATCGTACTATGGTAGTATACACCATAGTACCATATATATACTATGGTAGTATAGTACATATGTGGTAACGTACACCGACACACAGAGGCTACCGTAACGCCTAACGGAATGCCGAATTTCATGGCTGTCCGAAACTTGGTGTTGGATTTTCCGCTTGCTGGCATCTACAATCCTGATTGGAGGATAGGAGAACTATTTTACCGTGGCGTAGAGGCACATGTGAAGCGAGATGTGAAAAGGAAGAAGCAGGTGTTTTTCCAGACAATGCGTGTCAGTGAACTGTAGTCGTTCGTATTCGTCGAAAACGGAGATGGCATTTGAAGAACAATGTGCGAACATCAAATTCTGCCAGCGTTTGGGGAAAATTACGCCAGTTCCGTTTTTGACGAATGAGAACGACTACAGTTCACTGATACGCATTGTCTGGAACAACCCTGCGCTGCGGACCTGCTTCTTCCTTTTCACAGCTAGCGTCACATGTACCTCTACGCCACGATGGTAAAATATCCCCCCTTTCCTTCAATCAGAGTTGGAGATATCAGCACAGTCTCCGAACTTTTTTATCCTACCTTGTATGTATGTGTGTGTGTGTGTGCGTGCGTGTAGAAGACCCAGACCGTCCGACTCGTCCAGAGGACTAAGAGCAACTATTTGGACGGCCGGGAAACGTGTGCGTGCGTGTGTGTGTGTGTGTGTGTGTGTGTGTATGTGTGTGTGTGTGTGTGTGTGTATGTGTGTGTGTATGTGTGTGCGTATGTGTGTGTGTGTGTGTGTGTGTGAATGATTAATAAATTCCAAGCAATCAATATGACAACATTAAAACAATAAGTCGAGCAAAACAGTTAAAACGTGGCCGAAAATAAAACCGCACTAAGCTTAAGTTGGTAGTTAATTGAGATCAGATTCTTGATCAAATCCATCGAATCTAAATGAACCAACACAAATGTGTACCACGGATAGCAACAGTTCGTCAGCACCAACATCATATTCCCAGTCTACAAGCTAAAGTTTAAGATTTAAAAACCATTAAGAAATCAAATTATATATCAAAATCAAAGTACAAATGTATCATTGAATAAGAAACCGTTTTCCAATCTGACGATTTTAGGGAATTCTATTTGATATCACGGCGACTGAAAGAAATTCTAAAATATCCGGGGGAACGTTTAGATTTAAGAATTGGCTTTTTCGGTATCGATATTTTTTCCCCTTTTCCGTCTCTAACTTTAGTGGCATGGCGGTTCAAACAATAGCATTTCCTGGTTGGCCAATACGCGGGTTGGATGGAAACGTTGGTTTTCAAGGAATGATAAATCTAATAAAAATATTCTGTTGGGGCCGACGCATAACTTTTCTTCTGTTATTGATATTCATTTTTAGCAAATATTAACACGTGATTTGGAATGACATGAAATTAATAGGGTTTAAGGGATGGTGGACGTTGATATAAACAAAAGTCGACTTAAAAAGTTTCAAATATATAAAACATTATTTTACACATTTAACATTTGCTTACGGATGAGACAGCGTCTATCCCAAGTAGCAGGTGCAATGTTTCTGTCGGCAATTTCCATGGACGCCAATGCCTGCAAAGGGGAGATCGAACTGCTTGGGATAGGGTATATCAAATACCTGTCTTTTGGAGAGGTTCTTTGTTTAGGATGTAAGCAAGACCGTAAGCAAGAGGTTAAATGCATTTTTCTCGAAACGGAATTTTCAAAGGTTTTACATTTTTAAAATGCTCCATCCGTCTTAATTTTCGTTTGAGATGCATGAAATTTAGCAAGAAGACACCTTTCATGCTTTTTTATGAAACTGGGTATGCATTTTATACTTGAACTTTATTAAGGTAATTAAAAGTGAATAAGGATCTAATTAAATGATGAAAATTAAGTTTCAATGCAGAAAAATATTTATTAACTTTCAAAGGGATATAAAAATGAATACCCAAATTTATTCATAATGTGATTTAAAAATGAATACCCAAATTTATTCATAATGTGTTTTTGAGTGATCATAATGTAAAATGAATCAAAAATGTGAACAATTGGCACGGAGCATTTTCAAATTTTCGTTAAAAAAAATTAAATTTAAAAAAGAAAATACAAAATTATAACAAAATTGAAAAAAATTGAATGGTATTTTATATAGTAATGTTAAGTGGAATATTTATACAAACTTTTATGTTTCTAAGTCAATAAATAAATAAAAAGAATTTCAACGTCCCCCGTCCCCTTAAATTATTTAGTCATTTGGAGCGTCAAAATTTCAAATAACATAAATATATTTTTCTACCGTTCTACCTTACTATGCAAGTAGTTATATTCGTTTTCTTAAATGAAAAATATACGAGACATGAACTTTTAATTGGAGCACATTTATTCTTTTTTATTTAATACTAGCAGTATACCCGTTCTTCGTAAAGAAAATATAATATAAAGGAACTTAACATTCACAATTATGTGTAAATTCCTATCTATCTATATATACTAATTGCCAAGTGTCCGTCTGTCCGTCTGTCTGTCATGCTTTTTTCAGGCACTTCCCGAATAAATAGGGACTTGCAATTTGGTACACGGCTCGGTCGTTCGATAAAACCCCCTGGAAAAATCGAATTTTTCGAAAACGTTCTATAGAGGGGGTGCCCCACACCAAAACGTTCGAAAAGTGAAATCATGGGAAAGCATACTTTGCGATGAGACTTCAAATTTGGTGTATGGGTAAAACAGTCGAAAGGAAGAAAGTGTGCAATTTCAGATTTCCAATATTTTCTACCTTAGGGGGTGCCGCACACCAAAACGTTCGAAAAGTTAAATGATAAGAAAGCATGCTTTGCGATGAGATAAAGACTTCAAATTTGGTGTATGGTTAAATCGTTTGAAAGGAAGAAAGTGTGCATAATCAGATTTCCAATGTTTCCTACCTTAGGGGGGGCCGCACACCAAAACGTTCGAAAAGTTAAATGATAAGAAAGCATGCTTTGCGATGAGATAGAGACTTCAAATTTGGTGTATGGTTAAATCGTTTGAAAGGAAGAAAGTGTGCATAATCAGATTTCCAATGTTTCCTACCTTAGGGGGGGCCGCACACCAAAACGTTCGAAAAGTTAAATGATAAGAAAGCATGCTTTGCGATGAGATAGAGACTTCAAATTTGGTGTATGGTTAAATCGTTCGAAAGGAAGAAAGTGGGCAATTTCACATTTCCAATATTTTCTACTTAAGGGGGTGCCGCGCACCAAAACGTTCGAAAAGTGAATGATGGGAAAGTATGCTTTGCGATGAGATAGAGACTTCAAATTTAGTGTATGGGTAAATCATTTGAAAGGAATACAGTGTGCAATATCAGATAACCAATATATTCTATACTTAAGGGGGTGCCGCACACCAAAATGTTCGATGTACCGAATAAATGAGAAACGTCTCCTTTAAAATTTGATAGAGGCTTGAAATTAGGTATATGCACTAATCATTTGATGAAAACACCCAAGACGAATATAGTTTTTCAAAAATGTTCGTTTAAGGGGGTGCTCTAGAAACGAAAGGTGAATTGATAAGAAAACATGCTGCGGGATGAGATAAAGATTTGAAATTTGGTGTACGGGTAGATAGTTTGGAAGGAAGAAAGTGTACAATTTCAGTTTTCCAATATTTTATACTTTAGGGGGTGTTGCACACAAAAATGTTCGATTTTCGGAATGAAGTAGAAATATCTCTTTTGACGTGATAGAGGCTTGATATTTGGGCGAATCGTTTGATAGAGAACCCAAGAAGAAAGGAGTTTTTCAAAAATATATATTTAAGGGGGGGGGGGGTACTCCATAGAAAAACATTCGAAGAGTGAAATGATAGAAAAAGTATACTTCGCGATGAGTTAGAGACTTCAAATTTGGTATACGGGTATATAGTTTGAAGGGAAGAAAGTGTGCAATTTCAGATTACAAACATTTGCTAATGTAGGCGATGTCGCACTCTAAAATGTTCGATTTCACGAACAACTGAAAAACGACTCCTTTAGAGTGTGATAGAAGCTTGAAATTTAGTATATGGGCTAATCATTTGATAAAAAAAAACCCTAAGATTATTACGGTTTTTCAAAAATGATCATTTAAGGGGGTGCAACGCAGAAAAACGTAAAAACGTTCGAAATATGTGATAGAAAACATGCTCCACAATAGGATAGAGACATCAAATTTGGTGTACTGGTAGATTCTTTGAAAGGAAGAAAGTGTGCAAATTTCAGATTTCTAATATTTGCTACTTTAGGGGGTGTCGTACTCTAATATGTTCGATTTTCGGAATAAATGAGACACTCTTGCCTTTAAATGTGATAGAGGCTTGATATTTGGTATATGGGCCAATCATCTGATAAAAATCACAACACGAACAGAGTTTCTCAAAAATATTCATTTATGGGGGTGCTCCAAAGAAAAACGTTCGAAAGGGGAGATGATAAAATAGTATGCTTCGGGATGAGATAGTGACTTTCATTTAGTGTACTGGTAGATAATTCGAAAGGACGACGTGCACAACTTAAATTTTCCAATATTTTCTTCTTTAGGGGCTTCTGCACACTAAAATATTCGATTTGCCGAATAAATGTGAAACACGAATTATTCAAAAATTTACATTATTCAGAGGTTGCTTATTGCGAGACCGTTGATTTTCAACTGGTATTCGGCTAGTATATACTAATTGCCAAGTATCCGTCTGTCTGTCTGTCTGTCTGTCTGCCTGTCACGCTTTTTTCAGGCACTTCCCGAATAAATAGGGACTTGCAATTTGGTACACGGCTCGGTCGTTCGATAAAACCCTGGAAAAATCGAATTTTCCGAAAACGTTCTATAGAGGGGGTGCCCCACACCAAAACGTTCGAAAAGTGAAAAGATGGGAAAGCATACTTTGCGATGAGATAGAGACTTCAAATTTGGTGTATAGGTAAATCATTTGAAAGGAAGAAAGTGTGCAATTTCAGATTTCCAATATTTTCTACTTAAGGGGGTGCCGCACACCAAAACGTTCGAAAAGTAAAGTGAAATAATAGGAAAACATGCTTTGCGATGAGATAGAGACTTCAAATTCGGTGTATGGGTAAATCGTTCGAAAGGAAGAAAGTGTGCAATTTCAGATTTCCAATATTTTCTACTTAAGGGGGTGTCGCACACTAAAACGTTCGATTTACCGCATAAATGGGAAAAGGCGCCTTTAAAATTTGTTAGAGGCTTAAAATTTAGTATATGGGCTAATAATTTGACGAAAACACCCAAGACGAATACAGTTTCTCAAAAATGTTCGTTTAAGGGGGTGCTCCGGAGTAAAACGTTCGAAAAATCAATTGATAAAAAAACCATGCTTTGGAATGAGATAGAGATATCAAATTTGGTGTAAGGGTAGATAGTTTGAAAGGAAGTAAGTGTACAATGTTCGATTTTCGGAATAAAGGAGAAACGCTCCTTTGAAAACGTGATAGAGGCTTTATATTTGGTATATGGGCGAATCATCTCATAGAAATCACAAAAAGAATAGAGTTTTTAAAAATGTATAGTTAAGGGGGTGGGTACTCCACACAAAAGCATTCGAAAGATGAAATGCTAGAAAAGCAAGCTTTACGATGAAGTAGAGACTTCAAATTTGGTGTACGGGTGAAAAGTTGGGCAGGAAGAAAGTGTGCAATATCAGTCTTCCAACATTTGCTATTGTAGGGGGTGCCGATCACTAAAATATTCAATTTGCCGAACAAATGAAAAACGCCTCCTTTACAATGTGATAGAAGCTTGAAATTTAGTATATGGGCTAACCATTTGACAAAAAAACCAAACATGAATACAGTTTGACAAAAATGTTCATTAACGGGGTGCTACACAGAAAAACGTTCGAAAGGTGAAGTGATAGAAAAAACATGCTTCTCGATAGGATAGAGACTTCAAATTTGGTGTACGGGTAGATAGTTTGAAAGGAAGAAAGCGTGAAATTTCAGATTTCCAATATTTGCTATATTAATGGGTGCCGCACACTAATATGTTCTATTTTTCGAATAAATGAGGCAAGCTTCTTTTTAAATGTGATAGAGACTTGATATTCGGTATATGGGCCAATCATCTGATAAAAAACCCAAGACAAAGAGAGTTTTTCAAAAATGTTCATTTATGAGTGTGCTTCACAGAAAAAAGTTCCAAAGTTCCAAAGGAGAAATACTAATATAGGGGTGCCTCGGGATGAGATAGACTTTAATGTGGTGTACGGGTAAATAATTCGAAAGGAAGAAATGCGGAAATTTAGTTTCCCAATATTTTCTTTTTTAGGGGGTTCTGCACACCAAAATATTCGGTTTGTCGAATAAATGTGAAACGCGAATTATTAAGAAATTTACATTATTCAGGGGTTGCTTATTGCGAGACCGTTGATTTTCAATGGGTATTCGGCTAGTAGTATTCCAAATGACTTTGTTATTCAAAATAATCTATTAAAATATTTAATTTAATTCTTCTAAAAATGTATAAAAATCTCTGGGATCGATATACAAAAGTATTCTCACGGGCAGATCTGAAGACTAAAGCATCCTGGTCCAGTTTGTAAACAAATTTAGAAAAAAATATTTCTTAATTCTCATAAAACGACAAAGTTTACCTAGAAAATCGTACTTATTTAACTAAAATATTGAATTTTCATCATTTCGGTGTCATTTTGATAAATTTAGCGTCATTTTATCAATTTGGCGACATTTTCGTGAATTTAGTGACATTTTAAAAACCTGCCAAATTTATAGCCAAGTGGGACTGTAGAACTGATAATCCCACTTGCGACAAATTGGAGAAACTTCACCACAATACTATCCCCTGTGACCACCTGGGAACAAACACCGCATGCTGTTGGCACATTTCGGGCGCGGTAGCTCGGTGGTTTGCGCGCTGGACTTGCACGCTGCCACAACTGCCGCCGTGTTCATGCGGAGTACAATCACGTTAAACATGTGGGTCCGTAAGTCCTTCCGAGAGGTTGGTGGTAGAGGAAGGAGGGTACGGTCCCTGTGGATGCCTCCCCCACTGGGTTCCGGTCTAAATTGGGTGGCACTTCCCGGCCGTCCAAACATTTGCCTTACACCTTTCTGGTAGGTCGGATGGTCTGGGTCTCAACAACAACAACAATACCATCCCCTAACAAAGCACAATTAATTTCATTTAATTAGCGCATTTTTACCAATTTCAAGAAATTATTATGGATTTACAAACATTTTTATCAATTTGGAGACATTTTAAAAAGTCGCTAAAGTTGTTACTAAGTAGGACTGTTGGACTGACAGACAAATGCTACCAAAACATCATTTCAGCACTCTCTTGTGGCAAAACAAAATTAATTTCATTGATTTAGCGTTGTTTTTATCAATTTGACGAACAGCAGCATCACAATGTTTTAATCATTCTGTTTCACTGAGGTTGACAATCGTATTGTGACCCTTTTTCTTTCAGCCATTTTCTTTGGATAATAAAAGTCGTTATTATCCTTGTTTTCTTCTTCTATAACCCAATTACACCCGCATACCGTGTTTCCTTCCATTCCGATTCAGATTTCCTGAAATTTTCACATAAACAGCAACTATGCTTAACATTTGAACATGAGGGTATATATATTATATTGTTGCCAACGCGCAATGTTCCGTTTGGTGCCTCCACTTTCGTCTGCTGTCCTTCTCTTCCGTCATTTTTGCAGGCCATTTCATAAGAATAGAAGGGGGTTTTTCCGAATCGTATCAAAATCTAATCAGCACCAGGGTAATCTACGAGTGACATATCTACCAAATTCCGTGAAATTTGGTCAATTAGTTTTTCAGCTAAAGTGGATACATACATTTCACACACACACACACAGTCACTCAGACACACGCTAAAAAATAATATTTTCTAGGCTCAGAGAGCTCGAAACGTGTAGATCCGTCGAAAACTCGAGTTATGATTTTCAAAACAATTCCAATATTTTCTCTATAAATTACCGCGTTTTGTAGGGAAAGTAAAAATTATACGAAATGTGACTGGGGTAAGGAAAATATGCTAATTGCACACCTCCAGCATTTAAATACTTTGTTTATAGTAAAAATTCTGATGTGGGCAGCACATGACTTTCACTACATCAAAAAAACTTTAGCTCCATCAAAACGACAGGAATTATGAAAGAAATTGATCTCCATTCTCCATGATATTGAAATTTTCAACAATTTGGTGTCATTTTCGTTGATTAAATGTCATTTTTGCCATTTGGCGATATTTTCGTCAATTTGGCGACATTTCAAAAGTAGACAATTTTACCATATCCATTGCCAAAAATTTCGCTAAATTTTTCGCTAATCATTACATATAGACAATCAGAAGTGGGGAAGAACTTTTCTTTGATGGTTTGAGTGTTAACCAATGTCCTCTATCATGAAGAGAACGAGCTAGATCCACTGGAATGATATTAGTAAATTTGTCCTATAATATTGAGTAATGAATGATATTTTTTTAACGATACTAACTTCTTTTTTTAATTTTTTTCTTTTTGATAAATTTATTTGAAAAATGCGCAATATTACAATAACAATTTATGATCTGTGCTACTCTTTTGTTAATGTAAAATTACGATGAAATGATTATTTATTCAACATTTTTAAAGTTCTGATTTTTGATGGATTTTTTCAAAAGTTTATTCAAAATTGAGAGGAGTCTTTCGAATATTGGATTCCATTTAAAATCCAGTGCTCACTGATAGTTTTTATTTTGAAACACTCCATTCGTTCCTGAGATATCGCTTTCACAGGCTTACGGACATATACACAGACATGCACACATATATACACAGATATACACACAGAGATCAACTCAAAAACTTTCGATTCGAGTTCAGCGATACTTGAAACATGCTCTTACTTAGAAAACTCGAATTCGAATTTTCAATTCCGCCATAATGCATTCCATATACATTATACTATGCATCAGTGATTCCCAACCTTTTTTGTTTGGCGCAACCCATAACTGACTGAAACATATTATGTTTAACAAGGTATATCACAAAATAAATATGCAACACTAACTCCTCCTTTTAAATAAAGCATTACAAAAATATTTATTGCCTATTTTTATTTTTTAATTACTGTTAATAAAAAATGTGACAAACATTTTTGTTTTACATTTGGCTTACTAAACAAACGTTGTGTATATATTTCGTGTTAATATAATTGTATTTTATAAAATTGTTAACAAAAAGCAAACTGCGTTTTATTGTTTTGGGTACATTCGCATTTTCATACGACATGTTTAACAAAATGTATGTTAACTGCATTAGTATTTATCTATTATTGTTTGCCTTTCCATTGATAATTTTTATCTGACAATCCCTACCACTACCATTAGTTGGTTGTAATGTTCTATAATATTCTTTAATAACGGTTTATGCTGGTAATGTTCTGTCAACAGCATTACTTGCTGCTACAAAAATTCGCCGCTTCAACAAATCTTCTCTTACCAAGTAAAGGCTTGTTACTTAAATTTTAACGATGCAATTATCTAACCAAGTTAAACTTTCAAAATGTTCCATTATTTTATGGCCGCATTGAAGCCCTAATAATTTATCTTTTCTTTAATCAGTTACAGAAAAGGTGGCAAGTTATACTTTATCCCTCAAACTTTATGAAATTCTCGAGGAACTCTAGGGGGAGCCTCAGGGTTCCCGAGAATACGTTTTTTCTTTTTGAGAATGAGTTGATCATTTATGGTTCGCGGATATCTCGCGCCCGCACTGTGGGCGGGCGTATCTATAGCTGTGCATCTACCGTCCTCTATAAAGTGTGCCTTTATTGAAACTGTTTTGAACACGAAAGCTTTTATTGAACTCGAATCAGTTTGAATCAGTTATTCACAGCTCCAACTTTTGAGACGATGGAGGAATTAACAAATAGGGGAAAAGTCGATATCCATTTTATCCATGGAGCTGCAAATAAGAATAGCAGAGAGGCAGACGACTGTACGGAAAACATTTCCCTCATAGGCGGTTGCTCAATTGTGAAATTTTCCAACGCTTGCATCGGCAGCTCTGTGAATCGGGATCCTTTTTCGCTACCAGGTCTGATGCAGGTCATGCAAAGGGTGCTAAAATGTCAAGTGTAGAACAGATGATTCTGGACACAGTAGCAATTCGAGCACGCACAAGCACAAGAGTAATGGGTCTTGGTATGCCACAGTCCACGGGATGGCGAGTTCTGCATGGAGAAGAGTTCACCCACACCATCTCCAGCGAATCCCAACAGTGACTACAGCGTATTATCCTTGTCGCGTTGAGTTCGTCCGCTGGTTCCTGGAACAGACTGCGAAGCAGCCAGATTTTCCGGCGGCTGTGCTTTTCACGAATGAAGTCTCCTTCGCACGTGATGACACATTAAACATCCACAATGTAGATATGTGGGTCAGCGTAAATATACATGCAATATATCCACAGGCAACATCGAGCAGGAATCATCGGCGAGCGCCTAATAAAGCCGTATATTATGCCGGAACGATTTGATGGGAGATTGTACTGTATTTTCCTTCAGGAGGTCTTGCCGGAATTGCTGGAGGATGTTTCAGCAGACATATTTCGGCGTATGTGGTTCCAGCACAATGGAGCACCAGCTGATTTTGGGAGAGAGGGAAGGAACTATCTGGACGTCACTTTTCCGGGCCGATGGATTGGGCGAGGGGGTCTCATAGCTTGGCCCCAAGATTTCCCGATCTGTCGTATCTTGACTGGGGATATCTCAAGAGTCTCGTCTACAACACTCCCCTTGAATCTGAAGAGGACCTCGTCACCAGAACTTCGGTCGCTGCTGTCAAAGTGCGCGACATGCCTGGCCTGTTCGAGAGAGTTCGCCAATCCCTACATCGCCGCTGTGAGACGTGCATTCAGGTTGGTGATCGCTCTTTTGAGGCATTACTGTAATTATTGTTTATTAAATGTCATTATATAATTTCTAAGTCATCATTCTGTTTTCGCCTCACATCATCGGTTTCTACATTCATCGCCCACTGGCGCCTTTACATTTCATTTCCGACCTTATAAGCTATGACGATAAATGTTTGGTTTGGTGTGTACTACCATATATATATATATATATATATATATATATATATATATATATATATATATATATATATATATATATATATATATATATATATAATGTGTGTGTGTGTAAAGAAAAGAGAGAGACACACAGAGAGGAGCGAAGCTGAATATTGGACTATTTTTTAACTATTTTACAACAATAGGTGTATTGCAGGTCATTCCGGAAAAACATACAGGTTCTATTATTTTTCGGGGATCCACCAAATTTTAACAGATTACAAGACATTTACTAAACTAAGCTGTGTTGTTGTTGTTGATTGAGACCCAGACCGTCCGACCTACCAGAAAGGTGTAAGGGAACTGTTTGGACGTCCGGGAAGTGCCACCCAATTTAGACCGGAACCCAGTGGGGGAGGCATCCACAGGGACCGTACCCTCCTTCCCCTGCCACCAACCTCACGGAAGGGCTTACGGACCCACATGTTTAACGTGATCGTACTCCGCGTGAACACGGCGGCAGTTTGGGCAGTGCCTGGAATCCAGACCGGGCCTACCGAGTGCAATTTCTGTACGCTAACCACTGGGCTACCGCGCCCCTAGACTAAGCTGTGTATCAAATTTCAGCTCGAACGTAGGAAATTATGGTTAAAATATCATGAACAAAGTTGAAACATGTATCTAGACCAACAGCACATCGTTGATCACGAGTTCCGTGAAATCTTTTAATAAGTTTCAGTTAAGCGGCAATTGAAATATTACACAATAAGTTATTACGCAATGAGTTATTACACATAATCTGAAAAATAATAAATTTAAATCTTTATTTTCGTAAATCCAGTCGGGAACATTCCATTGAGTTAAGCATTTCAAGTTTTTTATCTTCCGCTTCGTTTGAGTGTTAAGCATTCGTCAAACATGAATATTAAGCTTATAACTCAAAAATATGTCTTACGAAGAAAAAATACTGGAAAGTGAAGTGTCAAGAAGGCCATTCGTGAAAGTTTATGGAAAGAGCAATAAAAATTGTGTTTTGAAACTACTTTAAGCAGCTATAAAATTTCGTTTTTTTTTCATTTTGTTAAAGCACATTTTGTATTTATAGCAGACAATTTTTTATTTATTTTAAATAATGTTTCACATGACAGATGTTTATAACAGCTAGTTTTAAATTCGAACGTATCAGCTTGTTACACTTTCCTAAGTTTAAGAATATTAGAAGAACAGTTTTTATAACATTTAAAGAAATATGTGTTTCTTCTGCAAAACTTAAATGAATCAATTTTTCCTGTATTCAATAAAAATTAAAATGTCAATACTTTAAGACTTGTGTTGTAAATTTTATGAGATTGAAAGCAAATACCACGTTGCAAATAAAATTCTACAGATATATAAATAATATGAATGGCTTTAAAAAGCTCAATTATAATATTTATACATTATAATTAATCATCATCTATTTCATCTTTATTTGAAATTTAGCGAATCATAAGCGATTCAAATACACATTCGATATGCATATTTAAAAATAAAAATTGATTCCTAACGTGCAGAGACTATAATGTAAATAAAATATATCAAGTAGATATATATGTACAGCCGCGGAAAAATAAATCACCCAACCCTCTGTTAATCGAGCATCGTTCATCGTAGAGAAAATTGAATGATGTCATTCGATTAGGAATAACATCCTCTACAAATTAATGTGCGTAAAATTTGCATGAGGGGCCGTCTTCATATCTAAACGCGCACAAACTTTGAAATTTTAAATTGCAACACCCAAATTTGACAACATAGTTCGAAACTAGAGCAAAATTCAACCTGTGACACTAAATTTCAAGTCATTTGGGTGATGCGTTTTTGAGTTGTGAGTATGTAAAGTTTCGAGCTCCTAACGTGAAATTAGTTTCCAAGACATCCATTCATATCTTCTGTAATAATTATTTGCTCACACTGATTATTTGTATGACGTTATTACTAAACAACCCAAACACATTTACGTGATTTTTATTTTTTTAGAATAAATTGTTTGTATGAAATATTAATTATGAAATCAATAATCGAAAAAATATGAATACAAACCTGGACACGTTTTGATAAAAATCGATTCACAAAGAGTTTTTATATGTTTATATAAAATTCCAGGTGTTTCCTCCCACTTGTTCTTTCGAAATGTTTAAATATTCAGCATCACGATGACTTTAGGGGTCGTATATTAGTTTAAAAAAAGAATAATTTAAAAAAGTTATATTAATTGTAAGTTAATCTTTATTTAAGAAAACGGGCATTTATTTTTACCCAGTTTTAATAAAAACTTTGTATAAACAGTGTTGTATAGATGCAACCTAAACAAAGTAATTCTGCTACTGTATTGAAGGGTGCAAACTTGTATTGTTATAAATGGGATCTACTTATGTTACTGGCGATTAATAGTTCTCGAGCTACTGCGAGTTGAAATCGCCCACAAAATATAATAATTTATAATAAAAAATATTTATATAAAACAATAACAAATTATAAAGTTATGTGATACTAAACACCAATAAGACTTCAAACGGTGTTTGATAATGACTTATTGATACTTTTAAATTCGTCACCAAGTTCCAACGGAGTTGTTTTGTCGCGTCATCTGCAGATATTTGTTAGTCTCATAAATTGATTTTGGAACAACATTATAAAATGACATTTGAAAATAAACATTTCATTCTTCTTTATTTCTTCTTCCTTTTATTGACCCTGAAACAACATTATAAAATGACATTTGAAAATAAACATTTCATTCTTCTTTATTTCTTCTTCCTTTTATTGACCCTGGCACGAATGCCCCATTAGTTTTTAGCAACGTACCTAGTACGACTTTTTACCTCTAATAATCGTGCCCTATTTGAGGCTCACATAATCCTACCCATTACAGGCCCACTGCTTTAGTAACACACACACACACACAAGACAACACCACACACAGCCATGAAAATGTTCACCCTCTCATGCAGGAATCAAACCTGCGACCCTTTGGCTGTGAAGTAAGTCATAATGCTGAATGTCAAGAGGATAGTTCAATAATTTACAACAGTGCTGTGGTCACTCAACGAAACATCGCCCTTCAAATTGCGGTTTTCAATATGGAGCTGATCCCCGAAAATTGCACATTCCGGAATATTGAATATCTTCGGATATAAAGATAGAAACGTCGTGAAAATTTGAATCTAGATTAAT
This sequence comes from Amaurobius ferox, assembly GCA_951213105.1. NCBI lineage: Eukaryota > Metazoa > Arthropoda > Arachnida > Araneae > Amaurobiidae > Amaurobius > Amaurobius ferox. The sequence continues at coordinate 15,384,629 of OX578140.1, forward strand.
TTGGCGGCCTAGAACTTGTGAGTGACGTCAACATTGGGTGTTGCCATTGAAAATTTCAAAGTTTGTGTGCGTTTAGATATGAAGACAGCCCTTTATGCAAATTTTACGCACATTAATTTGTAGAGGATGTTATTCCTAATCGAATGGTATCTTTCAATTTTCTCTACGATGAACGATGCTCGCTTAACAGAGGGTGGGACGTTTTTTTTTTCCCGCGGCTGTACATTTATTTATTAAAATATAGCCATCGTTATTTTGATAAGAGTAATATAAATTAATTATCTGCAAACTTATTTGTAATTACATTCAGAAACTTTTTAAAAATTTATACATTTTAAGATATTTTTCTAAAATACTATAATTCTAATATTAAATAGATATTCAAGTTACTTACTTTAAAGAAACACGACTACGCAAAAAAAAAAGTCATTTGAAAAAAAGAGACTCATCTAAACGATATTCTTTATACGAAAAGTTTATTTTTCTAGAATTGTTATACGATGCTAGATGGCATACAGCGTTACAAAATTTATTAGATTAAATTTTTAGTAGATTTTATACATATTTTGCTGAAATTATGCCTTCTTTAATATTAAAACTTTGCTAATACTCGTAAGTAATAGCATTACCCTGGCAATTGCTCCAGGCTTGAAATGTATGCAGTCGTGATAAGTAATTATTTTATTTCAGAGCAGAAATTATTTTCTTTATGGGAATTTTGACGTCGAACATATGTATATATATACAGGTTGTCCCAAAAACATTGACATCGACTTTTATTTCTTAAATATTGATCTTAGACATATAAAATAAAGCACAAAGTTGCGTAAAAAAAGGTATAGAATTTTATGCAATCGATTAAAATTTTCAAGGGAATTAAAGAAATACAAAGATTAATTTAAGAAATACAAAATTTAAATTTTTATACGGCCCCCGTACAAAAACATTTCCAATGAGTAAAATGTGCCCCATACACTAATAAGGTGAGGTACAAAATTTCAGCATTTTATCATAAAAAGACCCAGAGATATGAATGCTGACTTAAACCACTTTTCGAGGCATCGACATGGGTTCTCAGAGAGGAAAAAATCCCGTCGGCAGAACGCGTTTCCGCTGCCACAAATGCCGCCGTGTTCATGCGGAGTACGATCACGATAAACATGTGGGTCCGTAAGTCCTTCCGAGAGGTTGGTGGTAGGGGAAGGAGGGTACGGTCCCTGTGGATGCCACCCCCACTGGGTTCCGGTCTAAATTGGGTGGCACTTCCCGGCCGTCCATACAGTTACCTTACACCTTTCTGGTAGGTCGGACGGTCTGGGTCTCAACAACAACAAATTACGAAAGAAAACAATGATTACATAGATAAATAATAATTTTGCTATTTATTAGTACAAAAGTATCTACACTATGTAGAAATAATAACTTTACACAAAGATTACAAAACTTGTTCAAAATGTTTTCCATCCATGCCAAAGATCCATTAAAGATAAGGGGCAAATATTATTTGCTTATGATTCATTTCTGCTTTGCATCATTTGCACTCTTGTAAACATTTACATTTTAATTTCTGATTAATCCCTCACCAACCCCTCCCCCCCCCCCAGGAGTATTATAAAAGTACTCAGGGTCGTCTTTTACCCTTAGGAAATTGATAGTAACCATAATTTTTAAGAATACATTTTACTCCTCACTAACAGTTCATATACAGTTTTTTCTTTCCCTGTAATACATGGTAATTAATGTATTTGGAAAGTATTGGAATCATGTCGAAAATGACAACTCGAGTTTTCGACGGATCTACACGTTTTGGGGCCTCTAGAACACGATAAAACTATTTTTAGCGCGACGTCTCTGTGTGTGTATCTGTCTGTGAAATGTATATATCTACTCTAACTCAAAAACTAATTAACCAAATTTCATAAAATTTTATAAGTTACTTGTGGGTTATCCTGGCACAATCTAGTAAAGATTGTGGAGCGATTCGGGATAAAAGAACCTTCCTTTTCTAACTAAAGAACTAATTCACCGAATTTTATAAAATTTGGTAGATTACATTTGTGAGTTATACTGGTGATGATTGGATTTGGGTACGATTCAGAAAAAATGAACCTCCTCTTTTTTTTTTTTTTTTTTTTTTTTTTTTTCGCGAAATGGTCATCAAAAATCATCAAGATCTAAGATAAAAGACTACGCATGCTTAAATATGTGAATTAAATGCTTCAAATATGTCAATTAAATGCTTTAAATGTGTGAAGTAAATGCTTCAAGTGTCAATTAAATGCTTCAAATGTGAAGTAAATACTTCAAATGTGTCAATTAAATGCTTCAAATGTGTGAAGTAAATGCTTCAAATGTGTCAATTAAATGCTTTAAATGTGTCAATTAAATGCTTCAAATGTGTGAAGTAAATGCTTCAAATGTGTCAATTAAATGCTTTAAATGTGTCAATTAAATGCTTCAAATGTGTGAAGTAAATGCTTCAAATGTGTCAATTAAATGCTTTAAATGTGTCAATTAAATGCTTCAAATGTGTGAAGTAAATGCTTCAAATGTGTCGATTAAATGCTTCAAATGTGTCAATTAAATGCTTCAAATGTGTGAAGTAAATGCTTCAAATATGTCAGTTAAATGCTTCAAATGTGTTAATTAAATGGGGGAGAGGGAAGTTGCTGGACTTGTCAGGAGAGCATTGCCCGAAGGCATCGGCGCCCATAGCGGAGGGTAAGGTGAAACACTTGCCCTCTCCAGGAAGTTCAAGATCACGAAAGTGATCATCAGGATCTTATCCTTGATCTTGCCCCTTCTTGGAAAAAGTTCTGTGGATGCCTATACCGGAAGGGGGAACTCCAGTATAAAACTTACATCGACTAACTTGATGTCCGTCTAAGTGACCTTGAACGTCCAAGGGTCAAGTGCCCCCTTGGACGATGGACTTGGACGACCTATGGACTCCCCATATTTTGATGTCCTTACCCTATTCTAAAAGCACAATAACGCTGTGAAACTGACTTTTACTGAGGGTGTTGAGTAAAGTATATAATCAGCAGTTATTAAAAAAATAATTATTTTAAACTTTTCCTGTTAAAAAATTAAAAAGTAGAGGTAATTGAATCCTATAACTATTTCGATATGCAATTTGAAACTACAAAAATATTTGAAGATTGATGAAATATTACACATTTAGGTAACATTCCTTAGAGTCCCTTTATAACGAGTATATAATATTCCTCTTATGGTGCTGCCATCTATAAAAAGAAATGGATACTAAACCAAGGGTTTTCAAGTTGTAAATCGTATTTCACGAAAATTATTCTGTGAATGATTTTTCAGCCTAAAAGCTTTATCACATATGTCTTTCTAGCTATGTACCAGTCACACATATTTCGAGAAAAGTACCTATACCAGATACTTTTCAGGTTGCTTCAACTGCAAACTTTCATTTTTATTCAATCATTTTACTGTGCAGAGATTTATTAAATCTCTGCATAGTAAAGTAATTGAATAATATTCTAAATTTTCAATAAGTTTAGTCAATTTGAAATTATTACAAATATAAAAATCTATTGAGAAAGTTCAAAAGCAACTTCATCTTACGGGGTCTTAAATAAGAGCCAAAGAGTCCCCTCAATATAACTGTAAATATTAAATTTAAAAGAATCTATGGCTCACAAAATGTCTTTAAATGGGTTAAAATAATGCTGTTAAATGCATTGCCGGATTGAGTTGTTTTAGAGTCCCTAGCTAGAAACCATTGGGGTGCCCCATTAGGGACCTACTAGTACGACCCTGAGGAATAGACCAGTTATAGACGCCCTATATGGGAACTATATAATAGGTGTCCCCAGTCGTGTATTTCTTTTCATTATGGGTCCTAGGTTCAATTTCTATGATTTTATAATTATTTTTAAAAGAATATTGTATATTTGTATCTATTGGTTTTATTCAAAATAAAATAATGAATTAAAACTGTATCATAAGCGCAAAAACTCATAACTTTGGAACATCACATGTAAGGGCAGCATGACACGAAACACGTCCCCATGTGCTTACTAACGTAGGTTCCCCCATGGGGAAACAGCGCATGTAATGTGAGTAAAAACGCAAGGAAGGAAGATCACCTGAGGAAGCTGCTACGTGTAATGTGGCCTTAGCGTTGCCTTATCCAAAAAAATTGACATTATACAGGGCGCCCAATAAAGTTGTTAATAGGACGAATAAATTTTGAATTATGGAAACTCGAACCATGGAAATGAGGTGTCGCTGTAGACCATGTTTACTAGATGAGACTAACAACAACCCCCAGCTGCAAAATTTGGAAGTTGGTACATATATCTCGAAGACTATGAGATGCAGTCATTTAGAAAGATGAAATTTGTCATTTAGAAAACATTATGTCATTCACATGTCATTTAGAAAGTATCACCAAATTAGTAGAAAACTATATTTCGTAAGCGCCATTTCCATAATGTAAAGTTTAACCTAAAGTATGCTCAATTTGCCCATGGTACGCCACAACACATGTTTAAATGCAATAAAGAACATCCTGTTGCACGTTCACCTGCTTTACCGGTATATGTGGATCAATCGGAAACTGTAAGGTATACTGTCTTACAGTTTTCACAATGTTTCATCGGAATTCGCCATGTAGTAGTACCATCTCCCTATAATCTTCATTCGAGATACCTATCACAGAATTTTTCTTTTTCACACTGTGCTCATCAAACTATGCACATCGAACAATAAACGATCGTTTGCAAATTTATTCGCATATATTGTATGCAAGAGAGGTGTTACGTATCGTAGCCATCATTTGCAAACGGCACTCAAAGTAACAAGCAGAACTTTCTAATTACACCATTTCTGCTGATTCGATGATGTGCCACGACTTTCTGATTTACTTTCTTTCTATATCCTCATACTTTCCAAAACAGGAGTGCTAACTTCCAAATTTTATCTGATAGGGACGCTGCCTCCAGTCTCATCTGGTAGCACCAGTCCACTTTACTACACCGATATCTCACTTTTATAGCTCTAATTACCGCCGTTCAAAGCGTATTTGGCTTACTTATAACTTGGCCATACACCCTGTAATCCGACGAACAGTGAAACTCAGTATATTTTTTAATCAAGACTATTGAATGAATTCATTACCCATAAAGCGGTAAGCATTAACAGAGAGATGAAACTTAATATCTCAAGATATTGAACTTCGCCAACTTGGTGGCTTTTAAAATGAGATCTTTCAGAATTTGCCAAACTGGCAAAAATTCAATATTCCGAGAAGTTGAGCTTAATCAATTTGATAATCCGTGAGGCTTTGTGGTAATTCTTCATTCAATATGTTTATTCAAAATATAATGAATTTCACTATTTATAGAACAGACTCAAATATTATTTTTTATCTTTGTACTGCTGCCCCTATGGAATTGATTTTATTATCAAACTGTTCATCGAACTAAATCTAGATGAATGGTATCGGTCGGTTTCGAACACAAAAAGTAACCTTCTTCGTTAGGACACACAAAATTTGCAACCTTCAGTCGTCAGAGAAAGATGGGCGACTGATGCAAAAAAGCAAACATGGCAGAAACAGGGAAAGGTTGCTAAAGACGAGAGAAAAAAAGGAAAAACCCAAGAGGATGGAACAAGAAGTGGGACATAAAGACTAAACGGTAAAATACTAACGTCTAACAAAGGATTCAAATCACTTATTCATAAAAGTCCAACTTAATTAAAAAAATCAAAACAAAGATGAAAATCTCCGAAAAATAAAAAGGAAGCAAACAATATTTTTTTTTCAATTAGTTATTTTTGCAAGCGAATTATTTTTCAGAAATTTGCATCATTGTCCTGGTTTTTAAATTTAAGTAGGCTTTTATGAACGACTGAAAAAATGATTTGATTCCTTTGTTGGACGTTCATTTTCTGCATTGGTGTTTTACCGTTCATTTATTATGTTCAACCTCTTGTTCCTTCCTCCTGGGTTTCTTTAACTCATTTTCCTTCTCTCGCCGTTGGTAACACCATTTCCTTGCTTCTGTCACGTTTACTTTTGAAGCATCAGTCGTCGATCTTTCTATGACGAGTGAAGGTTGGGCTTCTTGTGTGTCCTGACGGGGGAGGCTTCTTTTTGCTCTGAAACCGACCAATACTATTCATTTTTGTATCATATGCTTATTTTAACGAAGTTATTTTAATTTTATTCTTTAGCCGCAGTTTGAGCTGTATGCAAATATAAAAAATATCAGGAAACATATAAAAAGGAAAGGCCGTGAATGTTTCTGATATTAAAAAAAAAGATATAGTGGTATAGATCAATATTAAGCTCCTCATTCTCCAATGCTGAAATAAAAGTTAAATTAAAAATTCCAAAAAGAACATAGGCAACAAAGAAGAGATTTAAATTGGCCAAAAAATTCATTTATTATTTATATTTATATGTAATTAAAAGAACAAACACTTCATAATATACTAATGGTTGTCAAATTAACAATCTAAATCATCCCGATGCTATACAATATTCATATATAATGATGCAACAATTACCTTTTAACATTATTTTGTGCTTCTCAAATTTTAACATTATTTATTTTTTATGTTCTTTCTCGTTTTAAGGAGTATTAATTCCACATTATGTTACATGATACAAGTTCTATTACTGTTCATTAAGGTCTTAATTTTAAGGTTTCAAAGTTCAATTATAGCAATATCTGATGTCGCCAAATGACTGGAGATTATCCATGATTAATAATAAAAGTTCCAAATTCTAAGCCTTCATTGCAGTTGCCGGGGTTATAAAATAAGAAGAGTTTGACTTACATATATTTGAAGCAGTAGCAGGAAACATGCCCATTTTGGTGGTCCAATGGCAGGATTTTCATAAGTAATAATAATGATGCTTTATGTTGACATGTCTATATCGATTGAGATCAATTGAAGCGAGGCAGGCACTCATCACAGGAGACAACATTATTCTTGGTACTTTATCGGATCAAATTTTTAAGTTATAAAATCATTCAAGTGTCGGAATCATTTTCTTAGGTATATTGATAATAAGTCGTCCGAAGACGAGGCCTAATGAAACAGTCGTCCGAAGTCGAGGCTTAATGAAACAGTCGTCCGAAGACGAGGCTTGATACGTGATTCTTCCTCATAGCTATTAATATCAAGGAGCAAACGTAATAATATCAGAACACATTTATCTTTAAAAATTGGACACATAGTCCTAGTGCTGCGTGTGTCTATAGGTCTCCATGGACCAAAACTGTGAAACAACCTTCATGGTTGAAGAGCAGGGCCAGAGTCGTCTATTAGGCAAAAATCTGCTCAAAAAAAAAAAAAAGGAAGAGGACCCCAGCGGTCCGACCCGCAGGCCGGCCGCGTCCAAGAGAGCATTCTTTTTTTATTTTTTATTTTACACTTGCCGTCATATTCTCAGTGGCGTTGTACTATATTCGCGTATGATTGGCCACTCCTGTACATACAATACGTTCCTATTGGATGGTAGCCTTGTCCATGCTAAAAGCTGGGGTGCCATGTTGCATACCCCTTTTCGTAGAATTTTTGCCCATCTGTGAAGTTTGCTGAAGTCTTTATTTTAGAGGGTGTAACTTTAGTCAGTAAATTCTTACTGTTGACAGGAATTATAGCTTCTTCTGAAAACTGCCCATGTCTATCCTGACGGGGCGTACATACAAGTTTTATATTACCAGTGGGAAAAGGTTCTCAGCAAGAAAGGAATTTTGACCGTTGTGGTCCTGCTATGTAAAAACTGCACGTGTTCTCTAAAAAAAGGGGGGGGGGGGTAAGTATGCTCACTGGAACCAAACTCCTAAGTTGCAGCTGTGAGATTGTTTTTCTGCAGATGTGCAAAGAGCGTGAGAAAGTACTTTTTTGAAAATGGCTATTTTGCCTAGCAACTGCCTAAATCTATATTCCAAAAGGTTTAAAACTAAAGTACGTTTTAAATAAATAAAAGTTCTAATTCCCATTTCAATTAAAAAAGCATATTAAAATTAGCGTGTAAGTCACATTTATAAAAAAAATGTCATGTTTCTCATGACACATTGTTTATATACTTTATGTATTAGGTTTTGAGATATAAGCGTCCAAAGAGTTTTCATTATCTGTAGCGCTCCGATTTCAGCCGGATACTCCGACCATAGACATTATTTACGTAGAGAAAAAAACTTGCACCAGCTGTTACAGCAGCTGAAGATTCAGCTGACATTTAAAAGCAGTAAATATACACGAGTATTCTTTCATAATCACAAGACCCCACCACCAAGGGGTGTCCCTCCCCCACCCCAAAGAAAAAGAAGACACTGCCATTGCAGATAACAGTATCCATGAACCGGTTTCGTGTTTATTGTACGCACACCAGCATGGAATAACCGTTATTTACAACTGCAGCAAGCAAACTTGCTGCAGTTGCCAAAATTCTGCTATCTTCTATGGGAACTGGCAATTTCAATCCTTCCACTTAGCCGGCACAAATGTCGTAATTTAGCTTGAGCTACACGAAGCTTTTTGGGAGCGACCCTTTCCTGCGGATTATTATGATTTTGAACTCGCCTTTTATAGCTTTATATAGCTCGAGTTTAATTGTGAACGAATTTTATGCCGGCTACGTAGAAGGACTGAAATGATAAAAGTTCACAAAATTGCGGCAAAGAGTAATTTTTTTTCTGTCATTGCAGTTAGCGGTTATGCCATACTGATGCTTGCAAAATAAGCGCGAAACCGATCCATAGAGACTGTTATCTTCAATGAAATGTCTCCCTATTCTCTCATGTTTGGGCTGATATAATTCTTTATGACGAAGCTCTGGTAAAACATTTCTATATGACATCAACCTTCTATGGCATCTTTTAGCTATTCCAAGGACAGGTAATAAACACTTATGCCATGATACTAAAAAATGCAACTATCATGACGGCAAAGCGTACACAGACCATTCGAAAAAATAAACCATTTCTAAACACTGGACTCTCATCCAAAGCAAACTATTGATCTATCGCAAACCATGAGAAAGAAAACTTCAGACCTGTTGGCCAAACCATTTCCAATTTACCGCTAAAACGCATTGCCTAAAACTTTTAAAGTATTTTTACGTGAAGTACTGCTGGTCACTTAAATTTAATACTAATACGGCGTATTACAAATACACGTTTTTAGGATGAAGTTTCTGAAACCCCAAAACTGTATTACAGGATGTAATTCGAGCTACAAATCACAATCGGCACTAAATTTAATACGACATATTACGAATGCAAGTTTTGAGAATAAGGTTTCTGAAACCCCAGTACTATGTTACAGGATGTAATTGAGCTATAAATCACAATCGGAAAGTTTCCCAACATTATAAAGAAAACAAATTGAAAACGGTACTTAATTTGAAGATACTGAGAAAACTGATGATTAACGGTTATATATTTATTGAAGATATACTTAAATACTTTTAATGAGTGTTTTCACATTTTTACATAGAAATAATACTATTTAAAACACAAACTTTTTTTCTTTTACTAACTTGTAATTAAGAACAAGCTTTTAATCGATCACTTATAAGTTATATAACTTACTGTATATAAGGAGAATACTGTATAAAAGGAGAAGATATACCATTGTAGCACTATTCTAATCCTTCGCATATACAACATGCATATACAGGTGCTTTGTCGCCTTTTAGAAACAGGCATGATTCTTTCCTAAAATCTGACAGGCTTGTATTCAAGTAACATTCACTTTTCTAAACAATACAACACACCTTTCATATACCAAAGCTTATAGAAATATAAAAAACTTGATTAACGTGGTAATGAAAAATAGCTTTATCGGGTAAGAACCAGATATGGCCATGTTTACCTCATATTAAACATTTTGAATTTAATCTTTGAGCAAAAGCAACTTGACTTACCCCGTTTTGAAGACGCAGGCACATAAGGTCCATCGTTCTTGTATACATCTACCACGCAAATAAAAATAATGTTTACGCGAAATGGCGAGATTTAACACGTGAATCACTTTCAGTACACTTTTATGCATTTAAGTACCCCGTCAACTTGGATCTGACCCATTGTGCCACACTTGGCAATCTCATGGTAGGGAAATTTAGATTGTTCCTCCACGCTTAGAATCCCAGTTCCAACAATCAATATATCATTTCTATGCAAACTTAACATTAACAGTAAATGATGTTTTAACTACATTCAATGAACCAATTACCATGAACGTTTTTCCTTTAAAGTTATAATTTTCTTCATAGGTCATCGCAGTCCAAGATGGCGAATTGCTCTTGTACAATTAGTTTGGGTTATAAAGAATAGTGAACTTGGCGATGCATTGCTATTTTGGCGACATTTCAGAAGACATTTTTTTTTTTAGAAGAAAAATAATATTTTTTACTTCCTCAACATACACAGTATAATGTATGGGTTAAGTATTGTGACAGGATGAAAAATTCGAATTCGCGTTTCCGACGGAAAAGCACGTTTCAAGTATCACTGAACCCTAATCGAACGTTTTTAGGCGATGTCTGTGCGTGCGAGTACGTATTTCTGTTAGTGTGATGTATGGGTGTGTGTGTTCGTGTGTCCTGTTCAATATCTTATGAACAAGACTAATTAGGTACGTTTGTTGCAATAGGTAAAAACTGGATCCCTATTGATGTTTTACGCGATCGAATGTTTAGAAATCACCCAATTTTCGAGTTAATTTTTGAAAAAAAAAATTATAAAATCGAGACCTTCAATAATAATAAATAATCATTTCATATGTACTTTTTTATTAGAAAACAACTGACACCAACTTTAGAAAGCTAGAATGAACTGTTATTAAATTGCATAAATTAAAATAGTAAGTATCATCAGACAGGTTCAATTTCCATGTGCAATATTATGCAGTAAATATGTTATTCTCGTGGATCTAGTCTAAGGTGTGTGCAACCTCTAAGTGTTCGTGCCAAAATTGCCAAATGTTTCATGCGAAATTTTCCCACGTACCAACCGAAATTTTGAGGAACACATTATTATTTGGTGTCTTTTAAGTCGTGGGAAAATGTTTTCAAGTAATCAAAAATCGCATTAGAACGATAAAATCAAAGAGCATTGTAAGACCGAATCTATCTTGTTGACAGCGTGGATATTTTAGTAACAGAAAAATTCATCCACAATTCATTATTGTAATTGCCTCAAAGAAATTGACTAATTTTTATCTGTCTCGTTTATTTAACCTTTCGCTTACGGGTGGAACAGCGTCCATCCCAAACGAAGACCCATTCAAATAGACAGGTATTTGACATACCCTATCCCAAACAGTTCGAACCCCCCTTTGCAGACATTGGCTCCCATGGACGTCAATGCCTGAGCAATGCCTTATGCCAATGTCATATACTGAGATTTTTCAGATTCCTTGTATTAAGCTTTAGTGTGAGTTAAAATTATCAGGTAGTTTTTTAAATCTTATATATTCTTATGCAACAACCTTTTCAAGTTTTATCCTTCATCACCCTATCGCATTGGATTTCCCTTTATAATTTTTATTTCATGTAGGCTAAATAAGAAATAACCAAAATTTCTTTAATTTTTTAGATGTACCGGAACACTTCTTTGAATGAAATATCACGATGCAAACTTCGGGTCATCTGCTAAAAACTTTTTTTCGCAAAAATATAAAATTCTTAGTTCTCAATGAGGCATATCGTTTGGCGAGCACCAATCAAAGTCATCAGCTTGAAACGATAAATTACAATATATAAAGAATTACTTTTCTTGGCGAACATTTCTCTTCACCTTCTTAACTCTAAATTTCCCTGGAAGTGATCATCTTGTAGTTCAGTTTACTTTTAGAAGATCCTCTCCTAGATATCTCTTAGAGAATTCTGTAGGTATAAATTTTAAGAGTTCGTATCCATTAATAAGACAGCTGTAATTCATTTTCTAGAAGAGGCCTTATAGCTCCCCCGGGAGGTACAATTTACATGATAAAATCTTTTAAACTTGCACTATTATATTGTTAACTTTCCAGAAATGTATACGCTTAAATATCGTTAAATTCTAAAAGTAACATGCAGCAAACTAACTAAATGAAGAACCCACGAATTTTCACTTTTTGTGAAATATAATCGACAGTATATTCTAGAGCTGGCGGAAAAAAAGCATCTAAGTCAAAACCAAGGATTTTGAAATATAGAGGAATGAAAATTTTGCTACTTTTAGAAAAACTTTTGTTTTAATTTAAATTTTTAATTTTCAGAATACAGATTAAAAATGTATGGAGTTTCTTATACATTTATAAGCTAAGTAAATAATAATTTTTCTTAATTTATATTTTATTACCCCTCTTATATTCCTGCAAAATCTAATAGGTGTTTAGGTTTTTCTTTTTAGAACATCCAAAAACCCCAACTGTCTGGCCTACGTTCTTTTCCCACAACAAAGGTCATACATTTTTTAAACCAAATATGTAAATTATAAAAAATTGGACTTTTATAACTGTCAAAGACAGAGAAACTAAGACTCTTAAAGAAATATCTTGAAACTTTTTATACATTTTTTAATAGTAATCTTTGTCAAAAATTGCCCTAGTTAAGTTCTGTTCAGTGGTTGATATACAGCCTTCTAGTTTTTTCTTCCGATTTAAGTGTTTTAAAAGCAGGAGAAAATTTAAACTGCTTTACCATCACTAAAATAGCAGTATAACAAAAATTATTTCAATGTCTGAAATAATATTTACTCATGTGCTTTACCCGCTATGGCCAGAAAAGTCCTGCTCGAAAATTTAATATGCCGAAAATTCAGCCGCATGACCTAGCAACTTGCCAAGCACTCGACTACGAATTCCTTCGTAATAGAGCCACATGCGCAAAAGTACTAATTTGGTCCAAGGTTTGGTGGAAACTTAACAGTCTCCCTTTTCTTTCGTCCCAGACAGTTCAATCTACTCCAAGATTTAAGGTACCTGTTTGGACAGTCAAGACAGTGTCATCCAATTGAGACCGGAAACCAGTGGGGGCGACATCTACTGATACAGTATCCTTCTTCCCCTTGCACCAATCTCTCGGAAGGACTTTTGTACACACAGATTTAACTTGCCAGTACTCTGCGTAAACACTGAGACAGTTTAAACAGAGCCGGGAATGGAACTCACGTCCACATAGTGCAATCTCCGTACCTTAACTACTGGGCTATCCCGCCCCAATCAGTCGCTCCGCTAAGATATCACAATAGATCATCACATTCTCCGCTTTGTTGAAAGGGCTGATAGGTCCTTTCATTAAGAGGCATAAATTAAGGCTGTTTCTTTAGTCTACAGATGCATACATCTAGTTCAAATTTTGCAAGCTAAGTTTTTATTTTATTTTAACTATTCCTCCAATTCATTTTAATTATTCCTCCATTTAATGTATAAATGATAAATGTATTCCATTTTATTTTAACTAATCCTCCAATTCCAATGGTGTGCGTCGCCATACCAGCCATACCGCATCATTCGCCACTGCCATAGATCCTTAAGAAAGTAATTTAAATAACTATAACATTTTCCGAATCTGCATAAACTTCTTTGAATATAAAAAGCACAGAAAACTCATAACTTAAAACTTTTAATTAAATATAAAAGGCTTGTTACTTTTTACAAAACAGTTTACAGTGACAATAAAATACTCAAAACTAAAACATTCATCAAGATATAAATTACATAATAAATATTCCATATGTTTCAGTTATCACGATAAAAAAATCACTTCAGTGCTTTCAAAGCTCCCATACACTATATTAACACTATATTGATTATTGATTTACATAAAAAGATTTCGTAGAATTCACTATTTATCGCTTACTTGATTAAACGGTAAATTCATTTTCATTCTTCGATGGCATGGGTACATGAAAATAAGTTACCACGAGCTTCAAATCAAATTAAATACAAAATTTCGAAAGGTTGTAAAGTAGACATTTTGCCAGTATTTGAATATTTGGCAATTATTGGACTTTATATCATGAATTCCCTAATAATAGCTCAGAAAATATTTTCAACGTGTAATCAGTATTCACCGCAATGTTTCGCACTATTATGGTAAAATATCAGCTAACTATATCGGTCCAATATTGCTTACTTATTGAAAATCAATAAAAGTTAATATCTTTAAAATATTGCATATTCTATATGTTCCCAATATGGCAACTATATTGGCAAAACGTTTAAATTTCAATATTGATTCAATACTGTGTGACATCATTTATTTACTTATGATTATAATTACTTTTACATTTTTCTTATTTAACGAATATTAATAGTTAATTTCATTTGCTCTAAATAGAAATAACTTATTCCTATCAAAAAATTTTTGATAATGAAACTCATTCGTGACTACAGAATATCTTTAAAACTTAACTATTCATTAAAATAGAAGCACAATATCATGAAATCGGTGAAACATTACACTTCTCATTCAGTGTCCTTGGAATGTAAAAAAATATGTTCCACAAACTTTTATTTGGAACAATAAAGCTGATATAACAAATGACTTCATACTTTAGCACCATAAACAGTTTGAACAATTTGGCTAGCTTCTTAAACTCTATAAAAATCCAACACTATTTATAAAAGACCTCTGTCCAGATTTAATCGTGTCCCCTTCGTTTCATCTTTCCACCAAGCAGGGTATTTCTTAAGTTTTGGCAGCAAGTCCGTCTTCAACCGCACAAGCGAATGCGCACACCAAAGTTTTGGACACATCTTACCCAGTGATCACAGAAGTTAATGGTCCATAATTTTTCGGAAAAGTTTTATTTGGCAGGATAGGCTTCTCTGCAAGAAGTGGCAGGACGTTGCCAACTTTCCTAGAAGTTTTCGAAGTGGTGTATAAAGTAGGGCAACTTTCTGTTCTTGTTGACGGTCTCGCAGGACTTTGTTATATTCTTGGTCATGGCAGAAGGGCCACAACTGAAAACGCCAACTTTGCTTACCTTATGAAAGAAAAAAAATGATCAAAATATTGTAATTGTGGTTATTTTGAAAATACAGAAACTTAGTTAACCAATAATGAATAAAGCTAAGTAGCAAGAAATTAATACAACTGTACACTTGTATTCGCGGAAGATAACGACCTTGAATACAAGTGTACAGTATATGTTTCGGGATCGTAAGTTACTGGGATTGATATATATTTCATCTCACCAGATATTTAGAAGACTATTGTAACTTATCCACTTGTTTCTAACGGGATAGAACAAGCCTGAAATATTAGAGTTCCAAGCTACAGGGAAGAAGAATGAATCTTTTTGTAGTCCGAGAGAGGAAGATTAGCTTTGCTTCCGAAAGGGAGAAGGATGCCATTTGATAATTTTACGAAATCTGATGTTTCAGCACTTTTCTCCGTTGGTGCTGAAGCCTAGTGTAAATGACTTTTTTTAAATAACGCAATACATTTGAATATTGTATAATACATAACAATGTGTTTCTCAACAGTAACACGCAGTTCATCATTTGCACATATTTTTCCGGGAATTTCTCCTGTTTGGTTAACTTTTGTAAAACTGAGAATTGGATGGCTCAGTTAATTAAATATGTCAGGTTGTAATCAATGTAACTGTTATGTTACTGTTCTGTACATATAGTGGATAATATGGACAAAGTTGTTCTAATAACAACAGTAATATTATATTACAAAATGATACTAAACAATAGACATAATAATAACTAAACAATAGACTTATTAATTGCACTGTAAAGCACAAATATTTTACTAGACAAAGAGAGATAGATATACGTCGAGGAGAAGTGAATAATTATGCCAAACCCTGAAGCATGTGGTTATACTTACGTAAGCGTGCTGCTGCTGCACGAACTTGAGGAAGGCCGTCATGTCCGGCCTGCCGAAGTGGTTCACGGCCTTGAGGCCTGTGAACATGCTGCAGTTGGATATGCGCTGGAAATGTGTCTCGCAAATATACTATTAGGGAGGGAAAGGATACATTATTTCAGTGACCACATATCATAAATTAACATTCATTAAAATTCATCAAAATAAAGTTGATTGTAAACAAATACTTTGTAAAATTATTTGATTTTTGTTTTCCCTAAATACATAGTATGGTGTGTAAAAAAAGTATGGTGACTGAGTCAAAATATCTATATCAAATTTTTAACAGATTTTTACTCTTTCAGCCAATAGCAGCTCGAATTTCTATGCTTAAGAGGATATAAAAAGGTTAAAAAAATGAGATTCAAATTTAGATTGTGGCTATTTATACTGCACCTTTATTTTTAATACTATATTTTAAACGTCAAAATAGCTAATAATGTGTTTAATTCTCGATACCTGAAGTTGTATCACTCCTCATATATATATGAATGAGTCGCTTTCAGTTTCCCTGATCTAGAATCGAAAGTTTTTGGATGATATCTGTACACGTGTCTACAGATAGGTGACTGTAGACAGAATATTTAAAAAATATTCTGTCTACAGTGTAATGCAAAACTATAAGATAATCGAATTTATTACTCAAAAAAACAGTCGTTGTTTTTAGAGTTTAAATTTTTTAAAGCTGAAGTAATTTTAAAAGCTTTTAGAGCATATAGGTGTTACATACAGATCTCAATATAAATTGCAAATGCATTAAAAACTACTTATATATTATTATAAGTATAACGGTTACCATATACATCATAAATATTGTGTACTATGGCCTTTCATACTACTTTGTTACAAAGACAATTACTGGGAGATAAAAGAGATAAAATAAGTAAAACGTTATATTTGTAGTAAAAAACAAGATATGAGATACACATAGTGAGAAACAAACAAGTTTTATAACAAAACCATACTTTAAAAGTTTGCTCTTGTACTTTAAAAAAAATGTGTAATTTTCATGAAATAATTAACATTTCAGTACATGTTGGAGCATACATTAGCAATAATCACGCAAATGCACATTTACAGAGGATCGTTTTCTACGGATATTTCATACAGAAATGACCCCCATAGTAGAATCATTTACATTTTCAATGAAATTTCTTGAGCAGGCTTTAGATTAAAGTTCTTCGGATGTTGCACACAATTGATTAATACACCTTTTCTCAAACATTTTTTAATTTCTTTCGAATTGAATTTCCCAATCCCCTTTCACATTATGAAATTAATCTCAAACAATTAAGGTAACGAAAAAGTTTAGAAAAAAATTTGCAGTGGTGAAATGAAACCCGATTTTCAATGAAATTTCGTTTTTCAGTTTTTAGATTAAAGTTATCGGGTGTTGCAATCGTTGGTTAAAAAACCTCTGTTTTAAAAAGACACATTAATTTTCTTATTCTTCTATCAAGTTAAGAGTAAGAACTCAATGGCAATTTGTTGAGATAAGAAGAGAAAAATGCCGAGTTAAAAAGGAACTCGAGTTGGTCCGACAAAAAAACAGGAATATGGCTAATCTGAAATATGCAATATACCTTAATTATCATAATTAAAATTGATACATGCGTTTGATTTGAAGAAATACATAGCTATCACGGCAATTAACAACGATCGAAACAGTCGAAGATATTTTAATAAAGTTTTGAATATTTTTTCTTTCAAAATGCACCTACACTATCATATACCATATTCAAAATATCATGTTCTATTGTTGTTTTGATATCATCCAGTGCTTTTCGGTGAAAAGCATCCACTATTTCTTTGGAAATATTATTTTAAAATAAAAGAATATGTTTTCAAATTTTCTCATAATCGAAATAAATATAATAGCTTATTATTTCTCTACAAATCGTCTATTATTCTTCAAAATATTTGCTTCTAAAAAATAATTCAAGTTTAAGCAATGCTGAAATTGAGATGAATAGAATTCGGGAAAAAATTCGACCCCATTGAAGAAATTTTATCCGAAAAGCAACAGTATCTAAGTCAGTTTACGTTCCTTGGAGAACATTATATGAGATCCAAACAATTTTAACCTCTGAGTTCAAATAGCCTTACCAGCATCGTCGTCCTGAGGTCAAACTTGTGAAAGAACTGAGTAATGAAGATATGAACTTCTAAGACCTCTGTCACGTCCTTGCGCTCCACGTCTCTGAGGACGTCGATGAACCACTCAAAATGCCTGTGGGAGGGGCAAATCCACAAGAAGTAAACCTAGGCGAAAAGGGAAACATCAAATAACTTGAAATCATAATGAGATTCTACTTAAGCCTGTCATAATCATAAAATAAGTGTGTGTGTGTAATGGGGCATAGGTGCATCTATGGTAGTTTTTAAAAGATGAAAATTTTAAAATGTTCCAACTACATTATCCAGTTTGTAGTGCGCTTGTTACGGAATATGAAAATAAATTATATTACATATTATTTCTGTAGATAAAAAATGATCAACCTTGTGATAAGGTGTTGGGTCAAAGTGTGAAAGAAAGTAATCACATAGGCGACGCTAGGATAAAAAATAACTGGGATGCCACTATGACTTTCAGAAAGGCATAGACCAAGCTTCGTCATAGCTGACCCCACCAATAAAAGCTACCCATAGTAATGACGGGAAAATTTAATATATAAAAAAGTATATAGTTTGGGTAAAAACTAATTTATTAATATTATTATTTTGCATTCGCAATTATGCAAATGTTCTGATTCCCTCCCATCGACCCACTTTCAGTATTTTGTTCTAAAATCCCCGGACACTCACTCCTCTTCCCATCACGATAAATAACTACTGAACCATCCCATAATAAAGTATTACTGTTACGCAACTTCCTAACAAAACATAATTACTATGCGGCCTCTAACAAAACATAATTACTTTACGGCCCCCTAACGAAATGCACTTGTCCCATGAAATAAAATTCGTTACATTTTTAATCAAGAACAATAAATGGATGATTCACACGAAACGAAAAGATTTAGCATAAAAATAAAATTTAATTTTCAAAGGTATTGAATGACGTTCACTCAACCCAGGCCGTCCGACTCACCCAAGGATTTAGAGCTGCTACTGTATTGGGACAGCCGGGATAAATTTGTTGAAAAATTGGATGATTATATTCAAAGAATATACATTGAATATGATAATAAACAGATATATGTTACACAACAAATAATAAAAAATTACAATTTAAGAGTAGAACCAACATTGTATATTACAAAATTAATTACAAGTAAAAATTATAAAAAGAGAAAAATAAACAGTATACAGAAATATGCGATAAAGTATATGATATATGTTGCCAACCCAATACATATATCAATATATAGAAAACACTTTGTTCAAAAAATAAGGAAAACTTGAACAACGTATTCAAGCACAAATAAAATAATGAGGGAAACAAGTGTTTATATTTTATATATGCTTGAATACTTTGTTCAAATGTTCCTTACCAATACATGTTGTTTAAAGGAACACAATTCCATTGATCAAGGGAACAGAATAACCCCCTTAGGATACCTTTCACAAACAAGTGCTTAAGTGATCTGATCAGCAATTCCATTTGCTTTAATAAAATATTGTTTAATAAAGAAAATTGTATAATTTTACGAACCCTATCAAACCACTGTGGTATATCGTTCAACTAAAAGCCTTTTTGAACTTAACAAAACAACCATGCCCAGAAACGAAATAAATTATTTTTATGAATAAGTAAAGCAGCACTAAAATTAGTAAGATATAGTTCTAGCCGGCTTATTATGATAAACAATGTATTTAAGAAGTTTTGTCAGTCTTTAATAAATTCATTTTTACAAAATTTCGAGAGATATTTAATTATTGCCAACTTAGGGACATTTCTCCCAAAGTCGCCAAGCTGACTTGATTGCGCAAAATTAGTCGGCAGGATGACCAGTTACGACACCAAGCTTGAGAAACAGAGATATTTCGTATTTTTTAAATGCATATAGCAAATATTTTTTTCTCAAGAAGCGACTTCATTTTATGATGGTTTCATTGCACATCTTAATTCAAACCTAGAAAAAAGTTTTATGAAATAAACAATGGATGGATCGAATCGATTTGTACTTACCTTCTTGCATGCCACTCCGGAATACCTATTAGTAGAGGTTCCGAAAACCAAATCATTCAGTATTGAGGCGTAAGGTGTTACACCTATACCCCCTCCCACCATAACCGCCACTTCAAACTTATACCAGTCTTGATTGCCGCCGCCATACGGACCCTCAAGGCGAATCTGAAAAATAATTGTGTCAAAAGTGAGATGTATGGAATATTAATTTAGTATGTTACTAATAAGGATAAATCAAATATTTCAACTGTTGTAAGGATCGCATCGTCAAAGAGGGACATATTCGTCCTTCTCGGCAACCCTGAGAGTGAGTGGAAAAAATGTCCAGTCGGGGGCGTTCTGTCAGAACAAAATTTTCAAGTCAAATGTGTCGTGATTTTTTTTAAAAAGGTCAGCGGAGTTTAGAGCACGTTACGTGCATGCTTTTGAATGTGGCTTTCGACTTGAAAAGCAGAGAAGAAGATATAAATGTCTGTAAATTGAGAAAGGGGTCGTTGAATTTTAATAAAATACTTAAAAGGCTCTTTTGTTCTTAAGTTTCAAATGCATCATGGGCGGAAGGCAAGAAAAGTTTACTGTAACTTTGGGGGATTTGAAAGATATACAACTCAAATAAATAGTTACAGAATAGGAAGGCCGCAAAATCTAATATACGCAGTAACTGCCTGACTACTAACTGATGTTTTCATATTAAATATATTACTATTTTAAAATATTTAAACGTTTAAATTAATTAAAGTTTTCAATCATGCACTTTTAGAAAATCAACAAAGCAACAATGCTGATATCAGCCTTTTTCAAATTTCCTATCTAATGTCTATTCTACATTTAAGAAGCACGCCCAATGATGATTCCTTAACGCTCACACCCTTTCTCTGAATAGTATATTGATATAAACTAGCAGAAAAACCCGCCATTTCACGGTATATTACTGTAACAAAATGAATACATTGAAAATCTGAAATATTTTAGCCACAATGTTGCTTCCAATTAGACTTAAAAGGCCAGTTTAATAGACTTTATATAAATCTGTTGAATCGTTTAAAATTATAAGCGGCCATTTCAGACAAACAGAAGCAGATATTTTAACTACTTTTGTTCTATAGGCAAGTGTAGGAGGACAAAATGTAAGTCAAAAAACATCCTCTAGATAAAGCTGGGGCAGGCTTTCGCAGGCCAAGAGTTACTTTATATTTTCTCCAAATGTCGTGATTCACCATATATATATTACAGTATAATAAAAATAATAATAATTACACCATACGATCCAAAAAAATATTTATAATCAAAACTAACAAAAATTCAGTATCTAATATAAATTCAAAATGAAGTCATGAAAGTTAATTAAGTCGTCGCTGAAGGCTTGCACTGCAGCACATTATCCACCAATTTTGAATAGTTTGGCATAGCTGCTAATTTACACAGAATTCAAAGTGATCGTCTGTAAATCACTGAAAGTGGTTTGCTATTTTTCCTACAGGATCGTCTGAAATTACCAAATTTGATAAGTTGAAGTTGATAAAAAAATATGGTTTGATAACTTTTAGAAAATTTTTATACTTTTTTCTTAATTCAGGTGACTAATTCAAAATTTCTTGCTGGTCCACTGGTGAACCGCAAGCGACTAGATGCAGAGATCGAGCTAGAATTTTTCCAGAACAGTGAAAATACTCCCTAACTTGATTTGAAGGAGTATTTTGCTTTCCAGAGGAGTCATTTTTAACAAATGTACAATTACCCTCAAATTTCCAGGTATTTATTAAATTTATTGTATTTTATATATAAAAAAACTTACAATGTCATCTCCCAACAGAATATAAATTTCTGACCTTTCTACGTTGAAAAAAAATTAGATTTAAGAAATGCACTATATTCTTTATTTGTGTTAATAAACAAAATCCATTGCATAACTATCTGATAGCACAATTAATATACCTTATAATCTTCATGAAATGAGTTTTAAAATGTTTACTAAATTTTGTACTTATAGGATCACATTTTATTTTAATTTCCTGTCAATTTTCCAAGTAGAGTAACAATCTTGAATTATAAATTGGTAATAGTATAATTAACAATGTGTTTTTTTTCACAAAAATAACTAATCATATAATTCATGATGAAATATCAAAATTTTTACCTTACCCTTGGCTTAGTTTCTCCATATGGTTATAATTAAACAAAGGGAAGAGAAAATTAAAAACCTATTAAGTAAAATAATTTTTATTTTTTCCTTTTAAAATTCCAAACTTCTTTGCTTTTGACTTTTACCATAAAGGAATGGCTTTCTCAAAATTACATTTACATTCAAGCCAAATCTGTTTAATTTGCGATTCTAAAAAATTCTTGTTTTTCTTTTATGTTTACAAAATCGGTGTGTAAAAATACGCATTATTTAATTTATAACGCGTATTTGCTTATTTTATAGCGTGAAATTGCGTATAGAGGCGTTGTCTCGATCTCTGGCTAGATGTGAATTTTCATGGCTCAATGTCCCATAAAATGGCTATATCTAGTAAAAAAATGGTTGAATTAGTAAACCGTGATGCAGTGTTTTGCCGCCATTCACATGTTAATCTTAGCTATATGAACCCTGCGTGAATATGTATTGTTATTTTAGGCCCGCTTTCTATTCATTTCATCTTGTTTTGCTCTTTTCCGCATAGATTTCTCAATTTTAATACGTTTAATACGAAGTCTTAGACTTCATGATTAATTGAATTTTATTTTATGTTTACTTTATATAATATTTATGGTACATGTCGTAACTAAACGTTAATAATATAATTTAATTATTGACGCAATCTCAGAATTTTAAGTAACCGTCTGTGAATCAAGAAATGTCGTTTATTACTTTCTCTACAGCGCGGCTTAAATAACCAATTTTGATAACTTGAATTTGATACAAATATACTTGGATATATTTTTCTAAATGACAATACTTCTTTCTAATTCAGTTGAATACTCTAAAATTTCTGGACGGTGGACTGCCATCAATGTTTTTCCCAGACGTGCTAGATTCAGTTTTATTGTTTAAAAAGGTTTCGTTTCAACGAAATAGATCCTGTATTTTTCGAGATATTTGACTTAGAAGCTTATTAAGAATTTTTCACTTTTACATATGAACACGGCTTAACATCTAAAGTATTTTAGCCATAAACCGACTTTCAATAAAATTTCGCAAACCGGTGGGGATATAAAAATACTTTCAGCCATTTTCGATTTGTGAGCGATTATGACAGACAGAAACAGATTATTTCTCGTTATTTCGCACTTAGTTGAACGCTCGGTCGTCCTGTTGGTTGCAGAAGTCCTTGAATGAGTCGAACGGCTTGGGTCTTCAGCACTTAGTTGAACACTGTAGGGTGATAAAACAAATGAGAATATTCCCTGGACTCAGCCTCATTGACTGAAAAAAATTCATTAAAATCCACCTCTTCGTTTAATAGTTATTTAAATTAGAAGCGTGTATTGAAATTACATATATTAAAATCTAAGTGAGTGACTGTACAACATTTCAAGCTGTAAGTGAACAACACATCAGATATCAAAGCGTAAAATTATATCCGAAATTCCACCAAAGTTTGTTTTCTTATTTCGCAAAAATAAATAAATAAATAAGTAAATAAATAAAATAAAATTATGTTGAAGATAAGCCAATCTTCCTGTTTGAATGTTCATCTAGTACAATTTTTCTAGTTGTACTTAAGTATTTACGATATATATTTTAAATAATTTAAAACTGCTCATTCGAAAACACTTATTTTTTTACGTGTATAATTTCACATTTTTGAATTTTAAGTCAGATAGTTTTGTATTATTTTTATCAAATTTAAGTTGCGAATGTAAAATTTGTGCATCCAAATTGAGCTTTCATTTGTATGACAATACTTGGGCTTTTCAGTGGAGGCACGTGTCATGACGCAGGTGAAGCAGGATAACGCTGCTTCACTTAAAGTTATCGACTGAATGGGTTATTATTATTATTTGGCGAATTTTTCAGACTCATTTGGCTATTTTTAGATAATATTTGACAACACTTGTGCCAGCAGCATGATGTGTTTCGATTATGCTTGTTGCAGGGGAATCCCGCCACTGAATCTGCTTCACCCATTCCCGAAGTCACGAGCTGTCACTGGTGCTTTTAAAAATCAAAATACCATTCAAGTTTCAGGAGACATGGGAAATCTGGGGAAAAACTTTATTCAATTTCATAATTGTATTTTTACATAATTCATATTTATCAAGTAGTTTCAAGTACAATTTTCTTTCAACAATACCCAAATTATAGAAATTCAGCACAATAGAAATTTTACTGTTCAACTTTAAGTAGAACATTTTTAGTATTTTTTATTCTGAACCTCTTTTCAGCTGCATAAGCAAAACACAATAAGTCAAAATGCACCCCAAAGAAGTTGGAATAAGTCGTTTGTCCAAGTAAAACATATCAAGAACAGACAACCGTATGGACTTTATTTCGCTCATAGTTTTCAAGAGCCTAAGCTCTTTGCCACTCGACACTTTCATCAGCTGTGCCTTCAGGTACAGAACACGAAATTTATTGGCCGTTCTTTCCATCTCTGTAGGAATTCCAGAAGCCAGCCACGAAACAGAAAATATAGAGACAATACTCAGCAATATCGTAAGCGCACAATCGGTGACAGGAGAAACATCCACCATTTGAGTTGTTGACAGTACAGAAGCTATGCCGGTATACATTGTTGAAAAATACAGTGACAGCATCAATAACAAAATCAGTTTGAAACATTTATTAAGCTGCTTGCAACTGTCTAGAATGAGTAAGTATATTTTCGACTGTTGAATCAAGTTTCCGTACGGCATGTCTTCAGTGATGCCATCGCAGAAGAAATGGAGTATTCGTTTCAACTTCCAGCATATCGTTCCGTGAGTAACCAAGAACACGCTGGAAATGAAGAACTTCGCCATAAAAAAAGCAGCTGTTGAAAACACCAGAATAAAGTATTTCGCGACAGTATTTTTGGGTGGAGTATGGCCAAGAAACCAGAGAGCGAGATATTGATTGTGCTTGTCGAAAACGATGGATGCAGTGAGCACTCCGGCGAATAACCATGGAAAACAGACAATGATAAATACGAATACATTTATGAATTTTGTGTTGGTATCTGCCTTCATATTCATAATCATTTCACATTTTTTTATTCTCTTCAGTAGATCATATAACCGATGTGCGTGAAACACCATGCGGTACCAGAATATTAAGGAGAAGATATTGCAGAACGTGCAAACTATCGACAACTTATTGGAAATTTTCAAGGCGATCTGTACGCCCATGGAGTACATAAATGAAAAGTGGAAAATAATGCCAAAAGGACAGAACAAACTTTTGAAAAAGTGCGCCCAAACTGAAACGTTAGAATCAGGGTCAAGATACTTAACACCCATGAAAGATAGAACTGGTAAAAGCCAACCACAGTCAGGAATTATGGCTCGCCTTATGAACATTTTCAAAATATGTGATCTCTCCTCGACTAAACCAAATAACAGCTTTCTACCTATATTAAACTTTGACCAGTTTAAAAGCCGCTTATTTCAGTAGCGGTTTATACTCTTTAATGTTTCTTGGATGGAAAACTGAATCATTATTAGTCGCAAACATTAATCGGTCATACTTTTGAAATGATCTATCGTCTTAGCACTTAGCAAAATTTGAATTTAAACTTGAGTGGCGAAACAGCTTTATGTTCTGAAAGATTGAATGTACTTCCGCATCAAACATGGTACATTTTCTATAACCTGTTACATTTTCATTATAATATTCTAGAGAATATTAAATGAGTTTCAATACTCATTTTTCAAAGTTGATAAATTGATTGTCAAAATGTGTCATTTTCTAAAATCACCTACAGAGCACTTCCTTAAAGATAAGTCTTTAAGATAATTTTAGTAACAATCTGTTCTCATGTTTTGAAATATAAGACAGTATTCACAAAGACTCGAAATAGGTCACCTGTTATAGGCATTAATCATTTATTAAAAAAAATCTAAATCTTCAGGAAATTTAAGAGCTTCATCATTTGCAACAATTATTTTATCGATTTTAAATTGTGCAGTATTTCTCCCTAATTACCTTTGCTACCGGATATCTTCGAAATTAAGCATTTAGTATAATTTTATTATATGATTAATATAAGATTCGATAATTCGATCAGGAACATTCGCCCTAAAAGTCCAATTCACATATATGCTAAACATTAAGGAAATTCCTCTGTTGCATGAATCGTAATATGTACGTTCTTTGAGCCAAAAGAATTATTTTTGTTTAATCAATTGACGCAAGTTTAAAAATAAAAACGTTGCCGATTAATGCCAATTAATTAAAAAAATACCTTCAACTTTTTGAAAACTGCATGCTCACTTTTACTTCTGCTACTACGTCTCATGTAAAACAAATCGCATTTTCTACACATAGAATTCCGTATTTTAAGTTATAAAGTTTAAGTTCCTGGTTTAAGTTATAAAATTTTGAATTTGGTGGCGTGGTTTCTTTATAATATGGCTTTATAAGGTGGCTTTATAAGTGTGGTCTTTATAAGGTGGCGTGGTTTCTTTCTATACCCATAGAAAAACTATCGAATTCTAATATTAGAGCATACTATTAAGAGTCTTCATCATTATCTCAACGATCCCACAATGTGGGTCAGAAAAATGTGTTTAATGTGAAAAGCAACAGTAGTCCATTGGACGTAGGTATGCAAGGTAGAATCAAAAAGTTCGGAGACTGTGCTGATATCTCTAACCCTGATTGGGGGAGAGGGGAACTATTTTACCGTGGCGTAGAGACACATGTGACGCGAGATGTGAAAAGGAAGAAGCAGGTCCGCAGTGTAGGGTTTTTGAAGACAATACGTGTCAGTAAACTGTAGTCGTTCGCCGAAACTGGAAATGACATTTGAAGAACAACGTGCGAATATCAAATTCTGCTAGAGTCTGGCAGAATTTGATATTCGCAGGTTGTTCTTCAAACGCCATTTCCGTTTTCGACGAACGCGAACGACTACAGTTCCCTGACACGCATTGCCTGGAAAAATACCTGCATCTTCCTTTTCACATCTCGAGTCACATGTGCCTCTACGCTACAGTAAAATCGTTTCCCTCTCCTCCAATCAGGGTTGGAGACATCAGCACAGTCTCTAAACATTTTGATCCTACCTTGTATATCCTGCAGGTTTATTTTGTCTCATATCCGTTACGGGTGAATGCTTTTAATCCATATAGTTATTAAACAAGGTGCGCATAAAAGCGTTTCGCAGAAAAAACAATTATACACAGGCTCACCTTCGGTAGTGGTCCGTCACTCAGATTGTTGGGATCGAAATAGTTTCTGAGTTTCCACGTCCAGGGGCCTTGCGCCTTGACGTGGACGGAGAGGTAGTTCTCGTGGGGGGCGGAGGTCAGTGTGAGGGAATGGTACTCGGCATTACGGAAGGCCGTGCACCCCAGTCGGATCCACTGGCCAGAAAGGTATTTGAAGTTGGGCGGACGGGAGAACTTCACCTTCGTGACATCTGCAAAATAAGAACAAGTCATAAATACTGAGGATGATAAAGCCATTGTCGCGACGAGATTTCGTAATCTCGCGTCACTCCTGTAAAAAACCATAAAATCTGCCTCATATTTCAATACTTATATTTTATGCATCATTTTAACTCAGTTTAATTATCCCTCTTGTCGTTTGAACGTATTATATGCTACACATTATCTGTGCTAGGGCGCGGTAGCCCATTGGTTAGCGCGCTGGAGTTGCACTCGGTAGGCCCGGGTTCGATTCCAGCCACTGCCAAAACTGCCGCCGTGTTCATGCGGAGTACGATCACGTTAAACATGTGGGTCCGAAAGTCCTTCCGAGAGGTTGGTGGTAGGGGAAGGAGGGTACGGTCCCTGTGGATGCCTCCCCCACTGGGTTCCGGTCTAAATTGGGTGGAACTTCCCGACCGTCCAAACAGTTACCTTACACCTTCCTGGTAGGTCGGACGGTCTGGGTTTCAACAACAACATTATCTGTGCTGAAAGAATTTCTTTTACGCCATTTTTATTAACAATCTGTGAAAACGCATTCAGAGAGAGAGGAGTATTATTTCGACCGTTAAAATCCAAGGTCTTATTCCCGGGCGGAGCAGATGTCTGGCTTTGCTCTTTGCATGTTGATATTTATGCTGGACATGCACTTTTTCACACAATGGTTCTGCTGAGAAGCAACTGGATATCTTTTCGAGACCTCGCGTAGAGACTATGCTTCGTTCGGGACCCCTCTTTGGGCTGACGAGTGTAGGCTTTTGGTGTTTTCTATTGGACGATGGAGATATATAGCTCTCCATCAGGACCGCGACGGATTGGGAAAATCGAGTATAAAAAGAGAGTCTTAAAGGAATCGGCGAGCTAAACAGTCAGCTGGCGCTATTATGCTTGACGTACAAAAAGCCTTTGATCGTACATGGCACAACGGACTAATCTTTAAACTAATTCAAATAAATGCTCCCCCCCCACCTTATTCAAATTTTAAGCTCTTACCTCCAAAATCGAAACTTCCACGTACGAATTCTTAATACCCTCTCTTCAAATAAATCCATTAAAGCCGGCGTACCCCAGGGTTCTATCCTTGCCCCCCTTCTGTTCAATATTTTCGTCAATGACACTCCCCGTGCGCCCCAGTCCTCCCTCTGCATGTATGCTGATGACACTTGTATTATTTCTGCCCACAAAAATCTTAATTACCTGCACTCCCACCTCCAAAAGCACATCTCCCTGTTAGAATCTTTTTATAATAAATTGAAAATCAAAATTAACCCTTTAAAATCTCAAGCTATCTTCTTCTCCCACAAAAGGTTCCCCCCTCCCCCCATCAACATCTGCGATCAGCCAGTTTGCTTCGGCCGTACAGCAACCTACCTCGGCGTCCGATTGGACAGCCGCCTTACTTGGCAAAATTACATCGACCATGTAGCGAAAAAAACTAAAAAACTTACCGGCGCATTAAACCACCTCCTGTATTCAAAACACCTTGATATTAATAATAAAATCCTCCTTCTAAAATCCATCATCCTCCCGCTCCTCCTCTATGCGTGCCCGATCTGGGGTTTTGCCTGCAAAACCAATCTAAATAAAATCCAAATTGAGCAAAATCGCATACTTCGCACGATCAGAAGAGCACCGCGTTACCTTAGGAATGACGTGATAAGAAAAGATTATAATATTCCCACTATCAAATCCTACATCATTAAATTCTCAAAAAAAATTTTCAATAACATCCCCACCATAAGAAACGAAACTTTATTTAACATTACAAATTACGACCCGCGTAGGCAGCGAAAGCGTCCGCGAGCCGTCCTTTACGAACCCCCATAGGCTTTTTAACTTGATATCCTTCCACGTCCTACCTTTTAAATGTTAAATTCTGCTTAAACTTTAATATTTTTCTTTGTTATCTTGAAACTTTTAAATCTTAATATCTTAACCTGTTTAACTTTTAATTGGTAATTTTTTTTGCTGCTTGCTTCCTGCATTCTCTTCCTCCCCTTTTTGTGCCAAATCACAAACGCAGATGGCAGCACCTGGCACTTTGCTCCTTTCCTCTTTTTTCAAATCTGTTCAGCTCAATTAATGTTAAGAGTATGACACATCACTTTCACATCGGAGGTTAAAGTCTCTGACTAGGCACTCCTCTTCGTTAACCACATTGCTGCGGATGAATCGGCGAGCTGGCTTCTAGCTGGCTTCGGACTGTATCGAACTACAACCGTCATCTACCGGCAAAACTTTGCCCTTTTTTCACTGGCACATCATTTTGCTTTCTTCACTTTCTGCACTGATCACCTGCACAGGTAGCGGACTTTCTGGTTTTCATGAACTTTTATTCTTCTATTTGAGACTTTTAACTTATACAAATGACAACAAAGAAACATACATCAAATTTACAGATCGAAGGTGAAAGCGCAACAGCGCTAGGCGCTTCAAGTATTGTCTTCCTGCGAAGCATTCTTTAATCGGCGAGCTCTTTCCTGTCTGGTTGCTGACAACATCAGGTCAGCCCAGACCGTAATTTACGTTGCCCACCACGAAGTGCGAGATCCGACTCAACGTCGAGCTCAGCCTTCAATGGGCATGGGAAGGAGTAGCCGAAGACGCCGACGGACATCGAGATAGACCCACCGACCACTGGTCAAGCGGGGAACATTATCGCTTCTTTACTTCAAGATCTACTTTGACGATGACGAACCGAGGTTGGCCCCAGGTCTTTCTGCCGGGTCTGAGCGCTGACGACTGAAGGAGAAGAATGAAGCCGAATCCCTGACCGGGCCTATGCATCCCAACTGCCTCTAGGTGTGCCGGCCTTTCCTTCGAACGGGTTCATCCCGAGGGACTTGCAGCGGAAATATGTTCCTGATTTCTTAACATCGACGTGTCCTGAGGTAAGAGTTGACCTCTCGTTGCAACTACATACACGCAGATTTACGAAAGCTTAAATAATAAAGTTTCTACATATTTCGAACATAAACACTGGCTTCCGTATTCAAATTATATCAGCTCTAATTAAGTAATTACATATTGAATTAATATGGCAATCTAAATTCATCTTTAAATAATATTTCTCTGAGTACGTTTCTCCCTGTGTTACTATGACCATACCTTTTCTTTTAATATAATTTATAATGTAAATATTGCCGTGCCACTTTTATCATGTAATGATATATAATTTTGGTAGTAAACCTGTGGCAGTTACGATAATATAGTTGATTCTGTGTCCAGTTGGAAATTGTGTGCTGATTAAATTTGACTGTACGACGATGGACAAGCTAATTTCGGCCGTTATTGACATATGGTTCAGAGACGTTGAAATTAAAACTACATGTGCTAGTCTAGTACATTCCATGCCGAAACGTGTCTGTGATGTTATAAAGTCTCGGGGAGGTCATATCACTTATTAGTTTTAAATGTATCCATAGAAAACTTGAATAAAACTGAATTTTATAAAAAAAACTGCATTTCTCAATTAACTGCCACAATACTGTATCCTTTGATTCAAACCTTTATAAATAACAAATAAAAGCAAAAAACACAGTTTTTTAAGTTATCATTTTTTATTGTAATGTGAGTAACGTAAATGTATGTAAGACTACGACATACCGAATCTGAACTTTCTAGCTGCTCGGGTTCTCAAGTTACTCAAAAAATTGTTATATTCCTATGACGGGCCCAAGACGGGCTAACACGAAAAAGTTTAAATTCTAAAGAATTGAAACATACCACAAAAGACAACAAAGTGCTAAATTTAAAATTTCTATCTTCTTCAATCCTCGAGTTATTCCCCACAAAAAAGAGTACATTCGTATGGCGGGTCCAGGATCCGCTGGCACGGCAAGATTGAAAATCCAAAGAATTAGAATGTACCACAAAATACAGTTTCATATTACTGTGATTGATGAAACCTGATTAGTTAGGACCTCAAAAATTTGAGTCGCACTGAAAAACAAACTCCAGATCAGGTTAAATAAAAATATAACACTTTCAATGAAAATACAACTTACCCGATGGCAACAATTCACTTTCCAGTATTTCAAGTTCCATATATTTCATTTGCAAGCTGATTATCTTATCTAAAGTAAAGACAATGGCAGGGCCGACGAAAAATATCCAGAAACGTGGACTCTAAATTAAAAGAATGAACTGTAAAGTTTTACAAAGAACAACCATTTAATTATCTAAATAAATGTACATTTTAAAATTACAAAAATGAATACACAAGCTTTTGGGTACTTTATGGGTGAAAACAGAATGGTTTATTCATAGTCAGATGCAAAATTACATTAAAATGTAAATAACATTTAACTAATACTATTATTGGGGAATTGTTGGGCACCAAAATGCAAAAATTATCTGCTTTGGTGAATGCAATGAATTAGTACCAGATCAACGAGAATGGTGCATAAAAGAATAATAGTGCATATTTGTGCCATTCGTTTTCTAATAAAACATTATGTATACAATAGTTTTTAATTTAACGTTACTGAAGGTCCTTATTTTTTTAATAAATTTCTCAAATATAAATTCCAAATCTTGAGGCAGGGGATGTCTTCCAAATATTCGATGTTATGTAAAATTAATAGAGTTCCTATAATAAAATTGTAATAATCGTGAAAATACGTTCAAAATGCTATATTTGGTTGTGAGATATCGTATCCCTATAGCAGAAACTCAACACACTACAGAAAACTGCCTAAAATTTGTCAGTTCGTTCTTAGTTGTTGTTAAGGAAGCATACTGCTCTTTTCCCCTGAAGAAGGGGATTGCATTGCCCTCAAAACAAGTGTCGACACATAACTGACATACGCTTGCTTTCTTCAATTTTTCAGATTATTGTTCTAGTTTGCTTAGTTTTCCGAAAAATTTTCTGCTGTTTTTTGCTGAGCATAAAGGGTGAGATTAGGAAGGTTTGTGTGTTTCATAGATTTCAACAAAATAATTAGAAGTATTTCTAATACTTTTGAAAAAGTAACGCATTACTTTTCAATGAATATGAAAAAAATACTTCCAAATAATTTACAGGTTTTTTAAAAACGTATAAAAATTTATCTTTTTAACATATATATTTGACAAAAAACAGTATGAAAATATCATAAAGATTTTTTTCCCCAATGGCCAGGCACTAGACTCTACGTCGACTTACGTCGTTTGCCCTATGTACGGCCGAAATCGTGAACCATTTTGCCGTCCTAGGACGTTACCCCAGGCGCACCAAAGGGGGGCGGAACACACAACATCCATGTTTTACGTGGGACTCAAACCCACAACGTGGCGGCCGATCGATCGCTGGAAACGCTCGCCTTGACAGTTCGGCCACCTCGTCAACTTAAATGAGCCAATAGCACACGGTGTTTCCAGGTGGTCACCCACCCAAGTGCTATCCGCGCCCGATGCTGCCTGCTTAACTTGGGTGATCTAACAGGAACCCGTGTTTTCAGCACGGTAGAGCCGTTGGCTATATCATAAAAAGTAAACGAACTTGAAGTTAGGGAATATTTTCCAGAGGTTA
The DNA here is from genome assembly GCA_951213105.1 of Amaurobius ferox. Classification (NCBI taxonomy): domain Eukaryota; kingdom Metazoa; phylum Arthropoda; class Arachnida; order Araneae; family Amaurobiidae; genus Amaurobius; species Amaurobius ferox. Next base: position 15,417,692 of record OX578140.1, read on the forward strand.
GCATGTGAAAAAATGAAACGGACATCTGGAGGGAGAATACCCTGTTAAGTCTGAGAAAAATAAAAGTCTGGAATTGATTTTCTTACCCCGGTAAGTTTAGCGAGTCCGTGGATTAAACAAAGGATGTACAAAAGAATATACAAGCTGTGTGTTGACCAGAAGTAGCTATACGCTTTCTGCCTGATCTTGGGATGGGCAAAAATGAAAATGATGCAGACGATTGCAAACAGCAACACTCCTGTAATCCCTGCAAAGAAAGCACCCGATTAGTAACCTATATATAAAGTCTGAAGCAAGGGAAATACTGGTCATAAGTGGCGAATATTATACAGACAATCGTTAACATTGGGTGTACAGAGTCTATGAATATTTCGCTTTATGTTGTTTAGGTCACACGTTCCATCGACGTCAAGTAAAAACCGCGATTTATCAGACCCGATAATCGGCCTCCAGTCGTCCATTGACCAGTTACTATAGGTCATTGAAAACTTCTGGTCTAATCCCCTGGAATCTTTCAGTCTGTAAGGATGCACGATGTGGACGTCTTCTACCGTAGTCTACTTTTACCATATATGCAGACAGTATACAATACCCGTAAAGTCCTGGCGTATTTTGATGCAAGTTCGCCGACCGATTCCTTCTCACGATACGGGCAGTCTGCTCTCGCCACGAGCATTAATTTACGGTTTACAGCCACATTAACTGGATTGGTTGTAAGTTTTTCCATAATCCACATACTATACAGATACACTTTGACAATCAGCCGGCGCAGAGTATCTAGGCACTGTCAGATTCAGTTAAATTGCTGACTTTAACCATAACTGCATTCAGGAGCATGTTCTTAATTGTATAGATTTCTGGTGTTTTTATAGCCATTATCAGTTTATGCGAAGCTTACATTTTGGCATGATACTGATGATTTGCATATTTGTATTAAGGGGACGGTGGACGTTGAAATGAGCAAAAATCGACTAAAAAAGGTTTTTTCTTTTTAATATATAACATTATTTTACACATTTAACCTTTTGCTTACGGGTGGGACAGCGTCCATCCCAAGCGAAGAATCTCCCAAAAAGACAGGTATTTGACATACCCTATCCCAAACAGTTCTACCCCCTTTGCAGGCATTGGCGTCCATGGACGCAGACATTGGCGTTCGTAAAATGAATCAAAAATCTGAACAAATGGCACGCAAGGAGCATTTTCAAATTTCCGTTAAAAAAAATTAAATTTAAAGAAATATATAAAATTATAACAAAATTGAAAGAAATTGAATGGTATTGTATATAGTAATGTTAAGAGGAATATTTATACACATTTTCATGTTTCTAAGTCAATAAATAAATAAAAAAAATTTCAACGTCCACCGTCCCCTTAAGCTGTATATATAATATTGTGCCTTCCAGTGTAGTTTCAGTAGCAAAACTGAACCTTCTTCAGATTAAATCGATACCTTTATATGGAAAAATGTATTATACCAAGCCTACCAGTATACCAAGGTAATCACTTTGCCAGCTTTCGCTGTTTCTATAATTCTATAGAATTACTACTATACAATGAAATATTGTCCCTAAATCAGTAGAGTAAATAAATCATTGCCCCAAAGGGATCGAAATAAAACAATTAGAAGTTTGGTTTTAAATATTGAGAAAACACTCACCTGTGACTGTCTTGAAAAGCCAAAATGCAATGGTGGGCTTGAAATCAGAACTGAAAGATAAATAAAACTGTATTTTAGTCATCGTACATTGAAGTTATTTTATTTTTCAATAATCCTTACAATATGTTTGAAACATTGAACTTACTCAAAGTGCATCTCCTGTGTTAAGCATCGTAGATGATCCAAGGGCTGTGTAGAGACGTGGTAAAAGTTGATATAGTGTCCAACTGTGTGCACCACTAAAATGTAAAATGATATGATGTCAAACAGGTCATGACAGTCCCTAAAACTCTGTTACATTTATTTATTAAGTATGTAATAAATATGCTGTGAAGTCGTGGCTTTAAGACATTATTAAATACCTTGAATTAGAGATATCATTATCTAAATCAGATAACGTCTGCTTTGGTTTAAAGTTCGATTCCATGTGCTGTCAAAAGGGGTGACCTGAACGTGAATTGAACATGCAACGATGTCATAGTACATCTAAAAGCCTTTATTTAAAATCACAAACAAAATATTACTTTGTTCGTGTTAACCCTGAAAACGTCCCCGATTATAAAATTGCAATATAAAAAATTGATTGACAATCCTAACTTTATAATTTAACAGCATCTCCTTTAAATACTACACACTGCTTCAAAACGAAAAATAATTCTTGGAGCCACACATTCATTAATTATAACTTTTATAAAGTATAAATGCGTCACTCCTTTTTAGCAAACTTTGGACTTCAGCAAAAGATCAGGTCGAAAAATCAGGTACTCTTTGCACATAAACACCGATGATGATTGGGTATTGTATGTGACGACTCGGCAGTAATCATCAGATGTTCGGCATGGAAGTCACTTGCATTATTAGACACAACTCCTAAAAAAGTTCGTTGGGAATAGTGTTCTCTGAACAGGGTAAGACATAAACTGGATGATTAAAGAGAAAAACGATGTTAAGAGATATTATTTTTATTGCAAGTATTTTAATTTAATAAATATACTGCTAATTTTAAAAAGTTTATCAAACCTCATTTGAATGCGCCCAGCGCCATATTTAATGATTATAAACAAAAAGCTTATTTAATACGTATTACGCCCGCACAGAAGTCGAAAGAGATATTTAAGACGTAGAAAAGGAGCTTATTTAGGGTGTATCAAAACGTATTTAGGGCGCATTATGCTCACGCATCGATCGAAAGACGTATATAGGGCACACTGAGTCGTATTAGGACGTGGCAGTTGATGTGCTTCGCTCCGAACCCAAGACGTATGACACGACTGCGCAGCAGACTGAAACGTGTTTAGGCGCTTATTTAATGCGCACACGCGTGTGCTCGCGTTTTTTTTAAATGTTGAATGAAATAATCCAATTAATCCCTGCTTTAAATCCCGGGCATCGCCGCGTACATTTGTTAGTAAATTTTAAATAAGTTAATTAAATTTTATATTAAGAACTAAAGTAATGTCAAGGGTCGATACTCAACCACGCCCTCTTTGACCACCCTTATTCATTTGAAATCACACACCCTTTTTGGGGCAGTTACCTTACACCTTTCTGGTAGTTCGGACGGTCTGGGTCTCAACAACAAACCCCTTTTTGGGGGGGGAAAACAGTGTGTGCGTATGTATAACATACATATATATATATGTGATTCGATATATATCCACATATTTTAATAGGTTATTTACAGGAAATAATTCTAATGTATAATAATTATTAAATCATAAATGTAGATTTTCAATGCAATTTGAGATTTATTTAGACTCGAGAGAGAATTTTAATCTATTTTATCTATTAATCAAGGAAGATCATACATTTCGTATTTTCTTTTAGCCTTACTAGATTAGATTTAATATCAGTTAGACGATTGTTACCTGTGAAAAAAAGGGCTGTGAGAGCTACAATCTTATGGAACTGCACGTGAGAGTCGAGGGGTACGAATTGCTGCAGGGACAACTCTCGAACCCTGGTGATGAGGTTGCGGCACATGGTCAGCAGCAGCACTGAGTAGCAGAATGAAAGCGAGGCAGCAGAGCCCCGGGTGAATGCTATCCCCACACCCATCACATGACGAAGGTCCATGTGTTCAGTAAAATACGTGTAATCTGGAAAACAACAAATTTCAAATGATTTATTTACACCCCAAAGTAATTATCATCTATAAATCCAAGAAGTTCACGTGTTTTCTATTTTCACCTAACCCAACTAGATGGCAGCACTATAAAAAATAAGAGTACTTAGTAAGAATTAAAAAATGTTGACAGCCCGGATCAGATAGTCTTTGTTCAAAGCCTTAAATTTTTCCTTTTATAATCACCATAACTCTAATATTATTTTTGGAGCATATTTCAAAAATCAAAACTTCTTCAAAGTTAAAATTTTAATATCTATAAATAAAGCCAGATTTCGACTTTATTTCATATTGGTCACAATAGATGGCAGCACTAAAAAATGAAAATTAATTTTTATTTTTAATGTAATATTAAAATAGTGGTAGTAAGTAATTACAGAACCATTTTTATTTTCTCATAATATTGAATATAATCTAGAAAAGGCATTGTTTACAGGAAAATTTTCATTTCGAGATATTTGATGCCAATATATGTTACAGGACATCCGGAACACATTTCGATTATTTTTAGAGCGATGTCCGTCTGTATATAGTCGCTTTCTTGTGCGCACGATAAATAGCTACCACAAATACTAAAGGATTTTCAAGAAACTTTATCAGACTTTGTTAACGAAAAATCTAGAACTAGATATAATTATTTGAAATTCGAGCGAAAACTTCAAAATTCAAGAAAATTTCAAATTAATTTACCATAGCAAAAGAAGCAAGTGCTGGGTCCTACAACTAATAAAGAGCTCATTTCCCTTACCCGGCGATGTTTTGCACATCTGTTTATAACTATAACTGTACATTAGGATCTGCGTCTCAGGCTGAGCAAAAAAGCCCTCAGCCAAGTCAGATGCATAAAAAACCCTTACACATGAATCTCTCTAGGAACAGCACAATGTTGATAACGTAGAACACAAAGAGGTAGAAAATGTGCTGCCTGTACTCTTCCAGAAATGTAACAATGTGATTGTACTTTTGCCGCCAGTAGTTCTTCCTCTCGTCCGGTTGATGGTTGATTTGGAAACTCGTCATCCTAGGAAGGAGACATTGGGTCAAAAATAAAGTAAATATCAGCAACAACACATTACCTATTTGGCAATGAGTCTTAATAAGTTATGTGTATTTCACACTATAAAATTGCATCTAAAATTAATATAAGAAAAAGACAGTGCCTAAGTTTTCGCTAACACAATGTTAAATGGACTCTTAACATTTTAAAAATGTGTCAAAATTTTGCAGAACGACAGTGCAGTATCTCACATGTTCGACCCTGAGCTATTCGAGCATCTGAACCATTCGACCACCCCAAGCTATCCGAGATACTCGACTATTCAGATGCTCGACCCCGAGCATATGAAAATAATGGGATGGAAGTATTCTTGATTGCTCGAGATTCCAAGAGTATTATCAGATAACCAGGAGGGCGTAAGTTATGGCCCGAGGTCGAGTCGGTAGATTTTTAAACATACCTCGAACCTGCAAAAGCTGATTTCATTGGAACTGTGGACAACAATGCAATTCTTAATACCAAAGTATTCTTGATTGCTCGAGATTCCAAGAGAATTATCAGATAACCAGGAACGGCTCCCCTGAGGCTCAAACAGGCTCCCCTGAGAAATTTCTAACGCTGAGGTCTGGCTTGCCCCAAACATTGATGAGCATGACTTAACGGATGCAGAAACAGTTGCTGCAGTGAATAAAAGACATGCTGCTGTTGCGGAAGAGCGCACACTAAAGCTATAAAAATCCTAGACGCAACACTTCTGTATATTGAAGTACAGGATGATGCAACAATTTCTGAAGTGCTCTTGTTCAAAGGGTGGCATGATAAGGCAGCTTTGAAGCGATGCAAAACTAAGTAACAGATTCTGTATACACTATGGTCAAAATAAGCAGCCTCTATCTATTTCTTTACGACTGACTATGTGTTTCACATATTTTATTGAAATCACTACAGTATCACATATTAATGTCTCATATGTAAGTCAATTAGTTATCATCAATGCACATCCAACATAATTTTTAGTACTAAAAAAAGTAAGTGTAGGTAAAATAATTAAGCATACATTAAATGAATACATAAAATAAAAATAAGGATTATTTCTGTTAATTACGGATAAGCGCTAATTACGGATAATCGGGATTCTACTACTTTTCGGAATGGTTTTCCTCAGTACAAAGGTAGTAGCATTACTGTAGTATGTACTCTTACCGGATATTGTCACTGCCACAGCTCCCTGAACTTCAAACTTGAATATTTTGAAAGAAAAGTTACTTGCAATTCATTTCACACAAAATCAGTCATTTTTAAAACTAAAATTTTTAAATATCCTAGGGAGTTATGCCGCATCGTGTTTATTCTCTTAAGGGCCTTAAGTGATACTTTAGTCCGCCTGTCATAAATTCATACATGGTGTTTCGGGTTGGGTTCGTACATAGTTTTCAAGGAAAATTCGGGCCTCCTGAATATTTATTAGAAGATTGTTGTCCGGGCCCGGACCCGTTGATTTTCATAAGTGGTCTATGTCTAATTTTATTGATGAATTAAATAAGTGTATGGCACAGAAAGAAACAGAAAAAATAGTTTCTAAAAATAATTATATAATTTTAGTTTACATCAATTAATTTAAAATCAGAAGTGACTTTCATCCATTACTTTAATATCAAATTTAATCTTAAATATGTGGTCAATGTGATGAATGATTTTACCGAGAAAATTCAAAATCTGCCATGTCTGAGGTATAATAGTGAGAAAAAACAAAATCCAGGACTCTTAAAATGTTAAAAAATGAAAAAAAATCATCATATTAAACATTTTATATTTTATAAAGTATACACTTTAGACACACCCTTTTAAGTTCTAGTATTTGATTTCTTTCAATTTACAAATGTTTTAAAACATATTATAAAAAATATTTTTATAGAGTTGTAAACTATGAACTATTTATCGAACAAAAAATGGATATGACAACTTGCATGTAGCATTACTAGGAAATATTTGATATATTTTAGACATGTGTACCATACTTATAATTTTTACTAAGATACTGGGGTACTTAAGCTATTGGGGACCTTTAAGGACTTTCCAGAGAACCCACTATATTCATAAGAACAGATGAAAGATAATTTCGCGATAGATAAAGCCTACTTTTAATGTTAAAAATATGTGTTCTTCAACACATAATTTTCATCGCCCTTAGTGCATTTAAATTTCTATAGCATGGAGTAATAAAAATACTCGGATAGTAGTCCACACGACATACATTAATTCCGACGCTGTAATTTGTTGGCAAAGTAAAAGATGGCAGAACGCCTACTTACGAAATAGTTAGACATACGTCTCGAAGTTGCAACCTTGTTTCTACAGACCAGTCAGAGTTATAAATACTTGATATATTTCATCGTGACAGCTCGTTGGGATATCCGATCTTTGAGATAAAAAAATAACTACTTTTGAGTTCGTTTCAAAATTAGTAGTTCATTTAGCAGAACACATTACAGTCGATCTTTTATTTGTAAGAAAAAATTAAACCTCCTCGGGGACAAATACTAAAAATCTAATGTGAGCAGCACATGACTTTCCCTGCAAACTCAAATTAATTTCCTCTTTATTTTATTAATAATTCATTAAATTAAGTTTAATAGCACTAAATAACACGCATCATTAATTGAAATGACACTAAATTTGCACTTTTAATTCAGCTCTCGTTTTCATTTGGTAACTGGACTTATTCTCTAGACTAGTGTAGCAAAAATGTGAAAAATCTAAAATATCTGGAGAACGATCTGTCCTACAGTAATGGGGTTGATCTTCATTTTTTCATCGTCAAAAGTTACTTACATGTAAAGCAAACATTTAATTGATATATTTGAGCATACGTAGTCTTATTTCAGATTTTGACGATTTTTGCGGGTTATTCTCAAAAACATGCAGGTTATTTTTTTCCGAATCGTACCAAAATCTAATCAGCACCAGAGTAACCCACAAGCGACTTATCTACCAAATTTTGTGAAATTCGGTCCATTAATTTTTCAGCTAGAGTGGATACAGGAAATTTTTGCGGGCTATTTTGCAAATAAAGCGGGTTCTTTTATCCCCGTACCTACCAAATTTTATGAAATTCGGTTCATTTGTTTTTGAGTTAGAGTGGATACATACATTGCACAGACAGACAGACAGATACATACACAGACGTCACGCTAAAAATAGTGTTTCGTGTTCTAGAGGTCCCAAAACATGTAGATCCGACGAAAACTCAAGTTGCAATTTTCGGCATGATTCCAATACTTTCCCTATACATTACCATGTATTACGGGGAAAGTGCAAATACGTTTCATTTATTTTACTTTCACATCCGTTTTATTTTGTATAATCTCAAATTGCACTATATATAAGAAAAGCTCTTCCTCCCCTTTGTGTATTGTCACTTGACTACAAAATGAACAATTTGACACATTTGGTAAAATATCGACCACTTTAAGGAAAATGTCACCAAATTGACCAGAATTAAACATCTCTCAAAAATAAAGTTCGATTTCTTTGATAACTCCTGTCAACTTTATAGAAACTATTAATTTAATATTATTGACTCAAAATATATCAAGGTTCATTGGTCTTGAGACAGATAAGTTTTGATAAGGAAGTTTAGAGGACCATAAACTAATTGCGTTTTGTTAGAGGTTGTATAGTAATCATGTTTAAATAGCTATAATAAATAGTAAGATTCTTTAGAAATATAATACAGTTTAGCAATATAATAAATAGCAATATTGTTGTTGTAATTTGCTTCTTCTTCGACACCCAAATAGATCACCCAAACTATCTGAAGGTCTAAACTAAAGTATCTGTTTGAACGGCCGGAAAGTGCCACCCAATTTAGACCTGATCCCAGTGGGGGCGGCATACACATCGATCGTGCTCTCCTTCCCCGACCACCAACATCTTGGAAAGACTTACGGACCCACATATTTAACGTGTCCGTACTCAGTGTTAATACGGGGACAGTTTGGACAGAGCCAGAAATGGAACTTGTGTCATCTAAGTGCAATCCCGGTGTGCTAACTAGTGGTCTGTCCCACCTCTAGGAAAGGTGGGACAACCCACTGGTTAACGCTTTGGCCCGCATGTGCATTCCTGTATTAGAAACGCAAAAGCTGTAGACGAGGGATGAGATCTAGGTTTAATATCTTTTTATACCATTGAGGTGTGCAAAAGAGTTTGGGTGGCATTCTTATGTATTTATAATTCTGTACTTTATATCATAGATCACCTTGACGGTTCTGAGGGTTTATTGATTTTATCTCAGTCAATCTAATATTTTAAATTCTCTTCTTTAGCCTACTAGAATTATTTACAACTATATATCAGTACAGGTGAAAATGATCATTTGTACTTATAACGTAGTTCTAACGTAAAAATAAGTCAAAAATATAAAAACTGTCCCACTAAGTGTATTTATGAAAGGCATTAATAAAATACATTTTTCATTGGCTCACCTTGCTACGTTGGTAGATGTATCCAGAAAGTTCTGCTTCGCACCTGAAATTGAGTAAATGATCCTAAGTCTTTATCACAAGGAATGATAGATAGGATTTGAAACAGTATGATAGGATCATTTAACAATTTAATGTTTACAACAATAAATACAAGTATATTAAACTTGTATATTACCCTTATTGAAGGCACCTTATCCTGCTGCCCTAGGAAAACTGCTGCCATTGCAGTAAGTGAACATAGCCCATTTTCTAGCTACCATTACTATTCCATGCTAATGAGCGCGTAAACTCCAAACTGGTCTGTGAATGGTGTTATTTGCAATGGGAGCGTGATCCTAAGTCTAGCCGTTCTTCTGTAGCAAAAGGCAGTCTTCAGATGGACTTATCATTATAATATGCAAATACTCATTGAATGTTTCTGATGAGAATTTTACATTCATGTATATGTGGTGTTCAACTTCGTTAAGACTATCGCTCACCCCAAAAATGCGTAGTCCCCAGATATACCTATCAGTAGGAAAATTGAGTTTTAGTCGACTGACAAGTTCTATATTCAAGCCCTGTAGATGTATCAGTAATTAAAAACTATTTGCGCAAGGGCTAATGGGAAAACTCAATGTAATTAAACACAAATTGATAAACAATGAAGAAAAAGATACAGCATATCCTTAAAACATCTGCATGCAGCATTTTTTTTTTATTAATCTGTACTTAATTACGCTGTTTAAAATTTTCTTTACGCCCTATGTATGCTTTATTCTAAAAAATATAAAGCAAATGCAGGGGCCTCTTGTGATACTTTATTCATTTTCACATTTTTATGTGGGAAACAAATGCGATTTGTCGGTCATCCGTACTTTTTCCGAAGACGCGTGGATGCAATAATTTATGATTCTATTTAGTAATTTTACAACGAAATCAAACTTGCGCTAGCGGTATTTTTAGTTGGATATTATTTGACTAAATAAGCAGTTAAAGTGCAAAATATGAAAGTAATCCATTCAGAAATATTGTTCTCAATCCATAGTTAAATTAATAAATACCAAAACTAAAATGAAATGTAATTTTTGACTTCAGAAAGACAGTAAGCTAATTGGTTGAAAATATTTTTTATTTTAGTATTTAGAAAATCGGCATAGAAATTATATATTTAATCTCAGATTTTTAAAATCATTTAAATATTTACTAACAGCCTCTTTTGCAATGAATGTAGGTCTCCGGCAAATGACGAATGCAATTTAAAACGTCAATAAACGCCATTCAAGAGGTACAATTTAAAGTTATACCTTTGCAATCTAGTCCAATGGCAATGAAATCCATCCTGAACTCTTTCATCAGCACCTTGAAGTCGTCATAGTCCAGCCTGTCCTTGACGTCCAGTCCCGCAGTAGAGAACATACCCTTGATTAGCTCCATGACCTGGTCTTCGCCTAGAGAATCTGTCTTCGCAATGTCCACCAGCGAACGTAGCATCTTGGTAAGCTCGTGTTTGTCGATCACTCCGTTGCCGTCGTCGTCGCACATGTCGAAGATGACGCGAAGTTTGGCTTCCGTGTTACCTGCAAAGTACAGATTTCAGATGGACAGTTCAAAACTCTTTCGAAGTTAAAATTTCATTCCTTTAATGAAATGGCTGTTACAGAAAAGAAAACGAGTCCTCAATCATCAGTCATGACATCACAGCATTATGACAGCTAAAGTGTGAAAACTTTATATAGTACAGATCTGTAAATTTCCTGATAGAATCATTAAATTGCTCTATCTTAGGCAGCAATACTGGCCTGTTTGCCAAGCAATACTGGCCTGTTTGCCAAGCAATACTGGCCTGTTTGCCAATTTTCTTGGCCTGTTTGCCAAGAAAAATAAACTTGTCATTTCAAATTTTTATTTATTTTTGACAAATAACCTATATTTTAAAATTTAGGAGCAACTTAGTTGACTAATTCTACCCTAGATAAATGATAGACCTAGCTAATTCTACCCTAGATAAATGGTAGACCTAGCTAATTCTACCCTAGATAAATGGTAGACCTAGCTAATTCTACCCTAGATAAATTATAGACCTAGCTAATTCTACCCTAGATAAATGATAGACCTAGCTAATTCTACCCTAGATAAATGATAGACCTAGTTAATTCTACCCTAGATAAATGATAGACCTAGCTAATTCTACCCTAGATAAATGATAGACCTAGCTAATTCTACCCTAGATAAATGATAGACCTAGCTATTTCTACTCTAGATAAATGATAGCGTTCTTGTGCTTGAGTCGTCTCATCGCAATAGTTGGGATTACTTTGGACAATACAAGGCAGTAAGTAGGACTAGTGTTTTGAGAAAGTCACAAACTCACTTACCTCTAGAGAACAGGTCGACGGTATCGAGGAATTCCTGGAAGCTAATCTGTCCGTCCTTATCCTTGTCGACACAGTTGAACATGCGTTTAACAAACAGCGAGTCCGTCTTCATTCCCAACGCGTCTGCGAACTCGTCTTTGGACAGCGAGGTTCGCATTACCATGATAATGTCACTCCCGATGTCCTCCAGCTTCCTCCGTTCGCCGGGCTTCAGGCCGAAAGTCTGAAAGTAAAGAAGTCAAAGCAGAGTTAAGGAGTCTGATATGATATAAAACTAAACATGAGGAATGGTCCTTACCCTAAATAAATGCATGCACAGAGTAAATAACAAGCCTGGATGGTTTTGATTTGAATCCTAGATGAGAAGGATACGAATTTATGACGTTACGTCTACTGAAGAGTAGAAGTTTGATAAATTCCAGTTTGGTAACTTTTTTATACCCTTCTTGGAAGTTTTACTATTTAAAAACAATTCAAACTCGAAAGGTGCATCTGGTGTCGCCGTGAGTGTATTATTTGATGAATTGCTTAGATCGATTGCTTAGCAATTTGTCATATATTAAAATGGGGGATGGACATGAACTTCTGAATATGTAAGACACTTTTCGGAAATAAAGCAAGCAAAAACATGCATGAAATGAATAATGCAAGACTGGATTAGTTGGAAGCGGATCTTAATTTATTGAAGAGAGTTGATTAATGCGTATGCCGGCCTGTCATCATACTGCACCAAGACATCGTCTATTTAAGAAAACATTTCTCGGTGTCATTTTCGCCATTTGACGTATATTAATTGTCACAGAAAATGAAAACTGACTATCCTAGACATTAGGCACGATTTCCTTGAAATTTCATTACGAAACAGCATTCACCGACAGTCTTCACAACTGCTTTAAGCAGATATTTTAATTTTTATTTATTCAAACAAAACATTCATTTGTTTTAAATAAAGTTCCGAGTAGTATACCAATATTGGCTCAATATTGACATCCAATATAGACTCAATTTTAGGTCAATATGAAATGGTGGATATTTTGACAATATCGGCTTCCAATATTGACCATTATGTCCCAATATTGGCGACACTATTGACCGTCCAATATTGGTATCCGCTGTATTCCAATATTATCATTGCATTGGAAATGTTTCCAATAAAGCTCTCAGATATGCAATATCAGCATAGGACAAATATCGCCATGCTACTAAGGGTAGTGCTTAATCTTGCATTTCAACTCAGTGTTCATATATAATAATAAGTATCAGATACAGATGCTAGTGTAGCACATGATGTTTATTTACATCCAAAAATCCCCAAGATCGCGTGATCATCAGCTTGTGAACCTCTGATAATTTTGTAAAATGTTGGCTTAATTTTTACATGGAATCTACAGAAAAAAGCTACTCAATTTGCATTATCTTTCCTACAGACATACAGTTGTACGCTGTTCAGGCTCATGCTAGAGAGGTGGAGCTTGTCAAAGCGGAGTATTTGAAAGGTTAGGTACAGCGTAGTAGCGACTGTCTACTTCCATTACAACAATACTGTTGCTTCAGTCTTGTCTTACCGGGAAGTCGTGTTGCGATCTTATCGTCGGCTCATATCTACCACCAGCTCAATTTTGCGATTGGTAGTATTTTCTGATTGTAAAGGAAACTCAATGTTGCAGAATTATCCGATTTGTATTAAATAAATGGTAAATTGTACAATGGACTTAATTCTTGCCTTGCATGCAATGGTGCGAAACTGAATATTGTCTTCCTAATACATAATAAAGAAACACAAACCAGCCTGATAAATATGAAATATAGTTCATTAAGCAGATTAAATATGTTTCCCTGTAAGTTATTTTCTTCTACAATTGAATTTGGCTAGTCAGTGAGGAACTAAAAAGAAACAAGACTCTTGCAAGTAAAAAAAAATATCCGCGAAAGTTGAATTTAGTTGCGGTACCCAACACCTTTCGATCCAAATACATATTCTGCAATCCCTGACCTGGTCATGTTCCCAGGAGCTTAATGAACTAGGAAGGATCGACAGCCGGTCGTGGTGCTGGAACCACGGAAACGTGATCGGGGGTCGTGCCACGCTGGGCCAACATCCACGCTCTTACGCAGGAAATCGAACCAGATTTCTGAAGGACCGTAACCGACGTTTTTTTCACTTTGCCAACCAAGTATCAAACTCGTGATCGAGGAAGAAAAGTCAATGACTTTTTAACCATAACAAATTTATCGGTCAAGATGATGATGCAACTTGCGTTCTTGGTTTAAAATTAAATTTTTGTTTACATATTTCGATTTCACTTCTGATTATTACTCATTGTTAATATACTGTTCTTATCGTAAATACAAAATATATTTTGTGAATATATTTCAGTTCTTTTTAAAGTACTCTGAAACATATATAAATATATAAGAAAAGCCCTTCCTTTTGTCTGTCTGACTTTTGTCTATCTATTAATTTATGTCTCTGCCACTTGGCAACAAATTAGTAACCATGACAGAAGATTTGGTGAAATACAGTCAACGTGGCGACTCTTGCAGAATATCACCAAATTAACGAAAATTAAATTACTATCTCGGGAAAATAATGTAATTTCTGAATATAATTTCTAAACGTAATTTCTGTAACGGTTCCTGAATGTAATTTCTGTAAGTTTTAAATGTAATTTCTTTGATAATCTATATAGCGTATGAGAATTATTAATTGAGGATAATTGATTAAAAATATAGTGAATTAGGAATGCTTTTATTTTGTATTTGAGGATCCTTTACATACAAACCACGCTAAGACGGCTTTTTGTTGCTTCTTTCTTCCTTTAGTTTATTTTAAACAATTAAAGATATTACTATACTACCAAATTAAAAATTCGAACCCCTCAATTTTGATAATGAGATTTTATTCTTTCTCAGATTTAAATTTTTTTGCATTAAAAATCCGAAAACAAGATTCTCGGAGGCTGGAGTCTCAATATGTAGCAGAGGCCTGAAGGTGACAGTAAACCGTCATTGAACCTACCACAATTAGTGCAAAATATATTTGATGGTGTCGTTGCTGCAATGGGAGTATTATCCTAACTGTGGAATCGCCCCTACAAACGGGGCTCTGCGATTATATATACTTACTTCTCATCAGAAGTTTCTGTTATGCTTTAGATTATTTAATTTTTAATCATGTATACTTTTCATATATACTATGTATTATAAGGTAATTAATACATAATTTTGAAAAATTTAACTTTGTAACGCAAGATATTTAGGTTATTAAATGTTATTTATTACCAAAAAAGAAGGTTGCAAAATTACGGAACATAACAAATGTTCTTGCTGCCACTGCTGTCACTTCAATTCGGCGCTGATGAGTTGTAAATGCGAAACTGGTGCATCCATGCTGGCTGTTGCAATTGGGACCTTAATTATAAGAATATCTACAAATCCAAAACGTCCACCTAGCAACAAATTCAGTAAGACCGACCGTGTGGGAAGGCGAAGTACGAAGGCGTTATCTAATTTGTTACCGAATCATTCTATTCCAAACTGCGAGAGATATAGCCCTGTCAACAGTATGTTGACAAGAATAATCGATTTGTAATAGTCTTGATGAATGTCTGGACTGCCCATTTCAGCGACCGTGGCAAGCGTGGGTTGATCGACAGTCAATCAGAGTGATCGAACACATCATATGGTACAAAAGGGGGGCGGAAATGTTCTCATGCAGTGCTTGATTTGTGACTGGAATTGAAAAACATGACATAAAGGGATGTCTCCGCCCATGTTTGTGTTTCAAATGCAGTTCTTTGTTCATACTGCAAACAATAAATAAACTCAATACACGCGAGTCATATCACGAAAACTTTAGCTGTCCGATTAACTGCCCGATTTAAAATAATAGAACTTTTAAATTAAACAAAATAAATGTAAAAATATGGGATGTGAAAAGTAAGCTGCTTTCCCTAAAGATCTCCTTACATTTTTCTTACGGGAATAAATAAAAAAAATAATTTTATTTCTATTTGCTGCATAAATACTGCATTCATTTTAATTTAGTCGCACGTGAAACTGACATTTGTTAAAAATTTGCAGTTTTGAAGCCATTGCCTTCAGATTTTATGAGTTGGCACATTTAAAAATTGCGTCAAGGCCAAACAGCTAACCTATTCTAACTTAATCTAACCTTCTGCATTTTAAACAACTGGACTATCTCGGTTCTATATAGAACAGTTTATTTCAACATAATGGAAGGAGTTCATTTATTTTGTCATCTAAAATTATGTATAAAACAAGCACTCATTTAATACTACAACGTATTACCAGCCCTGCACGGGATTTAAAAAAAAAATCTCCTATTACATCGAAACTCACAGCGAATGCGCGAAAAACAAAAAACGTTTTTAACAATACCCCCGCTTAGAAAACAAAATTTATTATCGACCACGTCAGCTCGTACGGCAGCTGTATATACAATTCGCGTACGCCAGTAATCCATTATCTAATCAGAGTATGCTCGCTGCGTGGCCGCAACACACGTTATGCACATATCGGACGATTGACCCATATACATGCAAAAAATATCACTGCATTCACTAACGATATCCTCGCTGCACTATGCTCGTTGAGCGGGCGATAAACAAGCGCTTAAATATACATTCGTCCTTAATACGTCCTAAACAAGTCCGTGTATGCATTCCGAGCCAATTCACGCGGATGCATAACTTCGTATATAAACTTAACGCGCATCGGTTCCATAAAATAAACAATTTTTATTATTCCATATAGTCTTTGTATGTGGAATTCCAATATAATATTTGAACAAACTATTAAATCATTCCTATTGATGATAATGTAGAAGTTCACAGTTTTTGCCGTTTGTTTTCTGGACTCGGAAACTATTAATTATGTTCGAAAGATGAATAGCAGTGTGTCTTTTCCAGCCAATTTCAGATATTTTAACATAACAATTTCTTAAGTTGATATATTATGGTGGAATCTAAGTAATCTGACATAATCATGCCCATATATATCAGTACAGGTTATAAAAATGAAACGATAGATGTGACTTTTCTTACCAGGGCGTAGGCTTCTCTGAAGAAATGTTCGAGTCGCTTCTGCCTTTTCTCTTTCGTTTCGGCGTTAGCAAGCATAGCATCGCGACCGGTCTGGATAGTCTCCAGTGTCTTCTTCTTACTCACGAGAAAGGTCTCCAGTTTATGTAAGAATTTTTTCCGTCCCTGCTGATTCTCGAACTGAAGAACCTGTGCAGAAATATAATAACTTACAATAAAATATATTTTAAATATTTCGCTTCCAAAATTAATGAATGATTTTATAAAAAAAAAAAAATACATTTATTTGAGTAGAAAGTTGGCAAGGAGGTTATATTTAGCTGAAGTGCGAAAATAAATAAGTTTTTGTACTTACATCGCTATTTCGATATTATTAAAGGCTAAAATAGTACACTAATTTCTACTAATTGACACACATTTCAACAAATTGACGGCTAACGATTTTAGGCAATGTGTCCCACGTCATAAACTGAAACACATATGAAGTTTAAGTGTAATTTAAATTGTATATTTAATATACGTACTCGTATATATGAAGCAAAAGCGAAAAAAGCGCGTAGTGCTTTAGAGTACACCCTTTACATACGTATATTTATATGAAAAATGTATTTATTTAAATGCATTAACTTAAATGTATAGAAGACACCAAATTTTCACTTTCTAGCTATTCCGGTTCTCGAGTTACTCCCCAAAAACTAGTACATTCTTCTTAAAAGCACTTTTAAAAAAAGCGTGTGCTCTCTAAACCCCGATTGACAAGCAGCAAAAACCACGAAACCTTGGTCCAAGGATAGTGAAAGGATGAGAACATGAGCATTTTCTTCTTGGTGTAATGAAGGCACCGAATATACATTAGTCCTATCATGTATATATATATCGGGATATGACAGGACTGATTCAGTGTGTTTCAGAAGTATTCATCTTAACGGCATTCATTCAATTATCACTCATTACATATTTTAAATTATCTATTATAACGGGCTGACATATTCTAGACACCATATTTACACGTTACATTCTCAAGTTGTGCTTCTATGACATAGAAACTATGAAATGTGAAAATGACCAGTGGCGAAGCGTTTGGAGAGACAAAGTAAACGGTGTTCTTCAACAACTGTACACTTTAAACTACCAATGAGCTGAACAAAATAAAAAATAATAATAAAATTCAATCTCTTACCAAGTCGTGATCTCTTGGTGATCGGATGAGCATCATAGGTTTCTTGTTCGTCTCTCTGGTCACTTCGATCACCAGAGAGTTCACTGACTTGAAATCGATCTTTCGCAGGACCTCTCCTTTCCGATTCACCGTCGATATTATCTCCTCCGGTCCAATCTTCACCTTCACGCAGCGTTTGTGGTTCTGGTGCAGCCACTCTTTAACATCTATGAGAATTGGAATATTCTGGCATCAAAAAGGTAGAGCACTGGGTTCACATCAACAACTGACATATTGTTCATACTTTGCAACAAAGGAAAGAATGGATGCGCTCACATTGCAGATAACAGCATCCATGGACCATTTTAGCAATTATAATGCGCTCATCAACCTGGAATAGCGGATGCCTGCAATACGTATTAAAACCTCCTATGTGCCTTTATTTTTCCAACCTATATAGAGAGCGGCAAAATATATTTTAGAATGTTGACAATCATCAAATTTCTTAAAGATTGCGCTCAAGTTACAGTATGGGAGCTTATGTGAATATGAATTAAATTATAACAACCTTTAAGATATTTGAAGCTGGCTACTTTATAGGACTGAATTTATTAGTTTCCATAGAGGTTCACAAATTGTGGCACATAGCAAGTTTTCAACCACTCTCAAATTTACAGCATTTTACCTACGGAATTCATTTTTTTACATTTGAAATCGGATGAGTAACAACGGCGCACATTACTGCAAAATTTACAGCAATAGACTCATTAAATTATAGGATGCAAAATCATTTCAAAAAATTTTAAGCACTGAATTAATTATTCTTAAAAATATAACATATCTGTCATAACTTACAACGAAAACACTAATAATGTTCATTTTTTTAAGGTTTTTAATCCACTTCCAGAAAAATCATTAGCTGGTATATTTCTTTTGTATAAAATATTGTTAATGTTTATAAACTTTTATTATACCTCTTTCATCGATCCAAGAAAAGCAGTAATATGAACAAATACAAGTATATAACTTAAACATGTTTACATTTGATATTGCGATCTTTCTAATTAAGACATTTCCATAGCTGTCATATAATTTTCTGAAAAATAAAATCTACCGTTATACGACAAAAATTATAAGTAAACTGTTAAATATTTATACGAATCCCGATAAATCAAGTTGTATATTAATATTTCCCCTTTCAACCAAGATCGAATGTATAGGGTGCATTGTTATGTATTTTGTACAGAGTAAAGACTATTGAGTCCTTAAGAGTCGCAGAAGCACTTATTCCATACAAAATACATAATATGGAGTGCCCCTTCGACACATACACACAAAAATAAACAGAGATCACATTTAATTTTGCAATGATTGAAAAATGAAATTTCGCTGTTACAAAGAATTTGACATTCTGTGTGTCTCCGAGATCAAACCAAGTTGCCTTTATGTTATTCGGTCTGCTGAATATGAAAATGGCTATTTAAACACCAGATTAGCTCTAGTTCTAGAGTATAAATAAAACAAGTTTTGCACATACACACCTTATTTAAATCTTCAAACAGAGAACTTGTCGTTTGTAACCAAGGTAAATGGAAGTAAGAGAGCTAGGCCATTCGTTCCTGGCAACCTACTCCTGTCCAGAGTTCTTGGAATTACCGACGTCACTGGTCCCTTCCGCAGAATGGGGAAAAGATAGACATAGCGCAAGGTACTTGACATAGCGCACGGATATTAGTTTGATGACATACCTGTTTTAGATTTGGTTATGGTTTACAGTGCTGTAGCTCTTTGCGAAATCGGCAATTCAAGAAAAAATGCATCATTTTACAATTTTTTTCAAAATGCGGATCGTAAACTTTGATATCATAAAAGAAATGAGAAGACAATGAATGATTTGCTATGTAGAGCAGATTTCAAATATTTTTGAGAATATGTTAATGGTTGTTCAGTCAGGTGATTTAAATGAAATAGAAATGCAAAATTTATATTTTGAAAATCAGAAATTATTACTTGAAATAAATTCTTTAAAAAGAAAAGTATTCGATGCTGAAGAAAATATCAAGTGCCTAACTGAAAATTATGAAAAATGCGAGAAGACAATAAGAGAATAAAAGCAAAATAATTTTTTTTTGAAGCACAGAGTTGCAATTTAAAGAAGAAAGGTAAAGAGAAAATTTAAAGTGAAATTGCAAAAGTCCTTTCTAAATATTTCACAAAAAAAAAATATTACGAATTTTAAATAACGACAAAAGAACAACACACTGGAAAATTGAAGATATAGCTAAAGCTTCTTCTAGTTCTTGGGAGCCTGAGTTCTTCCATACCATATTAGAGAACAGATTAAAATTCCTTTACCAAGCATTAGCATTTTAAAATTATGGACGAAAAATTTTCAATGTTCTTCAAAATTTTGACTCAAGTAGTGGAAATGATGAAAGAGTAAGCCAAGATACTAACAGAACTGCAGAAATTTACGGGAAATATATTTAATCAAATTAGCGTTCTTGGCCAATTTTATAACCATCCTCTTGCTACTGATTTCAAATCTCGACTTAAAACATAACTGCTTGGGTCTAAGCTTCCTATGCCTATAAATACAAATGTGCGACTTCATATTTCAAATTAGAAGAAAAAGACGGCGCAATCAGCAGCACTGCAGATATTGAACATGAATATGACATTCATTTCAGTCCTGATGTAAAAATGATGCCTTGCGTTTTTCCTTCTTTCTTTCTTTTTATTTTATTTATTATTATTTTTTTTTGTAGAATATTTGGCATATCGTCACAAGGAAGCACAATTAGAAATTTATTCATATCTAGTGGAGTCAACATCCGAAAATGACAAGAAATGGATTGAAATTTTATCAAGGTCTTTTTACATGATATCTGGGGAGAAACAGTCACCAAATTAGAAGATATTTTTTATTATCATTTTATTTCTTTTTCAAAAAGTATTTATAAGAACCTCCAGCTTAAAATAAAGAAACAGTTTAATGAAATAGCTCCTGATGTTGCAAGAACATATACCAAAACCAGAACTTTCTTTCGAATAAGGCACATAAATGAAAAGATGAAAAGAAAAGCTAAAATAATTTTAGGTCATTCAGTGAAGAAAAGAAAAATAAGCAATGGAGAGAGAGCTTTAAATTTTAAGGTTTACCCATGACCTAGTGTCAATGCCTTGGCAGTGAGTTCAAGTCTCCGTACCAAAGATATATTGACGGGCTGCGTGTGTTAGGTTTTCATGGTTTTCCTAACATGTAACATAAATGTGATACAACTTTCCTTAAAAAGTCATTCCATGAAAGCAATCCTCCTTTATTATAGAGTGACCTTTTTATAATTATTCATCCCTCCCGTAGGGGAACATCCCTAACCCAGCCATTTGATTACTGGCCTTTCTAACACCAGAATTAGCTGAAAGATCGTGATATCAAACCTAGCTGGTAAAGTCATTAAAGTGTTGGGAGATATACCTCCCCCTCCCCCAGGAACTTATGGAAACCTATTGAAGTTAGAAGGAATGATATTTGGAGAAATGGGAAACTACTCATTTGACTATCGTCCCTCCCCCCCCCCCCTTTTCTCTGTCGACGCAACTGATTAAAACCTACTGACTGGCTGGACGTTTTATTTTTTCATTGTTTTTTAACACATGGAGTAAATAAGGCACACTTTCCGTAGATGTTCCTGTATGAAAGGCATTTTCAAAATCTGGTCACAACTGGACTTATCGAATAAATTTCTCTTCCTATCCCTTTACTTTTTTAATTTTTAAATTTTTTTTATCATGAAGTACCCATATTCAAAAATTGTATATCGTTATATGAAATCCAATGCTCATTTAATCCTTTTTTAACAGTAAAATAATAATAATACACAATTTAAGAAACCCATGCACTGCTAATTTTGTATCATACAAAATATGATTTCTACATTTGTTCGAATTCGGATGAGAAGTCTTTAAATAATTGGATTTCGTATGCATATCAATTACATTATGAAAAAAAAAATAATACAAGCATTTTTTTGCCTGAAATCTTTAAGGACATCACATGTTTATTTATTTCTATAATTCTGAGAACTATTTTTCAATAACATTCAGCAAGTCATTCACTGCCTTCTCATTTTTTTTTCATGTCGATGTCTGTTATATTTTAAAGCAGTTCGATAAAAATGGACAGATTCCGTTGGTTTATTATTCTAGCCTCAGATATTACTTGTATTTTAGCTAAAGCCTCCGACATTTTACTATACACCTATTAAAGTAACGCTAATAATTTTAAAATGCAGAAAATATTTTAACATAGTTTAAGCAGCTCAGTTGTTACTGTCATCGTTAGAGATGCTTAAAAACATCTCTAACGATACAGTCCTAAATAAAAGTTACCATAACTAGTTTTATTTAATATTATGCTTATATAGGAATAATTATATAGAAATAATGAAATCTAATCTATCATTTTACTCGGTAGAAATTTCAATATACTATATGATGAACCTTTAAATTGAGATAATTGCTGCAGTATTCAATGCATTTCTGATGACAGCTACGAACTACGGACCTGTCTTTGGGACCAGTGATGTCAGTCGCGAAGAGAGTTGAGAACTCCAACTGTTCACGTCCAATCTTTGGCCAACCTATCCTTTCTGTAGACCTTGGTTTGTAACGAGTTTTTGAACCCTCTTTCACAAGGGTCTAACAATAGTGCGCGAACATTGCTGCACCCCCTTTCTCTTGGTACCTTTTTCAGAGAGTAGCAATAATTCATGTTCGGATGAAACCTTTTCTCCATGCTCGCACCGCTGAACATGTCTAGATGAGAGAATAAAAATGTATTTTCAATGATACCCCAGACTCTTGTAGCAATTTACGAATGCTTTTACAAGCAGTGCATACACTCCTCCTATCCTATCTGAAACTAGATAAAGCTGGAGCTAGCTATTCCGCCACTTTTGAGTTCAAACGTGTTATGTTCATATTGTTTTTTATGATCAGCAAGTCCAAATTAGGTGGAAATAGCTGCTCTTGTTTCAGGGACATTTTGGTTCTTTTACGGTGTTACTATACAATGACGAAAATGTTTTTTATCTATAGCCATATACTTACACAACTTATCAAAGTTCTTTCCAGCGTTTAAGTCTTTCTTGATTTTGATTTCTCTGCGTCGCTTGTTTTGAAGTTTAATGACTCCGTAACCCATTGCAGCACACACTGTAAAAATAAACTGAATCATTAGGTGTTACATATGTAAAGAAAAATACCACAACACATGATTTTCGGTACTAATCAACACATTTCAATATTATGAGAAGTTAAAAAATTGCCGGAATATTAAACTTTCAGGGGATAAATAATTTATTTTTTAACCTGTATGTAACTTCAATTTATAAAAACATACATGTATTAAAATGTATGAAATTTAAATGTATGAACGACGATAACATTGCAGAGTCCACTTCGAAGATAAGAGCTTGCAATTTCGTCCCAGTAGCTCAACGGTAGAGAGTCGGCTGACCAGTTCGGAGGTCCAAGGTTCCATTCCCGGTTGAGGCAGCAAGACTCTTTTCCATGCTGTCCGAACAAATCCACCCTGTAGGTAAGTACAAAGATGTCGGAGGTCTAAAAGTGACCCTAGTACGACTAGTACGGATTCAGTGGACTCTGGAAGTTTGAGAGCCAATTTCAAAATTGAAAGCATAATGACCACGCAGGATACTAACCTGGGTAAAAATAGTAGTAGGAGGCTAATGTGAGGGGAAAATAGCGGGAGGTAGTCAGCCAGATTGCCGATTTCCCGCCAATGTGATATTAGATTATTCCCAATAGATACCTTGCAGAGTCCACATTGAGTTTTGACGATAAGAGTTTGCTATTTCGTCCCAGTAACTCAACGATAGAGCGCTGGCTGGCCAATTCGGAGATCCAAGGTTCGATTCCCGGTTGAGGCAGCAAGCCTCTTTACAACATACCAAATTGGGACTTTCTAGCTGCTTCAATTCTCAAGTTACTCCATACAATGAGTATATATACCGAGGGCGGGACTAAAACAGGCTAACTTGATAAATTTCAAAATCCAAAGAATTAAAATAAGCTACAAAAGACAACGACATATTAAATTTGGACTCTCCAGCTGCTCTGGCTCTCGATATTATTCCCTATAAAAAACTGTTAATAAAATATTAAGCTAATATGGCGGGCTCGTCCGACAAAGTTTAAAATCCAAAGAATTAAAATATGCAGTAACCGGCGATCCAAACAGATACCTTACACCTTCGGGTAGGTCGGACTGTCTAGGTCGAAGAAAATATACAGTAAAAGACAATGGCAGGCTAAATTTGGACTTTCTATAGCTGCTTTAATTCTCGAGGTATTTTCCAAAAATGGTACATTCAAGTGGCGAGCCCAAGAATGGTTAGCTCGATAAAGTTCAAAATCTACAAGAATTAAAACATACCACAAAAAAGAACGGCATACTAAATTTGAACTTTCTAGCTGCTTGAGTGACTCTCAATAAGAGAGTACACTCTTATAACGTGACCAGGAAGACCTAATCTCATGAAGCTGAAAAACCAAAAGAATTAAAATGTACCACAAAAGCAAAGATAATCTCAATTTCGTGTTACTGCGAGGAATGGAACTTTCATCTTTACCTCCATATTCGTTTATACACAGTATTTTTCGGATACAGTGCATTGAAAATGAATTATGTCCATAAACACATTGTACTCTACGTACAGTGGCGTCGCCAAGCGAGAGTCATAACCCCAATAATCCATTGGAACACATTGAAATGCGATTTGGGGAAATGAAGGTGGTATTATTTTTTTTTCTCGCAAAGCTACTGCCTATACGTAAAGAATCGATTTTTTCTTCAACCTTAAATAACAATTTAACTTAGAAGAGGAAACACGTCATTTAAAAGACAAAACAGCCCACGATGAACAATGGCCCATCGCAGTCACGCCGCTATTCAATCCATTCTGCGAACAAGCTGTTATCAAGTGATTAGCACGTAAAAACATGTATTTTTGGGCAATTTTTTGCCGACTGCGATAAAAAAAAGTTCGTAAATGTTTATTGTTTTCGTTGTCGTAATGGAGTTAAACAGTTTGGAAGGTTTGAGGACGAGGCATGTGCAAACAATGTGCCACTTAGCACCATGTGTTTTAACGCAATAATAAAAACGAAAAGGCTAGGAAGACAGAACTATCGGTTAAACGGTTTTATTCTTTTAGAACGCAGCGGCCTTAAATTGGCAGCTTTTATCTGCCGCAATCCCGAGACATATAGTGGGTCCTTCACTAGATCAGAAAGCGTAAACCTATATTTGACCTTTGATATATTGTTACTTTCCCATAGTATATACTATAGAAAATATAGTATAGAGAAAGTATTGTTTTCACGATAATTTTCGATTTCAAGATTTTAATGCCAATATATGCTTTAGGACCTTTTGAACGCGTTTTTGCGATTTCAGAAGAATATCCGTCTGCAGTCTGTGTGTGGCCGATTTTTGGTGCACACGATAACTGCCAAACATTTTAATGGATTTTCATGAAACTTTTTAACAAAGAATATAGAACTGTATAGAATTTTGTCGAAATTCGAACGACAACTTCAAAATGCATTCGAAATTTTATATTTTCTTAATATAGCAGCATAGGGCAAAATTTGACATAATCATGCATAGAATGGAGTTATTTATGGCTCAATAATCACGAAATTTAGCAGTTTCAATCATTCTAGCGAAACTTAGCCGCGATGCAAATTTTGTATTTGGGACATCATTATACCCGGGGGGAGTTACCTCCCCCCCTCCCCAGTCGGTGCGTTGTCGAACTTTGTATTAATCGATAGACTTTTTCAAGTCCTTTAAAATAACTGGTAATCTGCTATAATTTTTATCATTTGAACCAACGGTACAAATTTTTTACCAAAATTTAGAAGAAAAATCTCCAGCTACTTAAAAATGGGCTCGGGTATGGGAAAGCCGAAAATCTTACTGGGATCGCGACCACGTATATATTCCTAAATAATTATTCCACCATCTTCTGTTGGACCTTTATTACAATCTTTGCACCCTTCCCCCCTCGTGGCACGGTCATTCCGCTTCTCAACAGATTGGGACTTTCCCTCTGAAAGGGCCGTATAAAAAAGTTAAATTTCGTATTTGCAAGCAAATACCCCCCCACAAAAAAAAATTTTTTTTTGAAAAACAAAATTAGGCGATCTTTTCTTACGGTTCAAAGCATTTTCCCAATGGAACGGTTGTGTCTAGCATTAAAAAGCCTGACTGATACCATTTTTAAGCATTTTGTATGTCTAACATGCCAGAAGTTGCGTCATGCTATCGATATTGTAACGGCTCATATGCGTCTGATTCTTTCTCTTCCTAATGAGATTCGCCGCTATATCTTCGGGCGTGGCAGTCTTCTAGAACGCACATCGAAAAATAAATCCGCGTCGATCTGTCCCACTAAGCATGTTTATGGTGCACTATTTTCATGCTTCACGCTTTATTTCGCGCTGTACATTCGGATGAGCGTCGGAGCCATTTGGGCGGGTCTACGTTAGGTGTGCTGCATTCCTTACGGAGTCGTATAGCAACGAAACTAAACTGCATAACGACCCATTTTAAACGCACATCAGAATTAACGATATATATATATTTGAACAGAGATTAGGAAACACGTACCCGCCAGCCATTTATGACCCGCCAAATGATTATTTGTGATCCGCCAGATGATGGTAAAATAATATGAACAGCGGAACAAAAGTTAAAATACATAATTTTAAAAGAGTATAGATTAATATAGTTTGCATTTCTTTCCATGTGTAACACAATGCATAGAGAAGTTTTAAAATAGCGTTGCAAATTCAACCTCAAGTTTTTAGTAGATTTGCCTATTTAGGTCACCAATATGAACACGAATTTATCATCTGGAGCGTGACTTTCTGTGTAGAAAGCCCAGATCACACGACCAACCCGAAGGCTTATGGTTGCTGTTTGTGTGGCCGGGTGACTTTCTGTGTGTATTTCTTGGTCTGTGCAATGCACTTGTCCGTTCTAGCCCTAAAACTATTCGTCACATTTTCATAAAAATTGACAGCAAAGTAAATCATGCATTAATCTAGTATTGGTTAGATTTGAGTGTAAACCTTGAAAAATAGCAATTGCTCTTTTAATAATGACCCGCAGGAATAGAAGAGAAATAGCAATGAATACATTTTATTGTAATACTTACTATGCTTATTAAATTTTCATATTTTATAACATAATAGAGCCGCATTAATTACGCTAGTACGTTTTCGAGAGGTTTCAGTTTTGTTTTTTATTTGGGTGACTTGGCGTCATTTTAAATAAAATAATAAATAAAGGGAAAATTATTAATAAAGGTAAAATTATTCTAGTTAAAATATAACTAGAAATTTAAGATAAATTAAACACAACGCCAACCTCAAGCATGGTAAAAAAGTATGCCATAAAATATGATGCAAAAGTATAGAATAAAGTAAAAGTATAAAGGTAATGCAAAAAAAGGTATAAAGATAATCCATAGCATATCTCATGAGAATATCAATTTGGAACTTGGCAAACATTCTGAGATTTGTAACAACCAGCATTTAAAATCTCGAATTAGTGACAAATGTGTAGCTGCATCTTACAGATACTAAGACATTTAATAGGCCTACTGTCATATTATTGTATATATCTGTCTGTCAATTTTAACCTTTTCAGTGATATGTCCGCAAAAGTTCAGTGGCTTTACTTTTTGTCTTTTTTATATCTCGTAACAGTTCCGTGGTGACACATCATATTGTGATAGTTTTCTGGATTATTTTTATGCAATTGACGCAATTCTTTGGCTAGGTGAAAATTAATAGCATTGTATGGAAACAACTTCACTGCCATGGTGTTTTTGTAATCCATATATCATATATCCCGTATCCATATAGCCCGTATATCCTATGTATTCTATACTTATATACCATATATCCCGTATATTCTATACTTATAATCCATATATCCTGTATATTCTACACTTATAATCCATATATCCCATATAGCCACTGAGAAAATGTCTTCTGTTTTAGAAATTGAAAATAGTTCAAACCCAAGTATCTTAATCCCATCTGAAAGTAATTTAAAGAGCGCATTTGGATATACTAAAATATCTACTGCAGAGGTTAATACAGCCCTGTGCGCATTGCTTTCTTTAGACGCCTTCAAGAAAAGAGTTTCCCCCGACCTTGTATTAAAACATCAACTTGATAGATACATTTCAGTGTCGGTTATTTCAAAAGTTCATAACAGAGGGTGATAGTAAAGTAAGTCACTCGCATCAAATTAACAAAAACCATGCAACGAACCGAGAAATTGAAATAGAAGAACTTTTACAGTTAGGTGGTGCTAATATAACCTCAAAAAATGCACTCTAAGACAGAAAGAAATCGATGCACCAAAAAAGAATTATCCAAATGAGACAAAAAATCTGTACGTGTAATATATGTGTACAGAAAAAGAAATGATTAGAATTTCAGAACAATGGGATGATTTATTCCACTGAAAGGTCTACACAAAATAAGCTGAAAGATCTACACAAAATAAGCATGTCAATATGGCATTGGCCCACCTCTGACCTTGATACAAGCTGTTACCCGGCGTGGCATTGATGCATAAAGTTGCCGGATGGTTGTGTGAGGGATGCCGTTCCAAATGGCCTCCAATTGATGAGCTAGTTTGTCTACATTCTGGAATGGTCGCAGGCGACGCCCCATCGCAGCCCAAATGTGCTCAATAGGCGAGAGATCTTGGGATCTGGCTGGCCAAGGAAGTATGTTGTAAGCACGCAGACAATTAATAGAGAGGCATGCCGTGTGTGACCTTACATTATCTTGATGAAAAGTTAGCCCCGGGTGTCGCGAAAGGAATGGCAATACAACGGGTCGTAGAATGCCGGCAATGTACCGCTGTGCTGTGATGGTGCTACGGAGGACTATCAAAGGGGTTCGGCTATCAAACGAAATGGCACCCCAAGCCATAACTCCCTGTTGTCAGGCTGTGTGAAGTGTGACAGTAAGAGCAGGATCCTGACGATGTCCAGGCTGTCTCCAGTCACGCCTGCACTGGTCGTCGGGACTCGCTTCAAAACGGGGCTCATCACTGAAGACAATTCGTTCCCAATCCGAGCAACTCCACGTTGATTGGGCCCGGCATCATTGCAATCGCTGTTGACGGTGCATACTGGTCAGTAGTAGGCAGCGTAATGGGCGCCACGAGTATAGATTCTGCTCACGTAGTCTTCCATTAATGGTCCGGGTGATCACTTCCGTGTTTGACACACGTTGAATGGTTGATAACGACAAATCTCGTACTATTACAGCTGCTCTGACAATCGCTCTATCTTCCCGTTCTGTCGTCACTCTAGGGTGTCTGCTTGCCGCTGAAATCTGCCATTCCGGACCCATTCCTGCCAATATCGTCTAATTGCTGCATTGCTCCTACCCAAGTGCCGAGCGGTTCGTCTGTGTGCCCATCCAGGCTCATGAACTCCGACCGCACGCCCTCTTTCAAATTCCTTCCTATGCTCGTAGTCGCCGCGAATTCGCTGGCGAGGCATTGTTACAATTAAGGTACGTAAACGCAATCGAAATCCACTGCACATTTTGTTCCTAAAAGCGAAGTTCGCTGCTTATATATACCACAATGGTGCTCAGTTTCAATGCGCTGTATTTCCGACTATTCATTTATTGGCTGCGAATTTTTATCATTTGCATGTAAAGTTTCATTACTATCTGACTATTTTTCGGAGTGCGTCGATTTTTTTTGCCTTAGAGTTATATCAGAAATATCGTCTGCTGTTTTTGATACGTTAGGCAGTCAATATACAGACCTCTTGTCTATTAATCGAAGAGCGTGGCGTTTGTAAAGAGTGAAAAGATTTTTATTTTAGAGCAATATTTCTCTAGTCATTCTTATTAAAGTGTAATTGAAAAAGTCTCGGAAGCAATATCCTTGCCCTTAAACCTCCAACAATTCAACATTTATGAGTTTACTGAAACGTTTTCGAGAAATTTAATATATTAATGCAATGCCAGTCTATTCGTGCTTTGTCTGTAGCATATGAAATTTCTCGAAAATGTTTTGCTGTTCTCTTAATTGTTGAATTGTTATCTCAACCGCCTGGCCGCGATAGATTCTCCTGGAATTTGTCGTTTTAGATATATATAAGTATTTCTTATGAATAAATAGTTCATAGTAAAAATAATCTAAAGAGAATAATATTCGTGAATGCGCCAAAAAGCTCAGAACGCCTAAATATTTAACATCCGTGTAGCTAATGTCAGTGCACCAAGTCGCATTTAATTTGAATGCTCAGCTGACTTCTACGGTGAATTTCAATAGATAAATATTTTTTCTCTCTAAACACCGTTTTTATGTTTTAAACCAACATCAGTAAAATCAATTTAATAATACAATAATCCATTTTATACTGAATAATATCACAAATTTTTGGTGATAGGAATGAGATATGTCAATGAAAATCAGCACACATTCATTGAATGATGTTGACCTGAGGAAATTACAATATACTACACGATTTCATGTGTTCAGTGATTGATAACTTATTTAAATGCAATTTTATATTTATCAGCATACCACGCCGTATAGATGAATGTACTCATACGCTTTATGAGTATGTCATGATTAATGCTTATTTAATGCATGAACTTAAAGGAACTTTGAAAGGTACTTACAAGTACCTTTCAAAGTATTTGTACGAATACCTACCGGGCCCTCGTCCTATAAAATAAGAATATTTCCGGGCCATGGTTTCACAAAGTTTGAGAGGCACTATTTTTTAGAGCAGTAGTATTACTTCTAAAACTCTTTAACGTTCTCGTAAGAATGGCTTGAGAAAAACTGCTTTAAAATAAAATAAAAAATGTCAATCTGGAAAAGTACCATGCTCTTCCATTGGCAATAAAAGATCCGTAATGATCTCTGATGTATTAAAAACGGCAGACGGCAATTTCATATAATTTCGATGATATATCAGTGCTACCCAACTGAAAACACGACACAATTTCAATTTCTTGTTAAAATATAGTGTTTCAAAATCAGTTTCTCGTGACTTTCCGATTACCATGTAGCAGCAAGTTTAATAAAGAAACCCTAAAATGTATCAAACATTGACATACATTCATACCCATCAGAATAACCAGCGATTTAAATTACCCAATCACTATATTCAACAAGTTAGCTTTGAAAATGCCTAATTAAAAAGAACGACTAGCTTTGGTACCCGATAAAAATATTTATAGCATTAACCAGTTTTTTTTTCTGTAAGGGATACTTGAACCTTCTCTGTTCCTACTTAATAATGTTAAAGTGGCTATTGCATTAAGCATGTTCGAGTGCAATGTAAGCATACTTCACCTATGGGTATAAAGGCCAAGATGATGCAGGAGTATATGTAGGCAACTTCGTTCCCATGGAAATAGTCGTAGCCGTCCAGAATCAAGCACGGCTCCATCATCGTGCCGTTGAGCTGAGCGGGCTGTGGGCACACATCACCTGGAATAACGCGAGAATAGAATATGTTCCAAAATACACACATTAAATTTCAAAATTAATCAAAAGTATTTATATACTGTACAAAAATATTTGCATAAAAACGCAACATTTGTACAAAAACAATATTTGCACAAAAACACAGCATTTGTACAAAAAAAAAAGCTGCATATTTTTATACAAAAACATTTCTATACTGACATATTTCGTATTACGAGAAAATAACTCCAGAATAGCACACTATCAGTAGTGTTGATTTTTAATGAAGTTAATATAGTTTTCTATTGAAAAAAAGTGAACTTAATTTTTTAAAACAGAAGACTTAAAGTAGCGATTAAATGCTTAGCTAATTTCTCAAAACAGTATACAGGGTGTCCCCAAAAGATTGAAACGCGCTTTAATTATTTACCTGTTGGAGATAAGTAGGCAATGTAAATGGCAAAAATGTTGAAAGTAAGGTAGGGAATAAGACTACGTTAATGAAATAGTCCTCCCATTCATTTTCAAAAAGTTACACATTTTAAATTTTTATACAATCCCCTTGGACAAATTGAGTCAATCAGAAAATTTTTATTTTTAATGCAACAAGATCATTAAAAAAACCTCGCATATCTGTGTCTTTAAAATCAACTGAATTATGATAAAGGAAAAAATCTGACTTATGCCACTTTTCCGTACCGTGTAAAAGGTTGTTTCATCAGTGAAAATAGGGATCATAAACAAATTGGCGATGGAAATTGATTAGATCAAAAATACGTTAATATGTGTCAACATTTTTTATCACAAATGCATCTAAATAAAGCATTGTACAGACAGAGATCATATAAAGCAGTGGTACTCACTACGTGGTTGGGGCACATAATTAAAGTATGCATACAATTATAGAAGACCACTGATATAAAGGGACAAATTTCGTTACAAATACTGGAAATGCAATTCACAAATCACAATTCACTAAGCATTCTCAAAATGTTTTCCTTCAACTCCAATACATAACTGAGCACTTCTAATAATGCTTCTGTAAATATTTTGGAGTTCTTCACCACTAATACTGTTGCAAGCATCAATTATCTTTTGTTTAAGGTCAATTGCGTTTAGTGGGCGAATATTATAAACTAGTGCTCGAAGACGACCCCATAAGTAAAAATCGAGAGGGGTTAAATCAGGGGACCTGGGATGCCATTCTGTGGCTCATTTCAAACCAATCCACTGTTTATCAAAGTTTTCGTTGAGCCAGTTGTCACAATTATAGCCTGGTGTGCAAGCACGCCATCTTGTTGATAATACATGTTTTTTAGAAGCGTTAATGTTGTCTCCATAAAATCCGTCACAGTACCGTTTAAAATAAGCTGCATGTATTTTTCAGCTGTCCCTTCATAAAACACAGGACCAATCAGTTTTCCATTCCAAATTCCGCACCATACAGACACAGAAAACTTTCTCTAGCGATGTATTTCACGGACAAAAAATGGTTTCGTATTATCCCAATAATGATCGTTGTGAGTATTGATTGCTCCATCTTCCGTAAACAAACATTCATCAGTCCAAAGAATGTTCTAAACAAAGTTCGAATTGATGTCTTGTTGGATTAACAACCAGTTGCAAAATGCTGCACGCCGGTCAAAATCGGAGGTAGGAAGTGCTTGAAGTCCATGAATACAAAATGGATGCCGCCAATGGTATTTTCCAAGTGTTCTAGCAGTTAACATCCTAGGTAGCCTTGAAGTTTCGCTTGCTTTTAAAATGCTTGGTCGTGGGTTGAAAGAAAAATATCCGATGATGTCAGTTTCTTGGTCCTCAGTGTACAAACTATTGCTTCCAGGGCTAGGTCTTGCATGAAATGAACCGGTAGTTCTTAATCTCCTCATCAACCGATAAACAAATGTACGTGAAATTTCAGGCAAATTTGGATATTGCAGTCCAAAATCCCGAGCAGTTTCTGCAGTATTTTTTTGTACAGAGCATAAATCATTGTTAATTCGAAAAGCTCGTTATTTGTTAAAAATGCCATAATGCACAACCAGTTACGTGTTCTTAATTCGTCAATTCAGAACTAAACATACTGACGATTCACTGAATGATTTCTAATCTTCTTTATTTTGGTATAATATTAAAAAAAATTTAGTTGTATTGAATAGAAATAATACTGGGAATAAATACGTAAATTAAAAAATAAATCGTCTGCATTTTATTCTTCAGTTTTTTCTAAATTATTTTACTATAAATATTTAAAACGGCTAAATTAGAGTTAAAGGAAAGAAAAAATCGTCTGTGAGTTCTATTCTTCGTTTTGAAAAATGTTAAATTTCAAAATCAAATACGTACTTACATTTGTTTAATTTATTTTAATTGTTTCAAATAAAAAATGGCATGTTTCAATGAGAAAAGCACTTAAGAATCCGTAACTGCATCGTGAATTTAATTAATTCGGAATTCACAAAAATGTCTCCAATGTATTATCATCCAGTTTTATCTTTTTTGTGATATATCACAAATTTATATTTATAATTTGATATAGGGTCCCCATTCACAATGTTCAATTTTCAAATAAATATAACTAGCTCAATTTTAAAGATACAAATATGTGGGTTTTTCTTTTTTAATGATCTTGCTGCATTAAAAATAAAAAATTTCTGATTGACCCAATTTGTCTAAGATGGGTCGTATAAAAATTTAAAAACCGAAACTTTTTTAAAATGAATGGGAGGACTATTTCATTAACGTAGTCTTATTTCCTACTTTACTTTCAACATTTTTACAATTTACATTGCTAACTTATCTCCAACAAGTAAAAAATTAAAGCGCGTTTCAATCTTTTTGGGACACCTTGTATACTATTTAAACACTGATGTATCTCACATTTCAATGTAACTCGTATCACGTCAACTGATCTCCAACTGAACGATGTCTTTTTTAATATACTCTCTGTAGAAGCATTCGGAAAGAACTCTTATCTCACACAATATTCATTATTTCAAAAATGTTCGAGTACATTCGAAAAGATGAATCGACGATAAGTTGCCAAATCTGACAACCCTGCCCCGATTATTCAAGTATGGCAACCCCTACATTGACATAATATAAATTGCTGCCTGTAAAGGAGTATTTCCCTTCTACTTCGTAAAATAGCCTCCAGTGAAGGTGTTTTACATATTCGTAACAGTATTTAATCATGAAGTTTGGTAGCAGTATTCGTTCATGAGTTATCGTGTCCGTACCCCCCCCCCCACACACACACACACACATACACACACAATCTGTCAAAATCCTGATTTCAAAACATTTCGCGAAAACAGTTATTTCTCAATTATAAAAGTATATGAGAAAGTAAACATTTTATAATCTGTTGCGAAAGTTTTGTGTTGAAACCCTGTTTTAAATCTTTTCGGTTCAAGTAAACAGATTGTTTAAAGAAAATAGATGCTTCCTTCATTGAAAAATATTTCTCTCTCGGCAAAAGCAAATCATCGGAGCCATTTGCCAATCGACATAGATCACTCCTACTTGGCATTCAGCATACCACGCCCATTGGAGCCATTAGAAAAGTCACTTTCTCCGTTGCCACATCATTCCAAAGGCTTGGTTCGGTCGTTGCCTAATCTGACTTTGCACATTTAATTTATTAACTGGTGTTATCAGACATTATCATTGGTTGAAACACAGTTCGAAGATTTTGGGAACGACAACCATTGCACAATTTTCGGATTCGCCCGGATTATAATGCTTAAGGTGATGTAAAAATGTTCTACCAAATCACAGATGGTGGGAAAACATGGTGTGCATTTAATACACAATGAGGACAGGTCAAAAAGAAACATGTCATGGGCTGTGTTTTTTCTTTAAACTGCCCATCGCAGTGACGAAAGAGGTGCTTTTAGCTGCTCGTTGCAGTGATGAAACAAGAGCTTTCAGGGACGACCAATACTTTCCTACTTAGCTTACTTGCAGATAAGCGTAGTGAAGCATGATACATTTTAACACGGCCGTAAAAAGGAATAGCATTAATAAATTATTTAATGAATGATGCAAGATTCATGAGCTTGGAGAAAATAAACAATATTTTAAAAATTGATTTTGTGTGTGTATGGGGGGGGGACACAAGGGGGCAAATATGACAGAAATGTAACCGTAAATTTCAATAATACTCCTCTTCCCTTTTATTTTTCAAAGAAAATTTAATAAAAATACAAAGAGAGATTACAATTTGATGAAAAGAAGACGTTGAAATAATAATTTTCAAATATAAATAAAAGAGGGATTACAGATATAATTTTTTAGAAAAGTCCGATTTTTAGTCTTTTTCAAAACAATTTTTATAGAAGACTATTTTTTGTCTACGAAACCAGAAGATTTATTTTTTATACTGTATTTTAACGAAGATTATGTTTCATTGTGAATTTCTTTTAAGCAGAGGTCTGAAAGAATTTTTAATGTCAATATATTTTTCTTTCAATAAGCAATAAATAAAAATAGGTTTCAAAAACTAACATAACTTTCTCTGTCGCATTACTAACTTTCAAAACGTGGGAAGGGAAAAGTAATGGAGGAGGATAACTTTTATATATTCTTTGAGGTTTTAGAAGTGAAATACTCCATGAACTAGAAGCGACTACCTTGGGGTTACACAAACAAACAAAAAAATCATAAAGAAAATTTTACACCTTCCAATTGGAAGTGTGCGTCTGAAATTAAATGCTGAAGCTCAAAATATGAACTGTACCGAAACATTCTGCATAACAAAAGTCCAAAATTACATCTAATGTAATTTTGTTTTCCAAAAAATCTGAAACTTTCGAAAGAAATATCTAAAAAGAAACAAAAAAAAATTAAAATAGCAGTGTTTTTTTCCTCATTTACATCACTAGTCATAAATCGATGTCCAGAAGTAATTCTAATATTTATCTTTCTGTGTGACACGTGTTCTCAAAATAAATATTAAACTTCATCCCCAATGCAGATGGAAAAGTTTTAAGGGTTCCGGTTCATAATATAAAAAACACTATTTTCTTGTTAAGCGCAGAAACCGCACAATTAGTGCGGCTAGGTTTAGTTCGGGTGAAGAATAGGCAAATAAATTATACCTTTTTTCCAGAAGAATATGTTTTTCTGTATATCTGTATCTTTGATTGCAGTGGCTGATAATAGGATATCTCGAAGCTTGATATTTTTTACTTCTTCAATTTCAGATTCAGTGAATATGCTGAAAAGAAAACAGTGAAATTCTTAATATTCTTTACTATCACATTACGTATAATGATGCCTTTAAATTCTTGAATTATTTTTTAGAAGAATATCAAAAAAATAGTGAAACGGCATTCTCTATACAGGGTGTTTCAAAGAGATCGCATGACTAAATATCTCTTGGACAGTGGTTTGTAGGCATACGGTTCCAATTTAAGAAATGCTATAAATAAAGTAGACTATCGTCGTACGCAAATTTTAATCATAATCATATTTTTCTTCGATCTAGACTGTCCGACCTACCTAAAGATGAAAGGTATCTGTTTGGACGACTGGGCAGTGCCACCCAATTTAGACCGGAATCCAGTGAGGGCGGTATCCACGGGGATCGTGCCGTCATTCTCCTACTACCAACCTCTCAGAGGGATTTGCAGACCAACATATTTAATGCGCCCGTATTCTGGGTGAACACGGGGACAGTTTGGGCAGAACCAGAAATCGAACTTGGATCGTATGAATCTACAGACAGCGTATGAATTATTTTTTCAGGGATGTCTGTGACTTTACAAGCACAACGTCTTTCCGAAAACGATTATTTGAATTGATAAACAAAGGAAGCCTAATGATTTTCATAGAACAAGCAGGATAGGATCCTCAATTTTTCGAACACTCTTTTAGGATTTATGTATTTAAATAAATATATTTAATTCATTAAAAGCATTTATTAATAATGTTTTCATTGATGTTTGTTCAATCCATCGGATAACCAGAATTCTAAAAAGTTCCTTAGTATGTTTAGTTCAAGAAGTTTTTGTATGTTTTCAGTTGTTCTAATTTTGTTGAATGAAAATTTCCGTACTGTGACATCACACATTCGCTATTCCCCAATCAACTTTTTACATTCAATATTAATGAATCTTAATTATTTTAGTGTTTATGAATATATAATTAGAATGGAATGGAAAAGGTTGGCGCAAGAACCATGCAAGTCCAAACTGCCAAGTTTTCAGGAGAGCAGAAACATGAACTGAAAATTTTTAAGTCATACAAAATTGCACTTTTAATGTTATCAGAATTAAATGCAAGTTACCTATTGCTTGTAGGCAAAAATAATATTTATTTTAGTTCCAGGAAAAGCAAAAGTCTAAGGTGAACTTTCCCTGTTATTGCATCAAAGTGAATAAATAATTGTATATTCGAGCGAGAATGTATCTTAACTCGTATTAACCATTAAATTTCTTTTTTGTTTTGTAATTGATTAGATAACATATTAAATGTGGCTTCATTACAGAAAAGGTTGAATGATTGAAAAGTTAACTGGTTAAATTTCTATGACCCAGCAAGTCATTAAATCGCATCTGTCTGACTAAGAAAATAATTATGCAAATTTACTGAAAGTAATTCCGTTTGAAACTAAATGATATGTATCTTTTTTTAGATAACTTAAGAAAACAGTTTTCAGAAAGACCTTTAGGAATAATATGAGGCCACTCATAATGAAATATTTAACTAAATTATAAAAACTATTTATGTCTGATCGTTCCATCACGATCACTCATAATAAAATGCTAAAATTCATGATTTTTTCAGTTCATTTCAAAAGCAGTCCACGATTTGTGTTGAAGACCCAGACCGACCGGCTCGTCAGTCCACGATTTGTGTGAAAAATGACAGAGTCTTAATGAGATTTTACCGCTTCTGAAACCACCACTTAGTACCGAGTGAAAGTTAAATGTTTTATATCATCGTCCTGACCTCGGGGCAGGATTTCAAACGAAACAGCGAAATAAGTTAAGTTTCGATGCGTTGTAAATGATTTATGAAGTCATCTGTTTTCAGAAAATGAAAAGTTCGTGACGAACATTACAGGATTTATTCACAATTGCTAGTCACTCTTGATCCACAGCAGATATTTTCTCACGAATATTTTAAGCTGAATACTGCTCAACCATGAAATGCAATTGAATTAAAATAAAGCAATCGTAAAAAACACAAGTACTTATATAGATTCTATATCAAGAACTTTTACCAATATTTGAATGCAAAATTGTGTATTCAAGAGCTAAAGAAAATTGGACATACCCCTGATTAAACCTATTTGTAAATATTCTTTGGCAGTTAGCGTTAACGCATTTTTAGTAGCGTATTTTTATCAGTTAGCTTATTTTTCCACGACTGCCATTATCCTTTTGCTTCGTATTGTGTGGGTTACTTCAGAAAGTTGAGTATTTTTACAAATATATGCAGTATATTAATATACAGTATTATTACAAATCTATGCATTGACATAAAACTGCATGCTTCCCCAATGGCGTTTAAAATTCAACTCAAAATATATGAAGTATAATGTCGCTTTTCCAGCTGATTCTTTTCGTTTCCTCATTTTTTATTCTAATGCTTTATAATTAAGCAAGCAAATATAAAAACTTCATTTTCAGGATAAAAGCTTTCATTCCAACACGCCATGAGCAGCTTCAATAAAGACAAATCAGGAAATATCTGGACAATAATAAATATATTGACATAAACCATCGAGCTCAAATTATACAATTACATTAGAAACTTTGCAGTATTTAACGTTTCATTATCGCGTGTTAAATGTTTCTCTCTTTCATATATACTCTATACAGGGTGATTCAGAACTCATGGGGCAAATTTTAAGGGGTGGTAGAGCACACTACAACAAACATTTTTTGTATAGGAATATTAAGGCGCAAGTGACGCGTTGAGGCACAAACACAAGAAATAGATATGAAGGAAACATAAACTGTTTACTTATAGCATCGTTGACAATTGCGTCTTTCTTTACAGCAATGTTTACAATAATTGCTTAAAATTCTATCCACCAACAATAACACATGCTTGGCAGCGTCGGAGTGATTGACGTGAACGGTTACCTGTAGAGTGCAGTAGGTGACTTGCCGTCGTCAACATTATGCATCTGCGGGAACACGCTAATTGCAACTGTATCGCCAGTGATGGGAGACCTTATGAATGCCAAAAAGGTAGACATGCATCTAATGTACGGGGCTGGAAATGGTAACAGAGCAGCGCTACGGATGCATCAGGAACGCTTTTCGAATACACGAATACAGGACCACAAAATGTTTAAGCGGTAATACCGCCAACTTTGTGAAACTGGTTCTTTCCACGTCAGCAGGCAAGAAACTGGTGTTGTCAGCAGGCAAAAAACTGGTGTTGTCAGCAGTCAAGAAATAAGATGTTTTATCAGAATTGTTTCAAGATGTTCCGATTGCTGTCCGTAATCGACTGTGATTTCAGTCCATTTCAGCATTGATGTCCACAATTACCTGATGGATGCCAGTTTGGGGCGCGATGGATTGGCCGTGGTGGACCAGCCCATTGGTTCCCCATTGCCAGATTTATCGAGCCACGATTACTTCTTATGGTCACATCTGAAGGCCCTCGTTTACAAGAATCCAGTTGACTCTGAGGACCTCGTTGCTCGAATATCCGCTGCGGCTGCACGTGTGCGAGAAATAATTTTTATCTTTAAAACTGAACTTCAACTTGAAACCGAATTTCAACTAGATCCTCAAGAGAATGGCTGCAGGTACTGAGTTCCGGAATCAAGATAAATTAAAAATATAGGCACCTCGCTCACAAAATGTTACCCATACACCCGGTTTTATAAAAGCACCGCCATTAGTAGTAATCATTTGTTCGATTACTTTTTTTGAATACTGTACGCCAATCATTCCATCGTCGATGCCAAGCATTCATTACTGTTAGTGGACGCAATTTTGAGCAATTATTGTTTACATTACATTGTAAACAAACTGCCTCAACGCGTCAACTTGCGCTCATATATTCCTCTACAAAAAATGTTTGATGTAATGTGCTCTACCACCACTTAAACTTTGTTCCATAAGTTCTGAATCGCCCTGTATAAAAGAAGGGTAATTGAACTGACAGAGAAGACGTCAGACACAAAGAACTATTTCTCAACATATTATACTATGTATGTAGTAGAAACTATTATGCCTTACTCATTAGCTCTGTTCTCGAACCAGTACCGGTCAGAATCCCGCAACCTTTCAAATTGCTGCTTGATGATCTTCCGGAAGAGTGGGCCGGGTCTTCCGTCTACCTCCGTCTCCACCATTCCTCCGATGTAGAGATCGATGTTGTTCATATCTCCCTTGTAAGCTGCTTCCAAAGCCTCAAACATCTGGAAAAAATAGCAAAATATAGAGAGTTTTATAGGCTATTTTCTCTCTATATTAAAAGAAAGTAGCTGACTCCGCTGCCGCCGCCGATGTTTGACAAATTTCTCGTTTCTCGAGATTCTTTGCTTCGTACCGCAAAAACTATTGCATACAAAAATATGAAAATTAGTACACTTCTGGAAAAAACTCTTGGGGAATATGCTGAAATAAACCGTTTTTTGATATATATTGTAGTTTAAAAAATATTTAATGTCAAAGACAAAATATTTGAGCTGCGAGTTCGCGTCCTGGATAGACTAATAATAGCAATATCACAAATTTTTACAGGCAGGTACCTACATGGATGATTTTTTGTAGGACGCAGCCCCTATTTTAAATTTCTATGTAGTTTTTGAGATATTTTACTCTTTCTGCACTTCTGAAGTGAACTTTTTTTTTTCGTATCGGTGCGTCTAGCGATTTCTCTGTCTCGCACAGTAAAAACTATAGCATACAAAAGTATGAAATGTAGCACATTTATAGGGAAATAATAGGGTAATATGATAAAATAAGCTGTTTATCGATTTAAACTTTAGTTTGGCATGAAATAGCTCGC
Source organism: Amaurobius ferox (assembly GCA_951213105.1). Taxonomy (NCBI): domain Eukaryota; kingdom Metazoa; phylum Arthropoda; class Arachnida; order Araneae; family Amaurobiidae; genus Amaurobius; species Amaurobius ferox. The sequence goes on from OX578140.1 coordinate 15,459,088, forward strand.
GAAGCGAGCTCATGATCAAGGAATTCACTTTTTAGATTCCCTGTGCTAAGAAAAATCCCTGCTTTTCTCTCCTGCGGAAAATGGACAGGGATATAAAACAGATTTTTGAAAGTAGAATTTTTAGGAAAGATAGATATGAAGCAAGCTCTGCGGGCGCAGCGAGTAGGAGGCGGAGCCTACCGAGGTGAAGCGAGCAGGGGGCAGAGCCCCCTAATTTGGTAAATAATATTAAGGGAGACATTAAAAAAACTTTCAAAAGTGAGTCACACACCCATTGCAGAAACTTTATGGCATTCGTGAACTGGTTTTGCACTCTTCAGCATGGAATATCAGATAGCAGTTAAAAAACTTGTCATCTCACACAATTTTGAGAATACTTTGGGGACCGACGAAGTCATTCAAACCATACATCTGGCATAAAAATTCCTGACATTTAAACGGACGCTGCAATGGCAAAGTTCAGATTCACAAAATCCATCTAAAGGGGGCGTACCCTTTCCGGCAGATCACGGTGTATAGGAGGATTCGTTGAAACACTGCCTGGTACCTCATCTTCAGAATAGAGTTGTTATTTTGTATGAGCATCCGAATAGCTATTAATAGGTAAATTGTCACTTAACGTACGTGTGTGTCACTTAATTCATAAACACATTGGTTGAAATATGCAATCCATGTACAGGTATTTTGATCTTGTAAGTTTATTTCATTTACTAAGTATCTGCCGGTGTATTTAATTTCAGTATACTTAAATTTAGCTCTAGGACTACCCGCAAAATTAATAAGTGGAAAAACAATTCTTGGATTAAAAACGGGTGCATATACTGTTTCAAGTAATTGACACCGCCTATTAGTCCAGAAGTATATCGCATATATTGTTGCAATGTATCCTTTGAAATTGTGGGTGTACTATCAGTATACAAAAATGAGTTCAAATTTCTGGATAACTGATGCTTTTATTTACAAGCATGGCGTAAACAGGAACAGTATACAGCCAATAGCTCGAAAACTGTCTTACAAGATCACTCAACAACTGTGAGTTACAGTAAAATAGCAATTAAGTTCTTAAGTATGGTAAAACACGTCTAAAATAATTCAAATATTTTCCATCAAATATTTCAAGTGTTTGTAAACTGTATTTAAAACACCATCTTGACGTACAGGAAAAATTTTCAAAGTGCCACAGCGCTTTTAGACATCATAATGTCTATCATCAGTGGCAATATACAGGGTTGTCATAATTAAAGCAGAGGTGTTCAGAGCCCGATAGCGAGAAAACTGTTGGGCCAAACTCAAACAAATTTGCATTAAATACTATTTAAACCGTGGGGTTTTGACTTCTAAAAGACAAAAAAAAAGATTTTTGCCACCGCAGGCTAAAGTGGCGCTGTAAGGTCCATTTTTTGAATAAAATAGGCATTGGAACTACAGAAAGTTAACATTGTACATGCATTTTGAGAAGGACATCACATTTACATTTTATGCGTATTTAATACATTTTATATTTAAATTTGCAGCTTATATTTACATTAATTTTTATATTGGTATCATTTACATGTGTAATTCAATATGTTTTCCTTGCATATGTTCAAAAAAATGCATTCTCTGAACAGCATTCTTTACTGCAGAATACAGCAGATCTCCATGATTTGCTTGACGTGCGATGTTATTCGGTCCTTCAAAGTGGCTAAATTATCCACTTGGTATACTAAGCGCTTTACATAACCCCACAACCAAAAGTCACAAAGAATCAGATCACACGAACGAGCTGGCCACTTTATAGGAAACGCTCGACTAATTATTCGGTTGTTGGTAAAATGCTGTCTGTTACGTAACCCGCACATCGCTAGAGGGCGTAGCGACTAACAGCATTCAATGCGCAAGCGCCAGAGGCATTATAAAAGGCTTGAATTGAAAAGCGTTTGTATGTATGCATGTATGTATGTACGACGGCCCTTCCGCCACTCTGTAAAAATGATGTAAATAAAAGTTGTTAAGTTTTCAGATTTGAGTTTATACAGTCCACTTAGAGTCACCTACAATAGCTCGCCTGGAGTTCGTAGGCACCAACAGTTTTATGGTCCGTCGAGCCGGAGGATAATAAAATGAAATCGAAATGAACCTCGTGGCACTAAACCGCACACCCGGTACGTTAAAATCAAGAGTTACGAGAGTACAAGGCTTCCTCACCAGTTACGATTCGTATCGAGAGGATGCGAAGTTTGTCTTAGATAATCAATCTTCAAAGATTCGTTCTATTAAATCTTCGATAGAAGAATTAGGAACGGGATACTGCACTTTACCTGACGATGTGGAGCTCGGGGATGCGCTCGAGCAGCTACAAGAACTGGACTCCTCACTGGATATTTTAGAGGTACGTGTAAACTATCTACTTTCGAAAGATCCTGTCAAATCGGAAGCAAGAGTAAATTAGTCAAATTCTTTGATTAATCTGTCAGAGATACCATTGCCTATTTTTGCGGGCAGTTATGAAGATTGGAGTAACTTCAAAAAGCATTTAATAGTTTAATTGCAACGAATGAACATTTAAATGAGCAACAAAAACTTCACTATCTTCGAGCGTCGCTTAAAGGAGAAGCGAAACAAGTACAGACGACACATTTGAATCACTGTTCAAAGAATTGGAGCAACGATATGAAAATAAACAATTTATCGCAGACACTCATATAAATGCAATCTTGAATTTAGAGAAAATTGCTAGTGAATCGGGAAAAGAATTGCACAAGTTCCGTCCAAACAGTTACCTTACACCTTTCTGGTAGGTCGGACGGTCTGGGTCTCAACAACAACAAGTTCGTTGATACAATATTGAATCATCTACGAGGGCTAAAGCTTCTCAACCTTGAAATGAACAAATTAACTGAGATAATGTTAATTAACGTCATTACTTCCAAGTTAGATCGCGAAACTCGTAAACAATACTAGATGTCATTAAAAACAAGAGTTCCCAGATTGGGAAGAATTTATATATTTTTTGCAAAAAAGAAGTCAAGTATTAGAAAATATCCAACGTGTTCCCTTTGCTGCAAAATCAAAGGTTAAATTCTCTCCCAGACATAAAAGCTTAATGATAAAAACAAACATTATATTTAACTGTCCAATATCTAAGGATAACCATCCAATTTATAAGTGCAATATGTTTCACAGATTATCTGTGCCAGAGAAAACTAATGAAATTAAAAGGAAACAATTATGTTATAATTGCCTTGAACCGCATAAAGTAGTCAAATGCACAAAAGAGAAAAAATGTAAATTCTGTGGGAAATGTCATCATTCTTTGATTCATATAGATCACTTTGTGAAACCAGAAAATCAAAAATCGAATCTTTCAACTTCCAGAGAGTCATTATACATTCCCAGACAAGCGGAGCTCATAGCCTCAACTGACGGCATTAAAAGTGAAACCGACTTTGTCTCTTCCTTCGCGAATAGAAATGTTTGTATTCAACCACTGTAAAGGGATATATATTATTATCGACTGCAGTAGTTTATATTCAAGATCGATGGTTCATTAAGACCAATTCGCGTTCTTCTGTATGCAGGTTCTCAAATATCCTTTATTTGTTGTGAAGTAGCTGATTCATTGGGATTTTAAAAGGAAGTAATAAACGCAGCCGTATCAGGGTTGAATGGCGCTATTTTGACAGTAAAAAGAAAAGTTTCTGCGTTAATCTCTAACGAAAATGGAGGCTTTAAAAGAAATGTTGATTTACTCATAGTTCCAAAAGTTACAGATATAACTCCTTCAAAACCTCTTGATATATCTAAGATTAGTTTCCCGCGTAACTTATGCTGATCCCCATTTCCACTAACCAGGAAAAATTGACGCCTTGTTGGGAGCAGAACTGTTTTATGAGTTATTAGTGATCAATCAGATTAAGTTAAAAATGAATCGATAATTCTACAAAACTTAGAGATCGGGAGGATCGTGACGGGAACGCTTAAAGATGTGGTGACTTTAAACAATTTTCATTGCCACTTCGCGCGAGATCAAGTGGAAATAGGGTTAAGAAAATTTTGGGAACTTGAGTCAATAGGAATAAAAGATGATCCTAAGTGCAAAGATGAAGACAAAGCTTCAGAGATATTCTTTTAGAATATTTAAGTCTGCGAATCATCGAAAAAGTGCAAGATACAACTAAACCGGTTAACAAACCAGTGTTTTTTACCTACCGCATCAAGCAGTTTTTAGAAAGGATGGTCTTACAACCAAAACCAGAATCGTTTTTGATGCAAGTTCACATGAGCTTGGACACTTGTCTCTTAATGATTGTTTGTGGTCAGGCACGAACTACATCCAAACATATTCTATTTACTAATTTATTTTCGGTTAAACGAAATTGCTTTTGTAGCTGACATCGAAAATGCATTTCTACAGATTTCCTTAGCTGAAAAAGACAGAGACACTGTTAGATTCCTGTTTAACAATAATAAATTGATTGAGAGTGACAACGTGAATATACAAATATATAGAATCAGAGTACTTTTTGAGGTGAATGCTAGCCCATTCTTGCTAGCCGCCACGATCAAGGAACATATCAAAAAGTTTCGCGAGAACTATCCAATTACCACCCACATCCTTGACACTTGTTTTTACGTAGACGACCTGGTAGCAAACGAGGACAACGTCACTAAGGCATTGGAAGTTTCTCGTGAGGCAAAAATGATCATGGATTCTGCCGGAATGTCTTTAAGGAAATGGATCAGTAATGAACCATGCCTAATGCATAAGTGGGAAGAAGAAGGATTCAACACCCATTCTCTTCATTCATCAGACAGTTCGGGAACCAATTCGCATAAAGTCCAAGGAATGTTATGGAACCCTCAACAAGATTACCTTACGATGGACGCAAAGAATTTATTGGAATTCTTAACTCAGAAAAAGTGCACCAAGCGTTTCCTGTTACAAGCTGCGGGAAGAATATTTGATCCAATCGGACTTTTGACACCATACACTATGAGATTAAAGTGCCTGTTTCAGGTATTGAGGTCTAGGAAAATTCCATGGGATGTTAAATTTCCAATCGATATCAGGGAAAAATGGACACACTGATATTTAGAAATATCACAGCTATCTGAGCTTCAGATCCCAAGGGTAATTCTCCATTCTTTGAACCTTTGTGAAGTTGAAATACATAGCTTCAGTGACGCCAGCTTAAAAGCATACGGTGCAGTAGTCTATTTAAGAGTCAAGTACGAGGATCGTGTTCTTGTGAATCTTGCTGCCTCTAAAAGTCGAGTCGCATCTCTAAAGAAATGTCCCCTACCGAGAATGGAATTGCTCGGTGCCTTGCTTTCTGCACGACTGACGAGTGAAGTCAAGAAAATCATAGATAGGAAAAATCCGTCAACTACATTCTTTTGGACAGATTACCAGATCACATTATTCTGGATCAAGGGATCAAGCAGAAAGTGGAAATCTTTCGTTGCCAATCGTGTAGAGGAAATACAATCGCTAATGGACAAAAATTTCTGGTCCTATTGCTCTAGCAAGGACAATCCATCAGATCTAGTGACTAGAGGAATTGGTGCATCTTCTCTTCTAACAAGTGCGAAGTGGTGGCACGACCTTACCTTTTTAGTGCAAGCTGACCTTCCAAAAAGTGATGAGGAGGCAATTGCTCCTGAAGGGGAGTATTCTAAGGAATTACAGAAACATCCAGGAGCCAACGGCCGTACCGTACTGAAAACACAGGTTCTCGTTAGATCACCGAAGTCAGGCAGCATCGGGCGCGGTTAGTACTTGGGTGGGTGACCACCTGGGAACACCGCGTGCTGTTGGCACTTTTCGGGCGCGGTATCCCGGTGGTTTGCGCGCTGGATTTGCACGCTGCCACAACTGCCGCCGTGCTCATGCGGAATACGATCACGTTAAACATGTAGGTCTCTTAAGTCCTTCCGAGAGGTTAGTGGTAGGGGAAGAAGGGTACGGTCCTTGTAGATACCTCCCCCACTGGGTTCCGGTCTAAATTGGGTGGCACTTCCCGGCCGTCCAATCAGTCACCTTGCACCTTTCTGGTAGGTCGAACGGTCTGGGTCTCAACAACAACAACATCCAGATTGTCACAATAACTCTTTAACTTTAATTCATTCTAATCAAAAATTCATTTTAGATTATATTCTTAATGTTAGTAATAATTATGTAACAATACTCCGTATTTTGAGAGCTATGTATTTAGATTTATAAATAATTCAAGAAAGGTAGTTAAGCTGAGAGGTCATCTCATGCTTAAAGAGACAGCTGCTGTAGAGATCTTCTTGATAAAATTGATCCAACAAGGTGAGTTTGTGGAAGAGATCAAGAAGATCGAAAGGGTAAGCCTGTCCCAGGTAACAGCAGGTTAAGTACTTTAAACTGTTTTTTAGATAAAAACCATCTATTAAGAGTAGGCGGTCGATTGTCGCATTCAGATTTAAGTGTCAATTCCAAATTTCCTATAATTTTACCAAGCAAAAGTCCATTTATCTCAATTATTTTGAAATATTTTCATTTAAAGTACTTACATGTTGGTCCACAATCACTTTTATATCATGTTCGACAAAAATGTTGGCCAATTAGTGGAAGTAATCTTTGTAGGAAAGTAATACATGAATGCGTAATTTGTTTAAAGAACAAACCTGTCGTAGCAAATCAAATAATGGGCAATCTGCCAATGGAACGGGTCGTACCTATTTATTACTTTAACGTTACTGGGATCTATTTCTGTGGTCCATTTTACCTAAAATTCAAGAACCAAATAAAGGGTGTGCTCAAAAAAGTTTATGTGTTCCATATTTGTTTGTCTGTGTACAAGAACTATACACCCGGAATTTGTTACTGATCTAACTTCAAATTCCTTCATTGCCAGTTTAAAAAGGTTCTTTGGTAGAAAAGGCAAATGTGCTAAAATAATTACGGACAATGATAAAAATTTTGTAGGGGCTAGTGCAGAATTTAAAAGATTGCATCAACTGGTAAAATCACCAGATGAAACTTTGGCAAATTACTTCACTGGTGAAGGTATAGACTGGAATTTTATTCCCCCAAAATCCCTGAATTTCGGTGGTCTCTGGGAGGCCGGAGTAAAGAGTTTTAAATTTCACTTAAAGGGCGTAATCAGTAACGCAAATCTCATCCTTGAAGAATTTCTAACAGTAATTTCAGAAATAGAAGGTGTACTGAATTCAAGACCCCTTACACCCTTATCTTCGGAATTTGACAATTTTGAAATCTTGACACCAGGTCATTTTTTAATAGGTAGACCTATTACATCTATTGCTGAACCTCAACTTATTGAGATTAATGAAAATGGACTTTCAAAATGGCAAAGAGTAACTAAGTTTACGCAAAGAATTTGGAAGTTATGGAAACGCGATTATCTAAATAATTTACAAGACCATAATAAATAGAAGTTTAGTAAAGACAATGTAAAAGAGGGTACGCTGCTATTAATTAAAGTGGAGAATCTACCGAGCACAAAATGAATGACAGGTAGATTTACTCAAGTTTTACATGGTGCAGACGGAAGAGTACGAATAGTGAATTTGCGCCTGCCTAACGGTAGATTTTTGAAAAGACGTGTAAGAAATGTTTGTATTATTCCTGTTGAATGATTATTTATTGCATATTCATATAAATTGTAGTGTATTATCAAATTCTTGTGTGCATTATACTGAAATTATGTAACTTCAATCGGCAGGGAGTGTTACGTAACCCTCACATCGCTAGAGGGCGTAGCGACTAACAGCATTCAATGCGCAAGCGCCAGAGGCATTATAAAAAGCTTGAATTGAAAAGCGTTTGTATGTATGCATGTATGTACGGCGGCCCTTCCGTCACTCTGTAAAAATGATGTAGATAAAAGTTGTTAAGTTTCCAGCTTTGAGTTAATACAGTCCACTTAGATTCACCTATAGTAGCTCGCCTGGAGTTCGTAGGCACCAGCACTGTCATAGGACTTCCTGTACGCCCAACCCAATATGAGGGGGGTGCACCATCCTGCATAAATATCATAGATTCAAGACATCCACGGTGTTGAAGTTGCGGAATAACAAAAATTCGGCAGTATTTTTCGATACTTCTCAGCATTGACGAAACTTTCTGTACTTCCTATGCCTATTTTACTCCAAAAATGGACCTTACAGCGCCATTTTGGCCTGGCCAGTGGTGGCAAAAACCCGAACATTTTTTTTCTTATAAAAATCAAAACCCTGTGGTCTAAATAGTATTTCCTGCAAATTTGGTTGAGTTTGGCCCAACAGTTTTCTCACTATCGGACTTTAAACACCTCTACTTTAATTATGGCCACCCTGTATATATTGCCACTGATGATGGACATTATATATATTGCCACTGATTGACTGTGATGTAACTGAGCTTTTGCTATATTGGACGAAAATGCTTAGTATTCATTTTGCAACGCTGTATAACCTTGTAATTGATTTTTTCCTGCCTCTAAAAGGAGGCGATATAGCGTCCGGTATTCCGCTAACACCCCCTCCCTCCCCCGCCCCCCTACACGCACAAACACACCAGAAGTTCGTGTAGTGTAGTTTCGTATACACTGGCATAAAAGTATACGATAACTCTAATACTTCTCGAGTTATTTGCCTGGTCCCGTCCTTGACACACTCTATATAGTTTTAGCGCCGAGCAGTCTGTCACTAGCTTTAAAATGAAGAGGAATAAATATTGGTACATTCATTGCAATTTTTTTTAAACATTTTGTGAATATCATTTATTTATATAGCAAAAATCTAAAAATTAAATTCATATGTCTACTTTTCATTCGCAATGAAAATATTGTTTTGGGGTAGAGGTAGGTTTTCTTATGGGTATCAACAAGCGGTCTCTGACCAAAACTTTCGTCGTCAGCCTTACGGAAATGCGTCTAAATCATACAACAGAGTAAAACTGTCTGACAAAGGGATGAATGACACAGCCAGAACTGATGAAGGTAGAAGCTTGAAACTTTGCATACACGTGAGACTTAATCTGTAAGTAGTGAGAAAAATCTAAAATATTAGAATTTTGTTCCAAAAGTATACAAATCGCGGATATTTTTAGTTTTTAAAACTTTACAACAAAGTTGAAAAGTGTTTATGACTTTGTTCATTCTGTCTGTCTGTCTGTCCGTTAGCACGATAACTGCCATAAAAATAACTTTATCAAAATGAAATTTTAGTATGTTGTCCAGACGGTCTGTAGGACCTATGGAAATATAAATGAATAATATCACCCAATAAGTTTTGGATTGAACCCGGGTTGAAAAAAGGAAATACATTGAACCCTATGGGACCTTATTTTTCAAACATTTTTTAAGCGGATTTAAAATTCACAAATTACTTCGAAAGTTGTAGGAAATATTCAAATTATCACATAAAATATATAAAAAAAAATTCAGCAAAATATATTCGGGTAGTTTTTTAAATAAAAATAAAATAATAATTGCACCTTTTATATGAAGCGATCGCGTGACCATTATATGAAGAAATCACGTTAACCACTTCAAAATAAAATATGACATCCATCTTGTGTCAAAATCGTGATTTTTAAAGTTCGTTTTAATTCATATTTAGTGTTGTATCCGTCCTAAAACCGCTTTATTTTTGTTTAAATTCTGTGCATCTACATACTGAAACAAAGCAATTACAATATATTTGAGTTTAAATGATCATCCAAATTTGATTATTTCTACAACGAAGCCTAGTTTTCACTTATGAAAAATCTAAACAGCAAAATATATAGAATGAGTTGTATAAGAATTGCTGCATTTCTTTAACCCAAAATTATTCAGTTCATGGAGTCTGCAATATAGCTGATATGAATGAAATATTCATTGATTTTACAGAGATAAGGACGATTTTTTGGATGAAGTTTTAAGCATAGAGTTTAAATACTTGTACCTCCATGGTCTTAAGCTTTTAAATAAAATAAATTATTATGGTACTGTGATGAATGAAATGAATGGAAAAAAGTTTATGAATGGAATGCTACTTTTAAAGAGAGCCAGGGGTGTTATATTTCGATGACGTCATTTGAATAAATTTCAGTTGTTTTCGATGAAGTTTTCAAATATAATTAATTATTGCAGTATTATGATAATTTTTAAAATATTACCGAGAAATGTATCTAATTTTACAGACGTTTAAACCAAGCAATTTAGATTTCAGTACCGTCATTTGGATGAAGTTAATTTTTTTCGATGAAGTTTTAAGTTTTCAAATATAATAAATGTAGTATTGTGATAATTTTAAAAAGTATTGCCGAGGAATGTATCGTATTTTAGAGATGTTTAAATAAAATTGCATTGAAGTTGGAAAGTGTTTCATAATCAATGTTTTATGCATGATTGATCTTTCTTGTTTCTACATCAAACAGCTGAGTGAGACATGGCTGATTAAGGAATTTATGACACAGCCCAAACTGCTGAAGGTAGGAACTTGAAAGTTTACACACACTTGGGACTTGACCTATGAATAACCAAGTTTTTTATTCTGACATTATTTCAGATATCCCTTGAGAACGACGACTAGACACAAAATTTGTTATATGGCATCAGGTGCAGAAAAAAATATCCCAAATTTTCTTAATTAAATTTATTGATATACAGTCAACAGTTTCTAGGATATTTTAATTTATATTTGCAGCAAATAATTTTTATTATATTTTATGGATCCATTAATTTAAATTTTTTCATTCTATTGTGGTGACTAAGATAACCAAGTTACGTTTCAGAAACTACATTTCAGAAATATTTTATTGCCTATTCCTCAAATCAAACTATTGAAAAACAATACTATCATTAATAGATTTTTAGCTTAGAATGCCTCAGTACGTTGAAAATACGGGAACGTACAATGATCGGATATGAAATGTCATTTTACATACCGCAATTACCATATTAACAAGACAATAAAATGTTCGCCATTTTTACGCGCAAATTTGAAACGGTTTTTGATATTCAAAACTTTAAATAAGTGTGTAGACTTCACACTAAATAACCACAGACCAATTCGTCCGCTCAAAGCGCGTGTGAAAATGGCTAGTATTTTATACAAATAAAGAAAATAATATAGATGATCATTTTTAATGATTCCTGGCCTATAAATAGGTTGCTTTATCACTATACACATTTTGGTGTTTAAAAGCACGCCCTAAAAAACAACACACAGAAGATTGGATTAATCCGTGCTCTAAAAGAGAGTATGCTTCGCTCCACCCCGATAAGAGTATTACTTTGTTTTTGTTTGTTTTACTTCAATGCTTCCATTATTCTTGCTTTAAGATCTACACAAAGTAATATACACAAAGTAATATCTGTGACATTCTCAAGATTACGCTCCCGAAATGATAAAATAGAATTACCTCCGGTTTCATCTCGTATAACTTGGGGTTTATTTGAGACCAGTTTGTGAGAGTGGGCAGCTGGAAGTACTTCCTCACCGTGTTGTAGTCCGGTATTCCGTTGTCCCTGCCTCGCATGATGTTCAAAGCGGCTAGGTCCCGGCGTGTGAAATCCATTGGACCAAACAGCTTATCTGTAAAAACATTGAGAGAATATATAACATACTATTAAAATCTCTATATCAAATTGTTGTCTTCGTAATCTTTAAAGTCATTGGTAAAAGAACGCTACAACAAAAGTGTAAGAGGCGTAATTGGTAAAGTGGTGAGTTCAAGAACCAAGTGACCGGGTCTGATTCTTACTGAAACAAGTATCTTTACATTGGCAAACTGAATACTATGCCTTAATCTACTCTATCCTATACCATTCCTGCAGAGGTCAATGGAAAAATATATCTTTTAAATATTCTAGAGGATTCGCAACAGACGGGTCTCAAAGGACAGTTTGGGAATTTTACCAACCTATTAAATACTAGCAGCGATTACCCGGCGTTTCTCAGGATTTACCATGCAAAACTATGATAAAAATTACACCGGAACATATAGGGCCGATTGTGATATATTACCGCTGAATGTATCACATTTTAGAGATGTTTAAATAAAATTAAAGTTGGAAAGTGTTTCATAATCAATGCTTTATGCATGATTGATCTTTCTTGTGATTTCTTAATATTTTTCGTTGTTGAGTAAGCCTGTGAGAAATAAACCATGGTGAAAGTTTCCATTTAAATTCATACCTCAAACCTGCGACTTTCGTCTAATACGTTCAATAAACTCCCACAAAACTCAAGAGATTTAATTGACTTTCACATTTTAAACCAATAATGTCCAACCTTTTTCGTTGTGAATCATGGAGTTAGAGAGTAGAACTCCTAGGAAAAGTGTCGTTTTTCACTAATATCTCGAAAACCACTGGTCGTAGAAACTCGAAACATAGCCTATATTTTTATGGGGCGATTTCAAGACTACCAAGATAAATTTCATGAAATTCGGTTCAGCCCTTCTCCAGTTATGGTGAATCATACATACACGCTTTTCTTCTTTATACATATAGATATCGAGTGGCCATTTTTTAAAACTTTTCTTGGGAGAATAGAGACTCTTTCTAAAGAATTGTTTGAAGAGTTAGTTGATCTGTATCTCCCGAAAATATATTTATTTAAAATTTAGGAAATTGTTACATGAAAACTACAATTTTAAAAAGTACAAAGATACAAAGAAAGATAAAAGTTCAAAGATATAAAGAAGTAAGTACAGTTCAAGTGTAAAAGGGGAAGAAGTGTGAAATAAACTATTTTAAGCATTATATCTATTGAAAAAACATCTATTTTAAGCATTAACATATTTTTGCGGTGAGGATGAATAAATATAAAATTTATAAAGAATAAATATAATAATACATGATAAATCTACAATAAATTGAAGAGATTGCATCAATGAACATGGCTGGTAAAAATCGAAATTGATTTTTTGAAGAAATATCATAAGAGAGTTTATTTTATTTTGAATAAATTTGTTATTTAATGATTTGTTTATCCAATCTTGAAAGTTTGTTAAAAGATAGTTTCTATAAGTGTTTATATTTTTATCTGTGTTTCATCATCTGTGTTTCAAATACGATTTAGAGAGTTAGTTTTGTTTAGTCTGTGAGCAAATGAGGGAATGAAACCATAATTACTTTGGAATTAAGCAAAATACTTAGATGGAGTACAGAAGTTGATGCTGATTAAAGATAATAAGGAGATTTTTTGCATGTTGCCAATTTATTGACCAATTTCTTTTAGATTCTTGTCTGAGATAATTTTTTAAGTGAGATCTTAAGTATCGAGTGGCTTAGAGAAAGGGACACTATGTACGATCTTTTAGAAAAGCGCTTGTTCTTTGTTGGATCAAATATATGTATGCAATCATATATTGTGTCACTTTTTAAAGTTTAATAAATTTCTCGGGACGGTTACTGAACTCAAGTTATTAATTTCATAATACTGGCGGGTTGCAAATATCCTACGCTAAACGCTACAGGAATCTTGGAAACATTGGAATGATTAGTTCCATGTTGATTCGAAACGCCTGGGATGCCACAAAATCAAAGGAAGTCGTCGTTCAGAAATTTTCTTTAAGATATTTTTAACAAGAAATTAAGAAAAGTCAATTATTACTTTTCCTACATACATAGTATAATATATAGGGAAAGTATTGTGACGGGGTCGAAAATTCGAATTTTCGACGAATGAGCACGTGTTAAGCACTACGGAACTTGAATCGAATGTTTTGGAAGTGATGTCTATGTGCATGTTTCCGTGAGTTTGTGGATGCGATATTTAGCGACCGAATGGGACGTTTCAAACGTTTTTTAGTATGATATTAATTACTACGATAGTAATTACTACGATCTATCAATGCTAGAACCATGTTGATTTTAAACGTTATCAAACGTTCAAAGACCCCCCTCCCCCCTCTCCAATTTTCAAATGAATTTTGAAAAAAAAAAATCAGGACGTTAAATAATGTTAAATAACTAATCATTTTGCACATATTTTTTAATTCTAAAACTAAATGTAAACGTTAGAACGCTGTCTTGAACCGTTCTTAAGATATTGCATGTTTTTCAACTAAGCATACAAAAAAATACATAACAAGAAAGATCAATCATGCATAAAGCATTGATTATGAAACACTTTCCAACTTCAATGCAATTTTATTTAAACATCTCTAAAATACGATACCTTCATCGGTAATATTTTTAAAATTATCATACTACTGCAATAATTTATTATATTTGAAAACTTAAAACAAATGAACTCTATCCAAATGACGTCATCGAAATATAAATCGCCTGGCTCTCAATATAAAAACAGCATTTCATTAATTAACATGTTTTCATTCCTTTCATTCATCACAATACTACAATAATTTATTTTATTTAAAAATTTAAAACCATGGAGGTACAGGTAATTTAACGCTATGCTTAAAACTTCATCGAAAAAATCGTCTGCTTCTCTATGTAAAATCAATGAATGTTTCATTCATCTCAGCCATATTGCAGACTCCATGAGCTAAATAATTTTGCGTTAAAGAAATGCAGCAATTCTTATATAGCTCATTCTACATCTTTTAGTGTTTACATTCTCCATAAGTGAAAATTAGGCTTCGTTGTAGAATAATCAAAGTTGATGACCATTTAACCTCAAATATATTGTAATTGGGTTGTTTCGGAATGTAGATGCACATAATTTAAGCAAAAATAAAGCAATTTTAGGACGGATACAACAAAAAATATAAATTTAAAAGAACTTTAAAAATCACGATTTTGACACAAGATGTATGCCATATTTTATTTTGAAGTGGGTCACGTGATCTCTTCGTATAATGGTCACGTGATCTCTTCGTATAATGGTCACGTGATCTCTTCGTATAAAGGGTGTAATAAATATTTTAATTTTTATTTAAAAAACTACTGAATATATTTTACTGAAATTTTTTTTATATATTTTATGGGAAAATTTGACTATTTCCTGAAACTTTCGAAGCAATTTGTGAATTCGTTTAAAAATGTTTGAAAAATTAGGTCCATAGGGTTCAATGTATTTCATTTTTTCAACCCGGGTTCAATCCAAAACTAATTGGATGTAATTATTCATTTATATTCCCATAGGTCCCACAGACCATCTGAACAGCATACTAAAATTTTATTTTGATAAAGTCATTTTTATGGCAGTTATCGTGCTGACAGACAGACAGAATGAATGAACAACATTTTTCAACTATGTAGTAATGTGTTGAAAATGAACAGTAATAAGTATCATGTAATATGTAATACTTGGCGAAACATTTAACAATATTGACGACTAATTTATCGAAATACTACTAAATTGGCAATTTTTTTAATGTGGGGCCAAATGGATGAAAATATCGCCAACTAGGCAAAACTGACGCTAAAATTACGAAAATGACGTCAGATTGATGAAATTATATATATTTTAATATAAGAGTATATTGCTTAACACATGTTAGCAACAATTTCAATTATTAAATTATATTTGAACAAAATATAAATTAATTGGGTACTCCGAAATATGTTTGTATGTTGTAATCCTGAAAAGCGCCCAATGTCAGTATACTTTTCAACGTTAAAACTTTGCGCCGTGGATCTTGTCCATCCTTATTTTGCACTGAAATAAGTAATGTACTTGCATGATGCAGAGAAAGATAAGTGTTGCCCATGTCATATATTTTTTTTCTTCTGTAAAACACAAAACTTTTCGATCAAAGTAATCTCTAAATAAGGTATTTCCTAGAGTCAACATGCATCCGACAAATATTTATCATTTCACTGTGCAAAATCTCAAACATTTCGCGAAACGTAAACGTTTTAAGAATAATTTTGATTTCAGGAAGACGCATTTAACCAGAATTTACATAGTATATGATACGTCAGATACAAATAACTGCTAAATAGTGTTATTAAAAAAAATAAAGTTCATAGTAGTTCGAAACATCTGTCAATCCGTTTATTGCTCCAGCCCACGTTTGAAGATTTTCAGATTGAAGTCTCAAAACATCAATCGTTTTCTTCGTAGCTTTCATCAAGTTCTTCTCGGGCCACCTCACTCTATTGGATAACAGCATGTGGGTATATTAAAAATGTTTCTAAAAACTTCTGGTAATCATTTGTTTTGACATACAGGTGTCTTCTAAATAGGCGGAGGACCTACAACACAGCATTAGAATGAGTCTCCTATACTCTGATACAAAAGAGAGAAGTCTGTGGGCAGTTAGATGTCACAAGATTTTTGTACGATTATAGGGATTCTACTCTCAACGAATTTGCACTTTTGGTATCTTACACACCTCATTTTAGAGTCTCAATGAAATGCATAGTTTAAATTTAACTCAGTTTTAAAATAAATAATCAGGACAGCTTTCGCGGAATATTTTTAATGCAATTAAACAAATTATCAGTTTTAACATTTCATATAAAGTAGTATCTTAAACTTTTAAAGTATTTAAAAAGACTTCAAATGATTCCATTTATATTATTGCAAATCATCCGCAATATTTAAATTATTACAAATGATTTTAAATTGTTATAATATCACTTGTATTTACACTTTCTTTCGATTAAATATTCTGAGAAATTGTTACTTTAGAAACACATAGGAACCAAACATTTGCTTTAGCAAAATTTAGGAAAATGGTAGCGAGCATGCATCAGTTCAGTATTGGTTTAGGGTAAAAAATAAATAAGAATTTCGATTTAAACAGTAGTATTACTCTTCAGTATGGGACACTTGACTGGAAATTTCTGCAGCTTTCGAAATGTTTTTCTTTTAAACATTTTAAAGTTCAAGAAACGATTGTTGTGAATAGGTTTGTAGCAACTTCATTATATGTTAAGAATTAGTATTTTGTTATGAAACATATCAGTAACGTGTGTGAATTTCACATGCGTCAGTCCTTCACGTTTTGAATAATCATAAAATAGACAGATATGGCAACACGTTGCATTAACTCAACATGGTTTGTTTCGAACAATAGTACCAAAATATTCAACTACTCAAACTGCAATCAATAAGGAAAATACACTTTGTGCCAGAGATAAGAATCTTCAGCAACGCATATGACCACAAATAACATAGTAATGCAGCATACAGCTGTTTCAAGGATACGCTCCTCCTTTGGACTCCCTCCTTTGACTACTCCCTTGGACTACTACTTCTTTTGGATTACATTCTCTTTGACATCGGATTTGTTGATCCGCTTAAACTGACGAAGGGGATCGATCAAGCGTATCCTCGAAATAGCTGTATGCTGCATTATTGCGTTATTACTTTCCCTGCAATACATGGCAATGTATAGGGAAAGTATTGGAATCATGCCGAAAATCGCAACTTGAGTTTTCGACGGATCTACACGTTTTGGGACCTCTAGAGTACGAAAAATCTATTTTTAGCGTGACCTCTATGTGTGTGTGTGTCTGTCTCTGTCTGTGTGTGTCTTTGCATCTGTATGTATCCACTCTAATTAAAAAATGAATGGACCAAATTTCATAAAATGTGGTAGGTAAGTCACTTGTGTGTGTGACCCTGGTGCTGATTAATTTTTGATACGATTCGAAATAAAAGACAACGCCTTTATTTGCGAAATGGCCAGCAAAAATTGCCTAGCTGAAAAACTAATAAATCAAATGTTACAAAATTTGGTAGATAAGTCAATTGCAGGTTACTCTGGTGCTGATTGGATTTTGATACGATTTGGAAAAATATAACCTGCCTTTTTTTGCGAAATGGCCCGAAAAATTCATCAAAATCTAAAATAAAAAACTACGTATGCTCAAATATATCCATTAAACGCTAATTTTATAAGTATTTTTTTACGATGAAAAGAATAAGACCAACCCCATTACACCAAGAATTAGCCGTTCTCAAGATATTTTAGATTTTTCGCTACGCCACCTTTGAAAATAAGTTCCGTTACCAAATGAGAACGATAATTGAATTAAAAGTGCAAATTCAGTGTCATTTTAAATAATTATGGGTGTTATTTTGTGCAATTAAACTCAATATAATGATTTATTGAAGAAATAAAGAGAACGTGAAGTATTAGCCTACAGGGAAAGTCATGTGCTGCCCACATCAGATTTTTTGTACTTATATACGTTGCTCAAGTTCCTTATTCAAACTGCATTTTGAAAAATTAATAATTCAAAACATTATAAAGTGGTCCATGGTCATGTTTACAATTAAACACCCGTGTTGTGATGTCCTGTGAATAGGCCGCACTATCTATGGATGTTTATATACTTTCTATTCAGGAGATGCAAGATAATACATACTTTAATTATCTTGTTGGATAGAAAACAAAAATTAAAGAAAATTACTAATAAAGAAAATGCTCAAAATCTTCTGCAATAGCACAACATAAAACTTCGTAAATACAGCAAAAACACAAATATAAGCTGGTCGACCGAATTCAAAGACTCAAAACAGCCTTCTTCAGGATCGACAAGAAGGCCTCACCTATTTAAATAAGTACAGTAATTGTTTAATTACTGTTTTTTGCCTTTAAATTCGGTTGGTCTGTTTATATTTGTGTTTATGCTGTATTTGAAAAGTTTTATATCATCGTGAAAAATGTATTTACGTTGTTTCATTTTTAACAACAATCGAATTACTTATCAATCTCATTACTGCATTTAACTAAAGTATTCACATTTACACTTGTTCCATTTAAATATGCACAGTTATACTTATTCTATTTTTGCGTAATTCATATGGTCATTTTAAGGATTTAAACACATTTTTAAAACTCAAAAGCTGCGCCTGAATCTTTCTATTTCACACCTAAATTTACTCTGTTACAATGTTATACACCATTAATTCACTGGAAAATAGAAAACTCTGCATGTACCCACTTCCATTTCATTTTACGCTCCGTTTGCATTTACACGATAATTTTACTCACTTATACACAATTAATTTCGACAATAAAACTTTTCAAAGCGTGGGTAAGTTAACAGTTGCCAACAGGGTTCCCTGTTGTTCTGACACGTCACGCATCCTAGCGGGAGACTTCTCAACTGACGAAACTTTTATGCAAATCCTATTAACGTGTAAACTCGATTTGCGAAAGCGTCCAACTGAAATGCTAAAAATTAAAGAAAGTTCATTCTTCCTTGCATAACGCAATCTGAAAGCTTTTCTGTCTTACTTAGTGGCATCTTATTGTCCTCTCGAAGAGAAGTAATGTACTCAGATTTCATTAAGCTTAACTTTCTACTACGAGAGAAGACATACAAATCTTTCTGAAGTGGTTAAAAAGAGTCTTGTTTGTTTATGATGACTATATCATGCAGTAACAGCTGTTACAATACAATTACTGAAATTTGTTAACAATTGTCTTGCGGAGATGTTTTTACAAATTTAATAAATACAATATGTGAAGCCCAATAAATGACGGGGTGCATAAAATTGCAGATTGCTTCCTGCCTTTGCAGATAGCGGCTGCACCATACTGACAAACGCATAACAAGTAAAAGTGAAATGCCGATTTTCATCAAATTTATTATTTATATTTTACTTAAATACATCAAAACTGTATGTATTAAAATGTATGTAACTTAAATGCATGCTACACACCAGAAAAGCTACACACCAAATTTTGACATTATAGCTACTTTGGTTATCAGGTTATTTTCAAATAACCAGTACATACCCAATGCATGATAAAAGTGGGCTCGGCCGGTAAGGTTTAAATACAAAATTAAAATACACCAAGAAAAATAGCAATATGCCCGATTTCGGCTTTCTTATTTCCCAAAATTCTTACTTCTTATTTCCCAAACCGAGTGCATTCCTATTGTGGGCCAGAAAGAGCTAGTACGTTAAGATTCAAAATCAAAAGAACTAGGGGTGGGGCAGCCTAGTGGTTAGAGTGCGGGGATTGCATTTGGACGACCCGAGTTCGACTCCCTCCTCTGCCCAAAACTGACTCCGTGTTCACGTGGAGTACGAGCACGTTAAATATGTGGTTCCGTAAGATCTTCCGATATGTTGGTAGTAGGGGGAGAAGGGTACGGTCCCCGTGCATATCGCCGTCACTGGGTTCCGGTCTAAATTAGATGGCACTTCCCGGCCGTCCTAGCAGATATCCTACACCTTCGGGTAGGCTGGACGGTCTGTGTGCAAAAAAAAAAATCAAAAGAATTAAAATGCACCACAAAAGACAACAACAAACAAAATTTCATGTAGCTATTATTAATGGAACCCGATAGTTAGGACCTCAAAGATTTGAAATATACTGATAAACAGATCCGCTTATAAAAAAGGGTTTGAAAAGGGGTGAAAACAGTTCATGGATGGATGCTGTTATCTGCAATGTCAGAGCAGTCTTGACTTCGAGAACAAACCCTCTATAGGCGAATTCAGCGAGTACGGGGGGGGGGCGCTAAACTTATGTAAAAATGCCCTCCCATCATACCGTCTGAGGCTTTTGAGCTCCTAAAATACATTAACTGAAGCAGACCAAGCGCCGATCAATGTTCGATCAATGTTATTAATCACCCCAAACAAAACAAACCTCAATTACTATACAACCCCATAATAAATCGAAAGCACTCTTCGGCCTCCTATCTAGAACCTCTGAGACAAAGTACCTACCCCACGAACAATGAAAGGCGCAATATTTTGAATCAAGCATAATATATTAATTCTGATAAACCGATAAGTTTTAGCAGAAATAAAATGTTCTTACATACAGGGTGGCCATAATTAAAGTAGAGGCGTTTAGAGCTAGATAGTGAGAAAACTGTTGAGCCAAACCCAACCAAATTTGCAGTAAATACTATTTAGACAATGGGGTTTTGATTTTAAAAAAAGAAAAAAATGTTCGGATTTTTGTAACCGCGGGCCAAAGTGGCGCTGTAAGGTCCATTTTTGGTGTAAAATAGGCATAGAAAGTACAGAAAGTTAACATTTTACATGCATTTTGAAAAGGACATCACATTTACATTTTATACGTATTTAGTACATTTTATATTTACATTTTCATCTTACATTTACATACGTATGACATTAATTTTTATATTGGCATCATTTACATGTGTGATTCAATGTTTTCCTTGCTTATGTTCCAAAAAGTGCATTCTTTGAACAACATTCTCCACTGCAGAATGCAGCAGATCTCCATTGATTTGCTCGACGTGCAATGTTATTCGGTCCTTTAAAGTGGCTAAATTATACACATTACCTTGGTATACCAAGCGATTTACATGACCCCACAACCAAAAGTCACAAGGGCTCAGATCAGGCGAGCGGAGCTGGCCATTTCATAGTCTACGCTCGACGACTAATTATTCGGTTGCTGGCAAAATGTTGTCGTAGGACTTTCAGTACGCGCAATCCAATATGAGAGGGTGCTTCATCCTGAATAAATATCGTAGATTCAAGAAATCCACGCTGTTGAAGTTGCGGAATAACAAAGTTCAGCAGCATTTTTTGATACCCCTCAGAATTGACTTTCTTTTCCTATTTTACTCCAAAAATGGATCTTACAGCATCCCCCGCGGTAGCAAAAATCCGAACTATTTTTTTTTCTTTTAGAAATCGAAACCCCATGGTCTAAATAGCATTTACTGCAATTTGGTTGAGTTTGGCTCAACAGTTTTCTCACTATCTGGCTCTAAACACCTCTATTTTAATTATGGCCACCCTGTATATTGAATGATCGCCAAAGGAGACATTAGAGATAGTCGTCAAATTGGCGATAATGACAGTTTCGAAATTATCGAACGAAATTTAGTGGGATGTTTAAATTTTGTGAATATGGAATGGGAAGATTTTGACAGAGATCGTACTTTTCGAAATGCCCACAATTTTTTTATATTTTTTACAGAATATCATACAACAAGGTTAAGACGGTTAAACAATCGTTTCATATGTAACGTTTCTTCAGATAAAAAAATAAAACTCTTTATAGAACACTGCCATGGACCGTTTGCTAAGATATTGAAAATATATTGATCCACTTAAGATATTAAGGTAATTAAAATATTGATCCAATGAAGAAATTGGCACTCTTAAGCATGTTTTTAAATTAATTCCGCAAACTAACAGTAAATCTATTATGCAGGGTAGTAGTCTCAGTTTCTACATTCCAATATTTCACATTTTTCTTATACAGAAAAATCAAATTTTCTCTTTATCATTCGCACCATTCATATTTTAGCTAACTATAGAAAAAATATGGAAGATTTATCTAAGTGGAAAATATTTTATCTATTATTCTTATCTCCATATATTTTGTAATTTATTCTACAACTTTGGAAAAATTCTGACTAATTATACTCATAATTAGGGTACCTTAATTTAAAAATAATCAAAAATACGTATACTAAATACTATGCCTATCTGTTGTGCCAACTAACAATAGTGACTACTTTACCAACACAAGCGGCACCTAGATATAATTCTCAAAGCATTGTGGCATTTTTCATCCATAGAAGTTTTATCTCCTTCTCTCTAACTCCATGCTTAAACGTTTGTAGATGGTTTTTACAAATAATTAGAAATTTATGCATTTTTTTTCACTTCGATAAATTTTATTACAAGATCAGTATATATCATTTAAATCTGGTCTCTACTTTCAACATTTAGAAATCATGTTTTAAATCCACGAACAAACATTCTGATACACACACACGACCGAATACGTTTTAACACTGTAGATATCAGCAACAGTTTGGAGTGGAATTTGCACGTACGTACAAATAAACGGTAGTAAAGTTTGGTTGCCAAAAGCACCACATTTTATTCTGGCATACGGATTTTTAAAGATGGTATAAATAATTGAAAATAAATTATGTTTTCTGAGTTTATCAGAAGAATTCATCATATTCTGCGTGGAATCCTGTGTTGTCGGATTTTTTACTGCTATCAAAAGGATGCGTGATAGAAAAAACTTTGAAATCTCTTATCTGTAATACGTAACTAGGCGTGATTAAACTCAAATCTATTACTTGCACCATCAGCAGCAGCAACTTTCAATTATTCTCTTTTGGAATTTGACAGAGAAAATTCCTTTTCGTGATTTCTACGAGTAGAGAGATCACGACGCGCAGATGATGGATTTCGGCAAGAAAACACACAAGTTTGACATCCATCGCAGCAGGTGGTGGCCCACACCGCGAAAGTGCGGTATGAAAGGTTTCAGAAGCCAACATGAAATATGGATGATCAATACAGCTTAAAGAAGATTAAAAGGTTATCACAACAAAGTGTTCAGAAAAATTATAGAAGGATTCCTTGATGTTATTGTATTAGGATTCTACGAAAGAAGTTAAATTACTGCGTGAACTGGCGTTCGAAGTTATTGCATGAACTAGACTTGTTTTTAATATATCGTTTACAACTAACTTACAATGACTTGCATATAATTTATTTCACGCACGGTCATGTATGAGACATGAATATTATAAGAACGATATGTGATCACGATAGTTCATCATGGTGTATTTGCCTTTTTTCTTTCTGTACATTTATGTTGATCTTTAATGTTGCTTTCCTAGAAGTTGACATTTGGTGTATTCTCCCTTGCCACAAGAAGCGCTTTAAAATAACATGAATATGAAAGTGTTGGCTTTGCTGCACTTTATGTGAGTACACAGAATATTTATATGATCAATTAGGCTCATATTTTAATTTTTATAATAGTTGATGTGAAAAATGGGCTAAATCAAATAATTGAATTGACACAATACAGCATATCGGACTTGATCTAATTATATTAAATCTGCTTTGTTTTAGTATCAGCAACAAAATTTCAACTTAGTGTAAAAGTACTTATTCAAAGGCTCAGAAATAAATCTTCACTTCAATATCCATAGTACTGATATTGGAGAAAAAGTCGTGGTGTGACAAGGACAGGACCTAGCTTAGTGTCATGTCGCATTTCTGCGCCATGAGCCTTTTCGTATTTTTCTGTGAGAGAAACATCCTTCTCTCCGTCCGTGCCTGTGCTGTGTTTTTGTTAACACTTGTTTCCATTGAAATTGCATTGAAAAGCGCATTTGGTCGTGAATTCGTTGGGAATGTCTAGGATTTGTGTCTGGCCGGGATGCGTGACGTCGGCTCACTTGTTACTAGGAGAAGCGCGCCTGTCCAATCAGGAAGAGGCGAAAAGCGAAGGAGAACTTTTTTTTCGTGGGCTCGAGCGACCCACACTTTGCTCTCTTGGAGCTGAAAACTTCCGACTGAAAGGTCGCATCGAAAGTTTTGTCTGGTAAAGACAAAGGGTTTTAGCCGAAATGGCTAACTGGCGGAGATGGGCATTTTGGTTCTAAAGGAAACCGCCCCTGCATTTCTGGAGATGATTGAAGAAGATCCTGGAAACCTACATTAACTTTTCTGTACATTCTCTAAAATATATTTTTTTTTTATTCCAGGAAATCTATCCGACATCGACGCCGAGCTTGAAGTAGTTATTCCGCTATTGTTCAAATTGGTGCAAAATAGAATGATGTCCTGTACCTAAAGTTTTGGACTTTTCCTCATCTTTTTCCTTTGAGAACTTTTTGTTCTGCCAAAAACCGTGCACACCCGATGAGAGGTATTTTCTGCAAAGCTTGAAATGTATAATAGCCAGGTAACATTTTCTTTACGAGAAATTTAATGCCGTACAGCACTGGCATAACGAGGACTAAATTCTATAAATATGACGGGCTCATGTAAGATTATATTGTGTTTAATTTAAATTCCTGATTAAATCAGATGATTTTTGAATATCTTAATTATTGGTTGCTATATTATTTTAACCAGAGCAGTAATGTTGAATTTGTTATAATAGATAAGCTCTGAAGTCTCTGAATTAAAATTTGAAGGCTAAAATGCATATATTCATTCTTGAAAATATTAAATAAATATTAATTTGTGTGATAAATGAGCCTGATTTTTGTGTTGCCTTTGTGTTTTACTCACTGCAAATCATTTAGGATTTAATTCTCCTAAACTGGGAAACCCTTTAAAATTTGAACCTGGTGTTTTTATTGGTAATGTTGACAAAATTATTTATGTTAAAATTAATTGTTCTCTTTGGCATTTTGAAATTACGATCACGTCCTTGTGGGTAGTGGAGTCAGTAGATGCTGTTTGGTACTGATTCCGTTCCCACATTAGCGAGGATAACAGAGCTTCCAATCTAAGGTATATTAAGTGTCTAAGTACTAGAGTGTAACAACGATTATCCCTAGATACAGCGGCAGACAGGTGGCTTATGTCCTGTCGGAAGCAAAGTAATAAGTCGGTTGACCATCAATGAATGTCACTGAAGTCGTAAGGGTTCCTCCTTTAAAGGGACCGGGAATGTCCTATCTCCGCCATGTTAAATTTACCATTTTCATGTACATTTTTCTCAGATACTATAAGGGTTAGGTATATAAAGTTTTTATGATAGTTAGAGTGATATATTTTATACATTTTAACATCTCAGTTTTTTTTATATTTAAAAATTATAATTTTATAGAAAATTTTAATTGAAGGTCACTTTTCAGTAATTTAACTCGATGCTTAAAACTTCATCGAAAAAATCGTCTGCTTCTCTATGAAAAATCAATGAATGTTTCATTCATATCAGCTACATTGCAGACTCCAGAGCTAAATAATTTTGCGTTAAAGAAATTCAGCAATTCTTATACAACTCATCCTACATCTTTATGTGTTTACATTTTCCATAAATGAAAATTAGGCTTCTTTGTAGAAATAATCAAAGTTTGATGATCATTTAAACTCAATTATATTGGAATTGCGTTGTTTCAGAATGTAGATGCACGGTAATTAAGCAAAAATAAAGCGGTTTTAGGACGGATACAACATTAATATAAATTAAAAAGAACTTTAAAAATCACGATTTTGGTACATGATGGATGGCATTGATCATTTAAACTCAAATATATTGTAATTGCGTTGTTTTAAAATACAGATGCACAGAAATTAAGCAAAAATAAAGTGGCTTTAGGACTGGTACAACACTAAATATAAATTAAAAACAACTTTAAAAATCACGATTTTGACACAAGATGGAAGCCATATTTTATTTTGGAGTGGATCACGTGATCTTTTCGTATAATATGGGTGTAATTATTGTTTTCATTTTTATTTAAAAACTACCGAATATATTTTGTTGACATTTTTTTCATACTTTTAATGGGATAATTTGAATATTTCCTAAAACTTTCGAAGCAATTTGTGGATTTTAAATTCGCTTAAAAAATGTTTGAGGAATGAGGTCCCATGCATTTCATTTTTTCATCCCGGGTTCAGTCCAAAACTAATTGGGTGTTATTATTTATTTATATTCCCGTATGTCCCACTGACCATCTGAACAGCATACTAAAATTTCATTTTGATAAAGTCATTTTTACGGCAGTTATCGTGCGAACAGACAGACAGACAGACAGACAATGAAAAAAGTCCCATTTTATTTTTGATAATAAAAATAGTGCTTAATTTCAAATTCTAATGGCATGTTCAATTATAATGGCATGTTCTTCAACTGCAACCGATATGCATTGATGGGGAAACTTGGTCGCAACACTTGTTATAGCGGTTTCAGTAAAATTATCTTTAATGGTGAAACTTATATAACAGGATATTGAACAACTGTTGTGTGCAGACCCATAATAATTGCATATATTTTTCATTTATTGTTACAATAGTTAATTTCTTATACAAACACTGTACTCAAGTTATTTAAATTATAAATACATGCCGTCAGACAAAAGATAGTCATTTTGACACAGCGTTTCATCCAAGAGTACCGATTATTCTATTTGACTCTTCACGTTTGTGTTGTTGAGACCCAGACCACCCGACCTACCAGAAAGGTGTAAGGTAACTGTTTGGACGGCCGGGAAGTGCCACCCAATTTAGACTGGAACCCAGTGGGGGAGGCATCCACAGGGACCGTACCCTCCTTCCCCTACCACCAACCTCTCGGAAGGACTTACGGACCCACATGTTTAACATGATCGTACTCCGCATGAACACGGCGGCAGTTGTGGCAACGTGCAACTCCAGCGCGCAAACCACCGGGCTACCACACCCGAAATGTGCCAACAGCACGCGGTGTTCCCAGGTGGTCACCCACCCAAGTACTAACCGCGCCCGATGCTGCCTGACTTCGGTGATCTAACGAGAACCGGTGTTTTCAGCACGGTACGGCCGTTGGCGTCTTCACGTTTGTGTAGATGTTCCGAGAAAAATATTCTACCAAGACTAAATTAATCATTCTAATAAAAGAATCGAGTTATTAGTGTATAGAAGTAGTAGTAACAACTGCGTTTTCGATAAGTTGGCTTAATTTTTCTTAGAATCAAGCACATTGTTTATGTCCTTGTTGGCTTAGTATTTTGCATTCAAATATTTCCATGAATGTTGGTAAATACATAAATAATATTTTAATGTATAGAGCTATTCTTTTACTTTCCCTGCAATGCATGGTAATATATAGAGAAGGCATTGAAATCCTGTCGAAAATCGCAACTCGAGTTTTTGATGAATCTACGCATTTTGAATCTGACTTTTTTTTGTGTGTGCGGAATGGCCCGCAAATATCGTCAAAATATAAAATAATAGACTACATATGCTCAAATGTATCCATTAAATGCTTATTTTATACGACATATTTGGCGACGAAAAGAATAAGAGCAACCCCATAACACTAGGACTAACCATTTTCGAGATAGTTTAATTTTTTCACATTTTTGCCCTATTCTTCAGTTGCTCTCAGTTTGACCTTGTGGTTTTGACGAGAACGGATCAGAAATATTTTCTGGTCTGCTATTTTTATAGATATTTTGATCGTCATCTGTTAATCCATTTATGTCCACATCTTCTTGGCTAATGGGATTGACCCTCGACCACCTGTGAAGATAGTAAGTGCCGAAACCCTTTCTTAATTACTTTACTGAAGGAGAGGTCATCCGAAAAAAGAACCCTAAACTGTTTAGACTCAACCCACGTAAGAGACATCTTTGGATCTTTTTTCAAATTCCTGTTTTCCGGCTATTCTACTAAGATATCTACAGTTCTATCTGACTGGATCCACCGCCTATTTTTTTTCTTTTCTTTAGAATAAAAATGTCTTCATTTTGTTGTAGTTCGTATGTTAGACCTGAGACAGCGCGTCAATCGGAGTATAACAGACTCGTTGACCTTCTGAGTATTCTTTTCAACTGGGGTTTCAAAGAGAGAAACGGGATTTGTTACAACGGCAGCAGTGATATCTATAACCTTTTTTACTCTGATACCGCCCTTTCGTTCAAATAAACGCCGCGCAGAATTCTCCACACGTGTAGACAGAAGATTCCACCCACGTACTGAGAGTAGTTTAATGTGGTTTACTCCGTGATCCGTACGATGCATGGAAAGAACTTTACATTTTTAACGAAACAAGACTAGTCTGTGCAGTTTTCACCAATCTACTTTTCACGTTCCCCGTTATACGTAAGATATGTGAAAGGAAACTATTGGGATTGTATCAAAAACTCTGTGGTTTGAATGGAATTTCACAGCTTCTCGAGGGTCTCAAGGAAATCAATTAGGGAGTACCTAGATCAGCAGGACGCTGTTTTTAAACTCCATCTGGTGAGAAGTTGGGAAATCATAGTTAAACGATTTTATCACAAGTGCAGTTCAGAGAGTCTGAGCAGTGATCTCGGGTTTGAATTAAGACACGTGCCAGTTCAAGGTCCCTAGAGTCTCGTAATTTTGAATAGAAGAGTAATTTTCTCTTCAAGAAATAAAGGAAGAAATTAAAGGGGTAGAGATGTGCACCAAAGGCATGTACGGTCAAGAGTGACAGGAGAGGGGGGGTCAACGAAAGAAGGCACTAGATGTACCCGAGAAAGCAGAAAACAACATAAGAAACCCTAAAAAGATAATTAATATTTTTTACTGCCAGTGCACAAACACTGGAATAAAAGAGGTAAATTCTATCAATCGCCGTTTTAGAATTTCTCAAATCTGAGAGGGTTTCACTGGTTGCTCCATCCCTGGAACGACTTTACCCCTCACTATTTTTCAATGACTGTTAACCTTTTGCTTAAGGGTGGGACAGCGTCCAACCCAAACGAAGAACCTCTGAAGAAGACAGGTATTTGACGTACCCTATTACATTGGCGTCCAAGGACGCCAATGTTCACAAAGGGGGATCGAACTGTTTGGAATAGGGTATGTCAAATTCCTGTCTTTTTTAGAGGTTCTTCGTTTGGGATAGATGCTGTCCCACCCGTAAGCAAATGGTTGATCCACGATATATTTCGAACAAATTGTGATAAACAAATGAAATCGGTACTATTATTCCAATTGAAATACTTCAATGGATCGGAAAGTTCGGACTATTGAAAGGAACTCTATTTTTTGAATGTTTGTTTTCCGAAAATCGAATAAACAACAGAAGATAACTGTGTTACAAAATACTGCTGAAATATTCATTATGAGTTTTTTTTATTAATTAAAAGCAAATGTAATCCTTTACAGAACGCTGACGGGCGCTGTTCTTAAGATATTGCTATTTTCTTTTTTATCTAAACTGGAAAAAACAATGTTAAGAACACTCACTCTTATCAAACGAGTGAATGGCCTGTAAGTACTTTTGACCAGAATGTAGGGTTACTATAGTTTAGGAATGGTTGCAAATCGTTCGCGCTATATTAGTTAAATTGAGTTTCCACACAGAAAGCGATATTTCTCGAAAGATTGCGGAGAGAAAAATCTCCATTAATTTTCGTACGTATATTTCATACATGCATACATACGCCCGTTATGCGTCCGTCAATTAGATGGCTGGAACAGCAATAGATTACTTTTTGATATTATTAGGTAAGGATATTTTCTTTAATTGAAATCTTTAACTTAATTCTATTTACAGTAAACTTTCTTTAATTTACTTCTATCTACAGTACACTTTGTTTATTATAATTTTATCTACAATAAACTTCTTAATTTAATTCTATCTATAGAAAACTTTCTTTAATTTAATTCTATCTATACTGAACTTTCTCTTAAATTTTATTCTAACTATAGTAAAGTGACCATGCTCGATGGAAAAAAATAATTTCAGCGCCCCTAGCAGAGAATTTAAAAATTTAGGATAATGAACTCTGCAACAAAACGAGGTAGACAAAAATAGTCAATTATAAATTGGTAGAGCTTTGTCCAATTAGTAAGCAGTGGTACTAAAACTGTTACAGAAGCATTTATTCACTCAATACGTTTATGGGCGAATAGCTGTCCTACGGGCACTCGAACCTAATGTACAGCATATCCAAAATTCCCTCTGTCAGCAACAATTAATTCGAGAAAGATAAGGACCGCGTGCTTTGACACACATTGCAGATGTCACAGTGCTACAGTCCCTCACAATACGACTTCCTGGCAGGTATTTATTGCTTTCCCTATACGCGTCTCATGCGTTGCCGATCCCGAATCCTGCTCACTGGATAATTCTATGCAACTTTGACATTTTTCATCTATCTCGTTTTGATTCCGAATCTGTTATTCTAACATCTAAATTCTTCACTGGGGGGCTTCCGAAACCAACTTTATCGGATCGTGTATCATCGCTTTCCCATTCATAGACCCAGCATGTACATTCATTAACCTTTCCTTACAAAGTTTTGGGGGCTTAAGAATTTTCTTAAAACTCTGTATATCAAAATTTCAGTTTCTAAATATAAATAGCGTTAAATATATGGACTATATAGCTTGACGGCGGTTTATATTTTCTGCACTCACCAACTGTTGACTTAGCTGTTCGCCAAATATAGCGATACTCTTCTCTTTCATACGAAGAGAGCGTAACTTGAAGTCGATCCGACATTTAGAACAGAATACATTAAAACGTTTTTCAGTTAATCGTACATGTTACAAAAATTGATTAAAAAAAAAGACACATTCATCAACAGCAACCATGCCAAACATGATACATTGTGGCTACGTCCCAGACAGCTGAACGTCACTATACGTATGCGCGTGTCAGAACTTTTTCTTCTTCCTGAGCATCATTACTGGGCCACGGAACATCGGCTTATCTCGCGGTCATTTCGAAGAAGGTCAATCAAGAAGATTCGCAAGTTTGGCCTATTTTTCAAGTTTCCAATTAGCTATTAAACATTGGATGCCCCCGAAGGCCGGCCAAGAAATACTCGCGTTTGCTTATCAATCAAATGTCTTCATTACGTCTCTCTCGAAATCTAAAGAAGACTGTTCTGAAAATATGAAACTCACAAATTAATTCAGATTAAAGACTCTTTTTGCAATTAAACACCATCCGCGCTCATTCGAACCTGATTGTGACAGCAAACAAGGCTGATTGATAGTTGCGTGGATCCATCAAAGGCGAGAAATAGAGTTCCTAAGCTGACCTTTGTCACGGGATGATGGCATCGCGTATGAGTTGAGGCTACAGCAACCTTCATTTATTCAAATGGTAGAGGACATACTAACTGTGTTTGTTGTAGAACTTATTTGACAGTACTGTGAAAGCTATTGACTGTCTATTTATGGTTTTATCTTCCATCTTCATCAGTTTATGATGAGTACATTGACTATAGAGTCGTCATTATATAATTATTGGTTGGCCCTTTGCTTGAACAGGCATAGAGAAAAGTGGATAATCTAATCTTTCTTTATTATGTAACTATTTATTTGCTGATTATTTGTGTTATGGGCTTATTTCTCATAATATCACGCCAAAAATGTAGGAGAATATATCCCTTGAAACTGTACACCTGCGTTGCCCTGTATTTAAAACAGGGGTTAATTAAATTCATTCAATTTTTCAAGAAGCTTAGGCGTCTGCTGCTCGAACGCACACTTAAATGATAAAACACACGCAAGCAAATGCTCACTCTAAATAAGCATCTAATCACATGTTAGGTAGCTGCTCGGATACGTGATATACCCTTATCCCCGCATCAATTATTTTCAATTCTAGGTACAAGTCGCAATCCAAATAAATCCTGAATCCAAATCTGAAATCCGTTTAAAAATTAAATTGGGAAATTGTCCTCCCAAAGTTGGGCCTTTATTGACTATTTTTGTATTTATATCTCAGTCCAAATGCGTTGCCACAACATGGTGCAATTACACGGTCACGAGACTTAGACAGCAATGCCGGAAGAAAAATAATTTGATGTGGGCAGCACATGACTTTCCTTATGTAATGGAATGAATTTACTACTTTTACAGTTAAAAAATGTTATTCTTACAGTAGATACTTATTTTCTTTCCAAGATATTGAATGTTCTTCAATTAGCCGTCATTTTTATCCATTTGGCGAGATTTTCTTTAATTTGGCAACGTTTAAAAAAAGTCGCCAAGTTGGCGACATTCCTCTAAATACGTCGCCAAAGTCTCACCAAGCGTTATGGACGGAGAAATAAGTTATTCTTATAGCAGATAAATGACTATTGGTGTTCGAATATAAAAGTATTACTCAAAGTATCTTTTCTCATGAATGGAACGAGCTAGATCCACGAGAATGAATGTTATTAAATTTATCGTATGATATTACATATGAAAAGTGAACATGTTTCTTAACAGTTCATATATTTTTTTTATTTTGCTTGAATTTTTGATAAATTTGTTTGAAAAATGTGCAATATCTCGAGAACGGTTAACGCTAACGTTCTACAGTTTCTGTCAATCGTTTTCTAACGAACAATTACATGAGAAATTGCTATTTGCGTAACTTTATTAAAGGTTTTGATTTTTTGATGATTTTTTCAAAATTTCACTCAAAAATTTAGAGGGGTTTTGAACATTCGATTGTATTTAAAAAAAATAGGCTTCCAGTATTCACGGATCGTAATTTGTGTACCAAATTTCATTCAAATCGCTCTATTCATTCGTGAGATATCGTCACCACAGACTCACTGACACACATACAGACATTACCTCAAAAATGTTCGATTTGTGATCAGTGGAAGCTTGAAACGTGCTCTCCCGTCGAAAACTCGAATTCGAATTTTCGACCCCGTCACAATACTTTCCTTATACATTATGTATATAAGGAAAATAATAAAGAGAAAACTGTATTCAGCTCATAGAGTTAAAGATGAGATCACCTCTACTATTAGGCTGAATAGGAAAGTTAATATTGAGAAGTCATCTCAATTTAAAAATCCAAATCCATGGAGTTAGAGATACTTGTTTCCTCCGTTATCTTCAAATTCGTGTTTTCAAAAATGAAATTAATGATTGTAAATAGACAAGTTGGAGCTGAATTGTATGACCTATGGATTTAGAGGGAGTTAGCCCATAGTATGACGCGAAAGTGAAAACTTGAAATAAAAGGTGCGAGATATTAAACTCGTTAAAGTTGTTTATTAGAAGTTCTAAGGGAGCGTGAATTAATTGCGTTATGTCAGGGGATAGTATAGTATGCATGTTTTGATAGAGTCGTATAAGAAATAGTAATATGGAATGGGAGGGGTGCATGGCTAGTATGTGTCTGTAGAAATTAGGAGTGGAAGGGAAATTGGGAGTCGATATCCGCCGATTTCTGTTTCCCATGCATGGCCGCGGAGTACTTGAACGTGTGTAGCGAGCGAAGCGCGCGGGCTTTGCTGGTTTCTTTATTATGCAAGGTAAGTGTGGTCCAAGAAGGAGTCATCACTAACTACAGCACAAAGTGAAATACTACATAAATAAAACAATATATAATAAAAGGTTTCATTCCGAATATGTTAGATTTATTTTCCATTAATGTCATGGTAACTTTACTGTTTATTATCCATTTGTCAGTGGTTTTTCATTTTTTAAAGCATTCTTTTTGTATATTTTTACACCCTGTTATGCCTAAAAGGGGGAGGGGCACAGATGCTATTTCACATTTCTTATTAAAAGGCATATTTCGAGAAAAAATTCATATAATATTCAAATTCTACGAAATATAACTATGGAATTCTCGAGACCAATTTCTTTTGACTATTTCAGTAGATACTTGAATAATTGTTTAAGTCTTCGTTTATTTCATAAAAACATCTAAACTCTATGAACTAAGTGTTTCTTAAAAGAGTCTGTCTACGAACTGTCATATTACATTTCCATTATTATATTGACCCAAAAGAGTTGCAAACATTCATTATAAAGCACACAGTACCACATTAATCGCCAGTAAAAGTTATAAATCACCCATAAAAATCAAGTTGTTTGATAGCGTCCATCAATAAAGCGGAGTTTTTCATAAGACAACGCAATTAAATGTAATCAACAGGAAGACACTCTGTATCGTTATACTTAATTGTTAAGGTAAAGAAGCTGATTAATTGTCTCAAAGATGCATCATGAACGTAAATTGGGTTCCTCCCATGTCGAGAACATGTGAGAATAGTGCAGTATTGAGCATTAGATCACGTGCCTCAAATAATTACTATATTCTCTCTAGTATTCAAAGTCGTGTAAAAATACCCCAGGGACTTGAAGGGGAGCAGGGAAAATAGGGTGTAAAAATGTCAAACCGGAATGGAGATATCCAGGGGGTCATTTTAAAATTCATCAATTTATAATTTTAAAAATATATAAATGTTTAATTTTATTAGCGAGTGCTTATAACATGCGAATTTTTGCTTAAGAGAGCGAATGGAATCCTTTTCAAGCTTCTAAAATTAATTGTTCTCCAGAAAAGTGCAAGATTTAGGAATTTCTAATGAATATTACGAAAAGAATATCATTCAAAATAACCTCAAATATGCCGATTATTTTATTACAATTTTACTTAAAATCGACTAACTAGGATGCCATAACTGACACTTTAAATATATAAAAGTATTTTTTCAAAAGCATTCCGATTATCGCTGTCATAAAAGTAGAAAATATAGGGGGTCTTGATAAAAATAATTAGTGGTTGCATTAGAGTTCTGAAAATTTTATACGATCTTCCCAGATAAAAATAAAACTGGCTATACAATCAAAACAGCGGCCAATTTGACTGGTCGACTTACAAATTGAAAATATTTAAATTATGAGTTATATCAAGGGGTAGTTATTTTATATGTATTTTAAAAAAAGAAAATGAATTAGATGACTTTTAGAATGTTAGAACTAAGAGTTTTTAAGAAATTCCCATATTACTAATTTTTTTAATTTAGTAGGTGTTGTGGCATTGTTAAAAATACTTCAATTAAGATTGAAATTAAAATCATCGACGTGGGTCTTTCTAAATCTTGAGTCTGACAAATCTTTATGATGCCAAAGTAAAAATTGATTCTGCTACAAAAATGGTGAACACAAGACTTTAACTGGCTTACCCAAAAACTAAAACTGAAATTCCTGATTACACCAAGTGAGTAATCATCTTATTTGTATTTTAACACAAGAAATTAATTACATGACTGCTAAAACTAACAGCAGTCATCTAATTAATTTATTGGGTTATATTTCTTAAAGATATTTGAACTTTAAGGAATATTTGAAAATTTATGCGATAGCATCATTAAAAATACTTTGAATTTTGCAGTAATATAAGCCTCAAAATTGCCCCTTTGCAGGTCCTTCTGCTTGATACTTAGAAACAAAATTTTTATACCTTAAGAACAGCGTTTAATCACCTTATATCAGTAATATTTTTTTACATTAGAAATAACATTAAACGATTAGTTGTCTGATGGGACAAATTATTTAGACTCATATTACAACAACATGAGAAACCATCAATATTTGAAACTTATTTTACAAAAAGTTTATAAAATGCATCTTCTTGCAGACTTGCAAATTTAGCATTCAAAAAGTCTCTTAATTCCAATTTTTCACGAAATTATATATGAAATGACTACCTACTTAACATCATTTAGAATTTTCATACTTGTTTAAATTTGGTGTGGAGCAGTCAAACAGGTCGGTATTTTCATAGCATAGTAGGACAATTTTACTGGAAATATTTTCAAAAATCATCAATATATACTCAACGTGTTTCCCAAACGTATGTCCCAAGGTTTAAAGAGAATAATTCAAAAGAGAGGCAGACAAATTCAGAACAATTTTTAATACCACCACACAAACAATTTTGCAAAAAACCCATAAACCAGTTCTAGTACTCTAAAAAAAGCATCCAATTAATTTTTAGTGTAAAAATGTAAACATAAAAGTGATACAGATAAAAATGACCACTCGCTTGATATAACTAAGTATTGTGAAGGGTGTTTTCAATTTTTAGTGGACCAATGAAACCGGCCGCCATTTTTTAAGCATAGAGATGTTTGTTTTCTCTTTGGGAAGATCATAAAAATTTAACAGCCATCTATAGAAGATCCATAATATCTGTTCCTATGGATGAAGGAGAAGGACACGCGTGGAGAGCCTCGCCATTTCGGACTTACATCACGAAGATATTTTGAGAATATTTAATAATGTCACCGTCGCGCAGATTTATTTACATAACATTCTTAAAACTAAAATATTTTAAATTTCTTGAAGTCTATTAATTCCATATTCTAAAAGTCGTCTAATTAATTTTCTTACATGAAAAATCATACAAAGTGTCTACTTGATAAAACCAATAATTTGAATTTGTTTTTCTTCAATTTTTAGGAGGTCCAGTCAAATTGACCACCATTGTCGTAGCATAACGAGGTTATTGTCGTAAAACACCATGCATAATTTTCAGATCTCCCAAAAACAATTTTCCAAGGACCAAGAAGAAGGAAACGCATGGACATCCTCGCCATTTCAGACTTTTATAACGTCTTTATTCGGAGTTCTTTTTAATCACCCTCATCGCACAAATTATTCTACAAAAATTGCAAACATGTTGCTATATCTTTTAACTGTTAGCTATGGCAACCTAAAAATCCTTTATTCCTTTAAATATGGTACCCTTTAATCTATTTTTTATATAAAATTGCAGATAAATAAGTGATGCACTTTATATTGTTTTGAAACGTGCCGCATCCGCAGTGTTCATTAAACATTCCTAAAATCTGCAATTCGCTTGCAAGAACAGTTGATTTTAGAAGCTTTAAAAAGGTTTCATTAGCATTCCTGGGTAAAGCTATATATACTAATCACTCCCTTAATAAGATTAGATATTTTGACTTTTTATAAAATGTTAAACTCATTAATATAAAAACAATCAACATTTTGGTAGTATAGCAAGATTTTTTCCGGAAATATCCTACAGAATTCTTAGTATCTTGTAAAGTATAAAATAAATTTCGTCTTGAAGGATCGGGGAGTGTACGTCGATCCCCTTGGTTACTGGACTATAGTGTGGACCTAATAGCTACGATAAACCTATCTAAGAATTCAGTTTCCTAGTTTTAGCAGCTGAAACGATGCAGTAATAAATATTTGAGTTGGTCAGAGAGTAAGGACTCTGCCTGCTATCTATATGAAAAACCTCAGCATTTTAAATCTGATGCAATATTCGAATTCTAAAAAATATCCGAAGATTGGAATTATTACTTAATTATAAGTTTAACCTTATAGAAATTCCTCAGCAGCAAAGTATTTTTGTAGACGTATCAATTTGTGATCCTTCATCATCATATCTTTTCATATTGACTCAGAAGAAATTGTATGTACTCATTATAAGGCAAAATACCGGCATATTAATTGCCTGGATATATTATAAATCGCCAATGAAAATCAAGTTGCTCGATAATATTCATTAATAAAATGAAGTTTTCAGAGGGAAATGCAATTAAATGTAATTTACAGGAAGACAGTCAGAATCGTTAGTCTTAATTGTTGAGGTAGAGAAGACGATTAATTATCCCCGTAGTTTATTCATCAAGAGTGTAGATTGAGTTTCTCTCGCGTCAACAACATACTAAAGCAATGCATCTTTGAACATAAATCACGTTCATCAGAGAGTTACGAATGGCTGCGAGAAAAAAATATTTTACCTCAAATGCGAAAGTGGGTGGTAGCACGCTGAATTCAGAATATCATATCAGAATTTTTAGTAATCGTTTAAT
This sequence comes from Amaurobius ferox, assembly GCA_951213105.1. Lineage (NCBI taxonomy): Eukaryota > Metazoa > Arthropoda > Arachnida > Araneae > Amaurobiidae > Amaurobius > Amaurobius ferox. The sequence continues at coordinate 15,496,965 of OX578140.1, forward strand.
GACCCTGTTAATACCAGAAGAGTAATCCCATCATAAGCTTATGTAAAGATGTAAAAGATTACCTTCCATCCGCCATCCATATAAAGTTTTCTTTCTCCCGCCTGCAGCACTTGCGCTCCTAATATTTACAGACATTTACTAACCATACACCTCTCTATTCAATATTACTATTCCTTATACTTCTCCTCTTCGAAACATGCATACTACACCATCCTCTAACATAACATATTTAGCGTTAGTTCTATGATTTTGATATAGATGAATTTTAGAATGCAAAGCTTTATAAAATGAATACTAAAGTCACGATAAAAAAGTTTACCTCTGACATCACTGCACAAAACAGCGTCTTCTCTTTCGGATATTTGTGATGCCATGCCCATCAACAACTCTTCTAAACCTGACTCCAGAAGAACCTCCTGCAAAAAAATGCACAAAATATTTAAAAACCAACCCTAGTAGCAATCCAATATTGGCAGCCAATATTGGACCAATATGTAAAAGTGGACATTTTGACGGAATTGGCATAAAATATTGGGACAATGTTACTCCAATATTGGCCTTTCATTAGAAATATTTCCAATGTGACATCAATATTGGCGTAACATTGTAATGAAAATATTAGCCAATATTGGAGGGCAATGTAACTTCAATATTTACCCAATATTGGCATTACATTGGAAATATTTCCAATGTATTGCCAAGATATACAATATTAGTCCAATATTAAATACTACTATTGAGAAAATTATAAATATACGCTTGCGTTACAAATAATTATTCATTCATAGAGAACATGTGTATGCCAGTCTGTGTATGTTTATGTGAAAGATTATTCGTAATATTTATATTCGTAATATCTGATAATCGAATCTTAGTATTACCTTTAAGCAGTGTTATAGCAGCACGCAAAGTGTTTTAAAATACTTTTTTCTGTCTATCATACTAATTCCTAGGTGTCAGTCTGTCTATCACAGCTTTTTAGTACATTCCCAGATAAATGCAATTTGCTACTCTGATCGATGGCACTCCGGGATAAGTGAAATTTTCCAAATCATCATTTCAGACTGTGTGTCACACCTACGTGTTTCCGATGTTTGTTATTTTAGGGGTGCTTTCTACGAAATTTTTCAGTCAAGTTAATGCGAAACATTCTCTTTTAAGGAAGTTAGATATGAAATCAAGTAGATGAGTTGATACTCCAAAATAAAATTACGAGCAATATGATAGTTTTCCCATATTTGTATTTAATGGGGTTACATACATAAATGCTCGAATTGAAAGGCAAGAACAATACACACTTCCCGTTAAGATAGATACACAAGGTTAAACAGTTTTATGAAAGTGGTGAGAAAATCAATAAATATATCAAATTAGTAACAATGCCGGAATCTTTTGAAAACACAAATAATAAAATAAGGGAATTACTACCTAAGATCGTGCTAACTGTGACACCGTTGATATTCAACTAGAATTTTGCTAATAATCTAAGCTAGATCGTTTGACGCGTTCATCAAAAAGTACCGGCTCTCAAAATTTACACTAAAACTTTCTTTTTTGTTTAAGCTGGCGCGAGATCGGAGACATTCTAAAAATAATACTCTATTTAAATAATATGTCACATATGGAGTCATCCGTATAGCTGAACTGGTTTCTGTTTAAAGTTCATATACAATGAACAACCTACGAATAAGAAACTATAAATTTCCGCTGTGTGTTGAAGTTTAGAAAGTTTTCTGGTGACTGACAGTATTCTTCAAAGCACGACTCCAATGCACAGAACGCCTGCTCTTATCGGATTTTCAGATAATAAAATGAATTTTTCATCCTAATGGAATAAGTTCAACTACAAGTAAGCCTTTTTATATAATATGAATTAATAAATGATTGAATTTGATCCAGAATGCATTTAAAACATATTTCCCTAGAAATTGTTATTCAATGCCATGTAAAATTTTAATACATAAGTTTTCCTTCTAGTTTGCTCAAAGGTAGTTACTTCAGGTTTGATTGAATAAATATAACACTGAATGATTGCGGCGATGACTATAGGACGCATGCTTTCAATATTTAATTGATTGCGACGATAAAATCTTTGAAAATGAAGCCGTAAATATAAATACACGCATGATTAATGTTTAAGATTTATGCAATTACTTCCTCTAATGTCATAAAGTAAGACTTTGAAAATAGACTTAAGAAAAGTCTAAGTAAGAATTAAGAATAAAGTCTCGAATAGCTCAATAATATGCAATTTACCTTCCTAGTAAAACTTTTTTGAGATTATACTCCAGAACAGACAGTTCAGTCTTACGAAACTAAAGAATGACGTTACATGGTTGAGCATGTAATATATTTAGCCAGTAAAAATTAATTGAGTGTGTTTTAATAAATTTTACTTCCTAAAACTAAGAAGGGTGAGTCTCTATATTTCATTCACTTAAAATATATACAGAAGGCTGTTCGCACTTTATGGAAACGATTTTGCATTTATGTTTCTCGTTTCCATTTTGAGATAAATATTTGGCATTTTCATTATAATCGTCTGCTACTATTTTGTTTTGATTGAAATGTAGGATGAAAGATTTATTTTGAAAATGGCTCCTGAAATTGATAGATGGCTCGAAGGTTACGTAAATGCGCTTTCCGAGGAAAAATATTCGCATCAACAAATTGTAAAGCGGTGTAAAAATCGAGATTATTGCATTTCAAAGAAAGGTATTTTTAATGTATAAAATCTGAAAGGGAAAAAGCGTCTAGTTGAAAGTCTAAAAAAAGTCTCAAGTAAAGCTTAATTCACTCTACTATGACCAGAATATTTTAGAACCAATTTTTGAAGAAGAAATTCCAACCTTATAGGGAAAGGGTATCAATAAAGTTGAGCTTCAAATGGACAAAGCCTCTGATCACACGTCTAAGTCAACTGCCGCATATTTAGTAAAGAAAGAAGCAGAAACAGGAATAAAATGTATCCCATTCAGTGAAATACCTGTAAAATCACCTGACGCTTCTCCTATGGACTTTTGCGTTTACGGTTTGTTAAAACGAGCCTTAGGGAAACGGCATCCAAGAACACTGAACGGATTTGGAAAACGACCCAAGAGGAGTGGGATAAAATTGACATGATGGTGCTAAGAAAAAGTTCACTTTCATGGAAAATTCGAGCTAGAGCTATAGTCAAGAATCAAGGCTATCAGATAGAAACAAATCGCCGCAAGAAATACGCTCTTTATGTATAAAAATTAATTATCTTCTGTAGTAAATCTTATTTTAGGCTATCTATAAGTAAAAATGTTATGTAGTACCAAAATTCAATTATTAATTTTTAAAGGAGATGGTAAGACCATGACGAACAGGGTGAAATTATTTCGCAAACAGGGTGCAAAAATAAAACATTAAAATTCACAGCGCTGTTCCCACATAAGAATTAATTACATTAGAAATTATCACTTTCACGTATTTACGTCATATTTTCACAAAACAATCTGCGAATGCATGCAAAATCTATTTATCCTTTAATTTTAAAAATATCATATTTCAACAATACAACAAAAATTCACTTAAATTCACTATTTTAGAATTTTCCAAGCATTTCTAACGCACTGTTTAAAACACAAAAGGAAATAAAAACAAAATTAAATTAATACGCTAAATGATTAAAAATATTTATTATGATCTGGAAAAAAAATGCAGCGGGCCTATCTGAAGTACTTTACCTCTGAGTTCCACCACGTTGAACAAAGACGAATGGCTGGATAACCACTCATGGTTCTTTTAAAGTTGCATTGGCCATCTCTGAAAAAAAAATTAAATTAAATTAAAAGGCGCATACGTTTAAAACTAAACTGGTTAAAAATTATACTTTCCTTTATTCTATACTAACAGAATTCTAAAATCAAATTTGAAATAAACAATGCAGATTACGAGATCAATAGAAAGTAAAGCTCCTATAACGCAGGCTGACCCATAGCCGCCACGTTCTATCACACAGAGAGAAGTCCCTTAGCGACAAGAATGTGCCAGTTTCCTTGCATATGCCAGCTTTTTGGCATCATTATCGCAGACTGTGGCGGAAAATGGTATTCTTGCATTCATATCTTCAACAATTTATCCATTTTTCTTCTTTCTTGTGAATCAGGAATTTAAACATTCGAATCCCTTTTCGGTTATTAGAGCAATATACGGTCAAACATCCTCCCATTTTATTGCGAATTTATATCACAATGCTCGATATCAAGTCACTGCGCTATATGAGACAATGAGCAAGCATGATATAAAGGCCCTAGCTCTCTATTTAGGAGCCTTAATAGTGTTACGACGATTTGCACGCTACCACAAATGCCGCCGTGTTCATGCGGAGTACGATCACGTTAAACATGTGGGTCCGTAAGTCCTTCCGAGAGGTTGGTGGTAGGGGAAGGAGGGTACGGTCCCTGTGGATGCCTCCCCCACTGGGTTCCGGTCTAAATTGGGTGGCACTTCCCGGCCGTCCATACAGTTACCTTACACCTTTCTGGTAGGTCGGACGGTCTGGGTCTCAACAACAACAACCCCCTCCCTACTAGGGCGCGGTAGCCCATTGGTTAGCGCGCTGGAGTTGCACTCGGTAGGCCCGGGTTCGATTCCAGCCACTGCCAAAACTGCCGCCGTGTTCATGCGGAGTACGATCACGTTAAACATGTGGGTCCGAAAGTCCTTCCGAGAGGTTGGTGGTAGGGGAAGGAGGGTACGGTCCCTGTGGATGCCTCCCCCACTGGGTTCCGGTCTAAATTGGGTGGCACTTCCCGACCGTCTAAACAGTTACCTTACACCTTTCTGGTAGGTCGGACGGTCTGGGTTTCATCAACAACAACCCCCTCCCTACTTTCGTCGTCTCTTTCGAAGACCACACAGAGAAAACACGTGTACAGGCATTCTTTCCCATAACTTAAATCTAGGGTTAGCACTTGCCGAAATTCAAAGAAAGGTTTCCAGATTTGATGATTTATCGCCAATTTCGCGACTTACTGAAGGATTATTCCTTAGATTTACGAAATGGACCTTAAAAATTAACAAAATATGAAATAAAAGACTACGCATTATCAAATGCATCAAGTTAATGCTTGTTTTATACGCAATGTTTGATTATGGAAAGAATAAGACCAACTCCATAACTCTAGGCCCAACGGCGCTCGAATTATTTTAGTTTGTTGGCATTTTTGACACGTTGTCTTTGAAAATACGACCAGTCGCCAAATAAAAACAAATATTGAATTAAAACTTGAAATTCAGTAAAATTTCAATTAACTATCCATGTTATTTTGTGCAATTAAATTCAATTTAATTAATTTTTAAGGAAAGAAAGATAAAAGGAATATGTGTGTGTAGGGAAAGACTTTTTTTTTCTTTTTGCTGTGTGTTCACCTTCACATTCACTGAATCAAAAAACAGTATTTCACACTACTTCAATTTAATGCCGTCGTATTTAGTACTTGATTTCAGTTTCTTTAAAATTACACTGAACATAAGACACTGACCACAAGCTGTATTAGGACTATGAATTTTTGAATTGACAGCAGGGTGCTGGATTGATCGGAAACCTGATCCGAAGTAAAATCTCGCTATAAGAAAAGAAAAGGTTAATCTCTTTTCAGTGAAAATGAGATATATTGCAGTAACTCATGACTGGAAAACCTTTTCGTTCATTAGCATGTTACATCGGCTTGATTGATTCTTGTTTTGATTTGGGATTAGAAGCAAAAGACTTCACAGACTTGTTGTGTGAGTACGCAAATTGGTTTACTACAGATGTTTCGTACTTCACGTTAATTGGATTTACATTTGTTTGGTGACATAGCTATGTGTTATGTCTTTTGATTTTCTGAAGCTTATTTTTGATGATTTCTCATTGTTTTTAAAAGAAGTTTACCTATTCCCATGAAAATTTTTAAATTGAATAGAATAGAATTCAGAAATCAGCAAAATAGTTCAAAAGTTTATTAGATTCGATTCTATCGTTTTATACGGATTGGGGTTGAACATTAGTACAAGTATGCACACTGTAAAATTGAATATATTCGATTATATTCTGCAAAACAGCTGACTGCATATATGCAGTCAGCTATCCTGTAGAAATCAGAAATCCAACAGCAACTTTCTTCCGTACATTTTTGCAATTCTCCGATTGGATTATTTTGGTGTTCTATTTTATTATGCACTCCAGGAAATCTTTGATCGGGACCACAAGTTTAAAGTAGATTCTAAACCATTACTGTCATGTATGCATACAGATACCCGTTTATCCACCATTCCTGTAATTCAAACCTATGATTTCTATGAATCTGAAGGTCAGAGAGTGAACCGTTTTGCCGCAGGTAGGCGTTCGCGAAAAGTTTTCTGTGGTTATAACAACTGCATGCAGTTTTAGGAAATCTCTTTATGAGTGTTCTTAGTTTGGAAATCATTGTATTTCCTAAAAAACAGATTTTCCTGAACTTTTTTTTGTAAAATGCTTGAGAAAATGTATGATTTTATTTTTAAAAGCATGGTATGTATTATGGTTTCCACGAGAGAAAGTTTCTAAACTTTAAGTGGGAAAATTTGGAGATACTCTAATACAAGGTGATTCGAAACTCTCCGTACAAACTTTAATGGGAGTTAAGGAACATTGAACAAACATTTTTCATTAATGAATACATGTCCGCAGACGTCACCTTTCTGTCGTAAAAGGCGCTTTTGGACGGCGGGGCAATTGGCTTTCTTCGCTATCATCATTCATAATGCAGCCTTTGTACGTGTAACATGGAGTATTTCACGAATGTTAAAGAGGACAATATGCAACTAGCGTTTGGGGTTACAATTGGAAATGGACGTGCTACTGTAAGATTATCTGTACAAACTTACAATAGTTCTTCAATTTCTATTGTCATCACCATACGCTAGATGCATGTTAGTCGTACTGCCCAGAACTTATAGCTGACCCGAAGGTGTAGTATAAGTTTGGATAGCCAGGAGGGAGCCACCAAATTTAAACTGGCACCGAATGAATGCGGCAACCACAGGGACAGCACCAGTCTACCTCTAACCCATCCCATCTCGGATATCTGCATATTTATCGTTCTCGTACTCCGCGTATACGCTGGGATAGTTTTGGGCATCGCCGAGGAACGAACACGGTGCTACCACTTGCGGGCCCGCTCGCTATAACTATTGCTCTATCCCGACTCACATGCCTATCTGCAATCTTAGCATTGATCAAATGATCCATTTTAGACTACGAAATTCGAGTTATAAATAAAGACTACCAAAAAAAAATAGTCAATTTCCGCACCGCAAAACTAAACCATCTAGCACCAAAGGATGACATCTACAGACATGCATTCATAATGAAAAATGTTTACTTTAGTGTTCCCTATCTCCCGTTAAAGTACGTGCAGAGAGTTTCGAACCCCCCTGTGTATGTAATCTAACTACGTATATCAATAATAAACTAAATATACCAAGCAATTACATTTTGTAAGAATATTAAGCGGAATAAATTCGATAATAATTTATTAGGATAATATTAACAAACATTTATTTGATTATATCGCGTCATGAAATCCAAAGTACTACTGAATCGTATACGTGTGTCCATCGTCTAAGAACTTCACGTGACTAACTGAGTGCTGTTAGCGCAAGGATATAAAAAAGAAATTAATATAAAAGGAATAGTTCGTGGGTGAAGGTCACACTGCGAGTTCCAAAGAGGAACAAATGAAATATTTGCAGTATTATAATACTAATCTACTCTTGAATTAGGATTAAGGAATATTGTTAGATAGCTTCTCAACAGTTGAAATGTGGGGGGGGGGGACTCAAAGACAAAATATAGTAAGTTCAAACAGCAAAGAAAAAACAAAAGCGTTACTGAACATTACTTGGATATTTCTAGGATACCTGAAAGTTCAATATTGGATTAAAGGATATTACCTTAAATGCTTTAATTATACGTCCGTGTTAAAATTTAAATATATATTATTAATAACTGATGTTGTATAGCACCTTCATTTGAAGCTGCCCAATAATTCCAAATAAAATATCTTCCAAGAATAACAGAGTTGAATGTAGCAAGAATAGAATTCCACTATTTTATTTACTCTACAACACAAAAAAAGAAATGTAGACGTCTGATAACAAATGAATGTTACTTTTTAAATCAACTGTTAAAAATATTAATAATTTCACCCTTACTTTTGCGTATAAAGAAAAGAAAACGACTGTCACTTCAGCCTACAGCCTGACACACCGTGAAAAATGATTGTCAGTGCCTGATTAAAAGTCCTCGCACAACCTTGTATCAGAGTCCAGAACAATCGTTTATTTTCCAATTCATCAACCATAAATATGTTTCATGGACGCTCAAATTCCGTGTCGTGTCATTAATGTGTCATCTGGCCCATCTCTTCAACAACCAAGCATGAGCCCTGGATGAACTACGACAGCACAATTATCCCATTTTCGAGACAATCTGCGTGGCTCTGGATTTTAATTACATACCTACTCGGATCAACAATTAAAACGCGCAACAGTTACAAGATGGCGGAGGAACAAGATAGGGGTCTACTGCTGCTAATGAGTATCATCATGTAAGATCTTTATCTTTCCAAGAAAAATAATATCCGGTCCATTAAAAGATCGTTTGATACGGCAGTCATATTGTTGTTTTTAATGAACACGTGCAATAATTAATATTGACTGATATCTATTATGTCGTTGATGTTGGTCTTTCAAGTGATGGTGATTGCATGAAAATACGCGGAGGAATTGAAAAGACAAAATAACACCCATAATTTGCGTATCAGTTGTTGCATCCTACACTGAAAAAATGTATGCACCCGGTTGTCATGTACTATGAAGATATCCAACTACCCTATAGCATGTAGAAAGTTTTCCTGTTAATTACATAAGAAAAAACTTTCTTTGGTCGATGGTTGAGGCTGACATGTTGCACTGTAAAGGAATATTGTAGTTCTCCACTTGAGTCTATATGTACAATTAAGCTACAGGGAGCTAGAGTTTAAAACATTCCTAACAACTACAAGCATGTGCGCATACATAGGGTTTTTCACCTATACCGGGATCCAAATGGATCTAAATGCCAGATAGTGAACTGTTCGGTAATAGTGGGCTTCAGCCGTTGGTGTTCATACACATTTTGTTTTTTCACAAACTTTTAGAACATTCGAACTTATCTTTAGATTGAAATTAGTGCGTTTTTGTGATAGCGATTCCTTTTCAAAATTTCATGGAATTTTTTTTTTCTACTTTTCAAATTTATCTTATTCACATGTAAGGAAATACAAAGCAATTCCTCCCATAACCAAAATGGTATGGTTGACAACGTAACTAGGCGTAATATAAAAGAGTCAGGTTCTATTCCAGGCTCCAAACATTTAAGTCTACGATTAATTTGAGATCAAATGAAGTTTAAGACTAATTTTAAAATTTCCAACTGAGCTAAAATATAATGTGGCGTCAGCCGGAAAAGTTGAACTCGCTCTAAGTTTTGTTTCGAATGATTAGAATACAAGCGCAATTCCTTCTTCTTCTTCAATCCAGACCGTCCGACCTACCCGAAAGCGTAAGGTATCTGTTTTGACGGCCGGGAAGTGCCACCCAATTTAGACCAGAACCCAGTGGGGGAGGCTTCCACAAGGATCGTACTCTCCTTCCCCTACCACCAATCTCTCGGATAGACTTGTGGACTCGCATGTTTAACGTAATTGTACTCCCCGTGAACACGACAACAATTTGGGCAGAAGTGGAAATCGAACTCGGGTTGCCAGAGTGCAATCCCCATGCGCTAACCACTGGGATGTTGCTCTCCTAAACGTAATTTCTTATATATAACCGGATTGGAGCAATCGGCAGCTTAACTTCTCCCCATCCACGAAGCCCAGGTTCGATTCCTAGGCCTGGTTTACACAGTGCCAATATGACCTGCCACTCGATAATACCAATTACTGTTGTCCAGATACTGACCTCATGTATACACATCGCGCCAGCTACTGGCCTTGCAAATACTATCGACTAGGTCCGCTACTGGATAAGCCAGAGACCTCATACATTTTTGTTTCAACTGTCCACTGGCATACCTCCGCACCCACTTCAATTCCTCCCCTGTCCCTCAGACACGTTGATAAGCCAGAACCTAGCGTTAAGTGAACGCCAGACTGAACAGAAATAAGTCAGATTTGGCGGTAAATCCGCCAAATTAGCAACACTGTGCATTGTGAAATTATAGATGTGCACTGAATAACACTAGCCAGTAGTTGATATCGTGTAAATTGCAGAGACCAGTGAAAAGAGGGGCCAGTAGCTGGCTACCGAGTTGGAGGCCATTCGGAAATCCACTGCTGGCTTATAGGCTAGCCAGTAGCTTGTACCGTGTAAATCAAACCTTAGTTCCAGACAAAAGAGTATTTGAAATGTAATTGTATCTAATAATATACACACACCTAGGGAAAACCTCAAATTTTTTAAAATTTTATTTATTGTCGGATGTTGATATTCTCCCTAACTTTTGCATGCATTAATAGCTTATGACAGAAAAATAAAAATAAAGATTGATGACTTCAAACTGAAGCTGTGCATGACCAGAAAATGAAACACCATCAGTGGTACAGAAAAGATAATTTCGAAATATATTGTCTTAAAAATGTGTGAACTTTTCAATCAAAATCTCGAAATTTCAAATTTTCCTGAGCAACGATATTTTCTCTGTATAATAAGTATGGAAGATAAAATTGGTTAAGATATCTTTTTTATGACCAGCCTTTTTTAAAGACCTGGATTTGGGATTTATTTTAGATGTTACTAATAGGTAATAAAATAATGGTACGTGTTGTTTTTATAGTGTTAATTTGTTTTCTATAGCTGATATGGAGAAAAATATTTTCTTTATTTGGTGTATTGTCGTAGATGACATTTATATAAACTTGATGAGCTTTATAGATCTGTAAACTTACACGTGGCAGAATCCATCTGATGTGGACAATACATGATCTTCTCTGTATACTGAAATTCATTTTTTTCTGAAATTCCTTATTTATGCATTCATTTGAGATGTATCGCACAGAAAGTAGATTAAATGGATAGTTTTTGAAATGACATTAAATTCACGGTTTTAAAAAAGTTTCCCTTTTTACATGGCAACTTGGGTTTTAGAAATGTCAAGTTGCTAATAAAAAAACATTAAATATCACGAAAACTGATTAACCTAGTTGAATGCAAATAGTTTTATTCATTGTTATAAAAAAATTATGTATAAAACAGACATTTCATCAATATACACGTATTTTTCTTCTTGTATACTTATTTTTCATGTATATACTTATTTTTATTTATTTATTTGTTTGATCTTTTTCACATTTGGAAAAATTTGCACCATTTCTATTTTCCCAATTTGAACAAAAATCTAATTAACAACGGAGTGACGAAAGACTTGCCTAAATGCTGGATTATATGAAAATCGTACAAATAGTTTTGGAACCAGGGTAGATGCATATATTGCACAGACAACACATACATTACACACAAAACGTACATTGCAATACAGACACAGGCGCCACGCTAAAAATAGTTGATTCGTATTCTAATATGCCCAAAACATAAAACATTTGAAAAATCGAATTCGAAATTTTGACCCTATTCTAATACTTCCCCTATATATTATGAAATGTATAGTAGGAAAAGTAACATTATTTATGAATATTTTTTGTTAGTACAATATTGACGAATATTAAATACCAGTAAGTATAATACAACTTCTTATTTAATTTTAAAAGTTCTAGATGCACAGCCTGTCATAAAACGATATGCATAAAGTTATGTGAAAGTTTCCCCCGCAAGATATGTCCTCCCAATATCTCCATATATCTGAAGCACAAACATCTCACGATCAATATTATTAATTATTATACGACCCTCTAACGAAACATAATTAACATATCACCCCCTAACAAAATGCAATTGCTTTGCGACACCCTAGAGCCCCCAACTAAACGTATCTGTTCCACGAACGCTAAAACTTACTATATTTATAATTTTGCATCAAGAATATTAAACTCACAATTCCCACAAAACGATAAGGATTATCAAAGAAATTTAAAAAAAATAATTTTACAGGATTTTGAATGTCGCCAATTGCGACATTTCCCAAAAGTCGCCAAGTGGAAAACGTTTTGCCAAACTTTTCACCGAGTGGGAAAGATATAAAGTATTTTCTTACACAGTATGGCGACGAGGTTTCAGTTTGCCTGGTTCAATGTACTCAAAAGAAAAATCGTCGAATTTGTTTCGCTACTTTTTCGGAAATCATTTTTTCTTCTTGGATATATCTTCAACCTGTTCTCTGAATTCTCTTCCATAAACTAGAATCTCTCCAAAAACTAATGATGTTCGATTTACATAACTGAAATGTAAAGCAATTTTACGACGGCCAAGATCGTAATCAATTTCGGAAAATTGCTCAGGAAGTGGATCGCCCTCTCGATAAAAACAATGCAAAATCACGCCTATTATTTACGCAGGGATAGCCAGAGGGGCCTTGTTAGTACATGTACACCAGAAATTCAGAAAATTAAGAATGACAACAACATTCGGTGATCCAGGAAGTAATGGATGCTGTAATATCCTTGCAAGGTTCAAGTGGAAAAACGAATTCTAATGCGATTGGGAGGCAGTTACCGTCCTACTCCCTTTTTATGCCTCCATGGAAGCAGCCCATTATTTTTTGATTCATGGAAAATATTCAATGTAAAAGTTTTCCAATTAGAAAATGAGTGGTCATGAAGTGAATGTATATTGTATCATTTATTTCTCAGTACATGTTGAACTTGGACACAAATATTCACTGACGAACTGCAAAACCCCAGTGTTTGGACGTATAATTGCATGATTTAAATACACAATTCGCAATTATAGGATGTGGAGAAGTTGTTAAATTCTCCGAGACTATTTTATAAAACTTTCTTAAAGAAAGAACATTTCATTTTGAAAATATATCAGAAATAAATGTCGATTTTAAGAACTCTGAATTTGATAGCGTTTTAAAAATACAACATAGCAAAATTCAAATCATCTTGGGTTAAAATGCTAGTTATAAATATGTATATACATTTTGTTATTACTTGACGTTTCTGAATAGAATAAATTCATACTAAACAGCAGTTTTCAAATTTTTAATGAAACCTGAAAGGGAAGTAAAATTAGGAACATGTATTCTAATTAAATTCTCCAAACATTTTAAGTTTATTTCTTTAGTAAACATGATAATATAAATATATTTATACTTTAAAGTCAAAGACAACCAAAAAATTGGTTTAAAAGTCTTTTATTAAAAATCGCTCTTTTACGACGTACAAAATCACATAGCACTTTCGGGCACTATTATGCCCTTCATCAGTGGCGAAGTGAAAATAAGTGGCGAACATGTGCTTAAATATAGGCCATAGCCGACAGACGAAATTTGCATATCAATCAATTTACGTTTCTACATTTTTAATACACAATTACATTTTTGCATACGAAGAATTTAAAATATAATTTAATTATAAAATACAAATTACAATAAAATGAAAAGGTTCATAAATTAAATGGTAACCAATAGGAATATCGTCAAAAAAAGAAATAAAGCAACTACTAAATTTTCAGAAAATCATATAAAGGTTTGGCACGTAGTGAGTCGAGAACGAGATACCAAGCATAACTAAGGGTCTGAACAGCATCAACATTCCAAATTGACTCACGTTAAAAATAAACAAGAAATATCAATCATACATAAAGCATTAATTATGAAACACTTTTCAACTGAAATGCAATTTTATTTAAACATCTCTAAAATGCGATACATTAAGCGGTAATATTTTTAAAAAATCACAATACTACAATAATTTATTATATGTGAAAACTTAAAACTTCATCGAAAAAATGAACTTTATTAAAATGACGTCATTGAAATATAAATCGCCTGGCTATCTATGTAAAAGCTGTAAATACTTCATTCATACACTTTTATTCCATTCCTTTCATTTCTCACAACACTACAATAATTTATTTTATTTAAAAACTTAAAACCACAGAGGTACAAGTAATTTAACTCTATGCTTAAAACTTCATCGAAAAAATCGTCTGCTTCTCTATGTAAAATCATTGAATGTTTCATTCATATCAGCTATATTGCAGACTCCAGAGATAAATAATTTCGCGTTAAAGAAATTCAGAAATTCTTATACAGAATATAAAGATGTAGGATGTGTTGTATAAGTGAAAATTAGGCTTCGTTGTAGAAATAATCAAAGTTTGATGATCATTTAAACTCAAATATACAAGGTCTTTCAAAAGTCCGTATAAATTTTAAAAATTCATTAAAAATCTAAAAATCATCACATTGAGGTACGGTTTGTACCATAAGTATTATTATGACGGTTTTTTTTTACGTGAAAAAGTTGTATAGTTTAAAAAATCACCTAAGTGGCGCTGAACGCATTGGAAAGACAAAGAAAATAACCGACTGTATATGTCAAATAGTGTGACAAGCCTAAGTAACTCTGAACAGGTGATAGGAAAAATCTAAGGAAAGGAAAATGTCCTAAGTCGAAATCTTCGCAAAGCATCTGATGCTGATTCTCAGCTCACGTAATACAGCTTCATTAACAAGGCTTTCTCGATCATAGTTAACATTCTCATAGGGTTCAATATATTTCATGTTTTCAACCAGGGTTCAGTCCAAAACTAATTGGGAGTTATTATTCATTTATATTCCCTTAGGTCCCACAGACCGTCTGAACAACATTCTAAAATTCCATTTAGATAAAGTCATTTTTATGGCAGTTATCGTGCGAACACACAGACAGAATGAACAAAGTCATAAACACTTTTCAACTATGTTGTAAAGTGTTTATAAGGGATTTATAAAGTAAAATATTACTGGGGTTATTGCAGCTAATTAAAAGAAAAGTTTTATCAAACATGGGATGAAATTATAGTTAATAATTAAAAGAAAGGAAATATCAAATAGGATGAAAATTATTGTAAACTTGCGTCTCGCTCTCGACTCACTACGTTATTGTTGAGACCCAGACCATCCAACCTACCAGAAAGGTGTAAGGCAATTGTTTGGACGGCCGGGAAGTGCCACCCAATTTAGACCGGAACTCAGTGGGGGAGGCATCCACAAGCACCGTACCCTCCTTCCCCCACCACCAACCTCTCGGAAGGGCTTTCGGATCTACATGTTTAACGTGATCGTACTCCGCATGAACACGGCGGCAGTTTTGGCAGCGGCGGGAATCGAACCCGGACCTACCGAGTGCAATTCCCGCGCGCTAACCACTGGGCTACCGCGCCCTTCGACTCACTATGTGTCAAGCCTTTATATAATTTTCTGAAAATTTTGTAGCTGCTTTATTTCATTTTTTGACGACATTCCTATTGGATACCATTTAATTTATGAACCTTTACCTTTTATTGTAATTTGTATTTTATAATTAAATTATATTTTAAATGCCTCGTATTTAAAAATGTAAAAAAGTGAATTGATCGATATGTAAATTTTGCTTGACGGTTATGGCCTATATTTAAGCACATGTTCACACCTTTTTCCCTTCGTCACTGATGAAGGGCAAAATGGTCCCCGGTCGTGTGATTTTGCACGTCATAAAAAGGAGATTTTAATAAAATACTTTTAAACCAATATTTTTGGTTGTTTTTGATATTAGAGTATTAATTAGTTGACGTGTTTCCATACTATTTTATTAAATATATTTGGTTATTGATTATGCACTACCAACTACACTAATAGTTGAGGCATACACGTGACCATTTTCACCTTAACAATACGTTGCAGATGCTAAAAATGACCTGGGGACGGAAATTGGATCCTCTACCTTGTTTATTTGAAAGTAAATTTTCGAATCTTTACATATATGTGTGTTATAAATATTCTGAAAACTAGATGCTTCCACCCACGCTTCGCACGAGCTAAATAGCTAGTGGTCACACAATGTGAGCAACTATTCATATCATAAAAGTTTTTAATATCAAAAACCATTTTAAATCAGTGTATAAAAAGGGCGCACATTTTATAGTTGTGTTAACATGGAAATTGCGAAATGTAGAAAAACCTTTCATCTCCTATCACTGTTTTGTGTCTTTATTTTCAACGTTTTCAGATATTTTAAGCTACAAATCAATTATAGCATTATTTATTGATAGTTTTATTTGAGAAATAGCTAACAAAAGATTCCAGTATTCCAAACAAATCAGTTACCATAGTTACCACGATGGAATCAAAATCTATAAATGAATTCATTGATAAAATATGATAAACATATCTCTTTCTGTGACTATAAATTTAAATATTTCAAGAACGATTGATTGAACACACAGAGTTCATTAAAAATATTTTAAGATTTTTTCTTCTGTGCAGGATAGTATAGAAACGAATTTTACGCATCTAGCTGTTCTCGTGTTCTAACTGAAAGAATGCTAGAACAAAATTAGCTGTAGGGTAGCTCAATTCTACGCTCTCATACCAAGATCGTTTTTAAGTAGCTTGTGGTTTTATTTATTTTTTTTTTCAAATTTTTCAAGTAAAATTTTGAACAATCGGTATCGAATGTCCAAAGGATTACAGTTATAGCGTGTTACCCTTCACTTTAAAGTGGTTGAAAAAATCTTTCAATTGATACCATGCTTGACAATGTACCCCTGGGGGGTAACTTGCTTCCCCCCTTCGAGGGGTTAATGACGTCACGAACACATATATTGTTATTTATTGCAACAATGATTAAAACTATTAGGTTTCGTAATCATCGAGCCATACATAACCCTTTTATACATGATTATATCAAATTTTGTCCTATGCTGCCATGCTACAAAAATAAAAAATTTTGAAAGTTTTCGCTCGAATTCAAAAAAATCCTAGCTAGTTCTAGATGCATCGATAACAAAGCCTAATATAGTGTTTCGTGTAAGCCCATTCATATTTGTGTCAGCTGTAGTGTACACAAGAAATCGACCACAGACATGCAGACAGACATCCCTTCAAAATGAGTCAAAACGTATTCAGGAGGTCCTAAAACATATCGGCATCAAAATCTCGAATTCAAAAATTTTTGTGAAAACACTTTCTTTTTACTATATTACATAGTATGAGAAAGTAAAATTCCACGATATATATTTTTTTTGAACAAAATTTCAAGATTTTAGGTTTTTCCCATTACTTGTAGGTCAAGTCCTAGGTGTATACGAAGTTTCACATTTCTACCTTCAAAAGTTCGTGCTGTGTAATTCATCCCAGTCTCACTCACTTGCATGATATAGATAATCGCGAATCACGTGTACAGCCACTAGTTACCACGATACTTGACGTTTCATCCTATAAACATACATTCACAGCACACTTCACAGAATCTGGTAATAGAACAAGCTTTAGTGTTGCGACATTAATCAGGTAAGGCAACCATAAAGAAAAAAAATAGCGCTGTTTTTTGAAGCAATCATTAATCTTCGGGAAGGTATATGAAGCATCGTTGGCGGTAAGCTTCATAATTTAGATATGACATTTAAGAAAAAGAGAAATTGCCAAAACTTTATAATGCTCTATTTACACATCATTTGTGGACGAATTTCTATTATGAAAGTAAACACAATGGTATAAGAAGCCGTTTGGAATTAATCTAACATCTAGCTCGATATTGTTTACAGAGTAAAAGTAAATCTTTGAAACTTCTTTTCGTACTTTATAAAGATGACTTATATACGCAGTTATGCAAATGAGCGATCATCAGAGAAGTATCGCAAAAGTTCATTTAAAAGAAAGTACTTTTAATGGGTTTTAATTTCATAAAAATATGTTTTAAGCAGCACATAATTTTCTCTGAATACTGCAGTGGATTTACTAATCCATTGGCTTAATAACCAAGTGTAAAATTTATATCGCAATGTTCTTGGAATTAATTTAATATTTCGTAAATTGAAATTGGGCACTTTTGTTGTGACATCCTTCCTCGGTGTCCATTTAATATATTGCCTCAGTATTCATCCTACCTCACTGTTCATTCAAATAATATTTATACGTTTTCATATTCATTTTACCTATCAATTTATTTTTATATCCCTAATTATGTTCTCTGTTTTACAACCAGAAAAATATACTTATTATTTCTACTTATAATTATGGAAACTTAAATTTAAAAATAATCTAAGATAATATAAGCTACACATTACGCTTTTATGTTATGTCAAATGAGAACAGATGGGAGTTTACTACCACTAGCGACACCTAGATATAATTCTGAAAGCATTATTACACTTTCAAACTTTTCCTCCATAGGAGTTCCACCCTTCTCACTATCTTCCCAGTTAAACACAGGGACAGCACATGCTTATTGCATGAGAATATCAAGCGATCTGTTAATGTCCATGTTTCATGCAAAAGAAACTCAATCATACACTATCAATTTTATTAGACACTTTGATACAATATTTTAAAAACGTGCAACATCTCAAGGAAACTTAACGACAGTGTTCTAAGTGAACTTGTTTTAAGGAAACGCTACACAAACTGATTGTTTTTTAACATGATTGGTTTTTATTTTGCATGATTTTTCTTAAGGGAATAAACACTAAGAAATAACGACTTTCAAATTAACACACACATTGCGACTTTTGAATTAAGTTAGCTAAAACATAACAAAGTAAACTGAATCATGCGGGTTTGTGTGTTTAGTGTGTTTAAAAGAACCGAGAACACTCTTATTTTGCCCAAAATCAGCGCTCAAAATCCCCAAAATCTATCCTTATTTGTTCAAAGTGCAGATTATGTTGCTGTTAAATTTACCAACTTAACATTATTTTTTGTTCTTTTCGGAAACTATAAATATTATCAGTACAATATTTCCTCAGCTGAAATATGTAACACTTTAACATGACATTTTGAAGGTAAGTACTTCCTAGAAACCTTGGGGGCGAACTCCAAATATTTTGAAATAAATAAAAGTTATAAATTGTATACACGTATGATCATAATATACTATAAAATTTTAAAATGTTGTTTGTTCCCAGTAGTTGTTTAGAAAAAGGAAAATAAACCAGAAAAAAGCACATTCTAATAAAAACAGCAAGAAAAAGCAAAAGACGTACCTCAGACTCTGAAAGTAGCATATGGAAACAAAGGAAATTTTTAAACTTCTAATTTGTGGATTAACTCATGTGAGACATCTTTAGAAAGGAAACATTGTGGAACATTTAAATTTTTAAAAAATTAATTTTTCGACCCATTCTCTAGATTTTCACCCTTTAACCCTCTTGGAAAAATTCACAAAAGATCCGCAAAAAACCCGAAGTGGCAACAAATGACGTAAAAATAAATATTTTTAAATAGTACAGTAAAAATGCGAGCAATGGTATAAAAAATCAAAACTTCCAATCGCAGATGTCTAACATCTTTGCTCCAAAATTTAACGATTATAAAATTCACAAATTAATAATCGAACCAGATTTCTTCTGAATCGCTCCTTACTCAAATTCAAGGTTTCTAACAGGTCAAAATACCTTTTCTACACATTACACTTTGTATGGTGGGAGAGTAGTGAACACTTCAATTCAGAGTAATTTTGCATAAAACATTTCTTGGAGATTTTTCATAAATTACTTCGTTTTAAAGGTTTTTTAATTTATCTGAATTTGTGACTATACTAATGATCCATTTATTTGCATATTTAATTTTAAAATATTTAAAAATTATGACAATGGTATTTAGGATACTTTTGTATTATTGTGGGATTCGCTGTTATACATTATAGAGTCAAAATCAACTAATAAGTAGGTAAGAGTTAATATTAAGCATTAACTTGTATTAACTTACAGAATATTTCTACAAATTATTAACAGCTTTATTACTAGTTAATGCTTACAGTAAAATCGATTGTAAATATTATATAAAAATATTGATGTATAGTTTAATAGCTATATGGATATGAATAATCAGCTCTTAGCTTGCAAACATAAATATGCAATTATTTGCCGATAATTTATATGAATTGAAATATATAATAGTAAGGGTTTATAAATGCTAATGATTAATTGTGTTTTAGGTGAGCCCCTCCTTTAAGAATGTTGAGCCCCCTTGAATTTCCCTCCAGCCCCTCTTCAATCTCGTCTCTGGTTACGGTCCTGCTTAAATTGGGCAGGACAATATCGGAGAATGAAAAAGTTGACTGTAAAAACAATGTACTTTTAACTACGGTCATGTAATATTATTTTAGCTGAAATGCTATGGATCTTAAATGATATGAAACAAATGGGAAATCTACCGTTCTAAACAAATTTCCGGCAAATGTAGCGTGAAAAAAAAATGAGAAGGCATCTCATTCCCCGTCATCATCAATTTACTGCCATGGCCCATTCTATCACGCACCCATTAAGAGAAATGGAAATTAATGGATTCAGCCCATGACAAATGGGCTTCGAAATTTGGTGAGAAGGGCTATCTGGCATGCAACTGGAGCACGTTCAAGCTTCTATGATAGAAAAAGAAAGAATTAGCACACATTGGCGTCCGAGAACGGTTCCAAAGTTGCCATAAATGCTCCAAAGCGGTCACGGTTGCCCCATCACTGGTAAATAAACGGTGAATCAGTCACTGGAAGCACAATACATAAGATGAAAGATGTATAGATGGCAGAACGGAAAGATAACAGCTGTATCGTCTGCAGTAAATCGTGATGAGAATGCTTGAGAAACATACAAGAAACTGTTTTGTAAACGCAATGCAATTACAAATCAGTGGTCATACTTTACACTGCTGATTGAGTACTATCTTGCCCATTACGGAAAGTTAATACACTGGGTCATTACTATATGGTATATCAATTACAAAACGACTATTTTCAATACATTCTCAAACACGGACTATACTACCAACAAGTCTGAGTATTTTCTATGTGAGCACTATTTTTAGATATATGACAAATATTTTCATAGTGCCGTCAAAGGAGCTATCAACTTTAAAGTACAATAAGTAAAATGTTAAATAAAGCGTGAGGAGAAAACTACGATTGGTGCGCCGCTGAGAATTGAATGTCTGCACCATGGAGTTAGAGTGGAGATAAAACTCCTGTGGATGAAACGCTTGAAAATACCACTCTTTAAGAATTAAATTTAGGTGTAGGCAATGTTAGTAAATTTTGTTTGTTAACACTGACGCCTGTTCGTCTTTGTTTCCATTTGACACAATAGAGAGGCATAGTATTGATTAGCTGAATTTTTGATTATTTTTAAAATAAGATTCCCTAGTTATCGGTAAAATTAATCATTGTTT
This sequence comes from Amaurobius ferox, assembly GCA_951213105.1. Lineage (NCBI taxonomy): Eukaryota > Metazoa > Arthropoda > Arachnida > Araneae > Amaurobiidae > Amaurobius > Amaurobius ferox. The sequence goes on from OX578140.1 coordinate 15,518,308, forward strand.
TTCACAGTCATAGGACAGAGCTCAGAATTTAGGGAGATAAAATAAAATCGAAAGGTAAAATAATTTTGAATATTCCTTATTGTTTCAGTTTTAACTTGTATTGCACTACTAATTTAAGTCCATAAAATTGACAGTTTAAATAAATTAAACGAATAACAAATAAGTTATCCTGGTTCTAGTTGCAGACCAATTTAAACAAAACTTGAAAGTTTGGAAAACACGCGCCTAAATGAACAAAATGATAGTAAAAATTATGTACCTGTCATTTTTATCCTGCTGCAACAATCGTTTAAGCACAAGAAAAAATATACGAATTTAAAAAATATTTGTATAAATAAAACAGATCACTTAAATATCAATAATTCCCGGAATCGTGTATCTCAAGATCTTAATTGATAGGTATTATGTTTTTGATTACGCGTTCTATTATTTATAAAATTTATATTTGTATCCATTTCTTTATTATTTCGGATAGATTGAAGGAAAATCGTCACATTTGAAACAATTCCGTTGCTAAGTAACATGTTAGCCTTTTCATCAAAACGCTTCAGAAAATAGTCGTCTGCATTTTGCTATTTATATGGAAGCTTTTTCTTTTAATTAATATCCAGACAACCCTTAACTGGCCCTACAAACTCGAAAAATGGACGGTGTTACCTGCACTGTAGCAGAAAATAACCATACACAACTTGAAATACATGCATCAAAATCTGTGAATTTGAAGACAAACAAGATTTCAATGTTATATATATATATATATATATATATATATATATATATATATATATATATATATATATATATATATATATTTAAATCAATTGTATATTTTATTTGAAGCTCGTCTAATCTAAAACTTACTATCAAAATCTGTGTGCAGAAAAAGTAATTTATATATAACAAATAATAAAGTTAATTATATTTTTGGTACAATAAAGCGCCAACACAGCCTCATAAATCAATAAGAAATCAAATACCACTCCCCACTCATGCTCTTAATTGATTCAACAGCATTATCTTAAGCCACTTTAGCTTTGGCAGTGAATTTTCGAGGGCCTGGAGTATGTAATTGCCGGAGCACGGGTGGTCGAAGCGGCCAGAAAATGGAATAGCCCCTCCCAGGTATGTCTTTCCCTGGTTCCGATTGACAGAGACCGAATTTTCAATTTACTCTGTAAGAAGATATCGCTTCTTCTTCGGAAGATGATTGCTCCCGAGTTCGTTTCAGATGGCCTGAACGGAACGACCTCTGAACTGAAATCTTGCACTTTTTGGCGTGAAGTTTTCCAATCGGTATAAATAATTTATTTTAAAACTTGATCGGGGAAGTTTATTTTCAAACAGTGATGGATGCTTCTCGGCTTTGGTAAATGCAATCCGATACCGACTAAAATAAAATATGTCTGACATTGCGAAACTACGTTCGGAAAGTTTTTATTATTCTGAATTGGTTAAATAAGTAGAAAGGTTTTAGAAATATTGCAGACTGAATGATGTTTTCTTAACCTTTTGCTTACGGGTAGGGCAGCGCCCATCCTAAGCAGCAGGTGCAATGTTTCTGCCGGCAAATGGACGCCAATGTCTGCAAAGAGGTATCGAACTGTTTGAAATAGGGTATGTCAAATACCTGTCTTTTTGAGATGTTCTTCGTTTGGGGTGGAAGCTGTCCCACCCGTAAGCAAAAGGTTAATATATGTATGAAATGTCTGCAAAAATCACAGAAATACTCATACTTCAGTACGAAAGCATAATCATACAGCAAACATGCTGAGCGCCTTACAAAAAAACCGGTTTGTGTTTTCTTTAAAAAATGAAACCAGAAAAGTACAGATATAAAACTTTGCACGTTTACGTTTATTTAAGTTAACGGGGGACTTTGAAATCATACTTTTTAATTTTCCATCATATGCACATAATTGTTTTTTGTACGTATACAAAATTTATCATACATTTAACAAATATAATGACGAAATGCCGATGTAGTTTAATTGTTACCTTAAAAAGAAAAGAAATTTAAGAAAAATTAAAATCCCCTAACCTCCTGTAAAGTCCTGGGGGTATCATGGTGTGAGCAAACCGAAAAGCTGCACTCTGGAAAACATGGCAGATACCCGGATGTACGTCAGGTTTATAGCCTGTGAAAAAAGACAAAATGTTACTATAATTATTTGATGTGGAAGTTTAAACCCTAATCTTACAAGTTCCTGCCCCAAACTGAAATACTTGTGTTTGGTTTTATTCATTTAACATCAGCGATCCCTGAGCTTTATTCACCTGAATACTCCTTGACTGTTCATTAGGGAGGTCATTTCTTTCAATTGTATCCCTCAATTTTACTGTTTATGTCTTTCAATTATACCTCTTGATTATCTCGTCAATATCTTTCATTTGTAACCCCTCCCCCCTCCCTCGATTATCTTGCAATATCTTCCAAATGTTATCTCTGATGGCCTTGTCGATATCTTTCGATTGCACCCCTTAATTGCCGTGCCTACATCTTTCAATTATATTGCCTTCTCGATATCTCACAATTGTACCACTTTGTTTACTTGCCCACATCTTTTATTTATCTCTCTCCCATTTGTCTTGTCTGTCTGTCTATTTTACCCTTGGTTATTCTGTTCATATATGTTTAAATTGTATCCCCTTATTATCGTATTAATATCGTTCAAATGTACCCCGAACTGCCTTGTCCATATCTATCAATTGTACCCCTATTGTCTTGTCGATATCTTTTAATTGTACCACTATTGTGCGATTCATATCCTTCAATTGTATCGCATCATATTGTACATTTCTTTCAAGTGTACCCTGAATGTCTTAACCATGTCTTTCAAGTATATCCCTATAATGTTGTCCAGTTGTGCCATGCTTTGCTGTTAACTAAATATTATAAATGATAATTCGGATTTCCTTTAATTAAAAGCGCACAAGAATATGATACATTTTATTGAATGAAACATGCACAAGTGGCTTTCTGTTTTGAAATTTTTCAAAACAGATATAATCCAAGTTAAACATTTAAAAATATAAATAAAATACATATACAAATATCTAAAAATAATAATTTACTTTTGCAAACTGTCTCAGAAAATAATTAGCCACCATCTGAGAGTTCAACATTTTAGAGAGTAATATAAATTATTTTCTTCGGGAACAGCAACCACGTCAACTATTGCCAAAGTAGTGGCTTGTTTAAAAAGCATCCTGTGCTTACACAGTTTTCCAGATTCGTCAAAATTTACTAAAATAAGTTACTTGAATCCAGAATAAGTCGCAAAAATCTTGATACCCTTCAATAAGAAACGAATATTTATTTCGTTTTATGTAAAACAGAATTCAATATCTTTTTAATCAGCTGTATAGACAAAGAAAATCAGTCTGGCATAATATAAATATGCTCTCTAACATAAATGATGAAAATCTTTAGTCTACACAACCGTTACCATCAAATATTCCCTAGAGTATGTGCACTATAAGTTGAAAACTGCAGATTTACAAAATTAAAAAGTTACATTTGCATTATTAAATATAAATATTTGAACGTAATTGCTGAAGAAAAAATCATACGTAAAATAAGTTACGGTAAAAAATAATACATTAGAAAATGCGCCTACCTGCATATGGAGCAATCTTATCCTCCAATAATGTTGGAATATATTCATAGAGTATTATATTCTGAAATGAAAATAATTGACATTACTTTCATATTTTTTTCATAATATGTTACAAAACATTACATAAACATCAGCAAAAGCTGCATAATAAAAGAGGATAGATAGATAGAAATAGATTTTCTCTCCCGAATGATGTCAGGTTGTTATGGAATACCTATTTTAATAGACAGCAAAAATGTTTCCATTGTAATTACTATTTCGTAGAAAATGTTATTTCAATTTATGTAGGATCATGTGTAATATTTTTAGTATTACAGGTATATGTTTATTTTCAAATTGATGTAATGTATTTTAGGTAGATGATTATGTCATCGGCAATATGTCATCAACTATGTAGCTGTAGTAGTTTTATTGCGAAGGATTTTACACGCAGTAAAATTAAATATTTACGAATACATGAAACTGCATTTATTGTCAGAGACTTGTGAATACATTTGACTTATTAAAAGTCACATTTCACTGAATGTAACCGCATTAACTGAAAGTTACATATGTAAATTTAACTGACTGTAACCACATTAATTGGAACAACTGTGAAGCATTTTTAATGTTTATACGAAATTATTTTACGGATTACGATCATATAGTGTTGGTTTATTTATTTGCTTTTAATGCAGCGATTTATATATCAATTCATAATTTGTGATGAACCGTTTGGCAGAATAGCGGATAATTGCATTTGTATGAGAGGCTCTAATTTTTCGAAGCAAACCGTAATTGATTCCAATATATGTCAAAATGAAAGTGCTAAAATTGTATAGGATGGTATAACCATAATACTTATATTTTAGAAGATATACCCGTGTGCTAATGAGAAGATTACCCGTACTACGATATATGAGTTTCAAAGGTTACACTGTATTTGAGTTCTTCAAGGGTTGGGGAGCGTTAACGAGCAGGAGGAGGATACCCCCTCATTTCAGTAAAAAAGTAATATTAGACAGTTGAAAGTACACCCGCTAATCCTATTAAAAAGATAGTATGTTTAAGGGGATAGTAAGATGTAAAATAATTAATAAAACAACTGTCATTTTTGAACGAATCTAAAATGAAAATAGTTTAGTTTAATCTACCCGAGCACCTATCAAGACATCAGTTTAATATATAAGTTAAATGTCTCGCTCATTAAAATGTTATTTATTCAATCCACGCAAGCAATACATTTTTCTGAAAATCTAATCTCGCTGTGTCCGGCGAAGCCGTTGGGAACCGATTAACAGATATCTCCTCCCCTTCGGTTTACAATTTTCAATACTTCATATTTCAATCTGCGACCGCTTAGTAAAGTGATAGCCCGGATGATGCATCGGATCGAGAGCATCAAGAAAAAAGGGAAAACATTTAATTCCCACACCTTCATACATCACCATCCATCTTAGGTACGTGACACTTAATCTAGAAGCCACTTTCAATCCGATATGAAATACTGTAAATTACACGCTTTAAATTGACTACCCTTCTATGCACCTAACCGAAGTGAATTCAATGGAGGACTGAGTCAGGTTTTTTGGCTAGTGAAAATTTAGCACTGCACAGGATAGCACTATTAACAACCTATAAATTGGGAGTACAATGGGGGTGGGGGTGTTCAGGTGTTTATCACACGAAAAGTGCATAGTTCTCTATTATGCAAATTTCAGAAGTCGTATAAAAGCACTTTAACTGGATAAAATTTGCATTTGAAAACTTATGCGTACTTAGTAGCTGTAGGAAAAATTTTATACAATCCCTAATTACCGATAGAAAGCATTAATATCAAAAATTTTTGATCGTATGACAATACATTTTGTTTGACTAATTGGGAAATGGGATATTTGTTTTAGGTAGGTCCATATAAAAAGTTACATTTTATCCTTTTCCTTTCCTAAAAGGTACACATTATCCACATCTACGAAATAGTATAATCGACCTTAATAAAAGCATTTCTTAATTTGAAAACATAGTTCTAAGACCCATCGTTCAAGAAATATTGAGTCGTGCAATATTTTTGAAACGCCCTGTATAGTACAGCAATGCTTTGATACATTTTAACTAATTCATATAGTGACCTTCAAAGGGGTTAAAATGCATTTCTATACAACTAGCAAAGTGAAAACAATACCTTTGCTCTGAATTCAATGTAGCAATAATGCATCAGGGTGACCAATATCAAAAGAGCTCGAGCCCAATAAAACTCTAAAATAATATAAACTCCAGATATATGATAAACTAACATACTGTTCCTCAAAGGATTAAAGTATCCTTCTGTGTCACTAGCAAAGAAAACACGTTCTTTGCGCTGAACTGGAAGCAATAATGGTGAATCATGGTGGGCAGTGCGAAAACGCCAGAGTCGAAATGTCTCGTATATGATCGTTAGATACATTATGAGAATTTAATATAGTATTTCTCAAAAAGTTAAAGGGACTGTATCACTAACAAATCGAAGACACCTTTTCGCTGACCTGGATGCAACAATAACGAATCATGGTGAAATAGCTTGAGTCTAAAATAATATAAACTCATCATATGATATAAATAAATATAGTGTTCCTCAAATGATCAAAGCAACCTTCTGTATCACTAGCAAAGCAATGACACTTAATTTGCGCTGAACTGGATGTAGCAATAATGCATCATAGCATTTCGGTACTGCTGTGACGAAAGAGCTCGAGTTCAATCTCCATGTAGATAAACTCTAAATAAATTATAATCATTTATTATAAGTATTCCTCAAATGGTTAAAGTGCCTTTCTGTATAACTGGCAAGCAAATACGTATATACGTATCCTTTGAGCTGAACTGAGTGTAGCAATGATGAATTATGATGATCAGTGACGAAATCGCTATATCCGACAGCTATGTATATAAACTCTAGATGTCGGAGATAACGAATCGTGTCCAGGAAGGTCAAGTCACGCAATGTCCATATCAAGCTGGTTGCCTTTCCAAGTCTCCCTGCACTCACCTCTCATCAGCAATACGTTACAATAAATTACCTAGACAACATATGATGGATCATCGACGACTCGATTTTGCATAGTCGCATAATCAGCATCCCTTGCGGTTTCCCAATTAAAAGCTTGTAGGCAATTAGCATCAGCCTATCGGTATTGGGGACTTTTGGGGTTCAATTATGCTGGTGATGGATTGGCGAGTAGCAAGGCGCTGATGTAGTCCTAAAAACATGATGCATGGCGAGGATTAAGAGTAAACTGCACCAACGGTTATAGATCACATTCCAGTTTGTGCCATTTGGTAAAAAGTAAAGTTATTAAAAAGATTACATCGTATGATTTTGTATCGCTGAGGAGAAAGCATCAAGGGTACTGGAGTAGTTTAACATTAAGGTTGTTTTATGCAAAAGTAGTCATAGTGGACCTACATCTATAGTTTAGATTTAGAGAAGGTGCATGATAAGCATCTACAAACATTCAAGTATACGTCTATTATAGATAAAGCAAATAAACGAAATTGCTGCGCAAATAACATGATACATTAGAAAAATAGCTAAACTACGATGTGGTGGCTCCACCTAGTATGACTAAGAAAAAGTTAAAATAGAAATAAGAATTAAAATCAGAAAAAGGCAGAGAGAGAAAATAGTAAAACGTGGCCAGGTCATAAATTTTACGTTTGTATGTCTTCATTCTGTCACATTTTCGGCTGAGCGAAAATCGATATCGAATCAGTCGATAAAAGCATTTATTAAATTAAAGTAGCTCGTCCTTCAAATTTCGAACATTCGTAATGTGTTTTTTCTCTAAAATTCGATTTATTTTTAGTTGTATATGAAGAGCTCTTAAGGAAGATAAGAGCTTTTGTGGCATGTAACAAGTTTCTTGCCGTCAGGGAAGATATCGACAATTATCATTGGTGGACATGTAAATTGACTCATTGTTTTGTAGAAAGCAACAATCTCCAGAAAATATACCGCGTTTAGTTTTGGATTATAGCCCCATTGTAGAAAACAGCATCCATAGACTGGTTTTGTGCTTGCTACCAGCATGGAATTGTCAATGTCTGCAATAACAGCAAGAAATTTGCTGTATGACACATTTTTGCGAACATCTATGAGAACCAACAGATTTTGTCTACGTTGTAGCCTACTTTAATTTCCATATTTTAAAGATCTATCTCGGACTAAACAAGGAGAGAACCATAATGCCAGGTACGAGAATGACTGGACTCAGGGATTTGCAAAATTGTGGCATATAACAAGTTTCTTGCCGTCAAGGCAGATATCGGTTATTTCATGCTGACGAATGCATAATAAAAGCAAAACCGGTCCATAGATTCCGTTTATGCAATGGAATCTTTTTTTGAGTACTAAAACCCCTACAGTCGAGTTACGTAAGTAAATGTTAATGTGTACGACTACTTTCATTTAAAGGACGCAGGGATCAAAGCCACGCCCCCATTGGCGAAAAAACTGATTGCATTCTCTAATGGATCCATATTTAAAATAAAATTCAACAACCATACCCCTATTTGTGAGAAACCTAGAATAACCTCAGAAAAACAGTTTGTTTTTTGGCTCTTGTGCAGTCATAGACCCCCAAGTAGAAGCAACCCAACTAAAAATTTTTAAAAAAAAGCTATTAAGATTTTCGTCACCGCCAGAATCTGCTCTGGGAGGCGGAATAAATGCATTAGACCTGTCATCAAACACGAGGGGAACTAAGATTCCAAGAATCGAATTCGCGTGGAGGTCTGTGCGTTACTGAATTCTCAGACGAAATTCGAAGAAATATGCTACTGCGCTCTGATTTTTCAGGGTGGTCTATAGAAAAATATGTATGAAAATACGAGATGAGGGAGAGATTCCACACGAGCAGAAGCTAGCGAGGCGAGCAGATGATACGGAGAGTAGGAGCACTCATATGCCTCTCGCCATTCCAGAATTATAAATGTGGTAGATTGTAGAATAAAGATTTCGCATGATCGCAAGCTCAGTGTCTGATTTTGTTAAAAACCCGACTTCCTTTCTTGTAGCGTACTCACCGATTTGAAAAAAATAAACAAATACGCACAAATGCGCATTTCCGAAAAAAGAAAACAGATGAATTTTATGGAGAACCAAAAGGTTTTTTTTTTCTCGGGTAACTCCCACAACATTGAGACTCCCAACCAACACAACTATTCGGAGTCGTATGAAACAGAGGTTCCGACACATATATCAACAGTCTATTACACTATTCTTTAAAAATTCTTTCCGAAATCGTTTCTACTCTTAATCTTCATTTCATATATTAGGTTTCAAATATGAGATCATAAGCTTTGGCTCTCCTACAATCTATATAACAGAAGAAAATGTCTGTGTGTCTGTCTTATACACTATAGGCTCGGCGACCGCGCGTCGCAGAGCTACGAAATTTGGCAATCGGGGACCCGGGGAGGTGGAAAGGTGACAGGTGAAAGCCTATTTTTAAAATTTGAATTTTTTTGTTGTTGTTATTTAATGTTTTATGTGATTTCGACCGGTTTTTTTTTCCTTTTCCCCTTTTTTCTCCACCATCCAGACGTCGTAGAAAAAAACAAATTACACAACCGCAAAGAGCAGACAATTGAGAGTAAAAATATATCAATTTCAAATCTCGAGGAAAAATTCTAATATTTTTTAAAGATTTTAAAACAAAAGTCACTTTCGGCTCAAAAAAACAAACTTTCGGTTTTATATCCTCGCGTCGGAAAAAGTACCGACAATTTCGACTAATAATTTACATTTTTAGAAAGTTCAAATATCAGGCATTCTTACAAGCCCAATCTGGTCAATAAATAATGAAAAATAGCCGCAGGATCTGGATTTTAAGAATTTCAATTTCTCGGCGAAACCGCTAAAGAATGTTTTTCACCCACATGCCCACGCAGACGCACAGTGTTTCCATAGGTAAAAAAATAAATAAAAAGAAAGTTATGGAGATTATGGATCGGGTTAGAAAATTACATTATATTTTAAATGAGGAATTAAGAGCTTATGTGGAACTGAGCTATTATGGAATTGAAAGTTATGGAGATTTTGCATCGGGTTAGGAAATTACGTTATATTTTAAATGATGGAATTAAGCGCTTAGCATATGGTCATTATAAAATTTAAATGATTGAATTATGGTGGATTGAATTGTGGTGATGTATTGTATACATCGGGTGGTGGTAACAGTGTACAGAGTGAAATCATTATATTTATATGAAATTATTATATTTATTAGAAAATTACGTTATATTTTAAATGATGGAATTAAGAACTTAGTATATGGTAATTAAAAATTTTAAATGATTGAATTATGGTTTTAACGTCATTAAACTAAACTAAAATAAACTTTGTTAACTCCGCGGGGTTATGGCTTCAGCGAGTTTGCCATGGTGAGAATTTTCAAGGGTAGCGAACAGGCTGATCGTCGAAGGCGGCTAGTACCTAATATAATGAATGTATAGAAAATATTGTGGTGGGATCAAAATTTCAGATGAAGTTTTAACTGGATTTAAACATTTTGAGCCTCCTTACACTTGAAGATCTCTAACTCTTTTCAAGGCGATTTCACCGTGTATGTGTTTCATGGATAATAAGTATACAGTATTTAAGTATGGAGATTATAATTAAATGATACGTATTCAAACACGTCTTCAATATTACCTGTTGTCTAATATTCAACAAAACTTGGCAGGAATATCCTTCAAAGCATGCCGTAACGAATTTAATCAAAATATAGTTTTAAAATTTACCGCAAAGGAAACCTGGCTCTCAATGTGAATAAACGCACCCAACAAGCGTGATTCTGAAGGGTGTCATTTCACGATAAATGACCTTAAGTGTGATTCATTACTGTTATTGATTTTATGAATTAATTTCGTAAGCACAGCATTTTAATTGTTATTTATTTCATGAACCGAATTCCCAGGCAAAATGCTTTCTGCTATACATAAATCTTTATTCCTACAAGCAAATAAATATGTTACAAAAATATTCCTAATAGTTCTATACATTCATAAATTGTCCACTGGAAGTCGTGTCATATACAAATGCTACTGAATTTTACCACTCGCGGAGCTAAACTGACTCCTAATAAAAATATTATAACTAGCTCAAATACTCATTCTATGATATATAATATAAAGATACTGAATTCGCAATTTGCAGCGAGCTTTTAATATTGGAGTCTTTCTTTTTTGGAATTCCATGCTAATTCACAGAAAAAAGTAAGAAGTAGAAAAACAAACAGACAGGGGCTCGACTTGCAATTTTATTTATATAGATAACAATTTTACAATTTAACAAGTTTCTTCGTAGACTATGCTTCTGGATTATTAGGAGCTGAATTAAAACGAGAGCTTACATTTATAGCGTTACCTTGAACAGGCAACATACAGTTGGTCATGCGAAAAGTAGCAGATACTTAGGTCTATGCACACACTGCTGAATGTGCGCCTTTACTTTCAAAGATTCTCTAATTTTACAGATACATTCACAAATAACGATCGGATCATGATATTAGATTTTGAATTGCGTTTATTAGGCGCATATACGCACTTGAGTTTGGAGACTCCAGTAACGATTGGGTTCCAGTTGTTTGGAGGATAATATAACAATTAGGTTACTACGAAAGGATGAAAACAGTCACAAGATTCAGGTCAGAAAGACAACAGACATAACTTTACATTAAGAAATGAATGATACTCATAGTAGGATGCTAGCACGTACCATTCCTATGATATTCCACAGTTGACTAATAAATGTATCAAGAAAGACGTAAAAGATTTTAAATTGTCTAAGTCTGAATAAGCGAGTTAATTTTTATACGAAAGGTTACGACTGCACAAAGCCAATTTCATAATCACAAAACCCAACGGTAAGGGACGTTCTTAAAGTTTTAGTATCATCAGTCTCTGTAGACTTTTTATATTTATATAACTATTTGGAAACTTCAACCAGAACAATATTTTTAATTCTAGCTTTAAAAAACTGCTCCCCTTGTTAATCTTTAATAAGCAACAAAAACTGTCACATTATGGTCCAAGAAGAGTACATACACTGGGTTATACCTTAATCGATAAAGCACTTTGCTTTCTGAAAAAGTTCAAAATATTGAAATTACTTTTATATATTCATAATATGTACCCCATTACCAACATAACAAAAGAAAATTATTTACATTATTTTTCTACTAGGTTCGCAGACATAAATGTCCAAAGTGTTTATATTTTTCATAACTGCTCGATTTCCGCCACAGATATCCCAAGTATAGATGTAATTCACATCAAAATATCCCATAACTCAATCCGTTCTTAACAATCCGTAAAAAAGTAAAACTAAATCTAGAAACTCATCTCCAAGGCGTATAAATAAGAAAACAACCACTCAATAAGACGTAAACATATCTGTGTCGAAACCTATACCTAATCACTCTTCTGCAAGTCCGCCATTTAATAAGGAGCTACCATTTCGTAAGGCTTGGAATTATATAATAGTACCGGATTTATAGAGGTATCGCCGGACCGGCCTCGGGGACATCGAGCGTGAGATAAAGAAAAAGAGCTTCTCACTCTCTGTTTCGCAAATAATAATCGCCGATATTAGCATGAGAGAGCCGACCGTGAGGCCGTAGGGTGGATAAAAACGATTGCGTGTTTGCATTGGCCTCAATGATTTGACCCGTCTATCAATCAGAGGTGGGAGGGAAGTGTGATTAATAGATGTTGCATTGGGGGATTGGGATATGGACTTCGATTTCGGGCTCTCCAATAGGATTTGAGGCACTCATTGGCTCGTTTCTCAAGGGTTGAGCTAACAAAATAGGCAGCTTGGCACACGAACATGTGGACGCGTCATTCAGGAATATTGTTGGCTCTCGGGCATGGCCATGTTACAACATGGGCATACGAGGCATTTGCTCTGGGCCCCGTAATTTTGGACTATCCAATAGGATTGGAGATTGTCTCAACCTTTGAGAAATAAGTCAACGAAACTTAACACATGAATAGGTCTCAGACTCACTGATGAATATCGTTGGCTCTCACACATAGCCAGGTTAAAACAAGAGCATACGAGGCATTTGCCCTGGGTCCCGCAATTTTGGTCTCTCTAATAGGATTTGAGACACACATTAGATCCTTTCTTAAGGGACAGCTTGATAAAAGATGATTTTTTAAAATAGACAGCTTGACACACTCAGAAACATTCAGGAATATTATTGGCTTTCACGCACAGCCATGTTACAGGACTTGCGAGGCATTTGCCCTGGGCCATGCAAGTTTGGGCTCCCCGCAATCTAATCTTAGGGCATAATAAAACAAAATTTAATCTTGTTTTATCTTTGCATAAAATTTTTGCATATACTTGCTATAAAAGCAAAGCTTACTAATATTTGAAAAAAGCTGATTGATTATTATACAAATATATTTGTACAAGATATGAATTTGATGCAACCGTAACTTAAATATATGCATTTGGCGCTGGATCAATTAATTGATATTATCTTAATATTTAATTATTACTTTTTACAGTTATATTTTCTACTCAGGGCCGCCGACAAGGGAAAGAATAAGGGTGCATTACATAGGGACCCTTGAGACTCGGGGTCCCAGACCGCATCTAAAGTTTATGAAGAAAGGTCACTAACTTGTAAAATAAAGGCTAGTAAGGATGACCGAGCATTGGCTACATAAGGACCCGAGCATTTCTGCCAGGAGAATTGCTCATATTAAAATGGAAGTAACTCAATATTTTTACTTTCCTCTTCCATGTTATAATATTGTCGACACACCTTTATAAAATAGAAATAAATTTAACACTAGAACGACGGAAGTGGTCATTTTAACAGCATAACTACTTTAACAGCATAGCCGTTTTGGAGAAATGATTCCTCCAAAACGGCTAATGCCAGCCCTTTGAAATTTTAGGACTTTTCTTATTTTCTTAAAGTTATAAGATTTTAAAGTTATAAGTTGAAGATACTTAAACACAGAAGAAAATTATTCTAGGTTTTATAATAGGAGAACAAATCAACGATCTTCCTAAAACGACGGCAGCGGTAAAAGTAGTTATGCTGTCAAAATGACCGCTTCTGTCGTTCTAGTGTTAAAAACGTTGTTTGTATTATCTTTTTATAGAACTATTATATTACCTTTTTATAAAACTATTATCTTTTTATAGAACTAGGTATTTCGAGACTAGCAAGTAAGTAATAGGATGCAGATCTGATGTTTTTTAAAACTATATAAAATACACTATGTTTAAGTACAAAATTATATAAAACCAATTTGCTTCTATACTTCAAATATGGGTTGAAAATATAACAAAACTCAAAACTTAAACACAGATAATAACCTTTTGTTCATGAAAAACTGTTTCATAAAATTTGGTACAAAAGAGGGGCCCGAATGATTCCTTTCCAGGGGCCCAGACTGTCATAATTGGACCCTGTTCATACGAATCTTTTTATATTCCTGTAGTTCTTGGCCTAAGTGTTCTTACGATACGATAACAAAACCTGATGCGAGTAACATATGACATTCTTTGGACTGAAATTTATTTTATTTCTTACTTTCCTTACACAGGGTGTCTCACAGAAAGTGGACAGTGGAAGATACATAATTCCTGTCGCATGAAAAACAGTGGCCACCAAATGTAGGGATATTAAAAAGGTGTTATTTTAACTTAACTAATCTTTTTTAACATTTAGGTTAAAAAGATAATATGTATTTTGGAATGATTATGACATATATCCGTGCGTAACGTATACTTCGCAGATTGTTAATCGTATACATCATCTATTTGCTAACTGTGTGTGTAGCTGCAAGATTTTCTTCCATACAGATATCCTCTGTGAATAAAATCCCCAATACTACTTTTTCACGCTACATAAAAAATACATTTGGGGACTGGGCTTATTTTCAAAGGCGACGTTGCAACAATACGAAAAACAGAAACATCACAAGAACGGTTAATACTAGACTACTGGGGTTGGTCTTATTCTTTTTGTCATCAAAAATTACGTAACACACAAGAATTTAATTCTTACATTTGAGCATATATAGTTTTTTATTTTAGAATTTGGAAATCGATTTTTGTGAGCCATTTCGCAGAAAAAACATGTACGTTTTTCCAAATCGCACCAAAATCTAATTAGAACCAGGGTAAACCACACGTGACTTATCCAGTAATTTCGATCAAAAGTTTTGATCTAGAGTAGTTACATACATTGCACTGACACATACATAAACAGACACAGTCAGACACCACACACAGGCGTCACGTTAAAAATAACATTTTCGTGTTTTAGAGGTCTCAAAAAGTCTAGATCCAAAGAAAACTCGAATTCCGATTTTTGACACGATTCCAATACTTTCTTTATACATTACCATGTATTGTAGGGAAGACAATAGATAAAGAGGGTGGATTAATTTTCTGACCAGAAACCTCTAACGTATTATTTAAATCGAAGATAAAATTAAATTTAAATATCCATTATCAGCTGACTGTACTTATTTTTTTTCATTTATAGTATATGGCTTCAAGCCTTAGTTCTATGCTTTAAAAGTAATCATCACCTTATCATCCAGCTAATCATCACCTTATCATCCAGCTGAAAATAATGTAATGTTGCTGTAATAGAAAAATAACTATTATGAGATGTACTTGACTGGAAGCATACCACTTTTTTTTTCATTTCGTTTGTACTGACAATTGAAAAAGTATCCAAACCTGCAATTTCGGCCGCGTTTCAGGAAAGTAATGATAGACGTAGAAATATATTCTTCAAAGCGTCCGTCATGCTACTCTACGCAAACATGCTTCAAAATGATATAGAAAATGCTGCATATGTACTTCATTCATTCGTACCCCACAAATGTGTCCGTTTCAATTGGGGGTAAAACAGGTGTTGTCATTTCAAAGATAGCATGCATATTGCGTTATAAAAATAAGTAAAATCCCCTTCCCTATCATCACGTATTAAATAAAGTATGCTGTTTATTTGATGTTAAATATTTATTTGCTATCATAAAATTGAATCATTGACGTGTCTTCCTTTACAAAATTTACAGTGAGAAATAGGCTCTGATTGCAGGTAACAGTATACAAGGTAGGATCAAATAGTTCGGAGACTGTGCCGATATCTCCAACCCTGATTGGAGGAGAAGGGAACTATTTTACCGTGGCGTAGAGGCACATGTGATGCGAGATGTGAAAAGGAAGAAGCAGGTCCGAAGTGAAGAGTTTTTTCAGACAATGCGTGTCAGTGAACTATAGTCGTTCGCGTTCGTCGAAAACGGAAATTGCGTTTGAATAACAACGTGTGAATATCAAATTCTGCCAGCGTCTGGGGAAATCGCCGACAGAAATATTGCACCTGCTGCAGCAAGTGCAATATTTCTGTCGGCGATTCACACGTTGTTCTTCAAACGCCATTTCCGTTTTCGACGAATGCGAACGACTACAGTTCACTGACATGCATCG
The DNA here is from genome assembly GCA_951213105.1 of Amaurobius ferox. Classification (NCBI taxonomy): domain Eukaryota; kingdom Metazoa; phylum Arthropoda; class Arachnida; order Araneae; family Amaurobiidae; genus Amaurobius; species Amaurobius ferox. The sequence goes on from OX578140.1 coordinate 15,534,418, forward strand.
TCTGGAAAAACACCTGCTTCTTCCTTTTCACATCTAGCGCCACGTGTGCCGCTACGCCACGGTAAGATAGTTCCACTTTCTTCAGATCAGGGTTGGAGATATCAGCACAGTCTCTGAACTTTTTGATCCTACCTTGTATATGGACCCGTTTCGCTGATATGGTGTAGACAGTGTGAAATAGCCGATATCTGCAATGGCAGTAAGAATACCTGTTATGTGGTAATATTTTACGAACGTCTATGTCGGCGATTCTTAAAGGATGTGCTGCGAAATTGCTTGGCTCTTTCGTAAGGAAAAAATATATTTGGATGTGAATGACATCTGACATCTGTGGTGGAAGTACCGCTGGCTGAAATAGGAGTGTTAAGGAAAATGTAAATAATTTGGCCACTTATATTTCCCAACCTAATAGATAAAAATGCAAACAATTTGTACTTGCTTTATAGGAAACCGGGAACAGTTTATGAATATCCAAAAATAATTTCAATATTTTAATATTTTGAATTAATTTTTCGAAAAAAATTTTGTCCCGAGGGAGACTTTGCTTACTTCCATTCGAAATAATTTCTAGACTTTAAAAGATAGATATAAACAATAGGGAAAAAAATGTTCAGTAAGAAATAAGGTTTCTAGATTAATATTCTGTTATACTAGTTTCCTGTTCGCAGATTTTTTTAACCTACTCAGAAAGTCCGACCTACACGAAGATGTGAAGTAACGGTTTGGACGGTCTACTTAGTGCCACCCAATTTAGACCGAAATCCAATGGGGATGGTAACCATTGAGACAGTACCATTCTTCTCTCTACCCATCACCTCTCAGATGGTTTTTTGGATGCACATATTTAATGTGCCCATACTCCGCATAGACACGGATATAGTTTTGTGCAAATGGAAACAAACCCAGGTCTTCCATATGCGGTCTCAACGCTTTAACCACTGGTCTTCCTCGGCCCCCAGCAAAGAGTGTTATCTCATAAATAATACCCTGATTATAACAATATTAAAAAAGCAGATCATTTACCAATGCCATACTCTAATATGTCTTGCTGATTGGCCCAATATTACTCCGAGTTCAGTTCCATGTTAACACATTATACATATCATTATGGTTAAAGCGTAAATTTGTTAAAACTAAAATTAGGGTCTCCTGAACTCCTTTGATAAAGACAAACCAACATTTGATTTTATATGAAAAATGAACAATTGACACTCGATCTTAATTAAACACTTCTTTCCAGAAAATGTAATACTTAACTCTAAAAGAAGTTACATTATTAGTCATTTTGCTTTTGACGGCCCGTAGAAGAATTTCAATAGGCAAATGCAGTCTTCAAATGAATTTCAACAGAAAATTGAGTCCGGTTGCTGTGAAGCTGGATATATCTCTGATGAATGACATGTGCAGCGCCAGTGGCAATGCAAATGGAAAGTGAACGTATTGGACCATTAAACCATTCATCTTCACACCGTCTGTTGAATACGAAGATGGAAAATTAATATAGATCGGATCATTGAGGTACCCGAAGTCTGATCTATGAATGACCCACGGATTTTTTTTTAAAGGACTGGTGCACAGAGAGAACATGTCTCATTAATAAAAATATAATCAAAAAGAAAGTAATTTATATATTTTTATATTTCAGAAGCAGCATGTAAAAGTATGCCTGGGGATGCAATAATAGATTGTTGTTGCAGAAACACTCATCGGTTCTGTTACGGCGTAATAAATGACGAAAGGAAAGTTCAAAACTTGAAAGCCCAGACCGTCCGACTCATGCACTGGACATGAGCAGCAATTTGTAAAAGTTCAAAAGTTGTCGCTACTTGATATTTTTATACAATAAGGTGGGCAAATAGAGACCCTAAAGAGTAAAAGTATCACTCAGTGTCCGTAGCCTGCTTAGACAAGTCAAAAAATAACATCAGCAAAATTGACTTTTCTTTTAACAATGAAAAATACAGGCTCTGATATAATTATGTTAATCAATAGTCGATGGGTTTTTCGGTTTGGGCGCAACTTTTAAAGGATCATTTCGAAAATTTCCGAAAATAAAATTTTATCAAGTAACAAACTAGTTTTCACGTTGTCATAGATATTAAAATCTTAATCACAATTCTTAAATTCTTAATCACAATTTTTTTCCAAGCTTCATTGCAGGTGTAACGAAAAATATCAGCGCACATAGTCTTAGAAAAGTGACTAAGGGAGTCTAAACGCATCTAAATAACGTATTGTAAAGAACAGTCTTCCACAAATTACTTTACGTTATAATGAGATCCATTTTCAAAGGATTTCTATAGCGACGAAAACTCATTTCCTCATCTTTGGTAGACATCGATGCAATTGATTCTTACGAGAACTTACTCGAAAGTCTTAATTCACATTTAGTCAGAATGCTGACCACAATTTTAGTCTGAATATAGTTTGCATTTATATAAAAGTGTGGCCGAGAATTATGTACATTTTTGCAATTCTAATTATGTATTTGATTTGTTCTAAATACTTTTTATTTGTCCAATTGTTTCAGAATTACGCTGATTTATTACTGGAATAAATTCAAAAATTATATTTATTTATATGTCTTCAGCAAGATTCAGTCACCTTTCCAATTTTTTATCTTACTGCCTAAAACTTTTCGCTTAATAAGTTAAAATATTGAATTTTCATTCTTTTCTTTTTGAGTTTTCCCTTAATTAACACTGAATTTATGTATATACATAGGCATATGCATATGACAAACATTGAGAAGTTACTCTAATAGAATCGAAGCTTAATCTCCTCACAATTTGGGAGCACACAAACCGCGTGCTAGTGGTGTGAATTTCGGAATCAAAGTGGTTTGTTAGAATTTTTTAATGTGAATATCAAGATATAATCAGAATATCCTACATCATTCAAAGTTGCAACATCATAGGATATGAAATCATGAGATTCTCTAATCAGCATCGATATTGCTAAGCCAGCAGTATAGGAATGAAGAAATACTAAAAGTCAATTTTTATGGATATGGTATTTGGTTCTGAAGAGAGCCTTCAATGGTAAGCCGGCTATAATTAAATGATGTAATTATATCTATGTTTAGTAGAAGGGATTAATACCTTACACAAAATTAGGCAGGAATGAAAACCATTAGAATTAATTAGATACCTATGATAGCATGGCATAGCATGTGGACTGGCTTGGGTGTAGAACACGAAAAATACATTAATTGATATGAATTTGGAAAAGGGGGCAATTTAGAAAATGGTTGATTTTAAAAAATCATATTGCATGTGTTTATATATTTTCCTCCTTTTTTTCTCTTATTTAATTAATATAATTTGCTTCATAAAAATTCTGATTTCCCAGTTACAATTGAGTGTGCCATTTTGTTAAGATCACCGTTGTATAAGTCCTAAAGCAATAAAAACATGCTTGTATTGTAACCCTAAGGCAATGAAACTATTACTACCTTCCTGCATTTCTATAAACTGAATCCTAAATTCTCAAATATACATCAGGTATTCTACATTGTAACCGAAATGATAGGTGTTAATCGCCTCTTGGCATATTCAAAAGGACTTTAGCACCCCCAAACTAATAATCATAGATGCACTTATGCTTGAACCGAAAACAAATCAGACATACAAATGAATTGAAGAAGGCAACCTTGTCCACTTCGGGCAAAGTCTTCATGATGGATTGGACAATCGCATCACGACAAGCCTCCCTTTTGCAATCGCACGTTCCAAGTGAGTGATCTATGAGATGTGCAGCACCAGCAGCAATGCAAATGGGAAGTGAAACGTGCTGGATCCTCAGGGTATTCATCTAAGCACCATCTGATGAATACGAACATGTGAAATTATTGGAGATTGGTGGCTGCAGTATTCGATAAGACGTCTGCAAGGCCGTAACCAGGCAGAGTCGAGAACCAGCTAAGCACACACATCCCAAGAGGTCCCCTGATAAAAATGTTCAATCTTTAGTAGTGATGTGAACCTTCATCTAACATGCCATCTAAATTTTGCATGAAAAATTGCTGCTTGATAATTTTTTATATATTACTTCGTTTGGTATAGTACAGAAATAAGCTGGATTTGTTATTGTTATACCGAAGATCATCAATTACATTTAATATTTAATCTAAAAACATTTAATAGTTGTAAAAATTAAATTAAGACAACAGTATTTATGGTACTTTATGCTATTGCGTGGCTCTCTGTTTTAATGCATAGTAATCAAAATCTACGAGTGAGTTGCAGTAGAGTTAATATTATGGGTCAGCTTTTATCCACTTTTAAAGATTTTCTTCAATTAACACCTTCGCTACATAGTTAATGGTTATATTAAAATCCATTAAAATTATTATATATAATTACGGATGCATAGTAGCTATATGGATTTTCACAAACTATTAGCTTACAAATATAATTACAGAATTAACTATTTGTTAATAATTTATATAGTAATTTGTATTGATTGAAATATATAATAATAACCATTATAGTTTATAGATAGTAACGATTGATAGGATTTGTAATGCATAAACTTTGACTCAATAACACATAATATTAGTGCTACCAATAATGGTAAGAGCTGTATTTAATTAAAACTAAAACTATTTTTTAATCTAGCAAGTTACTTAAAGACTAATACTGAATATTTTAGTGTATTCCCCTCCCCTTCCCCCATCCCGCTAAAATTTCTAGAGAGCCCCTCATTCGGGACTATCACCAATGGGAAAGACTTTCGGACCTATAGATTTATCGAGCCAATTATCTGTGTAGACATAAGAATAGTTTTGTGGTGTGTCAAGGATCGAACTCGGATCTTACTCGTGGATCCTTTCCCCATAACCACTAGGCTATCCTGAACCTGTCCACATTAGCTCGGAAAATCAGATTTCTATTAAACTGTGAAATTAATGTTCAATCTAAAATATAATGAGTTAAACTATGTTATAGAGATCTACTGTGGTCGGGTCGACCAGGTTTTGTTACAAATGTTAAGAATGGGTGGTCATTCAAGGATTCCATACATGGTTGGAATTGGAAATCTGTAGATAAAAGCTTAACCAGGCACAATCAAAGAAGACTGGGCTCAGTTCAATGTTCCAGACGATTAAAGAATTAAGTATAGTACTTTAACACTATTTGAATTAAGAAAACCAAACCATATTGAATATGAATTGAGAAAATTGGGTGGAGTTATTTTCATACCATAACTTTAGTAACTAAATATTCAAAAAATATTTTAATGTATTCAGCATCTCAAATATTTTATTACTTTCCGAAGTTAGATACAGAGTTGCTTGCAGTAGTACCTTTTGCGAATCATGATCGCATCCGATTTGTTTTCACAATAAGCACTTTCTCCATAAAAGGAGTTCCCGCCTTTAGGTGTGGTTTCGTCGCTTTGGGGTCAAGCAGAACGTTAATTGCCGCTTTCCAGTTGCAATGAGCCGTCCGATTTCACGGCTTCCACCGTTTGGCCGTGCGGGGATAATCGCTAATTGTGAATTCTCTGTGAGGTCTTACAGTGCGTTGCTCGTGGCTGCCGTCCGTGTTATGCCTCGAAATATTTTGCTGTTGCACCGTGTCTGAATAGACTGCCATTTGTGAATCTACTGACAAGAAGCTCACCGGTCATCAATATGCCCATCACATTCCAGACTATGAATTTCATTAAAATGAATGTCAAATGCTTGCAATATCGATTAACCCGCTATTATTGACAGAGGTTTTTTTTCCAAAATGATAAAGAATAAACTAAAGAATAAAAATTTCAGTTTCTATTATATCTTCAGTCGTAATGCGGCAATTAAGAATTATGGCTTGTATAGGAGGTTACACTACTGTCAGTGGCGACAAACTATAACACAAATGTGAGACAAAAAGGGCATAACCCCCTTATTGGTGAAAAAAATTTCATTAGCTCTTCATGGGGGGGAGGGTGGTCCATATTGAAAAATAAAACTCTGTACTGTAAGTTCCCGATTAGACCGTAACCACTTTTATGAATATCTATGATTACCAGATGCTTTCCTTTGTCTTTCTCATTTATTCTTGCTCGCACTTGACTTGTCTTGTCAGGATATTCCTGTTGTGCTTTAGTGCCAGCCTTGTGTGTTACTTCTCGTTTCAAATTGGATGACCTGTTTTTCATTCTGCTCTCTGATTGGTCGTCTCAGGTGAGCTCTTAATCCAAGTGTTGGATATATAAACCACTCTGTTCTTCTATTTGCGTCGATTTAGTTTTTTTGACTTTAGGTTTATTGGTTCTCTTGCACTGACAAAGGGGATACAGCGTATCATCGAAACGACTATGTGCTGCATTATTGTCTTACTTGTATTTAAATACATTTCTGAAGTGTTCCTTATTCTTTGCACAACGTGTTTTTTACTAATTGATTCCCTTTGTTACCGGGATTCGAATTTTACACTTATAACTATAGTCAAAGTAGCAGAAGTAGAAGTTCAAAGCATTAATTTAAAATTTCAGTTTCTATTATATAGTATGGGTTGAAAATCATATATATAAAAATATACATTACATGCAATAACAGCAATTGGACATGTTCCGTTAATTATTGATTAGGTTGTAATTTTATATTAGTGATTCGCAATTTTTTAGATTATTATTTTGCACAATGTTTGTTCACCCCTAAATGAAACCTATTTTTCTGAATGAATTCCATCGCCCATGATTATTGCATCTTTTCATTTAACTAATTTTCTATATGTAAAAACATAAAAATTCACAAATTTTGATGAAATGCGTAGAGCAACCTAGAAAAAGTCAGTTCATTAAAATGTTCTTATAGAGACGCTCTTCAGGATTAGTAACTTTGTAGATTAAGCTCTGATTACAGCAGTACCTAAACAGGTATATTTAGAAATTTTGATATTTATTATAAGTGTACTGCATAGGTGTCGTAACTTTATTACTTAATGTATTGATGTTTTTTGTCTCATACATATATTGTTACGAATTATCATCAGTAATCGTGAATGCAAGAATTCGTACGAATTGCTGGGTTACTAACGCTTTATTAAAAATACTAGTACGCACAAACAGGAACAATAAGCACCTAATTGTAACTCTCCGGGTATCTTATAAGGTCTGAAAACAACCACCACATATAACAAGACAGCAATTCTCAAAGCTCAATTAATTCACAAAACAGACTATTATATTCTGATAACATTGACATATTCACAAATCACTTTTACTCTTTCCGAGGCAACCTATTCTAAATGGACGATGACCAGCTTATATACCCTCTGTAGAAGGATCTCGATGTAACTCTTGAAATTCTTAAAGAAACTATAAAATTCGAGAAGTTTCCAAAAATCGCAAAAATGGCGATATTTTGTAAAACGTGTTGTCTAGGTCAAGTGACCTAGACCGCCTTTAAATAATAAGAATGTTTGCCTGTAAATCTCGTTTTTCCCCGGGAACAGGCAACATGCTATGAAGCTATTTTAGGTATTCTGTGCGCCTATTCTATACCGAAAAAGGTTAATAAACTCAAAATCTATTCACGGATGTTGATATCGACAATTCTATATATCGCAGGCTCAAAGTTTTTAGCTCCGACACTCTTAACTTTTGATGTACATTTTCGGCAAAAATAACTTGAATATAGAAAGAAACAAGGAAAAACTGTAAACCACCACCAAATTATATAGTGCATCTATTAACCGTTATCAGTAATTAAAAAATAAAACTTTGCGTTATTTAACCAATTATTTGTATTTGAACTGATTCATATTCAATTGATTCCTATAATAAAAATTCTAAATTATATTCATAATTTGCATATGTCAAAATTATTTATTCTAAAAGGATAGTTAAAATAAATTATATTATTATGGAAACCATCTACGCAATATACGCATAGTGTACGCATAAAGACAAAAATGAATAAATATGTTGTCACATAGCTTCCACAATATATTTGAATCTGTCTTGCTGCAAGCATAAGACTTAAACATTTCTCTATACTTAACGAAAACAAATCGTCTCGGGACAAACAATTTCCCTCCATATCTCTAATTTAAAGCACTTAGTTTTGAGTAAATCTTTCCTTAACTTATAGCAATATCAATTACAAGTTAATCCAGTCATTTCCGATTAAAGCATTGGACAATATATTGGGAGAAAAAAAAAAAAAATACTCCGAGTATCTTTTTTACGGCCCGCATTTTCCAGGAGCGCGACAACTCAGTCGATCCGTCATTATTATAACAAGAAGTTGGGCGAAAAGAAGCATACTCAGCCCTCATTCAAACTGGGAGAGGCCAGGTATAATTGCCCTGCTGTAATTCTTTAATCATCCTTATCCTCCATCAGGAAGCTTACAGCTATGTGGACTCAGTCCTTCGACAAGCCCAAGAAACGACGGCTTGGCGGCCGAATGTGGCATAATTGCAAGCTGTGCCGGAGACAGACTCGCCAAGAAATTGCTCCATTATCTCTCTTCGGGTAGCAAAAAAAGTCCGGGTGTTCTTGAAAAAAACCCGATGACCGATAGTAGTAGCAAAAATCGGTGTAAAGGACGGTCTGGAAAAGCAGCTTGTGATCTACGGCTTACGTCTACGGGAAGTGTAATGACTGGCAGATTATTGGATGCGGGGATGTTTATCTGTATATGCATATATGGCGAGGGATAGGCTCATCCCGGTAATCGCTGTGTTACCCGTCGTGACGTGAGGGTTGTGAGAAATACGAGTAACACGTCGCGAGCAAGAATATAATTTGATCTAGAGTTTCGAAATATTTCGCGCAGACGGAATACTAATTATGACAGCTGGAGCACCGAAGTGTTACTTGGGGATGGCCTAACATCTATTAAGTCGGTTTTTTTTTAACTTTCTTATACTACTGTGGAAAAGTATATTTTTTCCCCTGAAAATTTTCAATAAGAGCCAACCCATCTCGAGCACTTTTGGAAAGATATGGGTGTCATGCGTCGACATTACTCCAGAACGAATACTTGTGCCGCTGCAAAATTTTAAGCGAGTATTACACTATGTAAAAATTTAAAACTGAATGGAAATGTCAGTCATTCCCATGAATAGAACTCAAATTACCTGATTTTATAGCATTATTTCCTGTGGGAAAACCGTAATTACATCCGGAACAATGATAACGGTTTAGTACATACAAATAAATTTACACTTAGCTATAGTTTCAAAACGCGATAAAAGAAGGAAAGACGGTGTTAAAAGGATAACTTCGGTACAAAATCTAAAAAAAGGAACGTGATTTTTGTATTCTGATGCAGATTGTGATACGGATAGGACTCACTTTTTTCATAATTTTTGCTGTTCATTATGCAAAAAAATAATCATATGGCGCTGATCCTTTCTGCTCAGTACGCTGATCTCTTTGCAAGCGGAATGGCGCGAAAAATACATATTTGCTTCTGTAAAGATTTTTCGCTTTACTGTTAAGTTAGCTGACGATTGGAAGTGATCTCTCAAACTCAGAAAATATTTCAAGATCTCGGTGCCTACAAAGTAAAGATGCTCAGGATTTTAATTGAATTCAAATATTTTATAATTAAACTTTTGTCAAGTATAAATTTTCCCTATTAACTTTTATTTGTAGTGTGGAATTAACTTATTTGTTCCAAAATCTGTTTTCGGGGATAAATTCAGTTAGTTTAGTGATATAAAGTAGAAATTAATGAATAACTAAAACGAACACGTACCGTTTTGTTAAATAGTATTTTAAATTCATAGATTCTTCATAAAATAGAGAAACAATATTTTGAACGCTCACTATTTCCTCTCGTAATGGTTTTCAAGAAAATAGTCCAGTTGTCAAAAATTTCAACATTAAATTTAAAACCTCGTTAATTACAGCTTTTCCTGTTGATGCTGAACACAAAACCGCATGTCTTTACGATAATTACAACTCAGTTTACAAATTTTTAACACTTTACAGCATAGTTAGAAAGTGTTTATGCCTTTGTTCATTCTGTCTGTCTGTCTGTCTGTCCATTAGCACGATAACTGCCGTAAAAATGACTTTATCAAAATGAAATTTCAATATGTTTTTCAGACGGTCTGTATAGGACCTATGAGAATATAAATAAATAATATCACCCAATTAGTTTTGGATTGAACCCGGGTTGAAAAAGTGAAATACATTGAACCCTACGGGACATAATTTTTCAAATATTTTTAAGCGAATTTAAAATTCACAAATTGCTTCGAAAGTTTTAGGAAATATTCAAATTATCTCATAAAATATATAAAAAAAATATCAGTAACATATGTTAGGTAGTTTTTTAAATAAAAATTATTTAATATAGGGAGAAAAACAAATTCAATTAAATTCTGACTCTTGCTATAACCTCCAGAAAGGAAAAAGAAATATATTTTATAATAAATATCTTTCCAAGAGTTTAATTATTTTATATATAAGAGAAGTTTCATATTTAAAAATAAATATGGTAGATTAAAATTTTAAAAAAATGTGAAAAATTGTTTATAACTCTTCATGATTGATGATCGTCTGTTTGTATATCATTTTATACTTATTTGATGGCATTTTTAATGCACTTTCCTACATCCTAGCGAGTTGAAATTTGGTACACAGCTTAAATTTGTAGAACATTTTATTCTACAGAAATTTGATGGATCCTCAAATATAGATCCTACATTTTTTTCGAAATGGCCAGCAAATAATCTCCGTTCACTTCTATGAATCATTGTTGTAAGATTGTTAAAAATTCTGATGTAGGCAGCACATAACTTTCCCTGCAGACTCATATTCACGTTCTCTTTATTTCTTCAATAATAATTTGAGTTTATCTGCACAAAATAACACCCATAAGTATTTTAAATGACACTAAATTTGCACGTTAAACTTAAATTTGGTTCTCATTTGATAGCTGGACTTATTGTCAAAGGTGGCGCAGCGAAAACGCGAAAAATATAAAATATCTCAAGAACGGCTAGTCCTGGAGTAATGGGGTTAGTCTTATTCTTTTTGTTGTCAAAACCATGTATAAAATAAGCATTTAATTGATATAATTGAGCACACATAGATTTTATTTTTAGATTTAATGTCTTTTGCGGGCCATTTCGCAAAAACAGCCCATTCTTTTTCCCCGAATCGTACCAGAATAACCTACAAGTGATTTATATACCAAATTTTGTCAAATTTGGTCCAATAGTTTTTAGCTAGAGTGGATAAAGGCAATTTTTGCCGGCCATTTCACAAAGAAGGCAGATTCTTTTATTATGAATCGTACTAAAATCTAATGAATATCAGAATTTCCCACAAAAGACTTATCTACCAAATATTATGAAATTCGGTCCATTAGTTTTTCAGTTAGAGTGGATAGAATATCCTCCCAGATCCACAAAAAACACACACAGTTACACCCTTACACACACAGACGTCTCCCTAAAACAGTTTTTTCGTAGTCCCAAAACGTGTAGATCCTTCGAAAATTCGAGTTCCGATCTTCGGCGCGATTCCAATACTTTGAATACATACACACATACATATATATTATCTGTGTATCATCTGTGTATCTAAACTCCGTGCCTAAGCAATTACAATAGTTGTGATTTTAAATGATCCTTAAACTTTTATTATTTCTACAACGAAGCCTAATTTTAACGTATGCAGAATGCAAATATCTCAAGCGATTGTAAGGTGAGTTATATAAGAATTGCTAAATTTTTTACGCAAAATTGTTTAGCTCTGGAGTCTGGAATACAAGTTATATGAATGAAATATTCATTGATTTTGCATAGAGAATCAGACGATTTATATTTCGATGAAGTTTTAAATATTTAAGTATAATAAATTACTGTAGTACTGTGATAATGTAAATGATATCACCTCTGAATGTATCACATTTTAGAGATTTTTAAATGAAATTGCATTTCAGTTGGAAAGTGTTTCATAATCAATGCTTATGCACGATTGATCTTTCTCGTGCATTATTAATTCAGCTAGAACTTTATATAATATATATATAATATATATATATATATAATATATATATAATATATATATATTATATATATATTATATATATAATATATATATATTATATATATAATATATATATATATATATAAATTTCAGTTTTGCAGAGAAAAACAGCTTGAAGGTTGATAGCAGGATTAGCTGGTATAAACCATGTTATTTATTTGTTTGTTTAAACGATTTTCACTTTCCTTATATACACATTATATAGCCTATATAGTATACACCATAGTATATCCTATATGCATAATATACATTGTATGAACAGATAGCTTTCAATGAAATATTGATAATTTGCATCTTTAATGCATATATAATATATGTGCAGAAATTATGTTATGATGCAATCAAAAGATTTAATTGAAGTTTTTGACCATTAAATATGTTTTGGGAATGAATGAACACAACTTTTTGAGGCTATAAATGTGCCTAGGCAAGTGTGTGCATATTATCTTTGTGACAAATTAAACTATATTTAAACGAAGTTTTTGCTTGATTCTTAGAGTTAGTATGCATGTAATATTTAAGAACAACCACTGCTTTATAAGATATTACAGTAAAAGTAATGATTATCAATCGTGTTCAATAAACAATCATTTTATGTGTTTTATTTTAATGCGCAAAAATATTAAAACTTTCATAATGCTGGGTTGTACTCTTGTCGAGATTCTTCAAAAGCAGGGTAGTGTAAGTTTCTTTATATGACTTAGCTAAAAAATAGATACAAAATCTAAATTATGTGAGCAACACTTGAATTTTCCGATATGTTAATTTTTTTCTTTTTCTGTTTTACTATTCATAATAAATGAATTTGTATATATATTCCCCTTTTCATATAAAATGAAAGTTTACTTGAAATTGCATCAAGTTTCTAGATTTTTTTTTATTATTATTGACGTCAAATCGCTAAAATTCCAATAAACGGCAGACTTCGTCAAAATGGTTTACCTAAGCCTATCGAAATTTTCGTGGGATTTCTCATAAAAACAAATTCCCAGAAAATGATCATTTGCTAAATATAGATGTGCACATCTTATCTTATTTTTCAATATTTAGATTTTTTTTAAGTCATAATGTAAAAAATAACTGCCTTTACATTTTTTTTTTATATTTTATGAAAATGCAATAGACGCCAGAGTAAATCTCCAACTACAAGTTTCATAAATGTCTGATAGTTCTTGAGTTATAGTTGACACATACGTGCATTGCATTTCAATTGCACCGATGCACCCACCACAACCCATAAAATGTGTAAATCTGACAAAAACTCGATTTCGAATACTCGGCTCCAATACAATACTTTTTCCATACATAACATAATATGTATTGTTCAAGAATGCACTAAATGTTGTGAAATAAATATCCTTGCATATAACATAAGACACATGGCTGAGATCGACCAAATGTAGTATTAGGAGAGGATAAAAGCTACTTCAAAGAATTACATAAAATTTGGATGTGATAAGGAAATAACTCCCTTAGTAAAAACTAGACTACAAACATTTGACCTCTTTGACTGTAGTAGCAAATGGTCCTATTGAGACTACAGTCTTCCTCTTTGTGAGGCAGTTGAGCATTTGTTGTTCGCAGATTCCTTACGCCAGCTGAGCGGGCATATCTATCATTAATTGTGGCTGCTAAAAAAATGACTTATAAAAAAAACTCTAAAACGCGACATTTCCAAAAATGATCCGCTAGGTGCGGTCTTTGCAGCTGGTAAATATTAAAATATGTTTCAAATATAGATTAGAAGAAAAATTTAATAAAATGTTAAAATAAATTTTACCAATATTTTAGAAATATTAATTACTATTAAAAACATTCCAAACCGTCATTGCTAAAGTTATTAATTTATGTTAGATTTTCAATTAAAAATTGTATAAAGTTTAAGTCGAAAACCCAGACCACTCGACTGACCCGAGGGCTTAGAGTAGCAGTTTGAGTAGCCTGGAACGGAGGTAAAAAGTTTAAGTAATTAAGTTTATTCAAAATAACCATGCTATGTTTACGAGTTGAAAAATTATTTTAAGTACAGATGTTCCAGCGATCCAAGATGTAACTTAACAGTCCTGCGGAAATACAGACATATAATATATGCAGTACATATACTATTTAAAGATTTAAAAAAAAATAGCGAAGTGAAAATAATGGATCGAAATTTTCATTGGTTAAATTCAGTCACCCTACGCGGTGGATTCTCATATCGCACAACACGTTTCCTTATAGCCAGCGAGTGTATTCTGGAGAGGATAGTTAGCGGTTGTTTTACTACCTATTTCAATTTGCTGCGACCTTATTTTTGCGCAGCTTTCTAGATTCAGTGAGGAATGTAATTGCTCCCACAGTTAGTTATTCCAGCGATTTGACTTGAGAGGAGTATCTAGCTGGAAAAGATTGATCCTCTGGTTGGTGACATGACAGTATCTGCAAATATCCAAGGCATTTTCGTTTCGAGACACCTGTGAGAAAAACTCATATATCCCCACATCAAATGTATTGTTTTTGTACGTAAGTTTAATTCTATTTTGTTGGTTCTTAGCATTCCTTATTTTTGGATGCTGTTACTGGATGTGCAGTGGCCTAGGCTGCAATCAAGTGGCCTAGGCTGCAATCAAGAAGCACTTTGGACGATGGACGACCGTAGCAAAAAATGGTAAGCAAAAGGGATCGATAGACAGTAAAGAAGGGGAAAGTTTACTGGGAGCGAGCTCCCTCTTAATAGTTGGGTTCCAAGGGTGAAGTTCGCTGGTCTCATCGTAACCATAACCTAATGCGTGGTCACGAGATGTCTGGAAAAATCTCAAGGATTCAAAGCATTTACAATTCGGGACACCTGTAAGAAAACTCTCGTATCTCTACATCGAAATTATTGGTTTTGTATTTAAGTTGTTTGTTATTTGCTAGTTCTAAGCATTCCTTGTTGTTATATGCTAATTCTGGATGTGCAGTCACAAGTGTCTTATGCAGCAGTCAAAAAGTACCTTGAAGGATGGACGACCGTAGCAGAAAATATAGGCAAAAGGAATAGATAGTAAAGAAGGAGTGAGTTTACTAGGAGCGAGCTTCTTAAAAGTAGTTAGGTTCCCTGCATTGGATAACTTGCAGTTTCCCAATATGTGACTTTGCAGCCGTGCACTGGACGGGGCAGGCGTACAAAATTATAGGCGCGGTAATTTGTTTATAGAGGAGAAGTTTGTTCTCTAGGGAAAAGGGAGACCCCTACTGAGCATATGGTAAAGGGCGCCGATAGTTTTACTGGCAGATAGGATTTTTAAGCTAATATGGGTGCTTAAAGTCTGTGAGCGGCTAATGTGACTCCCAAGTACTTAACAGAGTGGTTGAAGGGGATATTTTTATTGAAGATTTTAATTTGATTGTTATGGGCGATTGCTCTGTAGTGGGGTTTAAAATAACTACTTTAGACTGGGAGGCATTAATTTTGATTCTCCATTGAACGAACCAGCGCTCAAGGCTGTGTATGATATAGCTTTGCAGCATATTGATCGCGTTAAGAGGGGGAGCCAACGGGGGTTATGATCACGGTGTCGTCTTCAAAAATGCAAAGTTTCACCTGTGGAATATCATTTATATATATGTTGAACAGCAGGGGGATGAAATTTCCTCCCTGCGGAACTCCGGCCTTGATCAGACGGGGTGAGGGAATAGTAGTGCCAACTCGGCGCGGAAAGAACGATTAGTGAGATATGAGTTGATGATAATGAGTAGTTGGGTTCAGGTCGATACGTCAAGCCACAATCTGAAAATATGACAGTTATTTAACTAAATAAATCATTTTATAAAATATACTTTTAAAATATTATCGATATATAGTATATGGACGGAGGGAAAAATATTCAAAATTTAATTTTTCCTGATCTTATACTCTGTAGGGAGATGTTATCAGTTTTGGGTTTAACTAAAAGCTCTCTAAATGGATATAGTTGAAACAAATTATCCTATAACCTATCGGTCTATAAATATAATAAAATAGAAAACAATCTAGACTTGAAATGGCAAAATTATTGCCAATATGAAATCCGCACCGAAAGATTATTTCAATTTAAATACTTTTCCTTGCCCATTTTGTAATTGTGAAAATATTGATTTGGAATCTGCTTAAAATTTACCTCCTTTTTTACCCCCCCCCCCCCCCACACACACACACACACAAAATCTGAATGCTAAAAATGGGCGTGACAGATGTGGGCGTGGTCATATACACAATGAATACATATCAGCTATTCACAACTAAATTAGATAATTTCTAAATAATGCTAGTTTTCTATAATTGAATATGATTATCAGGATTTTCAATTTGTTTAATTTCTTATAGGAATCATGGAGAATAAGACAGAATAATGGAGATAGAAGAAAAACAAAACCGGTGACCTGTCATCCAACAAAGATTAACGATAGAAGATTCATTTATTTCTTAGATTTTTACACAAATTTGATGTTCTTTTAATCGCGTTTTATTTGGTCTATGTACGATAGTCGGCATTAAGAAGAAATTTAATAAATACCCCTATTATTGAACATTTCAATAGGATCCTTAAACGAAAAAAAAATTATTTCATTGATAGGGGAGACTATCACTTTGAAGTTAAAATTAATCATAGAATTGCCAGAAATCTCAATAATTTTAAGATAGAAAAGAAAGCATACCATATTGCTAAAAATGTTAACTGGATCTCTATTGATCTAAAGTGGCTTAAAAATATTGGAAAAAGTCTGATCTACACTTTTTGACAAGAATCTATGATCTAAGATGACAGCTTATAATAATCCAGCTCTGACTTTAATAGGTCAGAATTAGAGCATAATTTAATAACACGGTAGACAGAAGTATTGAATGCGGCAATCTTTTGATTAGGGAGATGACAAGAAATATTATAAAGGGGTAATGTAACGGCAAAAGGCTTACTGTAAAACAGAGATTACAAATGAATTGTCTTTGCGAAGAACATGAATTGTCTTGTGAAGAACATACAGGAAAAAAAGAGAAATATTACATTCTATCGCATATGTAACTTGAAAAAGTATTAGATTCTTGTGATTTATGAATACAATTCATAATGAAAAGAACACACTGTCTAAATCAACATTAGACTTCACTATTACTGACTATGATCAAGATTGTAAAATCTGATTTCCGTTTCTGAATACAAAGCTGACATTTCTGAAAGACATTACTCAATTGTTACTCCAGATCTGCTACATATCGGGGTGCCCGAATCTGGCGGCCTAACATGTCCCATACATGCTCGATTGGCAAAAGGCCTAGTGACCTTTCTGGCCAAATAACAGTATCAACAGCACGGAGATAGTTCACAGATATGCGAGCCGTAATGGCGTGGCATTATCTTGTTGTAAAATGGCACCAGAATAACGTGCCATGAAGGATAACGCAAACGACCGCAGGATTGCATCAACATATCGTTGAGCTGTTAAAGTTGTACACAGGATGAATAGGGGCGACCTGCTGTCGTAAGAGATAGCACCCCACACCATCACACCAGGGGTAATGGTTGGTGTGCCTGTGTAAAACAAAAGCTGATTGGGACCGCTGGCGCCTCCACATACGTACCCAATGGTCATCTGCTGAAAGACTGAAGCATGACTCATCGCTGAACACTATGCGATGCCAGTCTGCTGGCAACCCTGATGCTCGGCTACGACACCACTCCAAACAACTCTTTCGATGTTGTGGGGTTATGAGCAAACGTCTTAAATGCCGCTGTGAGTGCAACTCCACCTCAGCCAAGCGCCGTGATATGATGCCAGCTTCACGCATCCCGACTATACGACCACGTTCGAACTCGTCTAATTGCTTATAAGGTCTTCGGCAACGTCGTAATGACATATTTGATTGTGTCTCCACGGAACTGCAACTCCGATAACGAGTAAAGATAAATCGTCCACATTCTTAACCTGCTTTATAGGATACTAGTTGCGCAGAAGAAACGCTCGCTATCACCGAAGCTAACACTCATTGGCCTTGCAAATTTAATAACTTGGTATAAAGGAATTTGCATTCGAAATTTTGAGATAATTGGATAATTTTTTAGAGGTGCTTATTTATTTATTTTATTTATTTATTTATTTTGCAAACGAGTGTATAAGCATGTATATGTATTCATAGCAAGTATGTATATATATTCTTTAAGGCATAAAAATGTTGAAGTCCGGTAAATGCTTGCGAGTGGTAAAAGTTAAGGATACTTGTGGTAGAGCATTGCTTATAATGAGTAAAAATCGACAACTGAAACTTACTTTTCAGCATTGATTATTATGAAGCATCATTGTTGTTTCATTGTTTCTCCATAGGAACTAATGCTATGAAAAACTCAAATTTCCACTCGCTTGAGTTCTAATATTGAAAATTAATAAAAATTACATTCTGTGACAAATGGAATTGGATATATCTACACACCATTTAATTATCGGCCGGCCAAATGGCTACTCATGTCCTTGTTGACGAGTCGGTCGGTCTGGGTCTTCAACACCATTTAATTATGATACGAGCATTTGTACTTGAAACATCGTTTCCACACCTCACAAACGTAACGGTCATCTTTACAAAAATGTTCAAGATGGGTTCGGGAAATCATAAAATGTTCTTATCAGATAAAATCTCGTATTCGAAATAACAACTTTTTCTAAACAATAGTATCAAGAATTTATCTATACAAAAACAATAAAAACTCTCTCTCTGAGAAAGTAAAAATGCTGGGAAAAAAAGATAAGTGTCTTCCTCTGATTATATTGCATTGAAAACCAAAAGGTTTGTATTCATTATTTAAAAAATCATCGCATCAGATTTAATTTGAATATCTCAATGTTTCTAAGCCATATCCCATTTGCATACTCACAGACGGCATTAAAATCTGATGTTACAGACACATTGTATTTAGTGATTCGTATTGATTTATTTTAGGAATTTGTATTGATCTGTATTCAGGAATTTGTATCAATGCATATTCTGGAATTTGTATTGATCTGTATTCAGGAATTTGCATTAATCTGTATTTAGGAGTTTGTATTGATCTGTATTCAGACATTTGTATTGATCTGAATTCAGAAATTTGTATTGATCTATATTCAGAAATTTGTATTCGAAAATTTGTATTGATTTGTGTTTAGGAATTTGTATTTATCTGTATTCAGGAATTTGTATGGACTTGTATTCCTAAATTTGTACTGACCCGTATACCGGAATGTATATTGATCTGCATTTAGGGATACTTACAATGATGTATAGATCCATCAAAATCTGGGAGTTGAATATTTGACCTCATCGTCATACTTTCAGTCTTTATATACAACATCATCTACGGAAGGTAAAAATTGTTGATTCCTGTTTAAATATGCTCGAAATGTATAGATCTATAAAAATCCGTGTATCAATTTTTACCTGGTCACATCCCTTTCCATATGCTATGTATTGTGAATAAAGTTCAAAGCCTTTATGTGGTTTTGGAATACTTCATTAGCATCATTTTAATGACTTTTACAACTCAATTATACCTTCGACTGAATATTACCCCATATCGGTATAAATCTCTATTTAATACCTCATAATGGGGAGGTCAAAAATTGAGAAATCCCCACTAATCTTTTCAAACACACCATGCAATGTATCGTGACAGAGAACGCGAAGGATATTGATCTAAATCCATGTTGTACCAACAAGCAGAGAAAAACAATGAGTGATATTAACATATGTATAGATCAAGTCTTACCGCTCTGTCAGCGCCCTACTTACAGCCATGGGAACGATCAATTCGACCCAATATTTCATGCTTAAGATAGAGAAAGAAAAGCTTGCATCGAAGTTTTATAAAAGCAATAACTAATCATTACAGCGAAGCGACATCTGATTTATAACAGGGCGTTGTATAATAGCTTGAAAGTGCTAAACTGACAATTCAGCACGACTTGGGGACCATGGTTTCACGGTCATTGCACAAAGGCAGGCAAGAGGATCAGTAAATTCAAAATACATTAAAATATAAATTTTAATTTTCAGGTTGAAGTATTTACTTCAAATCGACCTAGGATTCAGGGCATTATTTTAGCCACGCCCATCGAACTTTAAATGCTCAGGATCATAGTGAAGTCACTAATCATACACTTAATGTAAACAATTGTACAAGACAAAACTTATTACTGTAAAAAATGGAACTTTGCAGCAAAGGTTGAAATACAGTTTTGAGAAACCAATTTTTCACCAAATTCATAATTTCCCAGTTCTCCCTCTCCTTCCTTATATAAAAATTTACAGTGTCATAAGAACCCTAATTGCACTTTTTAATGGCCTTAATTCGCATGCAAAATAATTTTTTAAAAGTTCCTTCGATATATTTAATCAACTCTTTACACGGCTATTGATGTTTTTATTACATATTCCACAGAGAGATAGATGTTCCTCATATACTATCGTTCGGGAATACAAATTTTTCTATTCTGAAATTCTAATGTTTTTTCTTTTTCTTTCTTTTTTAACATTTTACATGCAAGTCATTGAGATAATCAAATTTGAAGAGTTTTAGCCAGATATCTGTTTTTGTGTTGTAAAAAATTTATATCTAGCCCACCCATCAGTTTTTTGTGCTGCAAAAGTATCAAGAGCGGCTGAATGTAACGTCTAAAATTATACAGGGGGTGAAAGTCCTTAAGTACCTCCAATAACTTTGTAAAGAAAGGTAAGTCCATGAGTGTACACGTTTCAGCTATCTATAGTTCAGTGACCACGCCCGATCGATTAAAAGGATTGTAGCGCCTCTAGAGGAGAAATTAAAAAGTTAGGATAGCGAAATCAGCAACAAAAGCGAGCTAAACAAAAAAATTCCATTACAAAGTTGTAATGCAATGTCTAATGAGTATAAATCGACATCAGAAACTCACAAAACGCGTATATGGAAGACAAAAAGTACCTGCCATATTTCACTAATTGGAAGAAAGACAATCTATCGGAGGTCGTGGACGACTACGTCGATTCATATATACTGCATATGCTGTCTTTCATTTCAGAGATGAGTATCGTATCACAAACATTACTTGCATATACGTTCGTGAATCGTTCGGCAACGTTTAACAGTATTGTGGCGTGGCTGCGCATCTAAGCGATCGATTGAGTATGCATATGACCAATACTATAGTATTTATTCGAGTCCGTATACGCGTTTCGTTCGTTCCCGGTGTCGATTCCTACTCAACAGACAGCACGCTTCAACTCCGCTTTTTACATCTATCTTGCTTTGTTGCCGAATGCGTTTCCCTTTTTAAGTTATCATTTTAGGGATCTGTAATCACTTTTATTCGATCAGGTATGGTCACTCTACTATATATAGACCTAACGTGTACACTCATGAAACTTTACTTACAAAATTATAGGTGTGATTCGGAACTTTCCTAAGAACGTCAAACAGTATAGAAATTTAAACGAAAACGGCCAAACCACACCCAAGGGCGGACCTACTCTTATGAATCTGTTTCCGATGCCAATAGAAATACAGATTACGTCATAGCCACTGACCTATTTGTCTCTGCGACCAGTTCAGGGTCTTTCTGAAAGGAGGAGGAGGGGACTTTGCGACATTCATGCGCTGTTTGTGAAATTAATCGAATGCAACAATGGTTTATCGACAGCGACACATGCGGAGATACCTTTAGGGCATGAGAGAAAAAGATGCAGTTTATTTATTTCTATTAAGGCTCGTTATCATTTCTTCATTTCTTTACGATATGGTGGACGTCAAGATAAGAAAAGATTATAGCTTTTAAATTTGTAATTCATTGATACTTCATCGCGAGTGATCGCATTTTTATAATTCGCTTAACTGCACCAGAATAATTAAATTTAATTTAGAACTCTTTAGCTGGCAGTTTACACGATGTAGAAAGAATAGTTGTCAGGATGTTTTTAATTTAAAATTTCATATTTAAAATATAAAAAAGTTCTAACCACAATTGTTTAAAGCATTTGAAATAGGTGTACTTTATTGGTAACAACACAAGACAAGTATTAAATTGTCTCAACTGAGTGGTAAGGACATAAATATCATGCTAATGAGCGAAGGTATTAACTGTTCTGTCTCATCAGGATAAAGGTGACAGAACAGCCACACTAGTAAAGGAAGAAAATCGTCTAGCCAAAGAGCAGAGTTCATCTTGCGAGTTGCAAAAGCCGTGCTTTATTCAGCTCATCCATGCGGTAAACTAGATATAAATAATTTTTTCGTATAAAACTTCGTAAATACAGACACGTTACCAAATTATCATCAGAATAAACTGTCCGAGGAAACCGAATCAAGCAAATTGGTTAGAACTTTTAGTTTAATATGTAGCATACTTTGTCTATTTTGGTTTAGCTATGAGACGGGTTTAGATACGAGTTACTAGAATTCCACTGTGATTTATATCACTGCCAGATCCGTTGACTCCGTCTCATGCAGTTAAAAAAAATTTAATGGAATGTGGCTCAACTCGACTTTCTCATATCAGATTCCATTTTAAGAATTTTTTTTTTTTAATTTTATAAGAAAAATATTGAAAAATCAGTATTATGGGTCAAAATAATTAGTTATATCATGTTACTGTTCACTTTAAATGGCTTGAAAAATTCCTTAAATTGATACCCTACTTGACAATGTACCCTTCGAGGGAGGGGTTAATGGCTTCACAAAAGAAAAAAATTGTATCGCAGATATTTTTCACAATGCCAAACTATGAACTCACGTGAACATTGAACTATAAATAACCCATTTTATACGTGATTATGTCAACTTTTGTCCTACGCTGCCACGCTGAATAGTATAAAATTTCGATTAAATTTCGAATTTCTGCCTCGAATTTTAAAAATTTTTATCTAGTTCTAGATGTTTTTATAATAAATCCGGATATAAAGTTTCGTTTAAGTCACAAAACGGGCAACATCAAAATGACGACACCATTTGAACTTGGACAATCTAAACATTATGTTGTAAAGACAAAAAATATGACAATACCATACTTCCCCAAAAAATTTCATATTAGAGCCCCCGAACATATAAATTCGATTCCAGTATACCCAATCAATCTACCAAGTACAATTTCAGCTATCATAGTAACGCTAAAAAAATCACATCTTCTATCTTTTTTTGTTTTGTTTTGTTTTTAGACGCTGTCAATTCTGCGAGGGAGTGATTCGCAACATTGTTCTTACGCCAGCGAGATGACGGTTTGCGACTTGAAACTACTAACCCACTTCTGGGGGGAAATTCAGGGTGGAGGAGTGTTTCGATGACACAGATCGAATTTCCAAATGATTGATCGATTAAAGAGGTGGTTCGGCTGATGCAGAACAGGGTATCGAGGAGACGCTTCAATCTAAGACAATGAAGTTCGAGTTATGGATTGCCTCGTTATACTTGTCAGCAGAGGAAATACGAAGAAGTATCAGATTGTTCGTCAAAAATCAAATGTGCTTACAGGATATTTAAATAAAAAATAAAGTTATAAAACTGCGGGTAAGATAAGTTTGTGGTACAGAGTTGCTCAGCGTCTTCTTTGTAAGATGGCAGTTTACCGCTTTTAGAGGTGAAAATGGAGTCGCAATAAATTATATTTTGGACTTTTGCAATTTCGGACCTTTGGGTAATTAGAGTGAATGAATTTAGTGTGAGAAAGGAATTTGGCCAAATGCATCTTTTGTCGGACACGCAACACTCATGTGCATGTGGTTTGAAGATACTTTGCACTTCGTTTGGGCATTTTTTCCTTCGCTCCGTTTGTCTGAGCCCACTCTGACTAGTCAGATTAAGTGATTGGTTAGGAGTTGCAAAAGAAGGAACACCTAATTTGGACAAGCGGCTAAATTTTACTTGGATACAAATCGCCTAGTGTAGAAGATGATTTTAGGAAGTCACAAGGAAAGTTTGTTCTTGAGTATCGGACACTAATAAACTAAAATTGGAAATGAGAGAAACATACTCCCTTTACATATCTAATAACGTTTAGAAGAGATATTCAATCGAAAAATACTTCAACTTCCTCTATTCAGTGTATTATTTCATTCATATAATACTAACAGTCTTCAAAGAAAGAAAGATAAACAATTCCTGTCTACAAATCATCACACCTGTACATCCAAGTGACAGACCTCTATGTCTCACGGACTATAGATCTTTCAAATAACATCAATGCATAAGCTGATTAGCTTAAATGGACAAAGAATAAAGTGCATGGCATAAATTTATTAATAGTTGGCAATCAAAACATCTAGCGGAAATAACAAATCAAAGATAATTATTTTTAGCATTTTCTCGTCAAATCCTCGTGCACAGTAAACGTCTAAAGTAATTTCTAAGTCCATACATGTCGCATTAGAAAAAAAATTGGAAGAGGAGAATTGTTCATTTTTTGTTTAGGTACCTATGGCAATGTAGTAGTGGACAATTAGCTGGCTTTGGGGGTTTCAATAAATGTGATAGCAGTTTACAAATCCATGTGGTACTATGCTTTTCCAAACAGAAAATTACGCCACATTATTTTTTCTATTCTCTGCCACTTCTGGCACAAGTCATCACCCTTAATTAAACCAATCAATATTTGAGTTCACCAATTTCCATCAGATAGATTGTGATGTATCTGAAAGATAAATCTATATGGATGATGCTGTATTTTATCTATGATAATCAATATCAAGATGTATATAAATATTTTCCCACCGGCGTCAAATTAAATAAAATCTGTACTGTGAACACATGACAATGAAGTATTCATAGAGGGGTCCGGTGGGTCTGGATCCCCAAAATGAAATTTCTGGATAGGTCCTTGCCTGTGCTCTCGTGTTTTTTCGTTCAATTGTGATCCAGTATCAATTTAGTCAAGTTTAGTTGGTTTTTTTCAACCTTTTTTTCTTGGATTGAAAGTTCACAATACTTTGGATACCCCCCCCCCCCCGAAATGAAATTTCTTGGTACGTCCTTGACACATGATACGAAATGACTCCAGCATCCAGGAAGGCAATCCCGTTCTACAACAGCTGTAGAGGGGACGTCTTTCACGGTGAAACATAGTAAGTACATCTGACAGTACTGTCTTACAGGGGTACTTATCTGTTTATATTTTAAAATTATGCCCACGTATAATATAGAACCTGCTTTGGTCGTAGATTAGATAGAACATTTTGGGCAGAATGAAAATATATTAAATACATAAAAATTCTACAGAAAAACTACGTTCGGTTAAGTAGCATCGCTCGTCTAAGTACACTAAATTTTTAGATCAATGTATCCCGACTTTTTTACTGCAAACCGAAATAAATAGTTTATATGGATTAGCTTATTCTTGGGATAACATTACTTACTTGCATAGATGCGATAACCCATCGCCTAGCTCGTTGAAAGATATCTTCATCCGACCATTTTGGGTGCTTTTCTTGTATCCTCCTGGCAAGAACATTGTGCCACCGGAAAAACACGATGCCAAAAGCCAGATGTGCAGGATTTTGATTAGACCTTGGATCACCCAAAACTGCAAGATAAAAGGAATTGTGAAAAAAAAAATAATTTATTTTCATGTGCAATGAAAAATACATGCAAAATGCAAAAATACAATTTTATATTTAAAATTTTATTTTTAACGTTTGAAGTTTTATTTGCTGTAGAATTTTTTGAAACATGTTTTATACAACCCAACCATACACATTTTGCTGCATTTCTTTGGGACTTATTTCCACAGCTTGCATACTATGTTTGTGTTTTAGTTACAACTATATAATGATGAAAACCATCATATAAGACCATGATCAGTTCTAGCACGTCACTATCTATAAATCGTTTGAATATTGGTGTAGGTCACCAATAATAGTTTCAAAAGTCTGGCTTCAAAACGTTGCAAGAAAATTGTGACTTTTCTACATTCAAATCCGTGACTACATATTTTCTCTGTACGGCTTTTGTTTCTGTATTTTTTTCTACGTTTTTATTGGGGGGAGAGGGAGGGGAGGCTACTATTTTATCACGGTCACTACATTATTATAAATAATAAAGACAAAAAAATATACATATATTAACTGAACATATATTCTCAAAAATATTTACAACAATATATATACAGGGTGTTTCACAAAGGACTCCCTAACTTTGAAATGAAACAACTCGGAAATGGTGATCGATAGAAGACTGAAACAAGTGATATGTTCATTGGGAAAGCCGTAAAAATCTGATACAAAGTTTCAAAATTAGTTACACATGTTTCTGGCAGATGGCGCTGTACACTGTAGTCCCAGTACGGATCCCTATAAAGAGTGCTCTGAAGCACAAAGCGATCAATCTTTGGACGGTTCGGTTGTTGAAACGTGAAAGGAGGATAGCATACTGATGGAAGTGGATGAAGTCATGTATTCCGTGGAGCAACGTGTTTTTCTAGTACTCGAGTCTCACCGGTTAAATCGCAGTCCTACAGCAACAAGGCGCAGTTTTCCATCTCGATTTAAAGTTACCAAAGGTCCTGATGTGAAAACAATTCGCCAGCTTTTCGACAAATTTCAACAGACAGGCAGCGTGGCTGATGAGTTAGTGGGACATGTTGGTCCCAGGCAATCTGCAGTTACACCTGAAAGTATTGCGACAGTTTCTGCAGTTATTCCGTCTAATCCGAGGAAATCAATCCGAAGAGTTGCAGCTAAATCCAGATTAATGCCATCCAGCACGTACAGAATCCTAAGGAACACCCTAAACATGTTTCCGTTCAAGATCCAATGTCACCAAGCCATAACAGTTTCAGCTGTGCGACAAAGAGAAGAGTTCGCGAACAATATGCTCGCGATGATGTTGGCTGAATATGGTTGATGATATGGCTGAATATGAGGCCCATTTTCACCTGGATAGTGTCGTGAACAGACAAAACTGGCGTTTCGGGGGTACTGAAAACCTGCATTTGCATCAAGCATGACCACTACATTCCCCAAAAGTTACAATTTGGGCTACAGTATCGAGCAAGGGCATCATTGGTCCTTTTCTCTTGCGAGAAACGATTACTATTGAACGTCACATGGCATTTTGGAACAATTTGTCGCCATACTACAAGCGTTGGAGGATCGCCTAGGCACTTCGTGGTCCATGCAAGATGGGGGCCCGACCACACCGTACCCCAGATGATTATTCCTCTCTTGAGGAATACTTCTGCAATAGAGTCATCGCTTTGAACTATTCCACATTTACTGGAACAAGCATGGATTGGCCTCCATTTTCACCCGATCTTACGCTCTGCGACTACTTCCTGTGGGACACATTGAAGGACACTGTTTTCCGCAGCAATCCTGCAACACTGGATAAGCTTGAAGAGTTAATCTGTCAGGCATGTGCATCCATTTCTGTTGACACACTACAGAAGGTGACTGCCAATTTCATTCGTCGTTTGCGCCATCTCTGTGCTGTGCAAGGTGCACATTTTGAATCGATTTTGATGCGATTACAACGACGGCTTTACCAAGGACAGTCTCACCATTATTTATAGCCTCTTTCTCAGACTCCGTACTGCGACTACAGCGTACAGCGCCATCTGTCAGCAACATTTGTAATTAATTTTGAAACTTTTGTATCAGATTTTTATGGCTTTCCCAATAAACATATCACTTGTTTCAGTCTTCTATCGATCACCGTTTCCGAGTTGTTTCATTTCAAAGTTAGGGAATCCTTTGTGAAACACTCTGTATATAGTTCGTGTTCAAAGAATTCTCAAATAATTTTGTAAAATACATATTCGGCAACGCGTATCAGCATGGGGAAGCCTAGAACACGTGTCTAGCTTTCGTTTTCTAGAACAATAAAAAACCCTCCGACTTAAATAAAGAAACCTGTGAATTTTCAAATATATGTATTCTAAATCAATACATTTCTGAACACATACATAAATTATTGACACAGGGACTTATAAGAACACTTTTTCCTTATAGGATTTGTCCTTGCAATTCACTTACGACAACAAGAATCCTAAATTTTAAAGGTCGTATGATTCGCAATATACTTGTAATAGGCTGTCATGTGTTGTCAGTTATGTAATCATAACGCTTGAGATATATTCAGTACAACTTGGAAATCAGTGGGCTGTTTCTACGACAAATAAATGCTGTTTTCTTAATCGTCCAAAAATGGCATGCTAAACACGTATAAATAACACTTATAAATAAAAGAAATAATCTCCGTGATTTGTGAGAAATAGATGTTTTAAGGAAGATGCCTGAACTACAATTGAGAAAAATCTGAAGCGGATATCTTTAGCGAGTCCCTTACTCACTTTGCAATGTGATGTTACATCTATATCAGTTATCATATAAGTCCTATCTATAGCTGAACCTAACAAATCGATGCTTCAAAGGAAATCTTTGGTTAAAACATATATGACAAAATTGTTGTCTCCAATGATTTCAAAATTGCAATCTAGATACAATTTTAAAATATCAATTTCAATCGTTATTTTGATAAACTCAAATATATATAAAATAATTAATTTGAATCAATAGGTAGAGCTAGCTCTATGCTATCCACGTCTTTTTTCCAGTTAATATTTTTCGAAAAAATAAACCTTTTACATAAAATGTAAATTTTTTTTTAAATTTATCTTCGTGAAGAACTTGTATATACTCACGAAACATTCTCTCTGGGCTGAGAGTTCCGAGATACTTTGCTGGTGGAAAGTTGATGAGGGGTGCCCGGGCGTAGTTCCTGGGCGGAAACTGACCGCTCGGGTCAGATTTGAGTGTGCCGTTTTCGAAGGACCGCATCGTGTTCAGCCAGGCCTCACTCGTGCTATATACGAAGCTGCCGTCGATCCAACTCGTCATCTGGTTGATCTGGAAGAGTAAAAAATACGTAGTCAAAAAATTAGTTATAATATTAGTCATAAAAGTTAGTTATAATGTTACTCATAAAAGTTAGTCATAAAAGTTAGTTAGAAAGTATGGTTAAGCGTGTCCCAGACCAATGGCAAAACGTAATAAAATTATTTGGGAAAACATAAAACCAGGGTCTTAACTTAGCAAACACAAAGTCTCATGCTGTATATTTTAACAAGGTTACTCAATACAATAAAATATAATAAAGGAATTACAATGAGGATAAATAAATTACATTTTGCAATTTTGTTATTACAGAGGAAACCCCGTTTTCTTTCAGGTGCCGAATTAAAAAACGTTATATGCTTGAAAACACAACACACGGAAACCTTTACTTTAAATAAAATTCAAGGAAAACAAGTAAGAAAATGAATTACACTGAGCTTTACTTTTACTTTTTCACTTATTTATAGCTTTATCTTTTCACTTATTAAAAGTTTAATTTATGATTCACATTGAAAAATTGAAATCAAGAATGTCAAAACCTCTGGAATTTAGCCATTCTCTAAATAAAATTAGCTATTAACTTTTAAAAGGACTCTCCAAAGTGTTCGGACAATGAACACTATTTGCGGAAACAAAAAAATTCAGGCAAAATTAAAGAAATCCGTGAATAAAATCCATTGTGTGTGAAATATCTCATCGAATTTCATTTTTCTACAATCCTTCATACGCAATTTCAAATTTCATTCACAGTGAACTTAAGTGCACTGTACAAACTACGCAAGGCTTGTTAACTCCAATTTGTTTTCATACACCCATTATTCCTATACAGTGAGTATATATTTAACATAGTAACATATTTACTTCTTTATAAAGATGGGTTAACAATACATTTGAATTGAAACGAAAAAATTTGAGTAGAAATTTCAATTTAAAATTAGGAATAAATTTGTTTGCATCCACGCCATCGTAGTTTTACTGTAAAATTTTATTTTAATACATAGACTTTCTTAGCGTTTATACTTATAAACTCTGGTTTTATTTATACCTCTGTTGTTAAATTACTCTCCACCAAGTAAAGTTCTGTCAGTTCTTCCTAACTGTACTCACCTGTATTTTTCCGTACAAAATTTACATAAACGCATATATCCTCTGCATGACCAGCCTATGGATAATTATGATAGAAATTAAAAATATAGGTATATTTCATTTTTAATTAGTAATACATCCGAAAATTATGGGATTCCGATAAAAACGACAATTTTTACTTTATCATACTATGTAATGTAGAAAGTATTGGTGTCACGAAAATTTTCGATGCCAAACTATGTTTTTGGACCTGCTGAATACGTTTTGACTATTTTTAGAGTGATGTCTGTCTTTGGTCGATTTCTTGTGCACACGATAGCTGCCACAATTATTTTCATGGAACTTTATATCCGCTTTTGTTATCGAAAAATCTAGAACTAGACAGAATATTTGAAACTCGAGCCAAAACTTCGAAATTTTATATTTTTTAACATAGCAATAAAGGACAACATTTGACTTAATCATGCATAAAAGCGCTTACTTATGGCACAATGCTGACGAGACTTAATAGTTTCAATTATTGTTGGGAAAAATACCCGTAACAAAATGTCTGCCTTCGTACCGTCATTAGTCCACTCGGAGCTTACCATAATGGGGGTACTTTGTCGAGTATTGTATCAATCGAAGTATTTTTTTCGAGCCCTTTAAAGTGAAGGGTAACATATTGTAATTGTAATCATTTGAACCAAAGATATCAATTTTTCAAGAATTTACTTGTAGAATCTGAATTTAAAAAAACACTATTTAAAAATAAATTCTGGTATGAAAAAGTAGAATTGAGCCATACTACCGTTAATTTTTTATTTAATTTGTTCTTGGAAGAATGTTAAAATATATTTTTAATATATATATATCAACAACTGTTTGTGGATATATATATATATTCAAAACTATATTTACTCCATAAGCTAGTAGTGAAGAGGATATATATAAAGGGCCATTACCGCACATTAACTCAATTAGGAAAAAATGCATATTACAGTTTGAAGTTCTTTAAGATTACTATGTGCGAGCCAGCAAAATGCCATATAAAGAAAGTTCTTTTCTCTGTCTGTTTATCTGTCTGTCTCATTTGGCTACATATTTGCCGACACATATTGCGCAATATCACCCATTTGGCCACATCGGGAAAATGTCTCCAAATTGGCGAAAATGGAATGTCTTGGAAAATTAAGTTTACTTCCTTTTATAATTCATGTCGCTTTGGAGAAATTAGTATTTTAATATTCTTGAATCAAAATATAGTAATATAATATACTCGTATATTTAGCATATTAATATATGATTATATTAATATTATATTAATAATTAATATATTTATATTATATTAATATTTGGTATATAAATATACGTATATTGTTATCATACATTATATAAATAATAGGTTTCGCAGTTTGTGGGACTGGTACGTTTGATTAAAAAAAATAATGGAAAAGTATTTTCGAAGTGTTAAGCGGTGGTATAATATTTATGTATTGCGGAGATCGTCCAATTATGAATAATATTGATAGGGAAAGGTGCCCCAGGGTACTAGGAGTGCAAATATTGCAGGCGGGTGTGTGACAGCAGAATCCTTAACATAACTTTATACACCGATCATTTTACTGCTTCTAGTTTTGCTGGTTAGCCATCTAGTTTTGCTGGTTAGCCATTTAGTTTTATTACAGAAATAAACAAGAAATTGGCCGTAAGTACAAATTCCGTAAGATTTCCAAAACAGTTTCATGGGACATCCATGTTAAGATTTAATGAGTTTACTCAGAACTGGCATTAAGCAAGGACCGTACAAATGTTTTAAAAATGCTGTTAGTTTGACATTTTTCATGTTTAGATAAACTAGATGTTTGATTTATTTTTTAGTTTTATTTATGACATGGATATGATACGTAAATTATTGGACTTCTACGTAAATTATTGGAATACGTAAATTATTGGAAATTATTCTTCATCTCAATCCGCGAATTAAAATTATATATTTTTAACAAAATTCATTTTTCTACTAGCTGTATATCCGTTCTTCTTACAAAACATATAGCGCAAAGAAATTTAATTTACAATTTACTATAAACGTTTAATATCTGGAGTTCTCCTTTTTGAAATTTTTATAAAAATTCTTGAAATCTTTGAAATTTTTGTAAAAAAAACAGCACATTCAAGGAGAATAAACAGACAAACAGAAGCACAACTTTTCATTCTATAAGTATCGATACATAAAATATTCTAAACGAAATATTACTCTCCCATTCAATCAAATAAATAAAATATTTGGAATCTAATTAAATAATAAATATATCATCATTACAATAGAATCTAAAAGTATAGAGAACAAAATAATTTTAAAACTGTAACTTTCCAACTAAAATGCAATTTTATTTAAACATCTCTTAAATGGGATACATTTAGCTCTGATATTTCTTTAATTATCACAATACTGCAATAATTTATTTTACTTGGGAACATAAAACTTCATAAAAAAATGAACTTTATTCAAATAAAGTCATCAAAATATAAATCGTCTAGCTCTCTATGTAAAAGAAATGAATATCTCAAGCATGCACTTTTATTCCAGACTCCAGAGCTAAATAATTTTGCTTGAACAATACTCAGCATTTCTTTTACAACTCATCTTAGAATCACTTGTATACATTCTGCATCTAGTAAAATTAGGTTTCGTTATAGAAATAATCATAAGTATGATGATCACTTAAACTCAAAAATATTGCAATTGCGTTGGCACAGGATATAGATGCACAGAAAATACGCAAAAATAAAGCGGTTTTAGGACGGATGCAACACTAAATATAAATTCAAAAGAACTCTAAAAATCGCAATTTTTACAGTGGGAAGAAAAGATGGGTGCCATATTTTATTTTGAAGTGGGTCATGGGTATATATATTTTTGGGGTATATATACATGGGTATAATATGGGTGTAATTAATATTTTAAATTTTATTTAAAAACCTTCCAAACATATTTTACTGATTTTTTTATATATATTTTACGGGATAATTTGAATATTTCCTAAAATTTTCGAAACAATTTGTGAATTTTAACTTTGCCTGAAAAATTTTGAAAGATTAGGTACCATAGTGTGGAATGTATTTCACTGTTTCAATCCGTGTTCAAACCAAAATTAATGGGGTGATATTATTCATTTACATTCCCATATGTTCCACAGACCGTCTCAACAACATACTAAAATTTCATTTTGATAAAGTCATTTTTACGGCATTATCGTGCGAACAGACAGGCAGACAGTAAGAATGAATGAATGAATGAATAAAGTCAAACTCTTTTCAACTATGTTGGCAAGTGTTAAAAACTCACTCCTTTATGCGTATAATACTCTAAACAAAGTTTTTGGTATTCATAAATAACCTAACATTGACAGTCAGCAAAATAAAATAATTTTTTGACGTTGATAAAAAACTGCATGCAGTATAATATGACATGCATGCAGTATATACAGGGTATCCCAAAAACATTGACCTCGGCTTTTATTTCTTAAATATTGATCTAAGACATATAAAATAAATTACAAAGCTGCGTAAAAAAAGGTATAGAATTTTATGCAATCGATTAAAATTTTCAAGGGAATTAAATTTTAAGAAATACAAAATTTAAATTTTTATACGGCCCTCGTACAAAAACATTTCCAATGAGTAAAATGTGCCCCATACACTAATAAGGAGATGTACAAAATTTCAGCATTTTATTATAAAAAGCAACAGAAATATGTAAAGACAAAAATGCTGACTTTGGATGCATCGACAGGGGTTCTCAGATGTGAAAAATCATGCCCGCAGATCGCGTTTCAGGGGTCATACACAAATTACGAAAGAAAACAATGATTACATAAATAAATAATAATTTAGCTATTTATTGGTACAAAAGTATCTACACTGTGTAGAAATAATAACTTTACACAAAGATTACAAAGCTTGTTCAAAAATTTTTTCATCTATGTCAAAGATCCAATAAAGATAAGAGGCAGATATTATTTGCCTATGAATGATGCATTTCTGCGTTGTGTCGTTTGCACTCTTGCTGTAAACATTTACATTTCAACGTGTGATTAGTCCCTCTCCAAATTTGTTTAAACATATC
Organism: Amaurobius ferox; assembly: GCA_951213105.1. Taxonomy (NCBI): domain Eukaryota; kingdom Metazoa; phylum Arthropoda; class Arachnida; order Araneae; family Amaurobiidae; genus Amaurobius; species Amaurobius ferox. Next base: position 15,568,443 of record OX578140.1, read on the forward strand.
TCTGGAACTTTTTATGATAAAATGCTAAAATTTTGTACATCACCTTATTAGTGTATGGGGCACATTTTACTCATTGGAAATGTTTTTGTACGGGGGCCGCATAAAAATTTAAATTTTGTATTTCTTCAAATTTAATCTCCTGAAAATTTTTATCGATTTCATAAAATTCTGTTTTTTTTTTTACGCAACTTTATAATTTGTTATATATGTGTAAGATCCATATACTCGTATAAGGAATAAAAGCAGAGGTCAATGTTTTTGGGATACCCTGTATAGTAGAAAATGAATGAAACAAAATTATCTTTCTTATTAATATTTTAGTATTGTCTGCAAATTGAAAGGTTCATTTTTTATTTCATTCAATTATAATACTTCTATAGTTTTAGAAATATTGAAATTATTATTCCATTAACATGTTAAAGGGAAAATAAATTGAATCGTATTTTCTCAGTGCGACAAAAGGGATTTTAATATTACATTTTTTAAGATTGGTGTGTGGGGGGGGGGGGGGGGGGTATATCAAATTGTGATTTTATTATTTCTGAGAGTCATAGTGGTGGGCGTTTTCTGAATATCCTTTGGTGTCTTCATTGAAATTTTCGATATATTAGATTTTTCTGCTGACCTGGAAGCTGAGACGAATCGAAAGAAACCTAGACCCATGTTCTAATTCGAGTGGAAGTGCTCGATCATTTTGAAAAGTGGTTTTGAGCGTTTTGATTATCTCTTCGTACAGTCGCACCTAATTTGATTTCGACATTCCTCGTCTCGAAGTTGAGGATCAAATGGCACCAAAGCCAAGACTAACTGTAATAGAATAATTGTAATGCGTCACCCAATTAGTCAGTTTAATACATCTTATACAGATAGGTAAATATCCTTGAAATATGCACTATCTCTATCAAAAAGAACTAGGTGCAGCTACTAATACAATCCTTCTGAAATAGAAGTATGTCAAGACTAGCGAGGGACCTACAACATTAAATGATTTACAATTTTGCATGATGATTTAGAATATTTTGCCTTGTATCGCCTGCCGTTTTTTGTTATAATCTGATAAAAAAAAATTTATATACAATTTTGAAGTGAAAGTTTTTAAGCGATTTCTGCATCAAAATTTTCTTTTCTTTCATTTATCTTCAAAATTTAGTCATGCTGTTGCCATTTCAAAATAATTGATATTTACATGTCGCCATTAAGAATAAATTTATTATTCAGGACTATAATCATGGAGGTAAAAGGGACTAATTCCATGGCAATAAGACTGAGGTTATCGTTGAGACTTTCATTATATTTGATGTCATTATCGTTAGATCTTAAACGTCTTATCGCAAATACAGACCTGAAAGTTACATATATACAAAAGAAACGCTTTATAAGTCCTATAATAAAAAAACAAAACAATTGGCACGCAATGTTCACTCACTGTTCACTAGGGTATATCACGCCGGTTACACGGAGGCATATGGGTTGTATAAATGGACGTATTGGCCTATGTGCCCGCATTATCAATTTATTTCTGATTTTTGGGGAGAGATCATATGAATATATTTGTGGTGGTGAGTAAGCAGCAGCGAAAAGGTGACGGATCGCCAACTAATGTATTATGCTTGCACCACGAAAAACATCGCAAAAAGAGCTTAGAGACTGCTTACGACTAGGAGGGAAAGTCCTGAGGTCCGAAGTTTAGAGGCGAAGTCCTGGGGGAGGGGCGTAGTTCTAGAGGGTGAAATGAATTGGGGTTGGTGAGCGTCAGCAAACAAGGCGGAGCTCCCTAGTTCTGAAAATTGAAGCTAAACTTCCCCTTGAAATCTACAATAAAACAATTCGTTATTTTTATTCACATATACTTTAAACAATATCGAAACCATCAACTGCAGAGTCGCCTCTTTGCAGTCTAGATATTACAGCTGTAAAATAAAGCAACGCAATAACTCCAAAAGCAATTCAATATCAAATGTTCAACATTTTAAAAATCTATAACCACATCAGGGCATTAGGATTTATCTAAAGAAAAGAGGTATTAGATAACAAAGTTTTCAAGCCTATTCTAACTTGATCCATATTGAAAACAAATTCTAATTTAAAATTCCAACACGCTTCTGCTAAAAAAAATAGCTAAGGCTATAATGAAATATTCGACAACATTCAACGATATTGAGATGCACAACCGTTCACTTTTATCCGTAGGACATTGAAAAGAAAAAGCGATTAAAAGCCATTCATGCTGGTCACGTTCTGGCTTTAATAAAATGCAAAACGCATCTTTGCCGTAAATTACACTGAAACTCTCGAACCAAGTCCTCGTCGCCGACGTTAGCAGCCTCGAAGTACTCAACTCATCCGTCTCCAATTGATCTTAAGAAGGGGGTTATTTGGGTTATTATCGAGTCAGGCTGATCGCTCAAGAACGTGTAAACTAAGACCCAGATGTGTCCCGTGGAATTATAATCATTCGCTCTCATTTTTGGGGTGGCTAAGTACAGGTTTCGGTCCGGCCATTGTCACATTCTTCTTCTCTTTAATCTGCTCAATCAGTTACCAATGGCTGTCGGGCCATCTTCGGGGTAAGCCTGCTAATTTCTGCAGATTCAGGAAAACTATGTCTTATGGGTAAAACTGTGTTTAAACATATTTGAAGGGAACAATAAATCAAATAAAGGATAGAATCAAATGATCAAAGTTGCAATAATTGGTTTCAAGATAAAAATAAAATAACATGATGAACACGACGGGTGACTTTCCTAACAAGTGAATAGGAATAACACAGGAATCCATGTTGTTCATATTCACAAGTGAGTCCTGATTATCTATAGTCTTAGTTATCTATAGTCTCGTGTTATCCGAGCTAGCTCATTTTTCACTGTCTCATCACTTTTTTTCTGATAAAATTGAAACATCAACTCTCGTGAAGTGCTGATTTTTTTTACAGCGGAACCAAAGAAGAAGATGATGATCATGATGATGAAGATAATTTTCCGCTGATAGAACTGGTGAAGAAAAATCTTCCTGTTTTAGAACCTATTACGTCAGAAGACATTCAAAATTGGATGAATGGGGATGAGCAATAGAAGATGACCGATGACATAATTATAAATTTAATGAAAGAGTATAAAAAAGTGAGTGAAGACGAAAAGAATATGTGCCCAGGAATAGGTTAAAACATTTTGCATACAAAAAGCCTGACAGCATAATGAGAGTATACTAAACAAGTAAACGCATAATTGTATATATATTTACTGCATATATTCTTTTTCTTACAGTACGTATTTCTAAAGGATAGAGGAACATTGTCTTAAATATTAGTAATAAATTGCAGAATGCCGTCAGTATACGAAGCTTTTAACAGAGTTTGATCGAATACGAGCTGTTCTCTATCCACATTAGTTCGGATAATCGGAACTCTACTGTTCAGAGAATTTAATACAAACCCCTCAAAAAATGTTCCTCTGCAAATACATACCTCTCATGGCTCTCCCTGCTCGGAAATTGAAATTTATAATTATGACTTGCAAAAAACCTCACGATGGATAAAATGCTTTGTGGTTCTAGGAAATATATTATTAATAAATGTATTGATTCATAATACTTTGTGCAGCATCGGGCGCGGTTAGTGCTTGGGTGGGTGACCACCTGGGAACACCGCGTGCTGTTGGCACTTTTCGGGCGCGGTAGTCCGGTGGTTTGCGCGTTGGATTTGCACGCTGCCACAACTGCCGCCGTGTTAACGAAACATACGATCACGTTAAACATGTGGGCCCGTAAGTCCTTCCGAGAGGTTGGCGGTAGGGGAAGGAGGGTACGGTGCCTGTGGATGTCTCCCCCACTGTGTTTCGGTCTAAATTGGCTGGCACTTTCCGGCCGTTCAAACAGTTACTTTACACCTTTCTGGTAGGTCGGACGGTCTGGGTCTCAACAACAACAATACTTTATGCTTCCTAACGTAAACCACACACTTTCCTAAAACTGTAGCAGTATTCAGACCTCCAAACATTTATAGACAAAAACAATTATCCAATTGTGAGATATCGCATTTTCAATAAATGTCGTTAAAACCGTGAAGAGTCTAAATCACGTTCTTTCTGCATGTGACGTCATCATTCACCTATTTACATAGGTGAATGATGACGAATGGGCCATTTTCATAAAAAACAAAATAAAAAAATTTAATTCGGATTATTGAAAAATAAACAAAGGGTTTTTTTAATTTACATTTTCGAGAAAACACAAATTCTTTTTGAAATCTAAATTATTGCAATGTAAAAACAATACTTTTGAAATTTAAATTATTTAAAAGATAAGTAAATTTTCGAATATGCATTAATAAAGACAAATTAAAAGTTTTATTTTTTTTTAATTTCAATTATTTCTTAAGACCGCACAGTATTATAGAAATGGTATCATTTTGTTATGTATTTAATATATTTAAATTTGTATTACTATCGTTTTGCATTTTTTGTGGTAAGCTAAATAAAGTATGGCGATAGTGATTGTGACACGAAGGCACATGCATCACTTTTCCTCTGTAATACAGAAATCTCACGAAATGTTTTACAGGGAGCGAACTAACTAATGAATTGTGCCCACACTTAAAAAAAAAGAAACATTCATTGTATCCGATTTTTAATCAACAGGAAAACAAAGGTATATAAAAACGAAAATATTATAAAATGCACTTCCAAACTTTACGGAGATAAGTAGATTATTCAGTAAAGAAAAAAAAACCAGGTTGTTCCAATAAAGGAACTTTCCTTGACATAAACAGCATACTTATCCCAACACTTGCTTCGGAGAAAATAAACAAAAATTAAAAATCGACTTTTAATAAAGGCTCCAAAAAGAAAGAAACCAGCCGAGGAACAAAAGATGTGGGAGTTATAAGAACTGGAAATGTTATCAAACGGTGTCTCCACCTTCGAGTAATGAAACTATCCCGTAGAAACTGCAAAGCTAAACATTTTCTTTGATGGCAAATCCTTTTGTTATGCAAATTTCGAACGTAATTGGACCGGATTCATTTTTCAGCGTTTAATTACCGGAAAGATAATTAGCAACTGAGTATTGAGATTAAAATGCTCTTGGTAAAGAAAAACAGCAGCTGAATCTAAGCTATGTGGAAATCAATATTTTGGTTGCTTACTTTTTTAATGTAAAATCGTAAAAAACTATACGTAGTTAAAATTTATGACTAAAAAGTATTATACGAATTGTTAAAACTGTATGGAAAAGGAAAACATTTTAATCATTAGACATATATATATATATTTATATGTATATATATTATATATATATATATAATATATATATATACAGGGTGAGTCAGAACTCTTGGGCCAAACTTTAAGTGGTGATAAATCACATCTAAACAAGCATTTTTGTCATACAAAGCAGGGTCGTAACGCAAAAACTGAACCACTAGACGTCGCTGATATTGGACGCAGTGATAACTGCGTCAGAACTAGTCAGGGTCGAACTAGTCAGGGAACTAGTCAGGGTCGAACTAGTCAGGGAACTAGTCAGGGTCGAACTAGTCAGGGTAGCTGATCGCCTGATCTCTCCTGTCTCGACTTTTTCTTATGGGGCCATATGAAAAGTCTCATCTATGATAGCCCTATCGACTCCGACGAGGACCTTGTTGCTAGGATTGATGTTGCTGCCGGCGTTGTTCAAGATATGGCGGGTGTTTTTGTTAACGTGCGCCGTTCGCTGCGTCGCAGGTAAGAAGCCTGCATTATTTCTAGTGGTCGCACTTTTGAGCAGTTTCTGTAACTTTGTCCATGCATTCTGCAATTTCTGTCAGTAAAACGTACTTCGTTCTTACTCTGTCATTTTTGTGTTTCTTCTTTTCACGAGAGAGTCATCATTTCCCCATTTCATGAGCTACCACCTAGCGGTTCACCATATATATATATATATATATATATATATATATATATCAGATAGCTAATGGATATTATTGTGTGAAATTGAGATATAAGATATGCAGTAATAAACACACGATAAACAAATGTCAATTTTCATTAAATAACATAAATGAGATAAATAAGAACACATAAAATAGCATAACAATAACACATGAGCAAATTCATAGGTACATTTTGTGAGGAAGTTATTGAAGTTATCAAATTGTATTGAAGTTATCGGCACCAGGATAACCAACAAGCGACTTATGTACCAAATTCTGTGAAATTTAGTCGATTAGTTTTTCAGCTAGAGTGGATATATACGATTTTTGTGGCTCATATTGTAAAAATAAAAAATCATGTTTCTTTTTTTTCCGAAACTTACAGAAATCTAATCAGCACCAGGGTAAACCTACGAGTAAGTTACCTATCAAATTTTGTAAAATTTCGCTAATTAGTTTTTGAGCTAAAGTGAATACATACATTGCACAAACAGACACATAGACATACAGACACATATACAGTATCCCAAAAATATTAATCGAACAAAATCTTCGTAACCATTTTTATAACTTTAGTACAACATGCTTTTAATGAGACTCTTCGTACTAGTATAGCATGTTTTTAATGAGAATTTTATAAAAATTTAGTCAATGAGTTTTTATGCCCACATATTCTTGAAATCCTAAAATCAGTCAAAAACTCGATTCCAACCTGATTAGAACAACGATTCCAATGCCTGATCTGAACTATGAACACGATAACTACAGAGTGAATGCACCTATCGATATAAAAATACTATGTGAGAACTAAATAGCATTCGCAGTAAGTGTTATAATACGCAATTGAGGAGATCCGTAGTATTTTGGAATTTCAGAAACAAGGATGTGTGAGAGAAATAATAAATTACGGATTGAATTTAAATGACTAACGCTATTCATTAGTATTTAAATCCAATTTATTCACAATGATTTTATTATGGATACGTAAGAAGAAACAATGCTTACTGATTTGATTTTGAACTGCAGAATGGGAGAAAATTCCTTTAGAAGTATCCCTATTTGAAAATAGAGATACCTTTTATATTCGGGTGCTAAGGAAACATTTTTTTTTTAACTGCATTTATCTGGTTAAGCAATTTTTTTATGAGGGTACGAAAGTTTGATTATGTTTTTGAGAGACTGCACATACAAACATACATACAGACAGACAGACAGGCGTTACGCTAAAAATGGTGCTTTCGTGTTCTGAAGTCCCAAAAGGTGTAAATCCGTCGAAAACTCGAGTAGCGATTTTTGACCCAATTCCAATACTTTCCTTGTACATTACCATGTATTGTAGGAAAAGCAAAAATATTATTGATTAATATTCAACAGCGAATCTGCTATTTAAGCAACCATCTTGAAAAAGTACTCGTAATAAGTGTATAGAGACAAAACAAAGTAAAAAGGCCCTTTTGTGGCTTTTGCAATGTCAGTTTCGATTGAAATATGATACGCATGTATTTTGGTATAAAAACTGCTAAACACTATTTCACATTATACAATTGCATTTTACATCATACTTAACTATGACTAAACTATTTTTTCTTATATTACTATCATTTTAAAATCTTCAATTATGATAAATCGTTCAAATTAAAAGCAATACACGGAAAAAATAAAAATGCCTAACTGAAGTTAGGTTGAAGATCAATCGTAATATAATTGAGGTAATTTACATTGAATTAATTTAATTGAGGTAATTTACGCATTTTTCTTTAGTTTATTTATATTATCTTCTAAACTTCGGGTTTAGACGCAAGGTGAATTTCTGTATTTATGTCCTTCCGTTCAATTAGATTTAATTTCTTTTAATCATTTTATTGTTCTAACCAATTATCCTAGAAAACAATATTGACAGATAATTAATTATCCCGGTCTTACTTTTCGTTTCAAAGGTGGATTATTGTTTTTACGTCTACCAGCATATACTGTTATTTAAATAAATGTATTACAATGTTCTCCAAGGTGCACTTTTGAGAAAATTACTTAAGCCTAGTTTACACGACGCTAGTAAATTATGATAGATTAACTACAGTCATCTATATAAGTGATTCTCTATTCAAAAAAATAAACTGAAGTTGAACGGCATCGATTGAATTTTAGTAAGAAAAATTTTGTGTAAATACCATGACTGTGCATGTTCGCATCCAATGACGAGTTGTCAAAAGTGAACAACCAAATTTCCTTAAATTATTAATCGGTTTTGTTTTAACCATTCTCAGATAGGTCGCTGAAATTTTGTGAACTAGTAAATAAGCATATCATGCACTGCATAATTAGTAGTTTTTTAATGCTTGGGTTGAATTTATCTCATCTTATCGAAAGTTTTTCATCATTCAAGTATTTCTCATCGTTGATTTCACACAGTTTTCATTGTTGATTTCACGCATTTATCATCTATAATTTCACACATTTTCATTAAAATGAACAATGCAATTAAGTTATTGCTACAACAAAGGGCTCTAAGATTTCAACAACATAACTGCCGAGTTATTTATTACATTGCCTCCCATACGTAGAATGAAACTGCTCTGTACAGAAGGCAATACATAGCCTTCTGTGGCAGCGAAAATTTAACATTTTCACTCCTTCCTTTTTCAGATCTTCTCGCTTTTCATTTCTGCATTTTTGCCCCAGAACATTTATATTTTTGCAGATTGGTTTCCAACCGGAAACTGGCATATGTGGGTTAAGGAAGCTACACAGAGAGTCTGCAATAAAATCGAAGGGAATGACCTATAAGATCCCCCACTGTCTTTTAAAAGGCTGATACTGTTATATAGTATCCAAAGTATTTTAAATTATAAAGATGGATATAATGTTCTGTTATTTCCTTCTGTTTTATACACATTATTTAAATCCCTGCAAAGAAGCCGCTGTTTATGGATTTAATAAAAATTGGGGGCGAAATTAGAAAAATACATTATTAAAATTACCCCTTTCGAGAGTATCAGATTTTAATTTATTTTAGTGATAATATAAATAAATGTAGTTGTTTTAAATGTACGGCCAACTATAATAATAATTAAGAAATGCATTTAACAATATCCCCCCTCGGGGTTATCCCCCTCCCCGAAGAAGGACTAATGAAGTCACGAACACAAAATCGCGGCTATTTTTCACTACAATTATTTCGTGATCATTGTGCCATAAATAACCCCTTTTATATATTATTATATCAAATTTTGTCCTATGCTGCGATGTCAAGTAAACGTAAAATTTCGAATGAATTTCGAAGTTTTCGCTCGAACTTAAAAAAAATTCTCTCTAGTTCTAGATTTTTCGTTAACAAAGCTTTTCGTAAAAATTCCATCAATATTTGTGGCAGCTATAGTGTACACAAGAAACCGACCACAGACGGACGAATATCACTCTAAAAATAGTCAAAACATGTTCAAGAAATCCTAAAAGATGTATTCACATCAAAATCTCGAAACCGAAAATTTTCGTGAAAACAATGCTTTCTTTATATTATATTCTATTGTATGAGAAAGTAAAAATACTATTAAAGAATTTCAGAGCAATTGCAAGTTAAGAGCATTTAAAAAAAAAACATCAGGCTGAAAGGCGGCTTGTATATTTAGATCTTAGCAATTCATTGGCGATGATAATAGTTGCGAAATATATGTGCGAATTTTAACCTTAATATACGCTGTTGAAGACGTCCAAATACAAAATTATGACTGGGAGACAAAAAAATGACCGCCTACTTTATGTAGGTAATACAAAAGAAAATAACCATTTAATATGGACTGAAGACAACATAGACAAACAGTGAAGCATTTTTCCTTTCAAAGCATTTCATCGATTCATCTTTATAACTTATATTAATGGATCTCATCGCTCAGTCCTTGACGTTCGAGAAAGCAGGCTGATACTTCTTCTGGCAGTATCTCCAGAAAAAATGTTAATTTCCAGGTCGTGAAAAGCCCGAGAAAAGACGTTATCGGGCCCAAGAGTCTTGTAAGCGTCATTTAGGTCCAACAGACACGCCCTTTTTCGGTAGCTGAAGATGGTGCCAAAGATACCACATTATCGCAGAAAAATCTAAATTCCCCAGCCCAATAATCGGACAGAAAGGTCGAAGGCTTTTTACACCAACACCCAAAAAGATGCGAGATTATATTTTAGACTCTTTTTTTATGCAGGGTGGTCGAAACTAAAGTATTTCTATTCAAAGCTTTCTGTTGAAGTTTGTTGGCCGAATTTTAACCTATCATTACATAAATATCAGTCAAAACACTGGAAAGCAATTTTATGGAGTTTGCTGTTAGTTTGTTATCGCTCAGCTATATCGCATAGAAGATGAGCATGCATGTGCTCATATATTTTATAATTTTAGTTTGTTTTGTTTTGTTTTTTAAATACTAATAAAAAAATAAAATAGAACATTTATCATAATTGATTAAATCGGAGAATGTATATTTACAAATTAGAACTTAATTATACAAAACGCAAAGTTTGATGTATATTGTAGTATGCATCCAAAAAATATAGCCTTCACAAACGGTTGAGTTTAATAGTGGTAATTGTAAACGCTGAAATAAAATTAAAATATAAAACACACCTTTTATTATCTACAAGAAAGCCACAGCTTTCAAATTTCACACCTTTTCCTCGCAGTTTATCGCATTCTCTGCTATTCTGAACATTCCGTGCGACAGTTTTGTATTTATTTAACTGATCATTTTGAAAATCAATGCCGACTAAAATTTTGTATTGCCTGCGTTGTGAAATTAGGATGCAACCCAGTTTGGTGTCGACCAGAATGTGCGTTCAAAGGTTAGATTCCATACGAATGATCCAAAAACTTAAAGGCGGTAACTGCATGTTTCACATACTCATAAGGACATCACCACCAGGGGAAAATTGACGCAGAAAATGGTAAAATAAGCAAAATCGCGAATTTGCATTGATTGGGTCAATAAACTAGAAATTACATCTGAAGTGCAATCTATAAATTCATGATAATTTAGCTCAATAATTTAGATGCATTTATTTTGTTTTCATTTTATCTCTTCTTTCAAATAAATTGCTTCAAGGCACCATTTTCTGTAACAAATACATTTTATTCACCAAGTCTTGGTGGTATGTATCTGTAACCAATACATTTACTGTTTATACCAACAAGTTTTCTCAACGGAACATAACTACAAGAGTTTTTATTAAGCAGCTTTCCAGAAAAAGCGCTATCGGCTTTTCAGAAATATAGCTCTGCTTTTCTATACCGATATTTATCGTATTAGACAGTATACTATTACTACAACCACCATGGCGTGAATCATATATTTATAAGTTTGAATCATTACTATAAAACTTTATATAATAAAAGATGTCTGTGTATGTTGCCTGTAGCAGAAAACAAAGCTCCAGACAGCGGCTAAATTTGCTACAAGTGTACTTCAGGTCTTTGGACGACAGAAATTATCAGCTTTATATCTTAGTAAGTTTTTAAGTTAGAAAGGTGAGATTTTTTTTACTCGAATCAGTTTAAAAGTTATGAACTTTTACAGCCGAAAATCATCCATTTGCCGCCATTATGTCAAATTAATACCACCATTTCTTCAATGCCAATGCAGACAATTCTTAAATTTAAAAGATACAAGAACAAGCATTTCAATTAAATAGCAGACATTTTGTCATGGTGAAAAAACAGTTGTATCCAAACAAAGTACATTGTGCTAAAATTTGATTAAATCAGATGAAAACTGGCTGAAATACCAATATTTTTTTGTTTCCTCCTGGAGTAGAAGAGCATTTTACGAAAATATTTAAAGTAAACCTTTCATATAGGAAATATAATCTTTTAAGTGCTCAATAAATAAAACAGCGTCTAACTAGCCAGAAATAGTTTGAATTTTTAGGCGAGACAAAATTTTGTTATAGAACTCAGTTTATCAAAGCCCACTAAAACAAGGATTGAACTCTTACTCTGCTTCTCTATGCCTAATAATTCATTCTCCGTAACAAACCGGACAAGATTCGGCTATAATTCTATACATATGCATTTATATATTGTAAAATTTAAAATATAACCGTTGAATTCATAAATTCAAGATTACTCCTTAACATTAAAATCTGTTGAATTCATAAATTCAAAATTACTGCTTAAATCTGCTGAATTCATAAATTAATGATTACTCTTAACCTTATAAAACCGTTAAATTCATAAATTCAAGATTACTCAACGTTTAAAACCCATTGAATTCACGAAATCAAAATTACTCTTAACGTTAAACAGTTGAAATTCATAAATTTAAGATTACACTTAACGTTAAAAACCGTTAAATTCACAAATTCGTGATTACTCTTAAAATCAGAAACCTTTGAATTTATAAATTCAGTATTACTCTTAACGTTAAACAGTTGAATGCATATATTTAAGATTACTCTTAACTTTAAAAACAGTTGAATTCATCCAAGATCACACTTTTAGCGTTGTCGAATACTTCAAGATGAGATACAATAATGTCTACATCGTTATGTAAAAAACTCCCTCTAGTAAGCATGGGACCATAGCCTTTCGGAATGGCTTCTAAAATGGCCTCCTGTATATGTAAAATAATTTTCTGCATTTAAATGAGAACATTAGTATTCGGGACGCGTTCCTTGAGAAGGCACGTTCTACTTCTGACTGAGTTCGTTTTAAAATGCCCATAAATTCAGAAAACAATTCGGCTGGGATATTTATGAGATGTTATTAAACCCTTGCTTTTACGTTTAGATTACAAGGTTTCAAATTCATAGGGATGATTATATTTATTACAGTTTTCAGGAGTCGCGATAGAGTAAACAACAGTTATGTTAAATGCGTAGATTACAGGGATAAATACTAACCATTCTAACTAATTTTTTTATCCAACTCTGATTCTAACTTTAATCATTTTTACTTTATCATGCTATAGAATACAGTATAGAAAAGTATTGTTTTCACGAAAATTCTCAATTTCGAGATTTTGATAACAGTATATGTTTTAGGAGTTCTTGAACATGTTTTGACTATTTTTAGAGTAAGTTCCGTCTGCCTGTTTGCAGTCGAATTCTTGTATTCGCAATATCTGCAAGTATTAATAGATTTACACGAGACTATATATCCGGATTTGTTAATGCAAAATATAAAACTAGATACAATTTTGTGAAATTCCAGTTAAAATTTCGAAATTTGTTAGAAATTATATATTTTTCTAACATGACAGTACAGAACAAAATTCGACATAATGATACTTAAAAGGGTTATTTAGAACTCAATCATTGCGAAACTCATCAGTTTCAATCATTGTAGTGAAAAATAACAGAGACATAATTTTCACTTTCCCTGCAATATATGGTAATAGGGAAAGTACTGGAATCATGCCGAAAATCGCAACTCGAGTTTTCGACGGATCTACACGTTTTGTGACCTCTAGAATACGAAAAAACTATGTCTAGCGTGACGTATGTGTGTGTGTCTGTGTGTGTGTGTGTCTGTGTGTCTGTCTGTGTGCGTGTGTGTGTCTGTGCAATGCATGTATTCTCTCTAACTCGGAAACTAATGAACCAAATTTCATAAAATTTGGTAGGTAAGTCACTTGTGTGTGACCATGGTGCAGATTAGTTTTGGGTATGATTCGGGATAAAAGACCCCGCCTTTTTTTGCGAAATGGCCCGCAAAATGTGTCTGTATCCACTCTAACTGAAATACTAATAGATCAAATTTTACAAAATTTGGTAGATAAGTCACTTGTGGGATACCCTGGAGCTGATTAGATTTTGATATGATTTGGAGGAACAGAACCTGTCTTTCTTACGAAATGGTCCTCAAAAATTGTCAAAATCTAAAATAAATAACTACGTATGCTCAAATATATTAATTAAATGCTTGTTTTATATGTAATTTTTAACAATCAAAAGAATAAGATCAACCGCATTACACTAAGATTAGCAGTTCTTGAGATATTTTAGTTTTTTCGCATTTTCGCTACACCACTTTAGAAAATAAGCCCAGCTACCAAATGAAAACGAAAATTGAATTAAAAGTGCAACTTCAGTGTATTTTTAAATAATTATGGTTGTTATTTTATGCAATTAAACTCAATTTAATGCATTATTGAAGAAATAAAGAGAACGCGAATATGAGTCAGTAGGGAAAGTCATGTGCTGCCTACATCAGATTTTTTGTTTGTGGCTGCTTTACCTACTTCGGGAGGGGAATCAGTAACCAGCTTGGTCGGCGAGACACTTAGGTTTGTTAAACAGTTTTGGGTATGGGCCTCCAGGCAAGGATAATCTAAGGTTCTAAAAATTAACAACCTCCTTCATACCCCCCCCCCTCCGCCCAATAGGACGGCCATTCAGTGCTGATAAATTCCAACAGAGATAATTCTGTCTCCATGTCGATTCTCTTCAGTGTTCCTGTAAGCAGGACCGTAAGAGACAGAGAGGCAAGAGACACAGAGGGCTGAGCCCTCTCTCCAAAAAGCAATACTCATACTCTATGATGAAAAATATTCAGTTTCAGTAATGGTATTAAATTTCATCTACCATATCATCCAAATTTTGCACGAAGAATTACTTTTTGGGGATATTTTATAAATGATTTCGTTTTGTATAGTACAGAAATAAGATTTTTACTTCCCCTGCAATACATGGTAATGTATAGGGAAAGTATTGGAATCATGCCGAAAATCACAACTCGAGTTTTCGACGGATCTACACGTTTCGAGACCTCTAGAATACGAAAAAAGTATTTTTAGCGTGACGTCTGTGTGTCTGTCTGTATGTGCAGATTTTGTATCCACTCTAACTAAAACACTAATGGACCGAATTTCATAAAATTTGGTAGGTAAGTCAATTGTGGGCGCATCTGGTGCTGATTAGTTTTGGGTACGATTCGAGATAAAAAATAACGCCTTTTTCGTGAAATAACCCGCAAAAGCTTGTATCCACTCTAGCTAAAAACTAAGGGACCGAATTTCACAAAATTCGGTAGATAAGTCACTTCTGGGTCACCCTGGTGCTGATTAGATTTTGGTACGATTTGGAAAAAATAACATGGTTTTTTTTTGCAAAAAAGCCCGCAAAAATCGTCAAAATTTAAAATAAAAAACTACGTATGCTCAAATATATCCATTAAATGCTTGTTTTATACCTAATGTTTAACGAAGAAAAGAATAAGATTAACCCCATTACACTAAGACTAACCGTTCCCGAGATATTTTAGTTTTTCCTATTTTCTCTACGCCACATTTGAAAATAAGTCCAGTTACCAAATGAGAACAAAAATTGAAAAAAGTGAATTAAAATAAAGAGAACGTGGATATAAGTCTGCAGGGAAGTCATGTGCTGCCCACATCATATTTTTTAGTTTAACTGAATTTATCATTATACCGATAATCACTCATTTATTTACATATTTAATTTCAAAATATTTGAAATTTTTAAAAATCAAATTAACAGTAGTTAGGACGCTATTGTATTACTGTGAAGTTACTTGCTATACATTATAGTGTGTGTGTGTCCAACTGATGAGTAATTACAGAGTTAATAACATGCGTTAATTTTTATTAACTTTTACAAATTTTCTAAAATTGTTTAACAGTTTTGCTACTAGTTAATGCATATATTAAAATCAATTAACATTATTATGTATAATTATTGATATATAGTAGCTGTATGGATTTTCACAATCAACTGTAGCCTTACAAATATAGGTAGTTATACAATTAACTATTTGTTAATAATTTATATGGTAATTTATATGAATTGAAATATACAACAAAATATCTTAAAGTTTATAGACTCTAAAGATTAATAAGTTTTAAAGTACATAAACATTGATCCAATAACGCATAATAATGATCCCAAATAATAAGTATCGTATTTAGTTATATTTAATTAAATATATTTTAATAAAGCAATTTATTATAAGACTGTAATTTTAGAGTATTCCCATCCATCCCTCTTGAAAAAAAAGTTTCAAATGACCCCCCCCCCCCCTCCCTTCTTGAAGGTTGAGCCCTCCTTAAATTTCACTCCGTATTTCGTTTGTAGCTACTCTGTTACGGCCCTACCTGTAAGACACTAGAAATTACGAACATATTCTATCTCGTAAAAAAAAGTCGTATTACTGTAAATGCTTCAACGCATTTTCTTTGACTGATGCATTTCCCACCTTTGTTTGAAGTACCACTCCCCAAATCTGCCCACAAGAGGTCAAGTCAGTAAATGATAAAGCAAGAACTGATACCTCGCTGTCAAAGACATGGCAAGAAACAAACGACAACTTTCCTCAGATCAACCTATCAACGGTGTACTAACCCTTATCTTCCCCACCCACAGGTACATAAAACCGCTCAGTCATCATCAAACTTGAGATGCAGATAAGATATTCGATTCGTATTTGAAAATTAATGCCTTTAAGCTGGTTTGACACGTAAATATTGCATCCGCCATTTCCATCTCCGAACAAGCTTACCATTGTCACGAAATATCGAAGAATTAAATATGGACATGCCAGATGCAAAAGGATTTGGATCGGAATCGAGAGTCAATAAAATAGAGTGAAGGGATTAAAATGAAAGCAGAATACCATAAAAACTTCGTGTTACAGATAAATGTGGTACTGAAAAGAAGGATGTGCTGTCTTTTATGAATAAGTAGCGCGGCAGGAGGTAAGCCCTATCTCCAGAACACAGATGGTGCAAGAGTTGCACTGATCAACATTTTTTCATCCAGTTGATTTACGTTTCATCTTGAAAGATAAGCAAAAAAGGAAAGGAAACATACTGATGAACTTGATTTTTAAATTTTCGGTAAAAGGAATATATTAGGACATGAAATGTATGGAATTAAATATAAGGAGTAATTAAGTGATTATGACATTAAATGTAGAATTTGTACAGAGTAATGTAATTATTAAATGTTATGATATTAAATGGAGAGTATGTACAGAGTAATCTAATTATAAAATGTTATGATATTGAATGTAGCGTATGTACAGAGTAATGTAACTATTAAATGTTATGACATTAAATGTACAAAGTGTGTGGCTACATTCTACTTTCTCACTTGTTTCTACTTGTACAGAATGCCAATTAAGTCGCACAACCTATGGAAAAAAGCAATAGTGCATGATATTTTATTTTGTTTGTTTACTTTCCTTATATACATAGTATAAGGTATAAGGAAAGTATTGTGACGGCGTCGAAAATTCAAATTCAAGTTCAAATTTTCGACAGGATAGCACGTTTCAAGCATACCTGAACACGAATCAAACGCCTTTGAGGTGGTGTTTGTGTGTGGGGACGATATCTCACGTACGAATGGAGCGATTCAAACGAAAATTGGTACAAAAATTGCAATCCGTGAATACTGGAAGCTTGTTGTTTTTAAATGCAATCGAATGTTCAAAACCCCCAAAATTTTTGAGTGAAATTTTGAAAAAATCATCAAAAATCAAAACCTTTAATAAAGTTAAGCAAATCATCATCTTATGTCATTTTTCATTAGAAAACGATTGACATAAACTTTAGAACGCTAACATGAACCGTTCTCGAGCAAAAATCGCAAACAGTTTCTAAATAAATTTATCAAAAAATCACATAAAATTAAAAAAAACTTAACTATTGAGAAATACGTTCACTTTTCAAATGTAATATAATGCGATAAATTTGTTGACATTATTGGCGTGTATCTAGAGCGTTCCATGCATGAGAAAAGATACTTTGTGTAATAGTTTTATATTTAGACAACAAAAGTCATTTATCGATTATAAGAATAACCTTAAGAATTGAAAAAATAATAAATAACTAAAAAATAAAAAAAAAGTATTAACTATTGTGAAATCTATTCACTTTTCATATGTAATATTATGCGATAAATTTATTATCATTCTCGTGGATATAGCTCGTTCCATTTACGAGAGAAGACACATTGGGTAATAGCTTTGTGATTTGACGCCATTAGTCGTTTATCTAATATAAGAATAACCTGTTTCTCCATCCGCAATGTTTGGTGAAGTTTTGAGGACGCATTTGGCAAAATATCGCCAACTTAGCGAGTTTTTAAATGTTACCAAATTGACGAAAATATCACGAAATTGATAAAAAATGTATCCAAATTGATAAAAACTACGCTAAATCAATAAAAATGAAAAATCTACTATAAGAGAAGAAATATACTTTGGGTAATAGTTTTGTATTTGGACGTCTTTGTCGTTTATCTGCCATAAGAATAACCTAGTTCTCCTACCATAATATTTGACGAAATTCTGACTACGAATTTGGCGGAATATCGCCAATTTAGAGTATTTTTTAAATGTCATCAAATTGATAAGAATGACGCCAAATGGGATGCAATGTTTCTCAAATTTTTAGTTCCATCATATGATAGACATTTTATTATATAAGAAATGTTCTTCTAAATATCGCCAATTTGGCGATATTTACAAGAGCATTTCCAACATTGATGACAAATATCGTCAAAATTGCAAAAATGATGAAGTTAATGAAGATGACGCCTAATTGATGAATTTATTATTAAAATATTTAAATATATGGACTATATTGCTCATTGAGGGTGCTATCAATACTGATAATTGTTAATTTAGAGTTACGTATAAAATATAAGTTAATTGGGTACGAAATAGTTTTACATTTTGTCATCCGGTCAAATGTACAATTCAACGTTACACACACTGTACCATGGATCTTTTCATCACTTTTTCACCATTAAAGAAGTACATTCATTGCATTATATAAGGAAAGTCATGTGCTCCCCACATCAGATTTTTTTTTCCTTACGGAAACAGTGTTGAACCTGCTGTAAGATGGTCTTCATATTGGAACGACGGATATTCGTTATTGAGCTTTCCGTACTGACCACAGTTATAGAGATGTATTTCCTATAGGCGCTGAATTCCTATAGGTTGCGTATCTTATTGAATACCGTATACTAATAAAAAGCCAGCTTTGACTCCAGTCGTGCATATGAAGTATGCGATTTGTGAAAGATTTAAATTAAAACTTAATTTGACAAATAATAATAAGATTAGAAATATAAAAAATTAATGTCAGTGTTTGAGAATCCTAATACCAAGGAGAATATACGTTTTTAGAATTTTAATATTAAGTTAAACAAATTAAATTTTAAATCACTTACGCAATTAATTATTTAATTAATCTCCTATTTCAGTTGGACTCTGTTGATTTTCTCCTGTACTCACTTTCTAAATCTTCGATAACTTTCACTCAGCAGATTCTGCCCATTTTACTACTTGTCTTATTTAAATTACATATAACAGCGAATATCATTATAATCTCATTACTTTTTTACTCCGTTGGCTTTTCCCCTGCGTCCTTCAATTGATATTGGAAACCCGATTGCGAAAAATTGCTTTAACCATTATTTTAACCACGACAGAAAATTGCTGCAGCAGCAGTTGCAAAAAACCGATCAGAAAAATTATACAACGCAGAAAATTAAAGAGACTATACGACAAGCAGTTTTGAACTCTTTCTAAATCTAAGGAGCAACGATATAGCCAACCCCCTGAAGTAAGGAAATAATCGTCCAGGTTGCTTCTAATTTAACAAAATTATATTCGTCCCCAGAGGGGAAACAAGAAGGCATTGCGCATAATGTACCGTGAGATTGCAATTTATTCTACACAGAATCCGATCCACTAGGAAGGAGTGCCTTCGAAGTAACACCTGAACCTGAAAGGCAATTCATTTCGACAATCACTTTTGGTTGGCAGGTCGGCTCTTTGCAGTTTCACTACAAGCAGAGAACGAAACCGACTGGCAATCGCTGGATCTTAACGGTCGAAATATATCTGATGGGTTTTAAGATTACAACCACATCTCTAACATAAATGTGTGTATAAAACGTCAATATCAAGGGAACAGGTTATTCTTACGTAATAATAGTTTCATTAGGGTTACTTTACGATTTACAAAACACTACTGGATATATAGTCGATCCCACAAGGACGTATCCAGGGGGAGACTTGAAGGTCTGGGCCCCTCCCGAAATCCTCAAAAGAAAAATATATTTTTATCATATTGGATCTTTTGTATATATAAAAAGTGTTGTTTTATCTTAACAGCTCTTGTGACCCCCACCGAAAAAAACATTCTGGAAACGATCTTGCATCTCGCTTACAACGAGTGAAATCGGTTATCACGAAGTCATTGGCGGGTTCTTCATCGCAAATGCACATTAATATAAATAAACTTCAAAATCCATCTATATATCTGCTTATCGGAAAAACAGCTGTATCGATTTCGTGAAATGTTGATTGGTAGCCGTGTTGTTACAAGTGAAAAAGTGGGAAAATGTAATTTAGAAAATATTCGTTTGAGAAGAATAAAAATTGAATTAGCATCACACTCTTTATTATACACATTTAACTTTAAAATGATATTTCCTTTTCTGTTCTTTAAAGCAGATGTCGTCAAAGTGGTGTGCTAGTACCTACGTCAAGGAAGTTAACGAGTTTTTTTTTTCTTAAGACAAGTTTTATATCGACAAAAAGTAATAAGAAAATTAATTAATATTAATAAAGAACTGAGAATGATAAATATTAACTTGTATTTTTAAACTACCCGATCATGAACACAATAATATTATGATTATATATGAATGCGCATTACTCTTACTAAAACTCCTGTTTAGAACAAAAAAACTTTCTTGCGCTATTTCATTACGCAGCCTCCATATTAAAAACCAACGCCCGTTAAGAATCGAATCTATATAAATAAAATTGAAAATCTGTCTGTCCCATCATCACGGGAGAACGGCTGAACCGAATTTGATGAAATTTTATGGGTAGCCTGGAAATAGCCCCACTTAAAATTTAGCCTATGATTTAAGTTTCTACGACCAGTGGTTCTTGAGATATTAGTAAAAAACGAAACTTTCGTTTGTCGCATCATCACAAAGAACAGCTGAACCGAATTTAATGAAATTTGGTGGGTAGCCTTAAAATAAGTGCCCATAAATTTGGTCCAAGTTTTGCGTTTCTAAAACCAGAGGTTATTGAGATATTAATGAAAAACGGAACTTTTTCCTAGCAGTTTTATTCTCTAACTTTGTGGTTTATCCAAACGGAAAGGATAAAAATCGTTTGTTTAGAACGTCCACTTGAATTAAAACTTTATTTCTGAGTTTGATGGAGGATTTTTGCGCAAATTAGTCACCATTTGAAAGCATGAATTGTTTGAAACATGAATTTAAATGGAAAATCTATCTCCATGGTCATTTTTCACAAGCATTTACTGAACAATGAAAAGTATAAAGAAATCAAAATGGTTATTTAATTTCGCAGTTTATGAGGAAGATTCTATATTATATTATGTTGCTCAGAAAC
This sequence comes from Amaurobius ferox, assembly GCA_951213105.1. Lineage (NCBI taxonomy): Eukaryota > Metazoa > Arthropoda > Arachnida > Araneae > Amaurobiidae > Amaurobius > Amaurobius ferox. The sequence continues at coordinate 15,589,739 of OX578140.1, forward strand.
GCAATCAAATTAAATCTGTCTGTTAATTTTAATTATTATTTTTTGGATTTGAATAATAAATAAGTGATATAAAAATATATTTTAGAAAAGAACGATTTGATTTTTCTTATAGCATTTTTGACTGGATAATATCAATCACGGTCTTCAGGTTTAAACGTTATTATTACTGATATTTTCGGGGATTATTGATTCAGGGATTATTGATATTTTCAAGTTATTATGCAATTGTTTTATTATGACAAAAATTGTTTAAACTCATATATTGTACGTTGTACGAGTAATCTTCTACAAATACACGGGCATATCTTCTAATATACGAGAATATAAGTAATACAGGTATGTTGGCATATGTTTTGATATATATTGGCATATATTGGAATCAATTGCGACCTTCTGGTATAAAAAGTACGGGGGTTATTGATAATTTCAATTTATTACATCAACTCCTTTATTTTGGCAAATATTTTTGAGACTCATATTGTAATACGGGTAATCTTCTACTAACACACTGGCATATTTTCTAATCTGCGACAATATAAGTAGTACGGGGTTGCATATAATGATTCAATTCCTTTTTTTTTAAATTTGCTTACAAAAGGGACCAGGATGTTTTATTCTTCAGATCTGCCCGTGAAGATAATTTTGCATAGTGAGAACAGATATTCTTAAACTTCTCTTTAGGAGCAATACATTTAATATTTTAACAAAATTTGCACATGGTTACGAATTATAAGTTTCTTTACATTATATACTCCGTACGAAGAACGGGTATGTTGCTAGTCAAAAATGAAAACAACCCCTCATCTGTATTTACAATAGGGTTATTCCAGTAGGTCTGTATTTACAGTAGGAGTACGCAGAAACGATCAAAAATGTTTGGAGACCAATGCTTTAGAGAACTTTTAACGCATGATTCTAATTTTATTACTAGGCAATGTCCAAAACTATCCATACAACGGTGAGATGTCTTTCCTAGGGACCTTCCCATGGAAAACTATGCCACATTTAAAATATTTTAAAATATACTTAATTTTCTATAGAATCTAAAAATACTAAATATATATTCAAATTTTAATAAAAAAATTAAAATAATATAATTGAAATAATCTAATCATAATACTATTTTAAGTTCTTTATTCGTTATTTTCGATCAAAATTATCAAAAATTATTTAAATCACCTGTTAATTTTGTTTGCATATATCATCGTATGCAAAACGATAATAATACTTTTTGGTACAAACTTTCAAAATTAAAGTAATTAATCTTCTGTTAAAAATGATTTAATAATCGAACTAACAAAATAAAAGCTGAAGTGGGCTGCACATGAATTTTTCTACAGATTCCCCATTTTCTCTTTCATTATCCGTTAAAATAAGTTTAATTGCACAAACTAACACAAATACTGATTTGAAGCTATATCCCATTTGCAGTTTTAGTACATATTTTCCATTTAGCAGCTTTATGAATTTTTAAAAATCTACTTAAATTCAAAAGCTACTTAAATTCAAAAAATCTGAAAAATCTCTAGAAGAGCTCGTCTTAGAGAACTAGAGTTGGTGTTATTGGTTCTGCCATCAAAAATTTCATATAAATAAGCAATTAAATTATGTATTTCAGTACATTTAGTATTTAATCTTAGATTTTGACGATTTTTGTGGGACATTTCACAAAAAAAGTTGATTTTATGTTTCCAAAGCACACCAAAATCTAATCAACACTATATCAACACACGATTTGCCTATCCAATTTGTGAAATTTCGTTGAATAGTTTTTTAACTAGAGTGGACACACACTGACATCACGTTAAAAATAGGTTTTTCATGCTGCTCGAAATGTTTAATTCCGTCAAAAACTCGACTTCTGATGGTACGGCTCAATACTTTCTCTATTCATCTCCATGTATTATAGGAAAAGTAAAAATAATAAATCAAATACCTTACATCAATAAAACGGCTAAATACCTACGTAAAGGACGTCATTAACTTTGGTACTTCGCAATTATACTATATTCGTACATGAAACATTCTTTTTACGTGATCTTAGAAGATAATTTTAACAAAGTTTGTTTATAATGACCTGTGGCATCGAATAAGAGAATCGATTATTTTCAAAGATGGATTGCTCAGACCGCCTGACTCTACTAAGATGATCATGATGCAGATTCTGATAACATTCTTAAAATACTCATAAAAAAAATATTCTAGTGGAAACAAGGCTATCGAGAAGATAGATCGCTCACAGGTCTGATGAGCTTTTGAAGCATTTCTTAAAAAGAAATGTCACATTGCCTGAAAGAAGAAAAGATATCTAGTCACAGAGATAAAAAAAAATGTGATGATATCTGCACTTGACTTTGTCTACAGGCTCCAATTGTTTTTCAATAATAATATATTTTAAAGTATATATATATATATATATATATATATATATATGCAATATATATATGTATATATTAAAAGATTCATAAATTCATAACTACATAAGCAAACTAAAAGAGTTAAATATACTTAGCACGTATGAAAAGTTATAAATACTAAAGGTATTAAAGTAATACAGTATGGCGACGCAAAATACATTTAATTTATTGCCCAAATGCAGATTATAAATAAAATGATTTGGTATTTTTTTAAGTTACGGTTTAATGAGTTACAACTTGACTCTATTATATCATTATATTTTCATATATATATATATATATATATGAAATGAATTTATTAAGAGTTACGTCGAAATTTAACCAAATATATTTATTTGCGAAGTTTCCAAATATTTACATACTTTCAATACATTTTTAAAAAGATAAAAATAGATACCTTATTAGTTTATTCTAATGATGGATGAAAATGAAAGATATTTAATTTGATGCCTCATCAAACTCTAACATTACATATCAGTTAATAAATAAAAATGTATTTCTGCCTGTGTGTGTGACTGTCTGTCTGTGCGATCTGCAGAGGGAAATCTAAGCCTTGGCGACCATAAAATCTGATGCACACGTACTTGAGGACACGAGACGGTACACCTTGACATTTTTTTATTTCGAATTAATTTTTTCATTATATATTAGTATTTTCACATAAATCGATTCCTTAGAAACTATGTGATAATATTTTCAGTCGCTATCTTGACATTATCGTAAAGATCGAAGAAAGTTCTTTCCAACACTGTTTGAACCAAATCCGTAGGACAATTCCTATACATTCCGTTGTGATAACATGCTACATGAACCAATTTGAATAGAGTAATTGGAAAATTAATAGTAGTTGCTTTAAGAGCTTTGTGAAAATATTATAAAATCAATTACTCCATTCAAATAAAGATCCCTGCAACAAATTTTCACAAGTCGGATTCTCATGTCAATCAATTAAATTTTAATTGGCCAAATAAACAATTTTAAAAAATAAATTATAAAGTTAATTAAGTGTCGTATAGTATTTTTTTTTATTTCCATGTATTGGCATGAGAACCTTAAATGATAATGTTAAATGAATTATAGTCATGCATAATAAATACAATCACTATTTTAAAATATAAAAAAAATTATTTTATTATTTATAAAATGTTCATTAGAATTTCTAAAGCAGATATTTAGGTAAATTATTATTTAATCCAGAGAAATTAGATTTAAACATGCTCAACAGCTTCCCAAAGAATATAACATAAATTATAAGTACTTGTTCTTAATAATTTAATAATATTATAATATATAAAAAAAAATTTCACTCACAGTTTCTACAAAAAGAACTCGTGTGCACAAATTTTAAAATTCAGAACTGATAAAAATTTCATCAGCCTTTTAACCATTTTATCACCAACCATTTTACATGATAGCCATAACTTTGCGTGACAACTATTTTTGAAGATTTCTTCTCACTAAAAGACACACCACATTAAATTTTGTTGGACAAAATATTGAAGATTCGCTTTGCATATTGTAACTATATCACTCCACAATATAAAATTAATAATGAATTTTCAAGCCCTCACATCGTATACACACTTCTAGCCATATTTTTGTATTTTTGGCTGCGTCACTCTCACTATATATATTAAAACTGTTTTTATAAGAAAGATGAGCTCTCGTTCTCAACTAAAAATATCCACATTATACTGGTCTCACTAAAACATATTCGATATATATATATATATATATATATATATATATATATATATATATATATATATATATATATATATATATATCAGAAAAAATATTACACCTCCCCTCTTCCTAGGGAAGGGAGGGGGAGAAAAAGAAAGCTGGCTCCTATAGTAACAGAAAAAACAAAATAGGAAAATGGCCATCTTCTTTCTGGAATTCTGTGAGAAAAATTATGTCAAAATGGACTATTGGATGAGATGGATATGTCGTCATCTTGACCAGCAAATTGTAGAAATAGAAAGATAGGGGTGAATTCTTCCCCTGCTTAAGTGATTTTCGCTGAAGTCTGTTAAGTCTCAAATGGATGACCCATGCACGTCAGGCGGAAGTGTCAATTATATGCATTTGTAGTCAATTCTGATGCTTGATAGTGGGTGCTAATGACTGCGAAAATATAAATGCCACATTGCAGAAAACCATGGGAGATATCAATCTCCTTTCAATTTGTATTTGCCGCATATGAAACTAGTAAGTTTAACAGTACAAATATATTAAAAAGAGTACAATTAAAAATATATCTACTTATTGCGCTAGTGCAGCCTATAAATAAATAAATAAGATGAATTAAAATAGAATTATTGAAGAGAAATAGTAAAGCATCCATAACATACAAAAGCATTCAAATACCGACCAGAAAAAACTCAAGAGAATGTCAGAAACCACCGATTATATTTAAAACCAAAATATTAAAGAAAAATGGAATATCAAATAATAGAATGAGGGTGATGTAATAGTAAAATCTTTAGGGGGGGACTACTATACATCAGCTTAAATTAGAACAATTCATTTATTGACCTGTTACTGTGAACAAAAGGTCAATAGTAGCCCCTATGTTCTAAAAATGGAAAATGATTGAGAAATTTGAAAAATTAAAAATAACATAGGACAACAAATTTCGATGAAATATTTTTTCTCTGAGATAAATTAGCCATTTGTTACTAATTTTGGGTTGCTGAACACGAATATGACAATGAAAACTTGGAATTGGCTCCCATTCCTAAGATATTTGTAACTCAATGTTTTTAATATGAAGCAATGTGTCAACAAATGCATGTACCTGTCTACGCCATGTTACGGGGTCGCTTGGATTGTGGCTTATGCATTTTCTCAGAGTTATCATTGAAAATTGTACAACAGTAGTCTCCCAAAATTGTAGTGGACCAGTTTCCCTGGTATCTTTTCTCTATTTTCGCAATGTCCTGGTGAAAACACTCACCGTGCTCAGCGCTAACCTAGCCACAGTTTTCAGGAAAGAAGTCCAAATGACACTGCAGGAATGCATTTTTAGAGACATAGTTCAACCAAGATTCTAGTATGCAGACAACATGTCAATCATTAATTTCTTATAGTCTTTTGACTTTAAGCAATTCGTTGACACAAGGTGATTTAAATTCAAAACCTTGTTCAAATTACAGCAACATATTGACAGGTTAATGTCAACCACTTTTGAATAAAAAAATTTAAACAAATTATCATCCAAGAGACCAACCATAAAGAATCCAAAATAATTTACAAGTATAAATTCAATATCAGAATAGTTATGAATTATTTGATTAATAATAAATAAATAAAAATTGTATAATCTATTTGCTTCATTTCCAACAGTTACATTTTTAGTCTGTAACCTTAACTGTAAACTGTTGTGAGTTGGCTCAAAGCTAAATCAGTCTCAATTACACTCAGTCTCAATTACTTTTTTAAAGCATCAAGCTGATGTATTTGATTGTTTTGTTTGATTATTTTAATATTTATATCTGATCCATTTTCTACATTCTTCTATGTCGGGCCATGTGCAAAATTTCTGTCATACAGCTTACAGTTTTGCATACAGAAATGTAGAAATTTCAGCATTACCGAACCGGGTATGGCCCTTGATAACGTACATGATTTCGGAAATGCTTTTCACTTTTTTCAATTATATTCGTTTTCATAAAAAAAAAGTTGAGGGACCCAGCTCCACGCATAATTTTTTTCTGTTTGAAACTTTTCATATTATACACTATTCATGCATTTAAACCATGTATATTTATGCGGGAAACAAGTTGATTAGTACCTTAAGTACCTGTATTTCATATATGATTTATAACACTTAAAATAACTTAATCTAAAGGTTTAGTTAAGGGATTATACTCATCAATCTTTCACCACATATAATTATTCCAATTGCTTACATAATATATGGCACATGGAAAGAGGGGTATTTCATACCTATTTAGTACGTGTTTTATTTATAATATTCCATTTATAATTTTCACAAGCTTGTCGTAGAGTCAATTTTGATTTCAGATTTCATTTCAGACCATTTTATTTTCACATTTGCTCTATAGACCATTTTCAATAAATGATCAATCTCTGGTATTCATAATACAAGTAAATTAAAATTCTTTTATATATATATATATATATATATATATATATATAATACAAAAATATTAAATGAAATTCCAATGATAGATTAGGGATAAATTGTAACTCATATAACCATGACTTAAAATATATGACAGCTACGTATACAGCCAAATTTAAACACTTACCAAACAAATTATAACTAGGGAAAAGTAAAAGAATTGTATATTTGCCAAATTACTTGCTATGCAAGAATAAAGAGATAGATATATTATCTATAAACTCTTTATACTGGGCCAACACGTTAAAAGATTGAAAAATAAAATAGGAATCAAGTAAATTGTACCTGAGAAGAATCTGCACGTGTTGTCTTTGAAAGCGAATATACTGTTGCCATTTGCAGGAGAGAAAAGTGGAGACCAACTGTTACCAATCGTGAGATATAAATAACAGTATTGCAAATAAGTATAAAATGTTATAAATTCAACTGTAAAAGCTACGTAAAAAGGGGGGGGCGGGGTGAAAAATAGTGAATGCACGGAGGCAAATGTCCAAGTGGCTGTGAACAAACACAGTGAAATGCATATGCAAGAGAGTGATGATAATAAGCTATATATGTCACAATACGAGTGTCAACCTCAGTAAAACATAATGATTAAAACAATGTGATACTGCAGTTTAATACGGTGTGTGGGGACACCTCGGGTAGCCACGCATGCTGCACAACGATTTCCCATACTTTCAATGAGGGTTGGGATGCATTGTGTGCTCAAAGAGTTCCAAAGTCTCACGGAGAGTAGTTTTCAATCCCGGAACGAAGCTTGGTGGGTAGCGGAGAGCTGCAGGATGTCTACCGAGCATATCCCATACATTCTCTTGTGGATTCAGATCAGAAAAGTTGCAGGCCACTGCATGCGCTGGATATCTTCAGTTTGAAGGAAGTCGTCGACCAAGGCCGCACGGCGAGGTGGAACGTTATCATCCATGAATATGACATCAGGACCAACAGCATCTTGAAACAATCGAGCAGTAGGCTCAAGGACTTCGTCTCTGTATCTTTGACCGGTAACCGACCCCGTGTAAAAGATGTGGTGGTCTGTACGGCCGTCCATTATGATGCCTGGCCAGACTATGACTTCCACAAACGGAAAACGATGTCTTTCCGGGATGTTTCCCGGGTGAAACGTTCCAAGTTCTCTCCAGATCGTGGTACAACGAGAATCAGTTTGCAGGATAAACCTGGACTCGTCACTGAACATGACATTGCACCAATGTTGTCCACTCCACTGCCGATGTTCCAAACTTCACTGTAAACGTGTTTCTACGCAGACGTCTGGGGGATGCAAACTGCTGGTCGTCTGGCATAGAGACCAACGTGTCTGAGTCTCCTGTAAACAGTTTGTCTCGAAACAGTGACTCCTATGGCCGCTGTCAGGGCTGAACCCAGTTGTCTGGCAGAATCTCGTCTCGCAGTTATCACCAAATATATGTCTTGCCGAGCGGTTATTACCCTTGGCCGACCTGGTACTGGTCGTCGGGAAATATCTCCAGTGGTTTGGAACCTCTGCCACAGTCTGGAGATCACACACTGAGGCACATTCAGAATTCGAGACGCTTCGGTTTGGGATCAACCGGATTCCAGCATTCCAATAATCCGTCCCTTCAAAACATATCCAGTTGGCATCTTTGTGACATCTTTCGCTCGTTTTGATTGCTAACAACGCTCCATACCACAGCCATTACGAAATTCTACCTCAATTTGCCATGTCGCTCAAGGCCGTTTTATACTCGTTCCGACGTGCGTCGGTGCTTTGCGCATGTTGATGTCGACTAAAGTGTTTTGCATATGCACAATGATTTACCTTCGTCACACGATTCTCCACAACTGATTGTGAACCAATGTATCCATATTAACTCCGAATTTTTCGCATTTTACGAATTATGCTTAACTTTTGGACATTAGTGTGTATATATGTATATATTTATATATCGTCGCATACGAAAACCGAAGATTAGCACAATTCTATAATTTGAATAAAAGTTCCGCATATATCTTAGCTTCTAACAAAGAGTTGTTTTCGATTTCATATGCAATTTCAATTTTTGTAATTTTTTAATGATCACATTGAGTGATCGCAAAGCAAGTGCCGTCAAGTCGTCGCACGGTACACTGATTCGACCTCCTACTGGTGGATTTTATTGGACATGGCCACCTAAGAGTTTAAGCCGCTCCTACCTTCCTCAGTTTTTTTGGAACGCGAATGTATTATTTAAGTAGTAGGGGCATATTTAAAAATTTATGTAGTAGACCCTTATTTGGATCCGGGCAACCACGGGTAATTAATTATAGTAATATATAAAATGAAAAATGTATTAAAGAACTTTCACAGGATGTGAGCACTTCACATTTAAGGGAACTATTAAGCACTTTTATTCTCTTTTCCATGCATTCCTACGAATTTTCGAAAAACCCAAAAGTGACATCTTCAGATCTGGAAGTGGAAATAGCGAGTGACCTTCCCATACCTCCTTTAGAATTCGTATTTGGAGTCCTCCGATAAGCTCTTATTTATAGCCAATGCTGAGAATACATGGTTCAAAGAAATTTTTTGAACCAGAAGTGAAAAAAAGAATAAAAAACAGCTATTCTTACTGAACCCTCTGACTCTTCCTGAATTTGATGCTGAATTCATATCAGTCATTACTTAAGCTCTATCTATAGCCAGTCTTATATAGATGCTTCAAGTAAAATGAATGCTTTAACCGAAAATGTAAAAAGAACCGAAAAGGGAAATCCTTAATGAACCCCTCATCGTTCACGACATTTGATGTTGAATTTATACCAGTCATCATCTAATCTCTATCTGTAGTAGACCCTGAGAAATAGATGTTTCAAGTAAAACTTTTTCATAAAAACTATGGTATGGCTGCATTTTTGCTTATGTTTTATTAAATGGTGTAATTTAATACTACATCTTCTGTTATGAGTGCGATAAACCCAAATTATTGTATCCAAGGAAATATAAAATAAAATTGAGTCTGTGTGAAAAGTCATTTTCTGTCATCAGATTTGGATTTTTGCTAATTTCAAGCCAGTAAAACCTGGTAATGGAGCTGTTAAATTTTGTTTATCAAACTCTACTGTTGTTTATATGTATAAAAATAAATATGTATATTTCGGAACATAATTAACTAAAGTGTTGTTGTTGAAACCCAGACCGTCCGACCTACCAGAAAGGTGTAAGGTAACTTTTTGGACGGCCAGGAAGTGCCACCCAATTTAGACCGGAACCCAGTGAGAGAGGCATCCACAGGGACAGTACCCTCCTTCCCCTACCATCAACCTCTGGGAAGGACTTACGGATCCACATGTTTAACGTGATCGTACTCCGCATAAACACGGCGGCAGTTGTGGCAGCTCGACTTTCTTATACTAGGATCCATTTTTAAATAGCTTATGATTTTACTTATTTATTTTATTTACAAATATTGCAAGAATTTGGAGAACTCTGTATCGTTGATCCAAATGATCCCAATTATAACATGTTACTCTTCATTGATTCATTTTAAAGGGCTTGAAAAAATATTTCGATCGACACCCAGATTGACAACCTAATCCTTCGGGAGGTGGGGGGTATAACTTGCTCAACCTAGAAGGGCTAATGATGTTACGAACACAGAAGTTGTTTGACGCCTATTTTTCTCTACAGTTGTTAAAACTGTTAAGTTTCGTGATCATTGAGTCATAAATAACCCTTTTCATGCATGTCAACTTTCGTCCTATATACTGCCATGTTAAGAAAATATAAAATTTTGTACACATTTTGAAGTTTCCATTCGAATTTTAAAAAATTCTGGCTAGTTCTAGATATATCGATAACGAACGCAGATATAAAATTTCGTTTAAATACATTAATACTTATAGCAGCTATCGTGTACACAAAAAATCGACCACAGTCAGACGGATATCAATCTAAAAATAGTCTAAACGTATTCAGGAGGTCCTGAAGCATATATTGGCGTCAAAATCGCGAAAGCGAAAATTATCGTAAAAGCAATATTTTCTCTATACTCTATATTATAGTATGATAAAGCAAAAATGTTACACGTCTGAAGAAGTGCACCGTGAGATCCCAATAATTCGATAAAGAAACTCTCATGCAATAACAAGCGAAACATTTGAAGCAATCTTCTCAATGTGCTGAGCAGAGAGGCATGATGGGAGAGTGACAGCATAATTACAGAGAGCCATAAACCGATTCTACAGATGGCGCGAAGAGTTGCACATTTACAATACCAAATCTCCTCTTCCTGTAAATGAAAGTGTCAGAGATGTCTTCCACCAGACAGTGGTTAAATTTAATAATAATTAATTAATTCGGAGCAATAGAAAGAATTTTGGTGCATCTAAATTAGTTCAAGTGGGGTGAGACCGGAGGGGCGTGGTTTGCAACTCAGAATGACTCGAAGATCAAAGGAACGTGGATGACTGAGTTCATCGCCATGCTTATTAAACAAGCAATGAAGGAAATTGGATTAATTGTTGCAGCTTTAAAATAGAATTCACTCCACTTTAATTTATCTAAATAGATTAGAATTGTTTGACTTAAATAAAATATTTTCTGAAACAAGTCAATAGAAGACAGATAATTTGAAACACTACACCAACATCTGTATTCTGAATGCACTGAAATTAATATCTATGAAATTATCAGATACTTTAAAATAGCTAAAATATCTACTTTATATAAAAGTAATATTCAAAATATTACTTTTATATCGGGTTGTCCGGAAACTATCTTTATTTTTTTTTTGTTTTTCATTAAAATAAAAACAATTTCTTATATAAAGAAATAAATTTAAGCAGTAATGTATTGACCCTTTTGTTCAATAACCATTTACCCTCGTCCAAGCAATTTCATGATTCTACTTTCAAAGAACATTTGATCTTTTTTTGCAAAAAAAAAAAATTCCAAATGAGATTTGACACTTATCTGAAATATAGGTTTTATCTGACAATGAGTTTTTCAAAGCACGAAGCAAATGATAGTCTGATGGTGTAATGTCAGGGTGGACGTAGTAACACAACTCAACCAAGCTCCAATAGTTTCTGATGAGTGACTAAGGATGTTTGTGGTTTGATATTGTCATAATGGAATACAATACCTTTACCATTCACCAATTCTAGACGTTTCTGTTGCAAAGAAACTTTTAGTTTTGTTAGTTGTTGACAGTGTGTACATTGAAATTCATCATTTTGTTCCTTGGTAAAGGCTCAAAATAAGCAATTCCCTTGTAATTTCCCCCAAACTGATAACATGCCTTCTATCGATGAATATCAGCTTTTGATGATGTTTGAGCTGGCTCACCAGGCTTGGACCATAATCTTTAGCGTTCAAATGTTTCTGTAACTAATCCATTTTTCATCTTCAATTATCAATCGTTTCAAAAATGGATCATTTTGGTCAGTGTCAGTTGTCATATGTCAGTTGCCACAATGTCGAGAATTTTACCCATATGTCAGTTGTATTTTACGAAGGTATATTAAGCATAGCATAATCAGTTGTATTCTACGAAATAGGATTGCTCATACGTCAGGAATATTGCCCATATGTCAAGTGCCACAATGCATTCTCAAAAAGTTGTTTCAAATATTAACATGAAAATCGTCTGGCCCTACTACAGCTTCCTTACGGGAAAACCGAAAATAGTTTCAGGACATCCCAATATTTTATAACTTCCTTTGAAATGCGCTATTTATGAAACTGAAATTGACGCTAAAATATCCCTCAAATATATCCTTTCGCCGCAGACAATGCATATAATGCAATAGGACTTTTATTACCCAGGTGCCACTTGATGGGAGTGACAAAACGTTCTCCAAGATTTAATTCCTCCGCTGATCCATTTGTGATACAATTTTGATGTGAATAACATTTGTGGTGGGGATATCTCTGTACTGAAATCGGAAAGTTACGAAACATGTAAACACTTTGGACGCTTACATCTCGGAACCTAATAGATAAAAATGTGCACTATTTTTATTCGTTTTGTCGGAAATAGGGTACAGAGTTTATGAATATATAAAAATAGTTTAAATATTTTAATATATTGAACTTTTTTTTTCAAAAATATTAAAAACTTTTTGTTCGAGCGAGTTTTGCTTACTTTCACACGAAATATCTTCTAAAAAATATAAGATAGATGTAAAAAACCAGCAACAAGGAAAAACCAGCAGAAAATCCAGTTTCTAAATCAATAATTTGTTTTTACAAAGTTCTTACAATTTTCCAGAAATAATTCTTGTAGAGTTCAAGAAGATTGAAAATTTTCCGTTGCTCAATATTGTAGTGCTTATATTGCAAAAACTAAAAGCGAATAAGAAGTCATTTATAGCCCAATAAATGTCCTACAATGGATAATGTCCTACAATGTTGTTGGCACATTTCGGGCGAGGTAGCCCGGTGGTTTGCACGCTGCGACAACTGCCTCCGTGTTCATGCGGAGTACGATCACATTAAACATGTGGGTCCGTAAGTCCTTTCGAGAGGTTGGTGGTAGGGGAAGGAGGGTACGGTCCCTGTGGATGCCTCTCCCACTGGGTTCCGGTCTAAATTGGGTGGCACTTCCCGGCCGTCCAAACAGTTACCTTACACCTTTCTGGTAGGTCAGACGGTTTGGGGCTCAACAACAACACTAACGATGTGTCTCAACAGGAATGATTGGATCTATCTCGCTCTCTCTCTCTCTCGCCCTCCCAAAATTATTAAAACCTTATTCTCCTTATTACCTTTCTCATTGAAATTATTAAAAACTAAAGAAAATAAAAAAAATAATTATATTAGACGAAGTTTCATATACAAAACATTTTCTGTTTTTAATTTTTCTATATACGACACATTTGAAAACGTCTTTTGACACGATCGAATACTCGAATCGAATTTTTTGTCGAATTTGCACATTTCGAGCATAGGAATCAGACATCGCTTATACTTGCCCGTTGAAGCCCGATGCTGTTGCACGTATCAAATCATTGGTATGATATTTAGTACAATTATTATTTATTACTATCTCCTAATGCCAATTTCAGCTTACACGCAAACAGGATGACCCATTACTGCTTGAAAATTAGCAAGACCCGTTGCAAAGAAACTAAATCTATTTATTGAAATATTTTGAAATTTTTGCTTATTAACAGACAGCAATACATATGATATAACTTATTCAAGATGACTCATAATATAATTAAACCAGTCGTATGAAACATATAAAACAATAATAATTAACTGGGGTGTGCCGCAAGTCGACTTTCTCATACTAAAATGCATTTTTAAACTGCTTGTGATTGTTTTCGTATATTTTTCTAGAAAAAATTTGAAAAATCTATCGTTGGTCCAAATGATCCCAATTATGGCATGTAACCCTTCATTTTACAGAGCTTGATAATTCTTTGGATTGGTACCAGGCTTGACAATATCTCCCCTCGGCGAGGGGGCAACTTCAACCCCCCGAGTGGGGCCAATAACGTTGCGAACACAAAAATTGTATCGCGGCTATTTTTCACTACAATTATTAAAATTACGAAGTTTTGTTATCATTGAGCCATAAATAACCCTTTTTATGAATGGTTATATCAAATTTTATCTTATGATGTCATGTTAACAAAATATAAAATTTCGAAGTTTTCGCTCGAATAAAAAAAAAGATATTTTTTTACAAAGCCGTATATAAAGTTTCGTGCAAATCCAATAATATTTGTGGCAGCTATCGTATACATAAGAAGTCGATGACAGACAGACAGACAGACATCACTCCAAAAATAGTCAGAACGTATTCAGGAGTTCCTAAAACCTATATTGGCATCAAATCTCGAAATCGAATCTTTTCGTAAAAACAATATTTTCTCAATACATACTGCGCATGAGAAAGTAAAATTAAATGTAAACGCAACTCTGACCCAGAAGCATTGCGACGTTTGTTATAAAGAACATTCGTAAATAGATAATTTTCTCTACATCGCCATACGGAATCATGCCCCTTACTATAACCAGCATGGGTGGATGATGTATATGCAATCTTGAGAGTTCATTAAACTTTCACTGCATTGACAGCGGAAAATCTACTAGCTTTAGAAAACATTGTATTAGCGGATTTAGTGACTATATCTTCACAGCATTTAGAGATAAATACGACCATCCTATTCTATACATTCAGACAGCTCTGTTCAGACTATTCTCAGAAGTGTCGGAACTTCTGAGAACAGATTAAAATCAAATACATCAGCTGCATTTCTCTCCTCGAAACAAGTATCTCTATCTTTTGTATGGATTAAAATTCACACTGTTAAACAACGTAAAATGATAAAGATGTGATAAAACAGTGGAGGGATGACAAAAGAGTTCTTGAGGCTGATGGACATTTTTCTGCTCCAAGAACTGTTATTACTCTGCATTTGCGAGAATGAAAGCGAAATCGTCACCGGGAAGTTAAACCAAAGAGCGATGCAGTCCTTTCCAATTATGAAGCCGAGAGATCGAAAGGAGCGACAGCATAATTACAAGGGCTATGTTTCCGCATCCAAAGGGGGTGTCACGCACCATGTCAGTAGTCTTAGAAAATCCCAGACGAGGGAGTGTCAGCTGGTCAACTGCACACAAAAGCGATGTAAAACAGATCTTTGGAAAAAAATGAATTCCCACTGAATTATCTATCAAATGAACTCGCCAGCTGTGTTCATAACATTTGGATAGGATATGGCTACGATTAAAGAAATCGCATTGGACTACAGGACTTTTTTACTTTTCCTAGTTCCTACAATACAGGGTACTATATAGGGAAAGAATTGAATCGTGTCGATAATTGGTACTCGAATTTTCGACGGAACTGCACGTTTCGGGCACAGTAGAACACGAATCTACTACTTTTAGTCTGTGACGTCAGCTGTGTCTCTGTCTGTCAGTATTTGTGTGTGCACAAAATTTAGAGGGTAAGTCAATTGTAGATAACACTGGTGCTGATTATATTTTGGTACATACTCAAAAAAGTTTTTTTTTTTTTTTTTTTTTTTTTTCTTTTGCAAAATGGCCTACACAAATCGTCAAAATCTGAAATAAAAGACTATATATGCTGTAACATATTAACTAAATTACAATTTTTACATAATTATGGATGATAAAAAGAACAAGTTCAACTGCATTACTATAGGATGAACCGCTCTCGAGATACTTCAGTTTTTTAATATTTTTGCAACGTCGCCACTTCAAAATTCGTTTAGTCACCAAATGGAAACAAAAATTTAATTTCTAAAAATTCGGTGTTATTTCAAATAAATATCCTTGTTATTTTATACAATTAAACATAATGAAATTAAACATTATGAAAGAAATAGAGAAGGGCAATTTGAATTCGTAAGGAATATCATGTGCCACCCAAAGCAAAGTTTAATACTCTGTTAATCATTTTAAATTTTCTTTAAGAATAGTTACGTATGTTACAGTTAGTCTGCTAATTCTTTAAGAGAAGATACGTAAACTAGTCACAGTCTGCTATTTTGCAAGACTGCATGATAATATATATTTTGATGTGAATATTGATAATATCGTATAATTTAAGAACGTTCACCAGTGTTACCTCCCTCCACTCCCTAAATTTAAATTCTCTAATTTTGAATTTTATAAAACATTATCTGATCTGCATTATGTAACGTTTTATTTTCTCCGAGCTGCATCTGTCGTAGCAGCTCACTATTAACAACTTTACATCCGGAAACCGTTTAGAAAGAAGGTGAAAGTTTTAGAAAGAAATGAACATGATTTCACCAACTACAGATAACGTTAACCCACTAACTATTTAGAATCGCTTTACTACAGCAGGATTTGGGATATTTCGAATGCAAGAGATGTACAGGATTTCACCGACTAGAGATAAGGTTAACCCACTAACTATTTAGAATTACTTTACCACAACAGAATTTGGGATGTTTCGAATACAGGAGATGTACAGGATTTTTCCAACTACAGATAATGTAAAGGCACAAACATTTGGAATCGCTTTATTATAACAGGATTTGGGATATTTCAAATACAAGAAATGTACAGGAGGAAATCGAAATTGGAAGAAAAGACCGAGCTATCCCAAATGAAATCCCTTTCGAGGTCTACGTGGACTTTCTTGCGAATAAAGAAGGCTTTATGCATTTTATGATTAACATAAAAATAAAACCAAAATAAAGAGATTAAGTAATTATAATCCAGTCTGCCTTTTGATCATCGAGTAATGAAAAAGCATTGTTCCGTTATTATCCACCAATTTAGACTCACGAACAAACCTTGCTACATATGTTTAAAACTTATTTTAGCAAGAAAGAAATCTCACGATCCTAACATGGCCGGTCAAGTTTGAATGGCCGGCAACACGGAGAAAGGTAATGAGCCACATAAGACCGAGCGAAAGAGGTTGCGAAACTCTCACGTTGCCAATTTGAAGGTTCTTCGTAAAGAAAAGGAAAACAATTCGCCTAATTATCAGCGATAATGTCACGACGAAATTTCAATCAATCAAAAATTATCAGAGGAATTTTCCAAATCGAGAGGTCGTTTTTATCAAGAAAGTTGCTTGGAATTGGAAGGAAGGGATGAATCAGACAGCATTTAGAAATATTTTTTTTGCTATACGTCAGATATGTCAAGTACGAATTCAGCAGTGTTCTTCTGAAAATTGCAAAAATGTTTCCAATCTTCTCCAAAACGCACGTTATAGATAAGATGAAATTGTTAAATATATAAGGCAAATTCTTTATAAATAAAATTGAAAATCTGTCTGTGGGTGTGTATGCATGTATGTGTTTGTCTCATCACAGAAAAATAGCTGCACCAAATTGGATGAATTTTTTGAAGTAAACTTGGAATAGCCCCACTTAAAATTGAGTCTATGTTTGGAGTTTCTAGGACCAGGAATTATTGAGATATTAATTAAGAATCTCACTATCAAACCTTCCGTAGAGATAGAATTACGCAAACGATTTTTATTCCGCAAAATTGTTGAAAGAGAAAAACTATATATTACTAAACAACGGAATTAAACCCAATGACTTTATACAGTAGATTTATTTCATAAAAAGATGATATGTTTCTAAGCAACAGAATTAAACCCAATGAGTTTATACAGTAGACGATTTTTATTCAATCTTTTTCGATTTATATAATGATGAAATTTATATAAATAAATTTTATCGAAATTGGGTTTTTGACTGGATTACAACCATTATGGCCTTTGGGTTTAAAGATTACGGGGATTATTGATATTTTTAATCTTATTACGTTATAATTATTTTTAATATATTACGTATTTTTTTTAATATATTACGTTATTTGTTTTATTTTGATGAAAGATTTTTCAAACTCATATATTATAGTACGGGTATATCTTTCAATACACGGGTATAATCTTCTACGAAAATATAAGTAGTATAGGTATATCTTCTAATCCGCTAGAATATAAGTAGTACGGGTATATATTATCGGGGTACAGGTTGATATTTTTAATCTAATTACGTTATAATTATTTTTAATATATTTCGTAATTATTTTTAATATATTTCGTAATTATTTTTAATATATTACGTTATTTGTTTTATTTTGATGAAAGATTTTTCAAACTCATATATTGTAATAAGCGTATATCTTCCAATACACGAGTATAATCTTCTACGAAAATATATGTAGTATGGGTATATCTTCTAATCCACTAGAATATCAGTAGTACGGGCATATATTATCTAATAAAATTTTGGAGCTTTTATTTCGGCATTTGATTCAATATCATACTTTCTGTAAATTTGTTTACAAACGGAATCAGGCTGTTTTACTCTTCAGATCTGCCTATGAAGAAAATTTTGTATAACGAGAACACAGATACTTAAACTTCTTTTTTGGGGCATCCACTTAAATATTTTAACTGGATATTTTAAATAAAAATCTTGTTCAAAGTACTATAGGAATTTGCACATGATTGGAAATTTTAAGTTTCTTTATATTGTATATTCCGTACGAAGAACAGGTATACTGATAGCCTGTAATATAAATGCAGGACATCCACTCTACTTTCTCATTCATTCATATTTCTATCTTGACAAAAAATTCGGTTGGTTAAATCGGTCTCTAAAACCGGTTGATATCGTTTCTAATTTACTTTAAGCTGTGTTTTTGAAGATTTTACCTTTTTAGCAATAAACTTACTGTTGTAACTTATTAAAATAAGCAAACAGAATTCCAAGGATATTTCACGTTTCAACAAAATGCATAATAAAAAAATAACGTCCTTTCTACGATATTTTGGTTGCTTATTCTAAATTAGGCATATGCTAAACTATTCATCGCTCGGCGAACGAGCATCATGGACGAGTGTTTGTATTATATATATTTTAATATTTTTTCTTGGTTTCTTATAAGTTCTTTTAATGCATATTAATAAAAAAACGAATTAATTTATGATTTGATTAAATCGAAAAATTTATGAATCAGAACTAAATTATTCAAAGCAGTTATACTAAATGGCTCACTTTATCTATGAGTAGGAGCTGCAAAGTATTTTCTTTTATTCCAAACGTCACTTCATGAGACCAACAACATTCGCTGCGACATTTATGTTTCAGCAGACCATCTTGAAATTCAATACCGACAAAGATTTTTTATAAATAAATATATATGCAAAATTAAGTGTTCACAATTTAGATCACGTACAAACGAGACTCATGCTCGTAATTATAATTGATAGCAAAAATAAGCCTAGATGAATTCAAAAGAAATTTCTGATTTGCCATTTCCTAACATTCACGATTTTTTTTAACATGTAGGAAAGTCAAGTGCGAGACACACTAGATTTTATATTAATCAATTCACTCCAGTATTAAGTATTTAAACTTCCTCAAACTAATTCTCTAACCTCGAATCTAATTCTGTAACCACTTTTGAGTTTTCATAAATATACAGTATATGGCAAAAGAAAGTATTGTGATGGATTTTTATCGGATATAACAGCTTTTTTGATTTGGATAAATATGCCCATGTGGAGCGTTCCTGAATACGAATCAACCATCGTTTCAATTATGTAGAGATGGAACTCAATGCTGTTGAATAGAATTATCCTTGCTGCATTGCCCGCAGCTAGCTGTCACGTGTTTCAAAGAGTCACTTTTTAGCGATGTATTTTTAGCAGATACTTTTTATCAGTCACAACTAATAATAGATGCTGATTTGTAGCACTCTTATAATAGGCCATGTCTCTAAAACACGTTTAACTTTTCCCGTACTAAAGCGGGATAAAGTCACATATTATCACAAAATCGTCAAAAAGCAAACTCTTAAAGAAATTTTAATCTCCCCTTTCTATCGCCATCATCAAAACTTTAAAATCCCACTGAAATTCTGCGATCATTTTCCCGATTGCTGTGAATAGATTTGTGAACAAATGACTCAAAATTCCCCGCAAAAACAAATACATATTTATTGTTTAAGTGGTTATATGAACATGAAACAAACTTTAAATAATCACAATATTATCCTGGCAAAGCCTGTTTCAAAATTTCCTCAGTAGCTAACAAACTTGTTCCTAACAGAATCGAAATATCAATGTAGAGTCATATTTTTTCACGAAATCAAAACCACCTTCCTAAAACCATAAGCAGGAAAGAATATGTTATGCACATACGCAACCATTCCTACAGTTCGCTCTCGGAATGTATTTCTTGATGTAATAGCGTCCTTCCAATTAGATGCTACATCACGTCTAATAAAGCCAAATAACGTCTAATAAAGCCAAAAAATGTTTTACTTTCTCTACTATACATGGCAATATTTGGGAAAAGTTTTGGAATTAGGGTCGTTATTTTTAGCGTGGTGTGTGTGTGTGTGTATGCGCGCATGTGGGTGCGTGATCTTAGGTATGTGTCCATCCTAGCTCAAAAGTATTTAAGGAAATATTACACAATTTTGTAGGAAATCACTCGTGGGTGACTCTGGTGCTGACTTGATTTTGGTACTATTCAGAAAAAACTGCCTTTATTTGCAAAATATTCTTCAAAAATAAACAATAAAAGTCTGAAATAAAAATATAACTATGCTTAAATGTGTTAATTAATTGCTCGTTTATTACATAAATTTTGATGACAAATTAAATGAAACCAAACCCATTCCTTTAGGATGACTTCCGTTCTCAAGATATTTGAACTTTTCGTGATTTTGAAAAACGGGTGTCATTGTAAAATGCATTAAATTACCAAATGATAAATAAGTATTAAAACTGCAATAAGAATTCGTGTCATTTTGTACAACTAAACTCAATTTGATGGATCACGAAAGAGGAAATGAATTTGAGTCTACAAATAGAGTCTTGTACTTCCCACATCCGATTTTTTGTTTTATGAGCTCAAACGATGAGGTCAATTTAAATCTTCCTAAAATATCTTGATTAGACTGGAATACGAAAGCATGCGAAGGTCGAATCCCAGACATTTTTTACTAATCAATTCATTCTAATTCAATGTTTAGGCAATATCTTCAACCTAATTCCCTAACCTCCGCGAGAGATAACACCCTCATTTGTACGTAATTCTGGACAGCCAGATTTCGAATAAAAAAAAGAGGCGATGCGTAATCAAAGACCTGCATCTGGGGAATGTGCAAAACAGATGGCTTTTTAATTCCGTCAGGTGAAGGGAGTGGTTTTTTCATTACTTGTAAAACCACAAGAAATACTCGCAGAAATCCGCTGAATAGGATTTTAGATCGGACATTTTGATTGTGTCCAGGCCGTGCTCCGATTAATGAATGAGTAGATGCGGGAATCATGCGAGCTATATATCACTTCAAGAGCGAACTTTTCAAACAATAGCGTGAGTGGAAGAATCAGAATTATTTAAGCACATTTATTTTCTCCTCTCCGATTTATATAACAGAATTTGGTTAGGGATTTTTATTTGAGAACTAACTGTAGCCCATTTCTTTGCAAGGAATAAGATATAATGCAAAAAAATTAATTCCCAATTTATGGAACTTTTAATATTTGGATTCTTTCTTTTTTTAATTTTATAATTTTCACGAAAAAGAAAGAAATGATTTTTTTCTATTATAAATAAATTTCTTTCTATTATAAACAAACAAAAGTGCAATTTACAATTTTATTTATATAGCTGATAACAATTTTACAATTAAACAATTGATTATTTATAGACTACGTTTCTGGTCTTATTTGGAGCAGAAATAAAGAAAATCTTTCATTTATGGCCATTGAGCAAGCCATACACAGTTGAACACGTTGTTTTTGCAACATATAGTTAGTTTGTAACAAACAGATAACACACAATTAAACACTTAACATACACGTTGTTTTTGTAACGTACAGTTGGTTATGCGAAAACAGCAGGTACTAAGGCCTCTGCCAACAGTGCTAAATGTCTGTCCTTACATCTGTCCTTGCATATAAAGGTTCAAAAATTTTAATAACAGATATTCGAACAACGATCGAGTCAAGTTATCAGATTCTGAAATACATTTATTGAACAGAGCCTCAAAAATTTGAATTTTCGAATTTAATTGCAGACTCAAATGACGACCCGATCTTGTTAGTTCGGAGGTTCACATAACGATTGGGTCTCAAAGTTGAGAAACAGTCAAAATGGCATGACAAGACAAACAGACAAATAGAAGATGCGAATACCTAAATTTTATGTGGGGCCCTACCAAAGCTACCTATCAAAATTTCATGAAATTCGTTACAACCATTCTCACGTGATAATAAGACAAGCATCTATAATTTCGATTTTATTTATATAAATAGCAAAAATACTTGACATTGTCCGGAACAATATTGAAAAAAAAAGGTGAACGCGGAGCAAAATCTGCAATATTTGATTTATATTGACTGAGATTTTGTGAAGCTTAACCAAGTCAAATAATGTGCCCCTCCTCCTTTCTTTAAACTTAACAAACCATTAAAAAATTGTGTAAATCGAATGAGCCGTCTATGAATTAAATGCGGTCATTGCAGACCGACAGAACTCATTTTAGTTTCAATTGTTCAACGGGGAGGTGTGGGAGGAAAAATATTACATAACATATTCCTTGGATCCAATTTCATTACTTGAAAAAGTTTTCATAAAATTAGATTACGTATTTCTGCAGATATTTAGTTTAGAACTACATTTTAGAATGTTCGCTTATATAATTAAAAGCGGTGCAAATAGTCATGAGTCTACACTTTATAAAGCTTAACCAATAATAAAAGTATGTAAAGTAGGTCTTTCTCGAGTTATAAGCGATCATAGCAAACAGACATGAACAGGTTTTCTCAGTTTCTTTCCATCCTTCGCTGTAAGGTGATAAAAGTTGTATCAGAAGATTTCCAAAACTCAACCTTATTGTCTGAAAAATTCGTTCAGTTCATCATGTAGTTCACGAGCTATTTAACATAAAAGTGTGGATTCAAATTTTCCCTTTTATATATAGTTGCCAATAAAGAATACTGTAAAAGGTAAATAAACATTTCAGTATGCGCAAGCATACACACTCATACACATAGAGGGATATATTACTTTAGGAGAAGTATATTACTTTATGCGAGATATATTACTTTAGGAGGGCTATATTACTTCAGCAGGACTATATTACTTTAGCAGGGTTATATTACTTTAGCAGGTCTATATTACTGTAGGAGGGCTATATTACTGTAGGAGGGCTATATTACTGTAGGAGGGCTATATTACTTTAGGAGGGCTATATTACTTTAGGAGAGATATATTGCTTTAGGAAAGATATATTACTTTAGGAAAGATATATTACTTTAGGAATGATATATTACTTTAAGTGGGGTGTTTTACTTTAAGGAAAATATATTACTTCAGGAGGGATATATTACTTTAGAAGGAATACTATAGATTACTTTAGGAGAGATATATTACTTACGCATAAAGGAATTATTACTTTATACAACAGTATGATAAGATAGACATATCTCCAATACTCATTCTCTGAAAGCATTAGTTCAGCTAAACATATAAAGGAATTATTTAGTAATTCCCATCAATTATTTTAATATTAATCAATTCCGTATAGTAAACCATTCACGTTATCACAACCGGACCCATCAATACAGCACCAGCAACTTCTGAAACAGTTGAGAGTTGTAGCAAAAAAAAAATCTGATGTGGGCAGTACATGACTTTCCCTACAGATTCAAATTCACTTCCTTCTTCTTTAATAATTCATTAAATTGAGTTTAATTGCACAAAATAACATGCATAATTGTTTGAAATAAAACTGAATTTACACTTTTAATTAAATTTTCGTTTTCATTTGGTAACTAGACGTATTTTCAAAGGCAGTGTACCTAAAATGCGAAAAAAATAAAATATCTCGAGAACGGTTAGACCTAAAGTAATGGGATTGATGTTATTAATTTCATCGTCAAAAATTACATATGAAACAAACATTTAATGGATACATCGGAGCACACGTAGTCTTTTATTTTAGAGTTTGATGATTTTTGTTGACCTTTCCGTAAAAATGGCAATTTTTTTTCTGAATCGTACTAAATTCTAATCAGCACAAGGGTCATCCACAAGTGACTTACCTATAATATTTTATAAAACTTTGTTAATTAATTGAGTTTGAGTAGATACATGTATTGCACACACATACACACACGTCGCTCTAAAAACAGTTTTTCGTGTTCTAGAGATCCCAAACCGTGTAGATCCCTCTAAAACTGATTGCATTACTTTCCCTATGCATTTCCATGTATTGTAGGGAAAGTAAAAGGGCAGAAATCGCGCGTTTTCTCTAATGCCATAAATCAGTCTGCATGGTTCATTTTTATCAATGAATAAAAGAATGAATGAATTATTTTGATACGTATTTTACTTTTCGGTTCATCGACACTCGTTTAATTCAAGACCGTCTTTCTCGCTCTCTCTCCGCTCTCATTAAGACCCCGCAACCGGTTCTGGGGCATCAATATGTATTGGATTGCGAATTGAAATCGCAGACGTTTTCAGAGGGGGTAATCCGAAGCGACGGATGCAAAAACAATGTTCAGAGGGCTGAGTAAATAGCCATTAGGAATCAAATGGACTCGTAGAAATGAGTTCATGTGAGTTAATTTCTTCTTTTTTATTTATTTTCTTTTTACTGAAGTGCAGAATAGTAATTTATAAATGGAAATTGAGATCTGTATGGCTGTATTATTGGTGGAATGGGGATACGTATTCCCGTGATCGAAAACAAATGAGCTAAAATGCAGGAGGAGAAAAACCCATCTAATGAAAGCAGCAGACTTCCCCTGCCAATGACTTCAATTATTTCACGGCAAAATTACAATGCACAAGATTCGCAGCACAAATTGAATTATCACCACGTAAAGAAAATTAAAATGAGGCACTTTTAGCAACTTATGAATCTAAGTCGAGTGACTCATTTATTAAACACTTGCGTAAAATCCTCATCAGAATGACATTTATTTAATAATCTGTAGGGATGGGAGAGCCCAGTAGTTAGTGCGCAAGAATTGCACTCGGATAACTCACGTTCGATTCCCAGCTCTGCCCAGACTGTCCCCATGTTCTCGCTGTGTACAACCAAGTCAAATATGTGGGTCCTTAAGTCCTTCCGAGAGTTTGACACGGTCCCCGTGAATGCTGCACCCACAGGGTTCCGGTCTAAATTGTGTGGCGCTTTCTGGCCGTCTAAACAGATACCCTACACCTTCGGGTAGATCGTATGGTCTAAGTCAAAAAAGAAGTTAATATCCTGTGAAATAAATGACAATGGACAAATTCTTGGAAGTCAAAATAATATATTACAAAAAACTATTTCTCTCGTGAAAGGAACAAATTAAATCCATACGAATGATATTAAAAGATTGTTGCAAAGTATTGCATATAGATATTAAAACTATTGAATTACTAACTGCTTTTTTTTAATTTCCTGTAATTTTTTTTTACTAAATTTATTTGAAAACCGTTCAATAAAGAAACCTACAACGGTTCCCTCTAGCGGTTTAAAGTTTATATCATCCGTTTTATACTAAAAAATTAATCATGGAATCATTATTCAAACTAAAGGATTTTATTAAAAAAACATCATTCGAAAATCAGGTAGTATCTTAAAAACGGTTAATACTGGCTTTCTAAAATTTGTATCATTCGTTTTATATTAAAAGATTGCGTCTAAAATGATTATTTATTATTATGAAAATTCTATTATTTACTGATTTTTTTAAATATTCATTCCAAAATGGGAGGGGGGTGTCCTTTCGAATATTAGATTGCATTTAAAATCAATAAGATTCCAGTATTCACCAACTGCAATAACCGTACCAAATTATTCATTATCGTACTCACAGGCTCACGGATACATGCACTAACATACATACACACACAACATACATACATACATGCACCCAATAACTTACATACTCCCACAATGACATAATACACACATAATAACATGCATCCATACACACAGCGTACATGCGCGCACACACAAATATTTCAAAAGCTTTCGAGTTCAGGGATACTTTAAACATATTCTTTCGTTAAACACTCGAATTCGAATTCTCGATCCTCTCTCTGTCCTTTCTCTATACATTAAACTGTGTATGCAGGAAAAGTAGAACATCTGATATTTTCAGCACACAACTTGTAACGAATTGAAATCAATATTTTTTTTATTTCATTAAAATTCATTCAAGTTCATTAAAATTAATTTTATCGCCCCATAAATATGTTTAATTGCATAAATATTTCTAATTTTTACCTTTTCATTTGGCGGCTTGGTCATTCTCGTTGGTCATTCTCTTAGAAAGCCAATCCAAGATGTTCTCTCTCTTAATCGAGGTCTTGGGTATAAATAACCCCCTCTGCGTCTTCCTTTTGAATCCATTCCTCTTGAGCCTCGGGTTACACTGACTAAAGGTATGCAGCGTATCCTCGAAACATCTGTATGCTGATTATTGTGCTATTTCTGCTTATGTACGTTGCGCAAATTTTCCTTTCACTATGGATATAGTTTTATTGAAAATTATATATAGACATTCTGATTCACAACTTCTTGCTTATCTTTTGTAAAAGAATAGACGTATAGGTAAATATAGTTTGCATGGGTTCGTTTTATACGTTTACTATATCAGATATAAAGGCGTTGCTCATGATTAAAAATGTGCGAGTTCTAGTAATATTTCAAATATATTATTCTTCAAAAAATGTATTCATGTATCTAATTCCCATAAAAAATGAATAAAAATCCCTGTTCTTGCACTGCAAAATTTAAAAAATAAAATAAACATCCTGGTCCCGTTTGTTAACCAATTTACAAAAGTTGGTACAAAACATACGCCCAAATGAAAGCATTAAAATTGCAGTAAAGTGTCAGAAGAGCAGAGCAATATAGGGCAGAATCTATAAAGATTAATCCTGACCATTGATCAACTTCTAAATTCAAATAAGTATTTAACCATCGCATAGTGCCGTACAGTATAGCCTAACCATTGCCGACTTACCTTTGACATTTCTGAAAAGTAAATAATCAAAACGGTGCACAATGTTTAAAATGAAAGGTCTAAAGGAGGGTATCACAGAGATTTATTAAACACTAGCAGCATACCCGTTCTTCGTACTGAGTATAATATATAAAGAAACTTATAATTCAGAATCATATGCAAATTATGCTAAAATATTAAATTTATTGCTCCTAAAGAGAAGTTTATGAATATCTGTTCTCATCATGCAAAATTATCGTCACGGGCAGATCTAAAGAATAAAACATCCTGGCCCCTTTCGAAAGCAAATTTACAAAAAAAGGAATTGAATCAATATATGCAAAATGAAAGCATTAAAATTGTATAGGACCGGTACTACTTATATACGCAAATATTAGAAGATATAACCTGTATTAGTAGATTACATGTATAAATTGAAAATATCAATAAACCCGTAATTGATTCCAATATATGCCAGAATGAAAGCACTAAAATTATAGGGGAATATATATATATATATATATATATATCCCCATACTACTTATATTGTCGCAGATTAGAAAATATGCCTGTATGTTAGTAGAAGATTACCCTTATTACAATATGAGTCTAAAAAATCTTTGCCGAAATAAAACAGATGACATTATAAATTGAAAATTTCAATTATCCCCGTAATCTTTATACCAGAAGGTCGTAATTGATTCCAATATATGCCAATATATATCAAAATATATGTCTATAAACCTGTACTACTTATATTCTCGTAGATTAGAAGATAACACGTGCATTTATAGAAGATTACTCGCACAACGTACAAGATGTGAGTTTCAACAATTTTTGTCATAATAAAACAATGGTATAATAATTTGAAAATATCAATAATCCCTGAATCAATAATCCCTGAATCAATAATCCCCGAAAATATCAATAATAATAATGCGTAACCTGAAGACCGTAATCGATATTATCCAGTCAAAAATGCAATGCCAATGAAATTTATTTTATATACATATCTTTATTATTCAAATCGGAAAAGATTTAATTAAAATCGTATGCCACATAACACATTGGATTTACATCCATTGCTAAACGACATGATATCAGTTGCTTCAAATAAATTGATGGAAATCATATCGTCTGAATAATGCTATCTCCATGAAAGGTTTGGCGATATTTTCTTCAATTTAGCGATAACTTAAAAAATCGCTAAATTTATCGCCAAGTGGGACTGTAAAACTGATAGTCCCATTTTGCGACAAATTGACGAAACATCATCATAATATTATCCCCTAACAAAACACAATTAATTTCATTTATTAAGCGCAATTTTATCAATTTCATGACATTTTTATAGATTTACAAACATTTTTATCAATTTGGTGATATTTTAAAAATTCGATAAATGTGTTACTAAGTAGGAAGGATAGACTGACCCACAAATGCTACCGAAACATCATTTCAGTACTGTCTTCTAAAAAAACTAATTTAATTTCATTGATTTGCGTCGATTTTAGCAATTTGGCGATATTTCCGTCAATTTGGCAAAGTTTAAGAGAAGTTGCCAAGTTAGCGATATTCCGCCAAATTCGCAGCTCTGAAATTGCAGATCTGAAGAATAAAACATCCTGATCCCGTTTGTATATACTAAATGCACACACTAAAATTGTATTAGAAGATATACCCCTTCTACTATTTTTCTGTTTCAAAATCGGATAAATGAATTTATTGGTAAACACAATATGAGTTTATTAGCTAAACACAATATAAAAGCTTAAAAACTCTTTGTCAAATGAAAGTGATGTACGCAGTCCGTAATTAATATAATTAAAAGAAAAATCAAACCGTTCATTTACAAAATATATTTTTACATCTATTTATTTATTATTCAAATAGAAAAAATAATAACAAATATTAAGAAACACATTTAATTTTATTGCGTTGCTGAGCAACATAATATAATAAGGAATCTTCCTCATAAACTGCGAAATTAAATAACCATTTTGATCTCTTCCCCATAAAATGCAAAAATAATAACCATTTTGATTTCTTTATACTTTCCTTTGTTTAGTAAATGCTTGACCATGGAGTTAGATTTTCCATTTAAATTCATGTTTCAAACAATTCATGCTTTCAGATAGTGACTAATTAATGCAAAACTCCTGCACTAAGCTCAGAAATGAAGTTTTAATTCATGTTGACGTTTTAAACAAACGATTTTCATCCTTTCCGTTTGGATAAACCACGGAGTTGGAGAGTAGATCTCCTAAGAAAAAGTTCCGTTTTTCATTAATATCTCGACAACCCCTGGTATTAGAAACTCGAAACTTGGGCAAAATTTATGGGGGGCTATTTTAAGGCTACTCACAAAATTTCATTAAATTCGATTCAGCCGTTCTCTCGTGATGATGAGACAAACGAAATATTCGTTTTTCACTAATATCTCGAGAACCACTGATTGTGAAAACTCCAAATATAGACTAAATTTTAAGTGGGACTATTTCTAGGCTACCCACAAAATTTCATCAAATTCGGTTCAGCCGTTCTCTCGTGATGATGGGACAAACAGACAGACAGATTTTCAATTTTATTTATATAGATAGACTAGCAGCATACCCGTTCTTCGTACGGAGTATATAATATAAATAAACTTAAAATTCACAATCATGTGCAAATTCCTATAGTATACTAAATGACATGCTTAATCAAAATATTCTATTAAAATATTTAATACAATGCTCCTAAAAAGAAACCTCAGGATCTCTGTTCTCACTATACAAAATTATCTTCACGGGTAGATCTGAAGAATAAAATATCCTGGCCTTTTTTGCAAGCAAATTTATAAAAAGTATGGAATTGAATCAATATATGCAAAATAATAGCGTATTGTATGGGATCCGTACTACTTATATACGCGAATATTAGAAGATATAACCTGTATTATGACATTACATGTATACATTGAAAATTTCAATAAATCCGTAATCTTTAAACCAGTAGGCAGTAATTAATTCCAATACGTGCCCAAATGAAAGTGCTAAAATTATATGGAAAGATAAACCCGTACTACTTATAATGTCATAGATTAGAAGATATGTCCTAGTGTTAGTAAAAAATTACCCGTATTATAATATTTAGTTTGAAAAATTTTTGCCAATATATAACAGATTACTTAATAAATTAAAAATATCAATAATCCCCGTGATCTTCATACCGGAAGGCTTGATTCCAATATATACCAATATGCATGTACTACTTATATTCTCTTACATTAGAAGATATACCCGTGCATTTGTAGAAGATTACTCGTACAACGTACAATATATGAGTTTCAACAATTTTTGCCGCAATAAAACAATGCCATAAGAAATTGAAAATATCAATAATCTCTGAATCAATAATCCCCGAAAACATCAATAATAATAATGTTTAAACATTAAGATCGTAATTGATATTATCCAGTCAAAAATACGATGGCAATGAAATTTATTTTATATACATATCTTCATCATTAAAATCGGAAAAGATTTAATAAAAATCTTCTTCCTCATAAACACGTTAAATTTAAATCCGTTGTTAAGCGACATGTTATGATTTGCTTCAAATAAATTGGTGGTCAAAATATCGTCTGAATATCTTTAATGAAGGTTTGGCGACATTTTAAAAAATCGCCAAATTTATCGCCAAGTGGGACTGTAGAACTGACAGTCCCACTTGACGATAAATTGACGAACCATCATTAAAATATTATCCCTTAAAAAAACACAATTTAGTTTATTTAGGGCAATTTATCAATTTCAAAATATTTTTATGGATTTATAAATATTTTTATCAATTTGGTGACATTTTAAAAATTCGCTGAATGGGTTGCTAGGTAGGGCGGTTGGACTGACAGACAAATGCTAACGAAACACCATTTCAGTGCTTTCTTTTAACAAAATAAATTTAATTTCATTGATTTGCGTCACTTTTATCAATTTGGAGACATTTCCACTAATTTGGTAAAGTTTAAGAAAAGTTACCAAGTTAGCGATATCCAGCCAAATTCGTAGCTCTAAATTCGCAGATCTGAATAAAATATCGTGATCCAGTTTGTATATACTAAATGAAAACACTAAAATATTATTAGAAGATATACCCATTCTACTCTTTTTCTGTTTAAACAATTGGATAAATGAATTTATTGGGTAAACAGAATTTAAGTTTATTAGTTAAACACAATATATAAGCTTAAAACCTCTTTGCTAAAATACATGAAAGTGATGTATGCAGTTCGCAAATTAATATAATTAAAAAAAAATCAAACCGTTCATTTATAAGATATATTTTAATATCCATTTATTTATTATTCAAATCGAAAAAATAATAATCATTAACAAACACATTTAATTCCATTCCTTTGTCGAGCAACATGATATAAGATAGAATCTTCCTCATAAAATGCTAAATTAAATAACCATTTTAATTTCTTTATACTTCTAATCGTTGAGTAAAAGCTTGTGAAATATAAAACATGGAGGTAGATTTTTCCATTTAAATTCATGTTTCATACAATTCATGCTTTCAGATAGTGGCTATATAATGCAAAAATCCTGCATCAAACTCAAAAATAAAGTTTTAATTCCCTTTGACGTTTTAAACAAACGATTTTTATCCTTTCCGTTCGGATAAACCACGGAGTTGGAGAGTAGAACTCCTATAAAAAAAAAGTTCCGTTTTTCATTAATATCTCGACAACTCCTGGTCTTAGAAACTCGAAACTTGGGCAAAATTTATGAGGGGCTATTTCAAGGCCACCCACAAAATTTCATTAAATTCAGTTCAGCCGTTTTCCCGTGATGATGAGACAAACGAAAATTTAGTTTTTTACTAATATCTCGAGAACCACTGGTCGTAGAAATTCCAACCATAGACTAAATTTTAAGTGGGGCTATTTCTAGGCTACCCACAAAATTTCATCAAATTCGGTTCAGCCGTTCTCCCGTGATGACAGACAGACAGACAGACAGATTTTCATTTTTATTTATATAGACTATCATCAATTATTAATCACTATCATCAATTACTAATTTTAAAGCATTTTTCAATTCCTTCATTAATTTGCCTCATAGGACTAATTCAATATTTATGTATTAAAACTGGCCTCTTGGGCTCAATATATACTTCATTTCATTCTAGCTGTTATTTATAAACATAACGAAATACCTTTGCATTTACAATTATGTATTCAATCATTACTTATTCACTCATGTTTTCGTATGTTATCATTTCGTTATCCATGTTATATATATATATTAATAGGTAAATCATTTACATATATTTAGGCAGCATTATTTATAGACATACTCTGTGTGGCACATTATTTTGAGCTCATACCTTTTAACACTCAATTATATCGTTTTAGGCTAATTAGTATTTAGGATTAGTATTCAGTTAAATATTCCAGCGCCAAGGCAAATTTATAATTGTATTTTATCCGTCTCATTTCTGATAGTGTTACTTGTAAGTCCCCAAAATGCACAGTGGCTATTAAATTTGCATGGGAAGGATCGGTTACCCAAAAACAAATTCTTGTTGCATAATTGCAACGAGAAGAGTGCTTATTTGGCCCAGTTATATTGAAGATTAATATTATCAGAAATTAAATTAGATTTGCAAATTAAACTGCTAAACACAACTTTTCAAAATCCCTTCATTAAGCACAAATTCTTCATCATAAAACATGTAATCTTTTGTTCTTATAGATTATACTCTTAACCTAAGATATTAATCCCCGTAAATCTCGAATTTTGGTAATATTTTTAATTAAGTCTAATAATATCTCGAAGTCTAATTATTATCTAATTCTCAGAAGTCACGGCCAAACTTCTAACGAAGCAGTCTGCAGCAGGCAGAAAAGATAACTTAATTCTAATAAAAACCTAATTGATAATTTACAAGTATCAACACTAGAAATTAAAGTTTATCGGGGTTTTTTATGGCTTAATCTTTCTATTGATACTTTGGGAAACATGCCCACATCAGCTTAATAATCATCAATACCCATCATCAAATAACCAATCCTTCATAATCCAATTCTTCAGCTGCCTCTTACCTATATGTAATGTTATACTTCGTACAATTTAATTACTAAATATCAATTTGTTTGTTTGCGTCAATTCATTAGCTCTACATTAATTTTTATCTTAAATCCTAATCCACTTATATTCTATCATATACACACATAAATACAATAAATGCTTATAAATTTCATTTTACTATGTAATTATTTTATACTAGGATATAATTAATATTCATATACACTCACGGACATTGAAAGTTGCGCACCAAGAAGAAAACATGGTGCAACCGCGAAATGATGTAAATAGCTAGAGGGCGGGCTGGTATGCAAATGTACCCAGTCTGGTGTGATTGCGCATGACCGTAAACCGTAAACCTGCAAGCATGAGCCAGCAGCCTTATAAACCGGCGTGTAGTCGACGCCCCCATCAATGTGGGAAGCTTCGGCCGATGCAAGCACGAGTACGGAGTGAAAAGAATGGTGGATAGACACCAGAAACATCGATATACGCAACTGATGAACTTCGAGAGACGCCTGATCATCGGGCTGAAAACCGCAGGGTGGTCAGCGCCCCGGATAGCTCGTCACGTGGATCGTTCGGACTATACCGTCCGACGGTGCTGAGAGCACTAGTCACGGGACGCCACCCAGACACGGAGGACCGGCTCTGGACGGACCAGGCATACCACGAGTAGAGAGGATCGAATGGTCGTGCGGCAGGCACGTATAGAGCCCACGGCAACCCGATCCGCGATACAGGCACACGTAGCGGCTCCTATGTGGCCACGAACCATATCTAGAATCCTGAAGGAAGCGAATCTGCGATCCCAGAGTCCCTTACGTGTGCTGCCGTTAACACGACAACATCGGTGGCTCCGGTTGCAGTAGTGCCGGGCCAGAGCAACGTGGAACGCCACAGCTTGGCGATGTGTGGTGTTTAGCGATGATTGTCGCTTCGTTTTGGGGACAGATGATCAGCGTGTCCGGGTGTGGAGGTCCACTGCACAACGCCACAATCCCAACCTCGTTATCGAGCGCCACACCAGCCCCACTGCAGGCATCGTGGGCTGGTGAGCCATAGCCTACGACGGCCGATCCGCTCTAGTAGTGGTACCTGGAACATTGACAGGCCAGTGGTACGTGGATAAGATACTACGGTTCCATGTGCTCCTATTCGTTGCTGGGATTCCAGGTGCGCAATTCCAGCAAGATAATGCCCGACCGCATACGGTTTGGGTCGCCCAGGCCTGCCTGAGTCATGTCCAGACACTTGCATGGCTTGCCCGCTCCCCAGACCTATAGAGCATGTGTGGGACCAGTTGAAACGCCAGCTGCCGCAATCTTCGGGATTGTGGAAGGTAACGTCCAACAAGTGTGAACTCGTCTGCCACAGGACAACGTCAGGCGTCTATTCGACACCATGCAGGACCGTATTGCTGCTTGTATCGCAGCACGAGGTGGTGCGATACACTATTGAGGATGAACGGACTCTGTACCACAGCTCCCTCTGTACGTGTTCTGCTACGCTGCTTTTGTGATCATGTATGTCATTCATCTGTATCCTTCCATCTATAAAATTTCAGGTCCATCCTATGCCTCCTTCTTGGTGCGCAATTTTCGTTGCCCGTGAGTGTATAATATACGTATTCTTTCTCATCCATTTACCCGAGTAATGTGATTTATTATTAAATCATCAGTTATCGGGAGCTTTTCTATAACTTCCTTACTCATTTCATAAAATTAATTAAAGTTTCACTCACCCATTGTCCATACCAATAGTTATTATTCCCACTATGTTTATCCCAAATTATATTTTGTTCTTATTCATCGAGTATTCCTTATTTCTGGTATATTGGATTAGGATTTGTCCAGGCCTCACTCGGGGACTTGCGTCACACATTGGGGGCTAATAGGATTTTTCATGAAAGATTTCTCCGCTACCTTCGGTATCGGCGTCTAACTGCATATCGGCCTTGGTGGCAATGAAGCTTCTCAGTCGCTGTCATATCATGTAATGTTGAGCACATGATGCGATTGTACTTTAGATCAGAAGGAGTATTCTTATTCATCATGTGCACACCTATTTTACAATCAGGCATTGACGTAAGGTGGCTCTCGCGCCATTTCTGTTCGAGACTTAGGGTCCTTGCCCAACCATCACATACATTTTCTTCCATATTAACAGGAATTTTAATCGTAGAGAATAGCAATATCTATTACCACAAACTTCTTAAAGAATAAGCCAGTTTTTTGGGCGATATAGGATACTCGATTATAATATTATGAAGCAGTGGCATTCGTGCTATTTTGCACAGGCCTAAAACTCGCCACTCAGGGGCACACGCTTTTTCTACAACAATCTTGTGGGCATTATTGGCACCATGTGTTGTTGTTGAAACCCAGACCACCCAACCTACCAGAAAGATGTAAGGTAACTGTTTGGACGGCCAGGAAGTGACACCCAATTTAGACCGGAACCCAGTGGGGAAGGCATCCACAGGGACGTACCCTCCTTCCCCTACCACCAACCTCTCGAAAGGACTTGGGACCCACATGTTTAACGTGAGCGTACTCCAACGTGAACACGATGGCAGTTTTGGCAGTGGCGGGAATCGAACCCGGGACTGCCGAGTGCAATTCCCGCGCGCTAACCACTGGGCTACCGCGCCTCCTGGCATCATGTGTTGTTGTTGAGACCCAGACCGTCCGACCTACCAGAAAGGTGTAAGGTAACTGTTTGGACGGTCGGGAAGTGCCACCCAATTTAGACCGGAACCCAGTGGGGGAGGCATCCACAGGGACCGTACCCTCCTTCCCCTACCACCAACCTCTCGGAAGGACTTTCGGACCCACATGTTTAACGTGATCGTACTCCGCATGAACACGGCGGCAGTTTTGGCAGTGGCTGGAATCGAACCCGGGCCTACCGAGTGCAACTCCAGCGCGCTAACCAATGGGCTACCGCGCCCCCTGGCATCATGTGTTGAAGGCCCAGACCACACGACCAACCCAGGGGTTTATGGTAACAAGTTGTGTGGCCGGGAAACCTGGCATCATGTGTGTAAGAACTCTCTTCGTATCTTCGCGCCTCGAAAACATGGGATCCGGTATCACACGGCCATTGGCTAAAGGGGTCGCTTCCCATTCTCTTTGTATTTGTTATGTTGTGACAAATCACAACACTTTTATTTATTATTCAAATTTTAACAATTTTTATAAAACATTAAATATTATTTATTTTTAATTTTAATTATTTATATTTTATTCTTAATTATTCTATTCCAAATTACATTATTCAAAATTATCTAATTCTAAATCTTTCATTAAAGCACTTCAATAATATTAAATAGTAATTATAATGGTTTTCATGCTAAGTCATGCTAATTCCAGTATACCGAAAATATCTGTCTGGCATCCACTTGAGAACCTCCTTGGTACCGAGAACCAGTTTGCGTTTTAAGAAGTGGCACCTGGGTGAACACTTTCATCCAATCACAGCGTACCACAACTGTACGGGAAGATTCTCTTTATGTAAGAGAGCGTTTGCCCACTCTCTTAAATTGTCGAGTGAATAGGTTGTGGTGTATTTTAGGCAGGGTGCCTAGGCACCCTTAGCCCTAGTCTTTCCTATATCCATCTTATTTTATGAATTTTAGATCTAAGTGCATCATGAATACAAAGTTATGTATAGAATTTGGTATATAAAAATATAGTTGTCATGGTAAATATATGAGATAAGAATTCTATTTTGCTGAAATATGAGGAATGTCAAAGAATTGATACCTAGTGAAAATACCTGTGTTTTCCACCATTGCAGGGTTGTTGTTGAGACCCAAACCGTCCGACCTGCCAGAAAGGTGTAAGGTAACTTTTTGGACAGCCTGGAAGAGTCACTCAATTCAGACCAGAACCCAGTGGGGGAGGCATCCACAGGGACCGCACCCTCCTTCCCCTACCACCAACCTCTCGGAAGAGCTTACGGACCCACATGTTTAACATGAAAGTACTTCGCATGAACACTGCGACAGTTATGGCGACGGAGGGACTCAAATCCGGGCCTACCGAGTGCAATTCCCGCGCTCTAATCACTAGGCTACCGCGCCCCACCATTGCAGAGTACAATATCATGAGACTTGAGGAATTGCTCAATATATAAAATGCAATCTCAAAAGGTATCTAATGGTAAAAAAAAACGTTCAAGAAGTGCAATTGAAATTGATTCTTAGTTAATGATCTTGATCTATGGATTTCGATGTGTAATTTATTTGCTGACAACAAAAAGGATAAGTGATAATCAACATCATTCATTTTATGTTCGTGTAGAATGTTGTCATAATAAATATGACGTTTTTAGTAATTTTTGTTAACACACTCTCGTTTCAAAATATGTTAACTCTTTTTAATTAAAATAGGAATTAGAACTTGAATTTTTCTCAAAATTTTACATTCACTTTTCACTTTATTAATACATCTAAAGGCTGCTGCCAGGCCAAAGAGCCATTTTCAAAATTACTTTCCCACGCACATTGCACATCTGCAGTGTGAGAATTGCACAGCTGCAACTTAACGAGTATGGTACCAGTAAGCATCTTAGCCCCCCCCCCCCCTTCGGAGAAACACGTGCAAGCTTTACATGCGTAAGACCATAACGATCAAAATTCCTTCTCATGCAGAGAACTTTTTCCCACTAGAAATGCAATACTAGAATACTACACCCCGCCAGGATAAGCATGGGCAGTTATCTGACTAAACCAATAATTCCTGTCAACTGGAAGAAATAGCGTGCAAAAGTTACACCCACTAAACATAGCTACTTCAACAGATTTCACAGATGGGCAAAATCCTCTCCGGAAAGGGGTAAGCAATACAGCACCCCAACTTTTAGCGCATACAAAGCCAAAAGCCAATCAGAATGATTTTAAATCCAGGAGTGACCAATTACGTGTTTACTGTGTACAACGCAACGCCACTGCAAAACTGACGGCGAGTGTGAAAACAGCAAAAAAAAATCTAGGATTTCTCTTACGAGGTGGCCGGCCTGTGGGTGCCAGACCACTATGGTCCTGGACTTCTTGAAAAGATGTTGAACCTTTCTTATACCTGCTGACAGACTTCGCAATGTCGACTGCAAGTTTCAACTAACGGCATATTGTTAGACTACGGTCCGGTTTTGTTTTACCATGAGAGTTGACAACTTTTGTCCACAGACATCAAAATGACTTTTAACATGTTGCACGAACTTTACATACTGTAGGACAATGGTCCTGTTGTTTCTTATGCTAGCCAGATTTCGAAAAGTTGGGTCTGGTCAAGACACTGAGATGATTGCAACCAACCTGAGCTAATTCTCCTTTTTTGGACAGACATTGACTCTACCTTTCATTGTTTTCAATCAACAGCGGCCGGCGATCTACACAGTGATGCTACATAACGCGACTGAGATCGATAAGTCTTTTTTTGGACAGGAGTCCCACCAAGCGACGACAACGTGTACGCCGAAGCACCATCTTGTTGGCGTAGAAGCAACAACAACAACAACAAAAAGGATTCCAAAATACTGCCCAAAGTCGCCTACTAATTGTTTGTACTATTTAGTCAATCTAAGTGAATAGAGCACCATACCCCGGTCTGGATGTCTACCAAGTTAGTTATCAACTCAGCCAAGAATACAACCAGGCCTAGCCCGACGACTCAGCATTTTACTAATGTAAGTTAACCCCTTCATTATTTTGAATCCATATCTACTTCAGCTTGAGAAAGAAAGTAAAATGGTTCTAAAAGATATGAACTTTAACGTTTATTAAGAAAGAAATTCTGTTATTTTTTTTTTGACATCAATATCTTTGATGATAATTGAAATTTTAATTTAAAAAGTATAAATGAGTGTAACAGTTAAAGTCAACATAATGCAAAATTTAATATTTAAGTCTCCGTACTGTGAGAAAGAACATATTTTTGTTGAAATAATTAATGTAACAGAATCTTAATTTTGTATACTTCTGTACTGATGTACAAATATATAGCATTGTTGAGCTGGATGATATGTTTGAAAATAAATTTGCTTAATTACATTCTACTCTGTTTTTTTTTGTTTTTCTATTTACATATATACACATATAATAAATGAATTTTTTGGCCACTTTCAAACTCTTTATTTTGCCTCTAGTATTTTTGGAATTTATAATTTAACTTTTTTATTTCAGCAATTTTGAAGTATGAGTGATTTAAATTGAAAACTAACCACTAGATCAATAATCCTGAATGATAGACCATGCTTAATAATTATTTGATAAAATTATGGTAATAACTTTTGGTCTAATCACTTGTTTTCAATGTCAGGAGTACTAACGGCCAGTGCTTCCTGATAAATGTGTATCAGTGACAAGTACAATTTTCGACAGTAATAATACATGTGTTATAATTGCGTAAATTGAAGATTATCATTATATCGTATTGTGATTATTTCCAGCAGTTTAAAATGACGGAAGATAAAAATAAAATAATGATTAGTAACTTTCCATACCATGTGTTAATAATTCTTTTAATTGGATGATCATAAATATAAACAATAACAGTAAATATAAGTACTCAACATTGCTGTTCTATAAAAAAAATAATATTGATTTTCTCTTATATAAACTCAATAAAGATTTTTTTTTTATTCCGTGTTCCTTTATTTTTTTTCGAGAGACATTGACTTTTACCTAGCATATTATCTCGCCTTATTTTAAAGTACATTTATATATCATAGCATGTTTATGACTAAAAACAATTTGATTCTACAAACAATCAAATAATGAATAATCTTGAATATTTTATTACTTTTTTAAATACTGAGAGTTCTTCCTACTTTATTTTATAATAATTCATTTTTTTAGTTCCAATTTAGGTTCTAAGTTCAGGTATGTATAAGAATGTACAATTTTAATTTTAGCATGTATGAGATTTTTTTTTGTGTATTTTGTAATTTTTAGGCGCTCATATGCAATGATTATATATATATATATATAGTAATTTTTTTTAATTTCATATTGCTTTATACTTATATTCAAAGCTCTATTCCCCATTATGCGGTCCCCATCCATTAAATAATTACCATTTAAATTTAATAAATTTCCCTTTTAATTTGCATGTAAGTGGCCGATCCAATCAATGTTGTGATATGGCTGTATAATTAACATATTATCACTGAATTAAGTTCCCTCAAGCAGCTGTATCATAACATATTATTTTATCTTATTTTACGTCATTAACACCTGTGGGCTATTTTTAGCCTACACATGTACAGAACGTTGTAAAAGCTTCTTAAAAGAAGAATCTTTTGCCAAGGACGAGAGAATCCCTGAATTCCGATTCCGGGAAGGGAAAACTTAATTTAACATAGTCATTTCAATGTTAAAACAATGTCTGGTCCAAATGAATCATGATAAAGTTAAAGAAGTATAATTTTTTATTCTATAGTCAGTTAAACACAGTAAACAATATAAGCATTTGAAAGATATTTTTCCAAATAAAACATATGACTTAAGAAATGGAGAATATCAATTATTCCGGGAATCCCAAAACCGTAACGGGTGTAACGTAATCAAATATATGATACAGTTCATTGA
This sequence comes from Amaurobius ferox, assembly GCA_951213105.1. Lineage (NCBI taxonomy): Eukaryota > Metazoa > Arthropoda > Arachnida > Araneae > Amaurobiidae > Amaurobius > Amaurobius ferox. The sequence goes on from OX578140.1 coordinate 15,630,445, forward strand.
TAATATTATTAGTTTTAGAAAGGAAATTTCTTTATTATTTAAATTGGATAGATTGAATGAAAATCGTGTGCCGGACAAACCGATTTGAATTAAATCCATTGCTAAACAACATAGTAGGATTTTCTTTAAAAAGTTTCTGAAAATAATCGTCTTAATATTTTTATGGAAGTGTTTTGTTTTATTAATACAACCCCATCCTAGACAACTCCATCCAGAGTCTAGAAACTCAAAACATGGACGGGGTTTCCTGCAGTGTAGTAGAGCAAATTGCCAAATTGAAAAAAAAATATGTGTATACAATACAAACAAACAAATCAACAAAAATATTTCTTTATATAGATTTTGACATCCTGTCTAAGCTTCCTAGTAAAATCTATGCACGGAATTGTACTTAAGATACATTGTGGAATTAATCGATTGAATGAAATTGGATCATTAAAAAAAATACAGAATATTCTGCGTTTTATTGCTTGCGGCTGAAGAGGAAACGGTCACGTTTATTCAATAAAACTCTGGGACGAACTTCTTTTAATGGCATAAAAATTAGACAAGCACACGTGTGGTAAAACATTGCATCTTTTGTCTTACAAAAATTAAGCCGGTAGATCGCTATTAGGGCATTCGAAAAAAGCTCAACATGTATCTAAAATCTTTCATAGAACCAGGATTATCATATAACGCGACAAAGAAAAGGGTAAGTTTTTAGAGCATACTGAATCAACAAAAATATTTTACGCCAATAGTAGATATAGAACTGTCTAAAGGAATTTAAACAAAATTTATGTTGCGGGGGCAGGGGAGATAATAAATAGAACTGCAAAACCATTGTTCTAAATTTGTGTATTAAAGAATTTTATCATGAGGAATTAAATTCACTATATATAACACTGGTTCGAACTCACAGAACGCATCTACAAGGGACATTCCTAAATCAAAGATCATGCTTCTATTGCAGATAACAGAGTTACATGGTATGGTTTCGTGCTTATTGCACACTTTAGTAATTAATAGCCAAAATCTGCAATGGCAGAAATAAACTTTGGTATGCACCGTAATTTTGCAAACATCCATGGATGAGTCTATGGATGCTGTTATCTGCAATGGTTCTAGGTTTGGGCACACCTCCTGTAGGTAGGTTACATAACATTATAGCCTCATATAGCCTAAGCTCAATTTAAAAGAAATGTTAAACCAATTATGTGGTAGGATTAAATGCCAGTTCCCAATGAAATCCACAAAACTAACACAAGGAAAGTTCTCTAACTCGCTGATATTGCAAATATCGGTTATTCGATACTGACATGTACATAATACGTGCGAAACCAGTCCATAGATTCTGTTATCTACATTGGAAAAGTGGTCATTAAACGAACTGTTAATCCATAACTTTACAAGGTGTAGTCTGTGTTCAAAATACTCTAAAAACTGCTGTTAAATGTTATTAAAGAAAGCATTTGTAGCAACGAGTATTAAAAGAAAGCATTTGTATAACTACAGCGTACAATAAAAATTGTAGTCTTTGTTGCTTAACCTTTTGCTTAAGGGTGGGACAGCGTCCATCTCAAACGAAGAACCTCTCATAAAGACTATCCCCCTTTGCAGACATTGGCGTTCATGGAAGCCAATGCCTGCAAAGTAGAATCGAATTGTTTGGGATAGGGTATATCAAATACATGTCTTTTTGAGAGGTTCTTAGTTTGAGACGGACGCTGTCCCACCCGCAAACAAAAGATTAACATTGGGATCTAGCTTCATTATACTCGCCACCATGCTGGAAAGTTCTAAAAATGATCACTCTCTGGAAAGTTCTACAAATGGTCACTCTCTGGAAAGTTCTAAAAATGATGACTCTCTGGAAAGTTCTAAAAATGATCACTCTCTGGAAAGTTCTAAAAATGATCACTCTCTGGAAAGTTCTAAAAATGATCACTCTCTGGAAAGTTCTAAAAATGATCACTCTCTGGAAAGTTCTAAAAATGATCACTCTCTGGAAAGTTCTAAAAATGATCACTCTCTGGAAAGTTCTAAAAATGATCACTCTCTGGAAAGTTCTAAAAATGATCACTCTCTGGAAAGTTCTAAAAATGATCACTCTCTGGAAAGTTCTAAAAATGATCACTCTCTGGAAAGTTCTAAAAATGATGACTCTCTGGAAAGTTCTAAAAATGATCACTCTCTGGAAAGTTCTAAAAATGATCACTCTCTAGAAAGTTCTAAAAATGATCACTCTCTGGAAAGTTCTAAAAATGATCACTCTCTGGAAAGTTCTAAAAATGATCACTCTCTGGAAAGTTCTAAAAATGATGGATTTATCAAGTTAACTTTGCGCACTGAAAGACTTTTGAGATAATTGCAGTTGTTAACTTAAATAGATATAGTATTAACTTTTACACTTTTTTAACGCTTTAGCAGGTTCACTTCTAAATAATATGAGAATAGCTAGCTCAGGATTAAGCCCCTCCTAATTTAGCGTAATGAACGGAGACAAACGCATGTCAAACAGATGAGAACTTTTAATATGTATGTTTATGAGACCTTTTAATATGTTTATGAGACCTTTTAATATGTTTATGAGACCTTTTAATATGTATTCCGTGGGTAGGTGCAGAAGAATAAAAAGTTACACCAAATTATTCCTTCTGTTCAACCTTATTGCCTGAAAAAGTATCATTGAAAGGTTCAAATGAATATTTCGTATTTTTTTATTTAAATTAACCTACTATGCAAAGATATATTCTGTTGGGTCAAAAGTCCAACTTCGTATTTTGATTAATTCCCATACAATACACAGTAAATATATAAGGAATGTATCGTAATGGGTATTTGTCGGATGTCTAAAATCCACTTCCCTGCCTTGAATGAATATATACATTTTGAGCATCACCGAAAACGAATCAACCATTTCTCAATTATGTATATCTATGAATATGTGGGTAGCCTGTGTCTCGAACAAATTTTGCGATTCAAAAGAAATCCGGTAAGAACATCAGAGACTGGCTGATTTTCGGAGACATCGGATAAGTGAAAGAATTTTTTAGAAATGGATAAGAAAAATCTGATGTAGACAGCGTAGGATTTTCCCTACAGACTCAAATTCATTTTCACTTTGTTTCTTTCATAATTCATTAAATCGCGTTTAATGGCACAAAGTAACACGAATAATTATTTGAAATTACGCTGAATTTACAGTTTTAATTATTCTCGTTTTCATTTGGCGATTGGGCATATTTCCGGAGGAGACGTGGCAAAGATGCAAAAAAGATAAAAACTGAAATATCTCGAGAGCGGTTGATCCTAGAGTTATAGAGTAGATCTTATTCGTTTTATAGTCAAAAATTAAGTATAACACAAGCATTTAATAGACACACTGGAGCATGTGCAGTCTTTCCTTCAGTCTTTTTCTCATTTTGACAATTTTAACGGACCATTTCGCAAAAAAGCAGGGTTTTGTTTCTTAATCGTGCTAAAGTTTCATCAGCACCAGGGTAACCCAGTGACTTATCAGCAAAGTGTTGTGAAATTTCGTCAATTACTTTTTAAGATGGAATGGAAACATTCGTTGTACGCGCACACACAGAGAGACATCACGTTAAAAATAGTTTTCTGATGTTCTGGAGTGTCGAAACGTGCATATCGGTCTCTCACTAGCAATACAATTCCAGTACTTTCCCTACAATACAGGGTAAAGTACCGGAAAAGTAAAATATAATGATATATAAAAATAATTATACTACATAAACAGTTATATTGTACTCCTAGTTTTATTTAAAAATGAATGGCATTTACAGAACATTGCCATGCGTTACTCTAAAGAACTGCACGTTTTTAATCTAATATGGAAAAAAGTTATATAAAAAAGATCTTCACTATTATAAATTGACTAAATATTTTGTAAGTACTTTTAACCATACATATATGGACAACTTTATTTATGAGTCACCACGAACCCTTCTCAAGATATTACAAATCTTGAGCGCTGCATCTCTCAACAGGATTCATCGATTTTCATTAAGTTCTGCATGCTGGTTTCAATCGGCAACTAAAAATGCGTATTTAATGAGTTCAATTGCTTTATTCTTGGATGAGTTCGATTCTAATATAATGATACTTACTAACTTTTTTATTCTATTTAATAAATTTACTTGATAAACGTGCAGTACTTCGACAATGACTCATTCTAACATTTTAAAGTTTACGCCATTCATTTTATAATGACGTATGAAATCATTATTTATATGAAATCATTTACGTGTGGAATCATTATTTATATACTACTAAAGGTGTTGTTTTGAAGGATTTTTTCAAAAAAACATTTGTACATCTGGCAATATCTTGAGTACGGTTCAAGCTAGAGTGCTAAAATTTGTATTATTTACTTTAAAATGAAATAGTACGTCCTCAATTATTATAATTATAAAAGTTATGTTTTCATGATTTTTTTTAAAAAGAGGGGTTGTTCTTTACATTCGATTACGTTTAAAATCAATAGAGTTCTAGTATTTGCTGATTATAATTATTGTACCAAATTATGTCTGAAACTCCCTATTGCTCGTGAGATATTGCCTTCACATACAGACATTAATACCCACACAGACAGTAGCATACATGCACATATTAACACACACACAGGCAAGCATGACCTTAAAAACGTTCGTTTCGCGTTCCGAGACGCTTTAAACGTGCTGTTTTGTCAAAAACTTGAACTCGAAGTTTAGACTCCGTCGCAATACTTTCCCTATACAATATACTATGCAAAGAACGTAATAAAACGACTTTAGCATATTACTCCGTCTTTTAGAAGTCTTTTATACTATTTCCTTGTTATCTAAATTTGAAATCTTAGTACAAGCAACTAAATGCTGCAAATTAAAGGGCGTTTGCCAACTAAGGATCCTCGATAACTCCACGTAAGAGCCGGTGATAAAATTATATTCTTCTAATCATCTGATCGATTGAAGATAAAAGAAAAACATTCGAGCGATTACGCTGATTTTCAATCAAGAACCATTAACGAAATATATCGCTTTCATAATCCTCCATTTGCATTTGTATGATTCTAAACTGCAGCTCGAAAAGCTGACGTTGATACCAATCCAACGAACAAGGGTAACCATCCCAAAATATTCAACAACTCTCTCTCTCTCTCCATTTCTGTTAGAGCGAACCTCCCGACGGGTGAGCTCGTGACTACGTGACTCGAATATTGGTTGGAATAGTCACGAAATGAGATCTAACTTTCCTTTGATAAACTCGGAAGAAATTCGGTTCGACTCGGCCGCTGTAGAAATGGACGCTTTAGCGCCGTTTGGGACATGATTCCGCAATTAAAGCGATAATGTCCGGCTGTGCCTCGACCATCGTCTATCAAGAAAGCTTCTCGGGTGGGGTGGGGAGGGGTATTTACTTCGTGGCAATATTTTGTTTGCATGCTAATGCGGTCGTGATTTAAGGGCACGCAGTCAGGCTGGTATTTTTTTACTTTCCTACACTACAGTATAGAAAAAGCATTGTTTTTCAGAATTTTTTTTTCAAATTGGGGATTACGGGGAGTGTCTATAATAGTCTGCAACTGACTGGTTAAGTAATTAATTTACATCCCAAATTTCCGAAGGTAGAAACTCAAAACTTTGCATACACGTGGTATTCTGGTGGGCCCTATAATAGACCGTCGAAATCCAGATAATCCCAATGTTGAATCCAGTTTAATGCCAATAATTTTACTAATTTAATAATAATTTAATCCAATAATTTCCAATAATTTTTTTAATCAAATTTAAATCCAATTTTAGTGCGAAAAAACAGAATCGGTCCTATTTTATAAAATTTTGTATGCTGAATCTGAATTTTTATACTAATCATCTATCTCTTCCAGGAAGGTTTTAGCCATACATTGGTTGTGTTACCATGTTTCAAAGAAAAGGTATGTTTAATCTCAACTGCTTTTGATCTATGTAAATAATACAATTAAGTGCAGGCAATCATTATAACACTAACAAAAAGCTGGTCCCAGGATTGATCCGCGCATATGAAGTATGCGATCTGTGAAAGATTTAAAATTAAAATTTAATTTAACAAATAATTACGAAATTAGAAGTGTAAAAAATTAATTTCAATATTTGGGAATCCTCATGCAAAAGAGCCTACATTTTTTTAGAATTTGATTATTAAATTAAACAAATTAGAATACTGAAAAACAATGAAATCAAAGTAACCCATTTAAATCGCAAAAACGTATTTAATATACAGTAGCACATTTAAATCAGGATACATGCCAGTGCACACGCTTTAATGAACTGTTTAAAATGTGTCTCTTATTTGCTATTTGTACGAAACGTAGTGAACATGTGCTGTTTAAAAATGGGCGTTTCACCCTATTACAATTCGTTTTAATAATTGAAATTCTGCAAATTTTCGCGTACAATTACGTGTATGTATGCAAAATTTCATCTTCCTATTGTAGATTTCGAGTAAAAGAGCTAAAAAAATTCAGGCAAATGTTGATTTCGCTCCATTAGGAATGAACTTAGCTTCGTTCGTCCATAATTATCAGACATCAGATAGTGCCTGAATAATAATTATTTTTAAATATTATATAAAAACAGTGTTACCAAATATCTTTAAAAACAAATAATCAACCTGCACATTCATAATCTCAATCTTTCTCACCAGGAGCATTATGACATTGAGTTACGATGTGTATCTCATTTTAATGCTTTGTGAAAGTTCAGTACAGTTTAAATCAGTCCCGGCCGTCCAAACAGTTACCTTACACCTTTCTGGTAGGTCGGACGGTCTGGTTCTCAACAACAGTTTAAATCAGTAAAATATCAACGGAAAGTAGAAGATATGTAAAAGAAAAGTTGCATGATGATGATCTCTATTTTCTTTCTTACAAAACTTGCGATTATTTTCAGCTTAAGTAATTAATATCCCCCGCCACTCACCCTTATGCACATTTTATATGGCCTCAAAATGATCGTATACATTACTTGAATACAATAGTAGCTGTCTTAACATTACATACAAGAAACCAGAGCACACATTATCTATCCTCTTCTACACTAGCCCAGCATCCAAATTTTAAAGGTCTTAGTCATTGTACTTCAGTTGACTATTGTAAATTTTGCAACTATGCCTTACCTGCTCCCTTGGACTATTAGGGGACTGGCCTGTCCTCGCATCATAATGTGCTCTGTGAAAAGGCATATACCGGTGTCCTCGACAAGTTTTGTCGTAGGTATCGTCGCAAGTATCGATCTCGATTTTATGCATTTCGATGGGGCAGCCGGCCTCGCTAGCCATCAAGATCTCCGACGTGACCACCTGACCTGCAAGAAATAAGAAAACTCATGATTGATATGAGGTAATAATATAAATAGGAACAGTGAATAGAGTGCTGAGTGTATCAGGATATAGAAATTATAAAATATAACTTTACTACTTATGTGCGAAGAGTTTTCATTTCTTACCCTGTTTCATTTTATCAAAGAATCTGTAATTGCTACAATTGCTCCATTTTGTAATATTTACTTTTTTGTCGAATTTGTACCATTTACTTTTTAGCATAGTAGAAACTGGTAACAACGAATCTTCAAGGAAGCTCCAAAAACGTTCGGTAGAGCCGAAGCTCGTTATATAGAAAATAACGCTCGGCTTTAAATATACGTCAAAAATTTTATTTTGCAATGCATTTATAGACGTGGTGTGTGATGCAATAAGAGAGCTACTAAATCAAAGCGACATATGAACTCGAAATTATATAGGCGAAAATAACGGGATAACGAGATTTTGCATCCATAAAAAATTACTTCTGCACACCATAAGATATATGTATGTATTTGGAATATAGTAATATAATATTTGCTTTTAAGAACAAGACCGTCCATAGGGGGACGGACACCACTAGACTGGGAGCTCTGGCTCCAAAGGGGGTCCGGACTGCCAATATATTCTTTTTAAAGCTGAAGAAGACATAAAAAATTCACAAAAAAGAAGAAAATCAAATATGGAGGGGGTCCTGTGATAAATGTTTGTAAGAGCCCAGAATTTCTATGGGAGTTAATGCCTCGAATGGAAATAAAACTCTGGATAAAAGCAGTTTCTACTTTTAATCCCGACCAACGCTGAGTAAATTTTTTAGTTATATATAATAAAATTAATTAATTAAAATGAATAATGTAATTTGTAGGATAATATTAAATTTTAGTTTGTAGTGATTTCTGATTTAACGAATACAAATAAAAAAAGAAGAAAGATAACACCTTATCTCTGTCTATCATCAACCGTGTTGGGTGACAATTTTGGTTAAAGTCCGAGCCAGTGAGTAATAAAGACTGTACATTAAATCTACTAAAATAAGGTAAATTAAAACCTGACAATAATTTGGCAAAATAAAAATATTCTTCCATTCAAAAAAATATATTTCTTTGTGAATAACCCATTTTAAACTGGACATTTACACTTTTAAAATGTTCACTAAGCTTATCAAAGTTGTACTTACTAAGCTTAGTGAGCATTTTTAAATCAACTTGGAAATTACGACTATGACTTCTCTGTTACACACAGCTTTGTTCATAACAGTCTGAGGTGTCAAACTTCGCATGTCTACGTGTTTAGCGTGATCCATTAAGAGTCCATTAGGTTTATCGTTAAGGTCCTGACCTTACTCTGGAACGTCTTGCTTCATTTCGAAAATTACAGTTTTACTGTTGCTAGAATCACGACTGTTATAGTCTTATAACAGACGCAAAAGAACCCCAATACAATAAAGCGTTAAACTGCATACGTATAAGAAACGTGTGCCATATAGACATGAGGAAGTCCTTATATATATAAAGTCATTATATATATAATAATTATACATTCACTTTATGGTAACTAGTACCATTATCCAGTGACAACTCAGTTTATTATGAATCTTTAAGGATTCCGCTGTGTTTCAATTGACTTTTTAATTCCCAATGTCCTAATTTAAACATAGGTAACATGAACATTATACAATATGTGCAAATTGCTCTTTTTCCAAATTCTAAAATGTCTTCGAGGTATTTTAATATCTCCTCAGCCCATCAAAAATTTTCTGACTGGTTACGTCTTCACTGCTTCGAATGATGACATCATTTCTCAAATCACCCCAATTACGACTGCAGGACGCATGTTCCATTCGCGCGATCTTATTAAACGCTATCCAAAGCCGAACCATCAGCAAAGGCGTGGCACCCCTAATTTCCAACCAAGAATCATTCTAATACAGAGGACCCCGGTACAAGAGAACCCTCTGCAGTCCTTCTTCCCACTCAGCTCAAAGAGAACCTGAATAATTTGCAGAGAGGTCCATTAATTATTGGTGTCGGCCAGAGATTGAGATAAGGCCGACGAGGAATGAATTAAAGTGATGAATGACGAGACGACGGCCAATCCACACTGGGAGTATGCCACGGTTTGCTTTTTCTGGTTCGCCGTAACTGTTCGTCAAGCAAGATGGACACCGCTGCTTTTCTTATTTATGTAGATGTCGAATGATAAGGAAATGTGTAAACGAGGAAATATTTCTTGGCAGATTGAAAGGGCACATCGTTAAAGGAATCACGAGTAGAATGGAAATGAGAGGAGTGAAACACCATCGATTTACTCGGCTTCATTGGATGGCTTTCATCTGATTTACAGTCATCAGACATACTGTAAGGCCATCCAATAGACTTATGTGGTAGTTTACCAGAAATTTCAGTTATTAGAAATTTCAAAATTGAGTTTAGGACATTAAGTACAACTTTTTAGGCTGATTTTAAAAGGCAAAATTGCATGTGTTGACGGTAATTATAACTCATCTTACAAATTTTGCATTATTAATTAAGCTAGAACACTAAAACAAAGAAAACAGTTATGAAGTTTTTGTTCACAGCAGGGTTGGCGGATTTAAACCCATTGGTTTAATCCTTGATTCAAGAAAAGAACCATGGTTCTTTTTTACATTTCAACCATGGTTCTTTTCTTGGTGTAAACCATGGTTTATAGTTAAATGGCTATATGCAGTTATAGGTATTTATAGGTATAATGCAGTTATAGGTATAATGCAGTTATATGTATAATGGCTATATGCTACGTTATCTCAGAAGTAAAATGATCGACAACTGGACCATGTTCTTGTAAACCATCACATATTGACAAAACATGGCCACTTAATTGGCCGTTCCATTAGTATAGCGCAACATCAGTAACGTCATGTAAAATCCATCTATAAGTGTGAACATGATCACACAACTTGTCTTTGTACATACATTCATTAGTATAATGACTACTTATGGTATGATATCACATGAAACCAACTATTTGCTACAAACGCGTTTTAAAAGTGGCAGACTTATCTATTACATAATGTATTTTATTAAAAAAAATTGACTTCGATATTATGCAGAACATTAGTTCCATAAAATTAATTTTCATAGCAAAGAAACACTCGCACTCGGTCGGAACTAAGAATTGAACCAGGACCCCCCCCCCTGGATTTCTCCCATTTAAGTTGTCAGCAATACTGACCATGTATGAAAATCAGTTGAATTATTTGAAATATTAAATTATATAATTAAATAGCAAGCAAAATAAAATAAATTGTGTCCCTTAAATTAAAGTCCAAAAGTCGAGTTTTTTGACCCCATCACAATATTTTCCCATTGCAAATTCTATCCATGACAAGAAAAGTACAATATGGGTCAGTTTAAGAAATTAGTTTATGTCCATTGCTTGGCAAAACCCTACTTATTTTCAAAATATTAAAACAAATATGTAAAACTTTAATGTTGAAAGCCATGAAGTCTGATGTAACAAGGGTGGAAATTATAACGAGATGTCCGCACGGAACATTCTTAGAAGTTTCTTGTAGAAATTTCTTGTGAAATTCATCCTCCATTAATTATAAACACTGCTTTTTAATTGCTTTTATAAACGATATTCATAATCCCATTCAAAAGCTAATTATCTTTCAATTTAATGGCGTAATCCTATAGTGCTGCTAATTGAAGTAAACATGCTATACAAGACCTTATATTGTTCTATTCATTACATTACAAATTTATGTTTACTCAAAATATGTGTTTTGAGAACATGAACGTAAAAACCTTATTATTAATTTTATTAACTGCGTCCTAATTTTGTTCTGACAAAAAATGCCAAAGTTACTTTCTGCGCGCCGACTTAATCCTTTGATTTAACATATTTCGACATTATTACTTTCCCTACATAAGGTTATAATGACCTTATATCTCTTTTCCTGTCTTAAAATAATTCTTACAGGAAAAGAACAGTTTTTATTAATTTCGAGAATATCTTTGTGTGAAAAAAAGAAAATTTCTAATATCTCGACAGCGGCTTCCGATACTACTTAGCAAAAATGCATCTTTAGTGAATCCCTTTGCAGTCTGTACCGGAAAATCATTGGCGTCCATGGACGCCATTGTCTGCAAAGGGGGATCGAACTGTTTGGGATAGGGTATGTCAGATATCTGTCCTTTTGAGAGGTTCTTCGTTTGGGATGGACGCTGTCTCACCCGTAAGCAAAAGGTTAAATACAATTTATGAAGGCATGAATATTTGAATAGGTCAAAAGGGGGCGCGAATATCTGTTTCTGTGTGTATCTGTGCAATGTATCTGTTCACTCTAGCTTAAAAACTGCGAAATGTGTAGCAAACGCTCATATTGCAGTATTAAATGTCAACGCTGCGATGCTGGTTTACCACGCTTTAGTCCCAGGATCAAACCCCCAATACTGTCAAGTTGGTGATTTAGCGTTTATGCTACATTGGTGACCTTGGTCGAACATGAAGCATATTTAGTTCTCTTACTTCCAGTTAATCAGCTTTCTGATAATCTCACCGTACAACATCGGACTTAGTGACTCACTACGAGGCCGCTTTGTGGTTGTTTTAAAGTTACAGCTCGCACGCCTCATTTGCAACAGCTTCGTTCGATTTCGCCGAAACTCACTAGAAGGAGGAATTCTGTAGCGAGCGCTCATAAGGTAGTATATTAAATGGCTTGAGCTGGAGACGTTTTTAGCCAAACGATATCATGTTTTCCTGCCATGCTTTGACTCTGGGATCAAGCTCCGGCACTGGTGATTTCGCATTCTCCTCACAAATTTCACAATGTTTTATGGGTAAGTCACCTGCAAGTTACCCTGATGCTGATTCGATTTAGGTACGATTTGGAAAAACAAAACCTACCATTTTGTGCGACATAGTCCGCAAAAATCGTCAAAATCTGAAATAAATTGATTGCTTTATAAATAATTTTCGACGCCAAAACGAATAACACAAATCCCATTAATCTGGAATGAAACATTCTTGAGATACTTTTTTTTTTTTTTTTTTTTTTGCAATTCTGAGTAGCTGGAGGCAGCTTAAAATGGGTTAAGTTTCCAAGTGTAAAAGAAGACATAAAAACTGCGAATTGGATATATCATCAAATTAGTCAGTGTAATTTTAAGCAATTAAACTCAATTTAACGGATTATGAAAAAAAATCTATTTGAACCTGTAGAAAAAGTCATGTTCTGTCAACAGAAATTTTTCGAAATGAAATTAAACAGCGATTTACTTTTTATCTGATCCGATTAAAAAGACAGACAATGGTCGGCGTTCTCCCTTCTAATAACGCAATGGTCTAAAAGGAAAGATGATTCGTCCATAAGTGATATTTATAAAAGAGAAATGGGTGGCTTTTTCCATTGTGTCCATCTAGTGCCCCCTCAACGCAAATGTTACTCAATACAATTTCTACAAAGGAAAAACACGCTTCGAACAATGAGGATGAGTGGCATCTGCCCATTTTAAAGAACTCTTTGAAATATTCGCCGCTGCCGCACGGACACATGATACTTGCGTGATGCAGACGATGGAAACAAGGCCTTAATCTAAATTACAGCCTTACGGAGTGACAAGTATGCATCTAATGAGAGTGTAGGCCTGAAAAAAGAAAGGTCCCATTCAGATAAAGCCTGAAAGTTGAACAAAAACAGCAGAAAGAAAATTCCTTCAGATAACCTGGGCAGATGAAGAAAAATGTATCTATTAAGTTTCTTTAAGATGGTTTTGTCTCCCTTGATAACATCAGCAACTTATTCTTCAATTTTCTCAGTCGAAAAGGAAGAGCATTTCGCTAAAACGAAACTTAGACCTAGAGTTTTGTTTATGTTGATGCAGCGTCTGACTGCGCGAATAATGGCTATGATAGCATCTCGTAAAAGTCATTGCTTGTTTGAAAACGCCATTTATATGGGTTCGTGCTTTGGAAATTAGATATTATCTTCCGGGAAAAAAGTATCTTCTTAATAAGCCGGTATAAATTAAGTGATTTAACATGGACTTTAATGTTCCTGGATTGCATGCATGATTAATGTTGTTACCAAGCATAAATTTTGACAAATGATGCACAAAGTTTATTCTTTTTCGAGTTTTAGAATAAAAAATAATTTCAAACAAACAATTTAGAAATTCAAGTCCAACAAATGAGAAGACTTGGAATCGTAAATAAGAAAACAATTCAGGTTGGATTATTATAAAGCGATGTGGTCTGTATATATGTCAACATGGATGCGCCGAATGTTGACGTTTAAGCAAATTTTATATGCAGGTTAGCAAAATTTTAAACATATTCATTTATAAAAGGAAGATAGCAATGACATTTCTGGCTTCGCAAATACTGCCAAAGAAAGCATCTCGAAGATCTCTTTGCTACTGGTGTTCATGATCAGATATATTTGAATATATATTATAAATTCGCATTTAAGTTTTCAAACATTAAAAGCGTTTGTTATTTCATCCTTGATAAGATTGGTTATGATAAGGGAAAACTCAAAAGACGTAATTAAACACAAGCTAATAAAACAAAGCAACATACAGCCGTTTTGAAGATACGTTGTATCCCTTTCTTCAGTGCAAGATAAACCAACAAATTCAAAGTCAAGGAAAACGAAATAGACCGATTGTTTATGCTTCCGTTTGGTCCATAGATAAGTCAAATAATCTACAATCTAGTTTCATGTTAAAGTCAATAAAATTAATAAGTAAAAAAAATCAATTTACCACTCATGAAAACATGAAAAATATTGATAACATTAGCATATCACTATGATATGCATTTTATTTTACAGTCAAAAATTTGAATTCCTTCGATCCTGATAGTCCGACCTATCCAAAAGTGTAAGGCATCTGTTTGGACAGCCGAAAAATTTGAATAAATTTTTCATATTTTTAAATAAAATATCTATATTAAGTGAACATGAACATTTTTAACCGAGTAAAATTTGACGTCAACATTATTTTACTAAATCTATTTATTGCTCGTGTAAGTTGGTATAAGGTTATATGAAAAAATCATAACTATCATGAGGCTTTAGGTATCATTAGTGAAAAGTCTATAATGCAATTTTAATAGTTTTGTCCTTCCAAATAAATTTCTATGAAGTTACAATATTAAATAGCATCGTCCGAAAAGAGTATTTTCTTAATGAATCAGTTATAAGTAATTATTTTAACGTAGATTTTTATATTTTCAATGGCATGAATATTGCTGGTATTCCCTAAATACATTTAGAAAGCCGATTGAATTTGTATTCCGATAAAAAATAGTTTTAGACATATAAGAACAAAATTTATACAAAGTAAGAAAGTAAGAAAAAGTAAGTACAAAGTAAGAAAAAGTAATCACAGCAATCTCACAGTGTTGCCAATACGAAACGTTGCATGCAAATCAAAATGAGCGTTATGATGTGACGTTGCAGTAGCGTCGCCAAAAAAAAATTCTGGGGTAAGGTTTGATAAAAAAATATTTTGTTTTCCATTTCTTCGGAATTCAATGAGTTTCTAGAAGGTATGAACCCCATCCCCACCCCCTTGCCGACGCCACTATACATTGTAGTCTGCTGTAACGACATAACTACGTGCATCACTGTCACACTCGTGACAATGGCTGCAGTAGCGGTTGCAGACATGTAACAGATTCAGCACAAAACTGATAAAGCGCCCATTTTGAAGATAAGCAAAAACGTGCACTTGAAGCAGCGTGTGGGAAGAAAAAAGACAATCCGAGACTTTGACCACGTTCATACTACAGTTTAAAACTGATTTAAATAAGCTCTTCACATTTTATTTACCAAAAAAATTTCTTATACCAGAGTTTATAGCAATTACCTACAAGACAACTTAACTCTGCCTCTAACGTGAGTCGACTAAGGCTTTAATAAATCTCCTATTAAGGCTTTAATAAATCCTTCAAAAGGATGGCAAAAATGATCCTTAAAATGAAGCATACTTTAATGGTTAATTTATTGAAATTTAATTGAATAATCATTACAATACTTACCAAAAAATGTAAACAATGCAGTTGCATTTCGAGATGATGGTTGACCATCTTCTCCTCGCATCAGAGCCTGACTCAGAGTTCTAGGGCTGGGACGGCCCACTCCGGCCAACATGTAAACCCCATCCGAGTAGAAGGCCGGCGTCTTCCGAGTCAGCTGGCTCTCTGAAATTAGCAAATCATTATTTTAGATTCCGTCTAAGACTGCACTATTACCGCATTTCCAGTTGCACCAAAAATTATGCATATATCTAATGTCGAGCATCTTCGCATACGTCGCAATGTGACGCCAAGGTTATTTACGTCATCATATTGGATGGAATAAACGCCGATGTGATAATGGATCTAGCCGTAATATCATTATCATAGATAGTAAAATATATAAATGTACATCTTCAAAAAGGTATTTTAGGAAATAAATGTTTATATATAGAACCATAGTTTCCTAGAAGCAAGAAAGAAGAGCAAAAAACCAAGAATTACAAAAAGCATGCTCTAACGACATAGACTAAATCTAGCGTTCCATCCAACATGACTGACAGAAAGTAGACACGACGGTAGTAACGACCCTTGCAAATGGTCAATAGAACTGTATAAACATCGTTGCATAACATATTGCTCAAAACATGACACATTCCCATTTCCATTTTGTGTGAGTTCCCTCCCGTGTTCGGATAATGAGTTGGTAAAGTACGATTTTAGATATTTCTAAGTCTGGATATTCATAATGTATATGCACATAGCAGTTTTAAAACTTACTCAGGTGCCGTTATGACATCTGGTCCAAGACAGAACTTTTGGAAGATCATTTTATTAAGCGAGAATATGGTATCAATTGCTATCCCAAAGTGGAGGTCTGAAAGAAATTACCCCAATATTCATGTTACATAACTGCATGTAAAACCCAAAATGTTCAATCAATCAAAAGAAGAAAGTCCACGAATATGGAACTCTGGTAGAACTTGCTAAAGGTAAGAACTTCTGAATGATCATTATATTAAGCAAGAATCTAGTATCAACTACGACCCCAAAGTTAAGGTCTGAAAGAAATTATGTCAATATTCACGTTACATAACGTAAAACCCAGAATGTTCAATCAATCAAAATAAGAGAGTCCAAGAATGGGACGCTTGTAAAACTTTTGAAAAGCATGAACTTTTGAGAGATCATTTTATTAAACAAGAATATAGTATGACGTGCGATCCCGAAGTCGAGGTCTGAAAGCAATCATTCGAATATTCACTTTACATAATTGTAAAACTGTGAATGTTCAATCAATCAGAAATGCTCTAGTAGAAATTTTGAAAGATCATTTTATAAAACAAGAATACAATATCAATTGTGATTCCAAAGTGGAGGTCTGAAAAAAATTATTCACCCCAATATTCACGTTACATAATTGTAAAACACAGAATGTTTCATCAATCAAAATAAGAGAGTTGGAAAAGGGAACTCTGGTAGAACTTTTGAAAGATCATTTTATTCAGCACGAATACAGTACCAATTGCGCTCCCTAAGTAGAAGTCTGAAAGCAATCGTTAGAATATTCACGCTACATAATTGTAAAACACAGAAGGTTTAATAAATCAAAAGAAGAGTCTCAGAATGGACGTCTGGTAGAGCAACTGAAAGGTGGGGACTTTTGAAGCATCAGTTTTATTAAGCAAAAATATAGTATCAATTGCTATCCCAAAGTGGAGATCTTTCTGAAAGAAATTGGACGAAATATTCAAATAACATAATATAAAACCCAGGATGTTTTATCAATCTAAGGAAGACAATTGGAGAATTAAGCTCTGGAAGAACTTTTGAGAGATCCTTTCATTAAACAAGAATATGGTATCACTTGCGATCCCACAGTGGAGGTCTTTTTGAAGAAAATTGGACAAAATATTCATGTAACAAATTATAAAAATCCAGTACGTACTATCAATCAAAAGAAGATAGTTCAAGAATGGAGCTCTGGAAGAACATTTGAAAGTTCATTTCATTAAGCATGTATATAGAATTGAGATACCAAAGGGGAAGCCCTTCTGAAGGAAATCGCCGCAATATTTATGTTACATAATAGTAAAAACTCCGGACATTCAATCAATAGAAGATAATCCAAGAATGAAGCTCTGGAAGCCTGCGATAATAGTCAGAGATGCTATAAGCATCATCTGCTTTATTATATATTTCTGTCTTCATTAGAAGTGTTAGTTATTTTACACTAACACTTCCCAGGATATGTAAATCACATCAGACGTTTTCCAGTGTATATGCAGTGTTCGAGTGACAACCCCCTGCCAGTTTTAACTTCCGATGAGTGAGAGACGGAATGAATAGACGATTGAGCTGTGAATTATACAAAACTTATTTCTACCTTTTCGTAGTACGTTAATCTAGTGTGGAGGTTTGAATTACAGTAATATAACGTTTGAACGAAACTGTGCTGGATTAGTTTAGATGTTGTATGTTAGATGCATAGCATGGAGTTAATGCTTAGAATTACTTTTTTTGTTTAGTTTGCTTATTATTCCAATTAATGGCATGTCCCAGTAGAAATAAGTGTTATTTTTAAAAAACAATAACATTTCAATTCCACTACGCGTAAAGCTGCTGTTAACCACTAATTTTGCAGAAAAACTGATAGAACTACAGCGTTCAACATAACATTGGGGTGTGAACCGGTTTTAAAGGCAAAAACAGCCTCCTTCTTCAGAACAAGAGGCATGATCACATTTATTCAAGCAAATTCAGCAACTTCGGATAACTAGAACACGTGACTGAAAGTAAGTGAAAAGCTGTGGAGAACTACATTTTTATTTACTTGGGCTGAAATTAATATCCCAGTAGTATTGAGTTGAGTAAAGTAAATACAAGTGTTCTAAAATAGAGATAATCTTACAACACAAAACTTCTAGCCTCTCATCTTTAGTGTCTAACCATTCAGCGGCAGGAGAGGAAAGTCGAAAAATAACTCTGCTACAAAATTTCAACTACTTATACAATTTATTTGAGAAACAAATATATAGACTGGTAAAAGTGGAAAACCCAGAGTCCGTAAAAATGTTGAAGAAACTGTGTCACAGAAGACAAACGTAAGAAAATTGTGAATCTATTATTATTTCATCTTACCGACAGATCCCCAGTCAGGATGTCCCAAATTGTTGTACCAACCATCGTACCTCTGCTTTTCAGTCTTGGTGTACATCTGAAGGCGGCCTCCATCTGAAAGAGGAATAATTGCAAGTTAAAACTTACTTTACATAATAAAAGTGAATTAAATTAAAATAAACAAGGAATGTGAAAAAGAAATGAACTAAATATTATACAAATGGGCCTCCAAAGCTGCAGTGATCTAAGATTATTAAACACTTTATTTATGAGCAAATATGAGCGTGTTACAGTAAGAAAATAATCATATACCCAAGATATAACATTCTCTATGATAGAACCAATTTTTGTATTCTAGTACAGCAAAAATTGGAGCTTTCTTATAACTCAATCTCATTAATCATAAATAGACCTATTATTACCTATGGGAATATAAATGAATAATATCACCCAATTAGATTTGGATTGAACCCGGGTTGAAAAAATAAATACATTGAACCCTATGGGACCTAATTTTTCAAACATTTTTTAAGCGGATTTAAAATTCACAAATTGCTTCGAAAATTTTAGGTAATATATAAATTATTCCATAAAATATATAAAAAAAAATTTTAGTAAAATATATTCAGTAGTTTTTTAAATAAAAATTAAAATAATAATTACACCTCTTATATGAAGCAATCACCTGACCATGATATGAAAAGATCACGTGATCCACTTCAAAATAAAACATGGCATCCATCTTGTATCAAAATCGTGAAAGTTCTTTTTAATTCATATTGAGTGCTGTATTCATCCTAAAACCGCTTTATTTTTGCTTAAATTCTGTGCATCTACATACTGAAACAACGCAATAACAATATATTTGAGTTTAAATGATCATCCAAATTTGATTATTTCTACAACGAAGCCTATTTTTCACTTATGTAAAATGTAAACAGAAATATATGTAGGATGAATTGTACTTCGTACCTCCATTTTATATTATTCAAGGCATTTGATCTTCGACTGCAGGTAAACGCAGTTAAGGCCAGACACATAGCCCCAAATATCAACAAAATCCTTTCAGTAGTTTCAGAAAAACAGAAACTCGAACGTTGATTTTTATACCCACTTTCTATTAACTTCATGTCAAGAATTGTTGTTTGTTTGAAAGTGTGGTCAAATTTTGTTTCACAAAAATTTAGCAATCTCTGTGACGAATTTAAAAAACATCGCCAAATTTGGAAACATTGTTTTATAAAATGACTCCAAAATTACTAAAATGGCGCTAAATTAAAACAAGAAAGGTCAATCATGCATAAAGCATTGATTATGAAACACTTTCCAACTGCAATGCAATTTTATTTAAACATCTCTAAAATGCGATACATTCAGCGGTGATATTTCTAAAATTATCACAATGCTACAATTTATTATATTTGAAAACTTCATCAAAAATAAATGAGCTTTATTCAAATAACGTCATCGAAATATAAATCGCCTGGCTCTCTATATAAAAGGAGTTAATATTTCATTCGTAAACTTTTATCCATTCCTTTCATTCATCGGCGATATTTTTAAAATTATCACAATACTATAATAATTTATTTTACTTAAAAACATAAAACCATGGAGGTAAAAGTACTGTATAACTCCATGCTTAAATCTTCATTGAAAAGAGCAATAGAATCGTCTGCTTCTCTATGTAAAATCAATGAATGTTTCATTCATATCAGCTATATTGTAGACTCCAGAGCTAAAAAATTTTGCGTTAAAGAAATTCAGCTATTCTTATACAGCTCTTCTTACATTTTGATGCATTTACATTCTCCATACGTGAAAATCAAGTTTCGTTGTAATCAAAGTTTGATGATCATTTAAACTTTAAAATATTGCAATTGCGTTGTCGCAGTAAATAGATGCACAAAGAAAATAAAAAATAAAGTGGTTTTTAGGACGGATGCAACACTAAATATAAATGAACAAGAAAGATCAATCATGCATAAGCATTGATTATGAAATACTTTCCAACTGAAATGCAATTTACTATGGTGTATACTATATACTATATAGGCTATACTATGATGCATATTATGTATAAGCTACTTTTTCCTATACATTATAATGTGTATATAGGGAAAGTGAAAATCGTTTAAACAAACAAATAAATAACATGGTTTATACCAGCTAATCCTGCTATCAACCTTCAAGCTGTTTTTCTCTGCAAAACTGAACTTTAAGAAAGTTCTAGCTGAATTAATAATGCACGAGAAAGATCAATCGTGCATAAGCATTGATTATGAAACACTTTCCAACTGAAATGCAATTTCATTTAAAAATATCTAAAATGTGATACATTCAGTGGTGATATATTTTACATTATAACAGTACTACAGTAAGTTATTATACTTAAATATTTAAAAATTTCATCGAAATATAAATCGTCTGATTCTCTATGCAGAATCAATGAATATTTCATTCATATAACTTGTATTCCAGACTCCAGAGCTAAATAATTTTGCATGAAAAAATTCAGTAATTATATAACTCACCTTACAATCGCTTGAGATATTTGCATTCTGCATAAGTTAAAATTAGGATTCGTTGCAGAAATAATAAAAGTTTAGGGATCATTTAAAATCGCAACAATTGTAATTGCGTAGGCACGGAATTTAGATACACAAAAAATATACAGATAATGTGTATGTGTGTGTGTGTGTGTGTATTCAAAGCATCGGAATTGTGCCGGAGATCGGAACTCGAATTTTCGAAGGATCTACACGTTTTGGAACTTCTAGAACACGAAACAACTATTTTTTGGGAGACGCTTGTGTGTATAAGGGTGTATCTGTGTGTCTGTGGGGATATTGTATCCACTCTAACTGAAAACCTAATGGACCGAAATTCATAAAATTTGGTAGCTAAGTTTTTTATTGGAAACCCTGATGTTCATTAGATTTTAGTACTATTCATAATAAAAGAATTCGCCTTCTTTGCGAAATGGCCGGCAGAAATTGACTTTATCCACTCTAGCTAGAAACTAATGGATCAAATTTAACAAAATTTGGTATATAAATCACTTGTAAGTTATTCTGGTACGATTCGGGAAAAAAATAACGGGCCGTCTTTGCGAAATGGCACGCAAAAATCGTTAATATAAAAATAAAAGACTGCGTGTGCTCAATTATATCAATTAAATGCTTATTTTATACGTGATTTTTGACAACAAAAAGAATAAGACTAACACCATTAGTCTCGGACTAGCCGTTCTTGAGATATTTTAATTTTTTTGCTGCGCCACCTTTGACAATAAGTCCAGCTATCAAATGAAAACCAAATTTAAGTTTAACGTGCAAATTCAGTGTCATTTAAAATACTTATGGGTGTTATTTTGTGCAGATAAACTCAAATTATTATTGAAGAAATAAAGAGAACGTGAATATGAGTCTGCAGGTAAAGTCATGTGCTGCCCACATCAGAATTTTTAACAATCTTACAACAATGATTCATAGAAGTGAACGGGGATTATTTGCAGGCCATTTTGAAAAAAACGTAGGATCTACATTTAAGGATCCACCAAATTTTTGTGGAATAAAATGTTCTACAAATTTAAACTGTGTACCAAATTTAAACTCTCTAGGACGTAGGAAAGTGCATTAAAAATGCCATCAAATAAGTATAAAATGACAGACAGACAGACGACCATCAATCATGAAGAGTTATATAAAATTTTAAAAAAATTGAAAAATTGTTATCTACCATATTTATTTTAAAATATGAAAGCTCTCTTATATTTAAAATAATTAAACTCTTGTAAAGGTATTTATTACAAAACATATCTCTTTTTTCTTTCTGGAAGATATAGCAAGAGTTAGAATTTAATTGAATTTGTTTATCCCCTATATTAAATAATTTTTATTTAGAAAACTACCGAAAATATTTTGCTGCCATTACTTTTATATATTTTATGGGATAATTTGAATATTTCCTAAGACTTTCGAAGCAATTTTTGAATTTTAAATTCGCTTAAAAAATGTTTGAAGAATTAGGTACCATAGGGTTCAATGTATTTCATTTTTTCAACCCGGGTTCAATACAAAACTAATTGGGTGATATTATTCATTTATATTCCCATAGGTCCCACAGACCGTCTGAAAAACATACTAAACTGCCATAAAAATGACTTTAATTTTGATAAAGTCATTTTTACGGCAATTATAGTGCTAACAGACAGACAGACAGAATGAATAAAGTCATAAACACTTTTCAACTATATTGTAAAGTGTTAATGAAAAGAACTTTAAAAATCACGATTTTGACACAAGATGGATGGCATTGATCATTTAAACTCAAATATAGTGTTATTGTGCTGTTTCAGAATATAGATGCACAGAAATTAAGCAAAAATAAAGCGGTTTTAGAACGGATAACCAATAAATATAAATTAAAAAAAGTGGGTCACGTGATCTCTTCTTATGATGTGTGAATTATTATTTTAATTTATATTTAAACAAGAAATATCAATCATGCATAAAGTATTGACACTTTCCAACTTCAATGCAATTTTATACAAGTATCTCTCAAATGCGATACATTCCTCGGTAATATTTTTAAAATTATCACAATACTACATTAATTTATTATATTTGAAAACTTCATCGAAGAAAATGAACTTCATTCAAATGACGTCATCGAAATATAAATGGCCTCCATATAAAAGCAGCATTTCATTCATAATCATTTTTCCAATCGTTTAATTCATCACAATACTATAATAATTTATTTTATTTAAAAATTTGAAAAATTGTTATCTACCATATTTATTTTAAAATGTGCAACCTTTCTCATATATAAAATAATTAAACTCTTGGAAAGATATTTATTATATAGTATATCTCTTTTTCCTTTCTAGAGGATATAACGAGAGTCAGAATTTAATTGAATTTGTTTTTCTCTATATTAAATAACTTTTATTTAAAAAACTACCTAACATATTTTACTGAATTTTTTTTATATATTTTATGGGATAATTTGAATATTTTCTAAAATTTTCGAAGAAATTTGTGAATTTTAAATTTGCTTAAAAAATGTTTGAAACATTAGGTCTCATAGGATTCAATGTATTTTATTTTTTCAATCCGGGTTCAATAAAAAACTAATTGGGTGATATTATTCATTTATATTCCCATAGGTCCCACAGACCGTCTGAAAAACATACTAAAATTTCATTTTGATAAAGCCATTTTTACGGCAGTTATCGTGCGGACAGACAGACAAACAGAATGAAGGAAGTCATAAACACTTTTCAACTATGTTGTAAAGTGTTAAAAAGTGACGCTGAATCAATAAAAATGATTCCAAATGAATGAAAATTTAATATTTTAGAAAATTAAGTTCAGATTCTATAATATTAAATTTTGAAATGTGTGGATAAATCATGAATGATAGTAGAGCCACAGCTGATTTTCTTATACAAAATAATTTGTAGAGTATGTAATATTTTAGTCGTTCCTTTGAAAATAAAAACTTCAAGCTTTTAAATTGACTTTTACCAAACCACACTTTAGAGTTCAATAATATGTTTCAGAGAATACAGAGTCCGAATATGAATTTAGACTTTGATTCGCGGTTGCAATAAAAGAGCCTCACCAAGTTAAAAACCCTTTGCAAAAACAGTTCTGCGATAAACAGCAGTCAAGAAAAGTAGCGATATCTGTATCGGCTGCCATACAAGAGGCCAAATGTAGGTCATTCAATATGTACAAAAACATTTTAAACTTTGGTTGGCTCAGTTTATGAAAACTTTTAACGGCCTGCATAATTAAAGGATATCATTCCATTAATCATTCCCATAGCTATCCCTGCCTCTTTTGAGGCACTGCTTGAGCAATCGATATAGCTAGGTCCCTTTCGGGGATAATTGCACGCCGCCAAAACTTCTTAAACTGTGCGAACCGAAATTTTAAAATTTCCTGATACAGGCTGAATGGCCTAGACTTGGCCTCTATCATAGCGGCCAATACAGAAATCGCTTCTTCTGTTGGTCGTTGCTTTTTACAGAGCTGCTTTTGCAAAGTGTTTTCTACCTCGAAATTGTTCTTACTTGGGTTGTCTTTTAGAGATAATGTATAATGAAAGTATTGCGACGGGGGTTGAAAACACTAATTCGAGTTTTCGAAGGAAGAGCGCGTTTTAAGCAGATATGTGTGTGTATGTATATTATAGTGGTTTCTAGAAGTGTGTGAGTCTGAGTCAGTGGACGCGAAATCTCACGAACGATTGGGTAGTTTTCGAAAAAAATTGGCACGATTATTAAACAATCAGTGAATACTGGAACCCTGTTGATTTTAAACGCAATCAAATATTCAAAACCCCACCCCACTCAATTTTCGAATCCATGTTTGAAAAAAAATCATAAAGGAAAAATCAGGACCTTCCATAATAATAAATAAATAATCATTGCCGACGTAATTTGTCATTAGAAAATGTAATGTTTGCAGTCACTCCACCGGGAGAGCATGTGGTTAGCACAAGCGATAGGCGCATACTGACTTATAGCCTAGATGTCGATGCACAAATGTAGCAGATCTAATATTTAAATGTTTTACATTTTTCTACAAGTATTGTTTTTAACGCACCTTAAAAGATATATATATTGAAGAAAAATATACATTGGGTTCTCTATTGAATTTGGCAGATGCTTTTACTCGTATCACGTCAATAATCCCACTAAACTATGGCGAGCTTATATACTATACCCTCTGTAGAAAATTTTATAATAAGCACAACGTAACTTGTTAAGTTCTTAGCTGATCTACAAAATTCAATAAGTTTCTATAACTCTCCAAAAGTCGCCAAGTTAGCGATATTTTGAAAGAATTCATCACCAAGATCACCAAGTGGCTCGTCAAGGTCAAACGCGCTACCCAGACCTTCACATTATAACAAAGTTTTTTTTTGTTGCATATTCTCAAAAATATGATGTCACTTCCGTTACATCCCAATCGCATTTCTTTCATTATTTACTTTGCCTCACGCCCCGAGATGTTTCACATCAAGAAAGATGAAGTCATTGGATCGTAATTCACTCTAATTTTCTTAAAGACCATTTTCTCTTGACATGTAATCTACTTAACAATTCGGTCTAGTCTAATTGCAAATATATTTCATCTTTTTTTCTTGGAGAGAGCAGAGCAGCTCTCTGTATATTATGGCATAAAAGTACAGCCCAACAAGGTATCATCTCTTTCAATAATCTCTCACGATTAGTGACATCTCATCTTGTCGAGAAGAGCTTTTCCCAAGCACAGGAAGAAGGCAATTTCATCGTTTATCGTTACTTACAACTTCTAATAAGCAATCTAAATGCGGCGGCTAATATCGACGTTTCAAAACGTTTTCGAAGCGAAAAACCGTCGAAAAATAATGATGTAATGAATATACGACGATGAGTTAACGAAGATGTTAATGAAGTGGAAATTTTGATGATAGTTTTTTTTTTTTTATGACATTCTTGAATGAGATTTAAAAATTTCAATACACTCTTCGTTCCTCAACCAGGTGATGAATTTTAATTTGTTGTGGCTGAATTCGGGTAATATTCTGATGTAAGTCATATCGACCTACAGAAAAGTGAGGAATGAAGTTGGTTGATTAGGGGTTTTTTGGGTGTTTTTTTTTTTTTTTTTTTTTTTTTTGGCACAGGATCCGAAGAGGATATGCTGCGCCAGACATAGTATCGAATTATAAATATAATCAAGTAACAACAACAAGTATATAATCTAAAAAGGGGATACTGTGTGAATAAAACATGACAATGGGATGTGTACATAACAATGGAAACAAGATAAACTAGACAGAAGAGATAAAGGGAATTAAAAACTTGTTTCTACCTACCTGTCTGCCATAACTACTTATAACACAAGAACGGCTCAACATATTTGCATACTCTTTCAGTGGTTTATTAAGCTTAATAAGGAGCAGGTTTATGACTAAAACAATTTCCGATTGTGTACCGCTTTAATATATAAAACTAGCCATATATGGTTATATTTAAGTCTGGGGTTGACCAAGTTGAACAAAATGCTTTATATGCAATTTGTATAGTCTTTAGAAAGAAAATTTGGTGTGCGAACTACGAATATTTTATTCAATAGTAATATCTGTAAATATGAAAAATTCCAATTTTTAAAATCGCTTGATTTTGTTTAGGAAGAAAAATCTTAAAATATGTATCCTCTATGACAGCATAAACTTTGCCAATGAATTAATTCATCCAGCTGCAAATGATCTTTCTCTTATCTGAGAAGGTTAAAATTTTATCTTTAAAGTACAGGGGAGCAGAACGGCTTTCATCTTTAGCTTTCTTGGCAATTGAAAGAGACATACTCTTGATTATGATGACATGGTTGCAACAGTTTTACTTCTGTGAACAGTAGCAACAGCCGTTTGCGACTCTAGTAGATGAAAATTATATTTTATTCAATTACGTAATGCAAAATTGTATTGTAAATCACAAAATTGTTGAAATTACGTTAGCAATCATTGTCATTGTTTTTGAACTGATTCCACTCCTCCTCCCCACATACAATGTATTTGTTACTCATTGTGAATTTCGAATTTTTTTTTCTTTCTTTCGACACAGACGTCCGACCTACTAGAAAATGTAAGTACCTTTTTGAACAGCCAGGATAGTGCCACCCAATTAAGACCGAAACCCAGTGGAGCGGGGCCGTAGCCAGGTAGGAGCCAGAGGGGGCTAGGCCCTCCAAAAGGTATACTTAGCCCCCCCCCCCCCCCCCTGATAAAAATATTAAATTTTTAGTAGTAATATGAAATTTCATATAAAATGTCATTTAAATTTTGATAAAAAATTTCATTGAGATAGTTTTATAAATTAACTTCATTTTAAAGATTTTTTAATTTAACAGAATTTATGATTATACTAATATCAATTTATCTGCTTATTTACAAATTATGACAATAGTATTTAGGATACTTTTGTATTACTATTATACACTATAGAATGAAAATTAACTGATAAATAGGTAAGAGTTAATATTAAGCATTAACTTGTATTAACTTTCAGAATGTTTCTACAAATTATTAGCAGCCTTATTATTAGTTAATGATTGCATTAAAATCAATTGTAATTATTATATATTAATATTGATGTATAATAACTATATGCATATTAATAATCAGCTATTATAAATATACAATTATTTGTAAGTAATTTATATGGATTGAAATATATAATAGTAACTATTACGGTTTATAAATGCTAATAATTGTGTATTTGGTGAGCCCCTCCTTTAAGACTGTTGAGCCCCCATTGAATTTCCGTCCAGCCCTACTTCAATTTCGGCTCTGGCTACGACCCTGTAGTGGAGGCGATATCCGCACCGGCCGTACCCTCCTTCCCCTACCACCAACCTCTCGGAAAGACTTTCCGACCCACATATCTAACGTACCCGTACTCTGGCTGAACACGGGGACAGTTTGTAAAGAGCCGGGATTCGAACTCTGATCCTCCGAGTGAAATCCCCGTGTCTTAACCACTGGGCTGTCCTGCAACCTGAATTTCGATTGTGAATGCAAATCTCGCACCCCGAAACTAAGTACCGCCTTTGTTTAAAAGACAAAATATAAATTAGCCGTGCTTAAGGCGGCAAAGATACAAGAAAAAGTCAACACGCTGAATACAATGAAGATGTGACACCTTGGATATAATGAAATCCATTAGTAAATTCATCCGTGGTTCCACGACATGACTGCAACATTTCACTGTTTTTAAGGGACTGAAGTTAAGCCATGGTAAAAGTAGGCGGCAGCAGTTTATGCACGCGTCAGGTCACGTGACGGAAGTGTGCGTCAATTCTCTCGCTTGATGATTCTGGAAGCAAGTTGAACCTGTTTTGCTCTCCTTACGGGTGAGCTCCTTATTGGCAGCATTACGTAACACGTGTGACTGCTGGATGAAAATGAAAGTAAGACGATTTAAAGAGTTATTCGTTAGCGTCTGACCATGGGAGTTCCACATGACGACTGAGCAGTGGCGTACTCGAAGAAATATGCCCCTTAACTTTTAAAGTGATATAAATATTAGAAGATATGACAGATTTGAATGTTATTTAATTTAAGATTTATTTGTTATTAACAGGTTGATTGCTAGTCCAGTTAAAATATTCCCCCGTGGGAAAAAAGATTAAATTATCCAAACAGTATTCAGTTGTTAGCTTTCATTTAAAATCTCAGAAAAGATCATTTTATCGTCCAATACTTTCATCTTTTATACTTAGAAATATTTTCTTTGTCTTGTATACTTATACATACAATAGTTATATTTATACTTACAAATAATTTCATCATTTATACTTATAAATACTTTCGTTCCTTATGTTTTTAAATATTTTTGGCTTTAATACTTATAACTAATCTCTTCGTTGAATATAATCGTGTTAGAATACAGGACACATCCATGAAAAGATTAATATACTCTAAATTAACGAGTTACACTAGTCTACAACGTTTTCATCACTTGAAAACACCTTTGTTATATTTCGTATTTTTCAAGCAAATATGTTTTTCGATTTAAAATTGTTCTAACATAAACTGTTACCTTATTTAAAGAGTTTTTATAATTGGAAGTATATATCTACGACTTAAGCAGGCCACACATCGAAATTTCAGGACTCACTGTAAACGTGCTATGCGTCCGTCGTACACTATATGTTCTGTATATTGCTCAAATATACACTAAAAACCCGTTTTTCTCATGGTTTTTGCATCTCTAATGCAGCGTGTGCCTATGTATCTTCAGCGTATAGAACATGGGCACGTGACGTCACATGGGCAGTTTTGTCCTTACGTTTCGTGACGTTCCCAAAACAAAATACTCTTTCTTAGCAGTATGGAAATTTTCATTATTTCTGTATTAGAAACGGTTACTTTAGAAACTTACAATCGTTTAACCTCTCGCTTTACTAAATTTATCTTGTTTGATGGATATTTTTAATTAACCGGAAAATAAAGTATTCACTTTTATTAAAATATATACACGAGTTTTTTTTTTTTTTTTTTTTTTTTAAGAAAAATCATTACATATCTTTCCCTTCACGCTCGCATATACACTGCAGCATTTGCTAGTAAATGCTTACATCTTTAAAACGCTAGTGAATGGTGACCACAGTAAAAATGAATAGTAGTGTACATTACATTCACTTAAAGTCACTTAAAGTGCACTTTAACCAATGAAATCTTTAAATATATGTTGTTATTCAAGTATTCTAAATAACTTATTTTTATCACAAAGATAAATTTCGATGTTTAATGGGTTTAGTTTCAATTTTTATTTTCTATTATCGTCCGTTTACCATTACACGCTATGATAAAAATAATGCCCTTTTGCCCACGTTTCTGCGCATTCTACCATGCAGGTTGCTTATTTACAGTAAATAGAAATCATTGGTCAAAACGAACCGCATTTGCACGAAGTAGCATACGTCCTCAATGTGTGGTCTGCCTAATTTTTGAGGAAATAAAGAACGTGTAAGGACTTTCAAAGGACACTCTGGTATAAGGCATTTTCCTGCCCGCCTCCGAAACAGTTTGCTACCTTTTTTATATACTATGTTATTAACTACGCATTTGCTTTTGAGATATTTTTACAACAGTCTGAGTAATTAAATTTAAATAAAAATAAACATCATTATCAAAGAACTAATCAGACTCTAAAATGATATGACAGCAAGATTAGACATCATTAGTTTTTGTAAGAGGTAAAATAATTGGAAGATGACGAAATCACACATAATCCGAACCTCATCTTTAGACACATTACACATGTTAATCCGAAAAGGAAAAATTATGCTTCATTAGTCCAGAAAACTAGATTTGGGAACTCGTTTGTTTAGATGCTTGCATAATGCCCACTTTCAGATCTCAAGTGAAAAGAAATGTTCTCTCCGCCTAGCATGCTGTCACTTCTTGTATAATTCTAAGCTAGAAAATTATAATACGGTAGAAGATTTTTCTTACGTGACCGTACTTTCACTAATTGAGTACTACTGCAGAGAGATAACTGAATAAATTAATTAGATGGTCTAATAAATTAATAAATGCAATTTGAATTCACTCATTTCTATATTTACCTTCTCATACTATAATATATAGAGAAAATACTGTTTCCACGAATATTTTCGATTTCGATGCCAAAATATATTTTAGGACATCCTGAACACGTTTCGAGTATTTTTAGGATGATATCTGTCTGTCTGTCTATCTAGAGGTTGATTTCTTGTATTGTACACGATATCAGCCACAAATATTATCGACTTTTCACGCATTTTCTATCCGGCTTTGTTGACGAAAAATCTAGAACAAGATAAAGGTTTTTTTTTTTAAATTCGAGTCAAAACTTCGAAATTTTACATTTCCTTAACTATATATTTATATTATTATTATTAGCTATATATATTATTACTATATATATTAGCGATATATTTTTGTGGTCGTGACATTATTAAACCCCCTCGGGCAGGAGGGGAGTTACCCTCCCCCGGGGGGAGGGAATTGTCAAACAAGGTATCAATCGAAAAAAAAATTTCAAGGCCTTTTAAATGAAGAGCAACATGCTATAATTGCGATCATGTGGACCAATGACATAGACTTTTAAAAAAATATCTTGCAAATTTTGCAAAAAAAAAAAAAAAATTACAATCTAATTTAAAATGGACTCTTTAATATGAGACAGTCAAGTTGAGCCACATTCCAGTTAATTTTACTTAGATTTGAAGTAATAAATTACAATTAAAAAAATTAGAAGATTTTCCTGTATACAGGATATCCAGAAAGTTCCGAAACGGCCCAATATCTCGAAAAATACACTTCGGATCAAAAATAAAAAACACGCATTTAATATTTTTAGAAAAGCTATCCAATGATACCAAAATTGACCCCACCCTCTCCTGGGGGGAAGGGGAATTTTCAATGGGAACCCCCATTTTTTATTGCAGATTTGGATTCTCCAGAAAAAATTACATACATTTGACCTACGATTTTGATTCAAGCACCCCGATCATAAGAGGGAAGGAGAGTTACAGAAAAAAGCACCCTGATCATGAGAGGCAAGGGTATTCATGTTAATTATGCACCCCGAAGGGAATAGAAAACTACTATGTCCACATCGTTGTTCCTAGGTAGTGCTAAAAGTAGTTTTGAACCGTTTTCTAAACTGAAGTCAACAGTTGTCGCTGAAGTGAACGGTTAGAGGGGGAAGGGGGTTGTTGTTGTTGAGACCCAGACCGTCCGACCTACCAGAAAGGTGTAAGGTAACTGTATGGACGGCCGGGAAGTGCCACCCAATTTAGACCGGAACCCAGTGGGGGAGGCATCCACAGGGACCGTACCCTCCTTCCCCTACCACCAACCTCTCGGAAGGACTTACGGACCCACATGTTTAACGTGATCGTACTCCGCATGAACACGGCGGCATTTGTGGTAGCGTGCAAATCTAGCGCGCAAACCACGGGGATACCGCACCCGAGATGGCCAACAGCACGCGGTGTTCCGAGGTGGTCACCCACCAAGTACTAACCGCGCCCGATGCTGCTTGACTTCGGTGATCTAACGAGAACCGGTGTTTTCAGCACGGTACGGCCGTTGGCAGGGGGAAGGGGGTAAATTTTTTTCATCATTGGATAGTTTTTTTGAAAATATTGAACAGGTAATTTTTTATTTTTCTATCCGAAGTGTATTTCCCGATACATTCCCATTTTTAAACGTTTGTGCCCCACTTTCGTTTTTCTCGATTATAGCGCCGTTTGTGGGAGCAAAAATCAAAAATTGTAGGGCAAATGTATGTAATTTTTTTTGGAGAATCCAAATCTGCAATAAAAAATGGGAATTCCCATTGAAGATTTCAATCTTGCCCCCCCCCCCCCCCCCTCCTGGGGGAAGGGGGTGAAGGTCAATTTTGGTATCATTGGATAGCTTTTCTAAAAATATTGAATACATGTTTTTTTATTTTTTGACTCGAAGTGTATTTCTCAAGATATTGCAAACACACATTACATTTTAGGAAAAATAATGAATCCAACTCGATTTTCGGTAAATTAGTGGCTGAACAATTATCCGCTAACTACAAAAAGAAGTCCCATTTAATATTCCGTGCAACTCACAACAATAAATCCTAATTATTTTAGCAAGAATTGGATGATCACTAATTAGATAGCCCAAATCAGAACAGGCGTCACTGTCTACCTGCATTAAAAAGTATTAGCCTAGTTCGCACGCACAGATAACCTTCTCGTCTGATAGTTGAAAGATCGAATGTCTCTCACGAGACATTTATGTTATTTGATCCCGAAATAAGATGATTTACTAGCGTGAAGAAATAATGAGCATATTTGAGAGCAGTAACATCCTAACATGTAATTTAGTATAATTTTAAATAACTAGATTTTAGTGACGCATATACGGCCGTTTTTTATGTCACTCTGTGCACTAGCTCTGGTGATATCAATCATTCAGTAAATACTTTGCACGAACAAGGATTATTTTAAATCTCTAAATATATTAAGGGAAGTTCAATATGGAATGGTTGCGTAATATAGAATACTAGTAGATATACCCGACGTTGCTCGTAAGCTATAATATATATAAATTATAATAGTATTCTAAATGATATTGATTTTCAAAACAATTCTATTAAAAATAATCAATTTAGATTCCCCTCATATGAATCTCTGTTCTTGCAATAAAATATTGTTTTCACAAGCACTTTTGCAGAATAAAACATCTTGATTAAATATGAAGTTTGGTTAGTACGATAAAATAAAACTCTAAAATTGTAGAATAAGATATACCTGTATGTTTTAATCCTGTTTTAACAATGGGTTAAACACAATTGATAATATATGAATTTGAAAAGTATTTAAGCGGATGACTTAAAGTCGAAAATAAGAATATCAATCATTCCCATAATCTTATATCCCAAGGTCGTAAAGGATATAATCTAATCAAACACATAATACCATTTAATTATAAAATAAATATTTTTATTTATTAATTAAATTATTTTTCTTCTTAATATTATTTATTCGTCCTTTATTAATTAAATCGGATAAATAAGATGAAATAGTCACGTATAAACACATCTGAATTAATTCCAGTGCTAAACAACATGATATAAAAAAAATTCGAATAAACTTTCGTAAAATAATCGTCTACATAATGCTATTTCTATTTAAGGTTTAATTTTGCGGCTTTTATTAATAACTCGAAACATGGATGGGGTTAGTTTCCCACAATGAACCATATAAAATTCGAAGAAAAATCCATCAAAAATGTGGATTTGTATGCGGAGCAGACAGATAGAATTCCAAATTTATAAATGTAAAATCTACATTTTTTTTTCTTTTTCTGTACAGGTCGATATGTATTCTCCTCAGCTATTTCTAAATACATTGTAGATAATTCCCTCCCCTCCTCCGTAGCGAAAAAAATGGAATTCTTCGAAAAGCTACTCCAGGCCCTCTCCGGCGAATTAGAAGGCTTCAACAACTGTGCATGCTTATAGTATCGACCCCGAAACAAAACCTGTCTGGACCCATTTTTGATTAAGATGACTCTTGCTTAGTGCCCTACACGGTTAAACAAAATAAAACGTATTAAAAAAGGTTGCAACTTATTTCTTTATCAATGTTATTTTACCTGTCTTAAGAGATAGAGACTCAGACAGTCTTAATGACTAGTACATGTAATAAATTTGAACAAAAACAAGGTATACTGATTAAAAGAATGAAAACTTAATATTTTCGGAAAGAAATATTTGTTACTCGATTTATAAAATAATGTTTCTCTGCAAGCACAGAGTAAATGTGACAAGGATTCGGTGGCGTTAAGGGCCATAACCCTCATTAGGCTACGGAAATGCCTAATTCCCTATTAGCTCTCCATAGAATCGACCACTGTAGAAAACCCCATTCGATCTCCCACCCCCACTCCTTTCTGAAATTTTGACTACGCCTATTCCAAGATCTACAACACATTTTCGCAAAAGTATGAACTGGCCATACAGGATATTACATCTTTTCACAATTCTTTGAGCATTTCAGAAATCGTGATATAAATAAACATGCGAAATGCAGCACACACGCCCTCGGACTGGACTGCAGAGAAGATGTCGAAAACTCGGAATTTAAGATTTTGGAAGTAATTACAGGGTGTGTAAAAGCAATTTCTTAGAGTCGCTTTATATCCATGTTTTTCCATTCTGAACACACAACAGAAAAATTCATGGGTTTCATTGTCCGATGCCGTACTTCAGGCGTGGGCGAAAGAAAGCTTTTCTGTTTCTTGATAGTTTTGAATAAGAAATTTCCAAATAATCTCTCTACTTATAATTTCTGAACCAACTTCCTGGGCTCTTTCACTACTAGTATGATAATGAACAAATGTTACTGCATCTAGGATACTGAACACATATTGCCGTGCCTAGGATGATGAACAAATGCTTATTTTGATGTAAATAACATCTAGTGTTGGGGTTTCTCTAGCGGAAAAACTGAGCATTACAGAAAAATATAGACTCCAATCGATAAAAATGTAAATAATGTTCTTGTTTCGTTGGAAATAAGGTCCAAATTATGAATATATAAAAATAATTTTAATATTTTGAATATTTATTTTTCGAAAAAAGTAGCTCTCTGAACGAGATTCATTTTTCTAGCTTTCATTCAAAATACATAGTAAAGCATGAAAGATAGATATAAAAATAAAACGAAAATTTAATATTAAAATAAGCATAACAAAACTACGGAAAACAGGAAAATAAACATAACAAAACCATGTGTTCTATACAAAACTAAAATTCTTTAATAAGTCGTAAAAATTTTGCATTATTAATGAAGAAAAATTAATCTTTAGTAAAGATTCAAATCATGATTTGTTACTAATACAATTACATAATTTTACGACTGTCGAATGGAAAAACGATTCTTTGTATGTACGAGTTCTTCAACAAGAAACGATTAAGAGAGAGAAAAAAAATCAAATTATAGCAACGAAGTTCTGCATCTAGAATTGAGGTAAATAAAGTTATTTATTAATTGGACACTACATGAAAACAGTTTATTTATTTTGATGTGAATAATAGCTATGATTGTGTTTTCGCTGACGGAAAAACTGAGCGTTACGAAAAATGTAAACATTTTGAACGCTTATATTTCCGAACCTAATAGATAAAACTGTGAATAGTTTTCTTGTTTTGTTGAAAATAGGGTTTAGATTAAAATATTAAAATTATTTTATATATTCATAAACTTTTTTTATTCGAAAAAACTTAAATAGTAGCTCTCTGTACAAGAGTTTTATAGTTTATTATATATTTTGAATAAAAGCTAGAAAAATGAATAAAAGACAAATATAAATATAAAACAAAAATATAATATTAAAATATATATTTATTATTAAAAGAGGCTTTTATAGTATTCGAATCATTGTCTTGCCCAGTTGAAAAAGATTGCAAATCTTCCGTTTTTAAGTTTGTAATGCTTATATCTCAAAAACTAAAAGAGCTAGTTTTGAACAATAAGCAAGAATGTATAGATCTTTGAAAGCTTTATAAATGCATATAATCCAATTTTGAATAGTGTTCCTTCTCTTTGCAATATTGCATAAGTGAAGTTTATTTTACAAAATGTTTTTTTTTTTTTTTACCCCAATGGCCAGACACTAGACTTACGTCTTTTTGCTCTATGTACGACCGAAAACGTGAACCATTTAGCCGTCTAGGGACGTTTCCCCATGCGCACTAGAGGGGGGCGGAACACACTGTGCCCACAACACACAACATCCATGTCTTACGTGGGACTCGAACCCACAACGTGGCGGCCGATCAATCGCTGGAAACGCTTGCCTTGACCGTTCGGCCACCACGTCGACTTTTACAAAATGTTATTCATACAAAACCATTTCGGCTCCATCGGACTGGAGCGACTGCGTATCGTCGATCTATGAAAAAAATCGAATGCGAGCAGAACATGGATTTCTGTACAGACACAAATTTATTTCTCTTTCTTTCATAATACATTCAATTGAGTTCAATTATAAACCGCAACACTTATTTGAAATTATACAGAAATTGCAGTTTAAATATAAAATTTTTGTTTTCATTGGGTGACCATTGGTTTCATTGGGTATTTTAAAATGGTGATGTGGCAGAAATGCCAAAAACTGAAATGTCTTGAGAATGGTTCGTTCTCTAGTAATGGGGTTGGTTTGAAATCCTTCATCGTCAAAGATTACCTCTAAACAAACATATAATTAATACATTTTAACATATTTAGTCTTTCATTACAAATTAAGACGATTTTGCAGACTGTTTTTCAGAATGGTGCCAGTTCTATATTTTTTAATTGTGTTCAAATCTAATCAGCACCAAGTTAGTCCATAAATAATTTACCTCATTTAGAAAATATTCATGATCATAAACATTTATTAACTCATTTAGACTGAAAGCCAAAATGTTACTTTTTAAACTTCGCTTTCTTTTGCACAAAAAATTAAAACTTCGCTAAAAATTACATCATGAAATAAATGAGTAACTGTATCAAGAAGGAGTCTGCCGATAAATAGCTGCATCACGTGACCCACGAAGTTAATTGGTTCCAAATAAAAATGAGTATACATGAAAAAGAAAAAAACTTAGCAGGGGGTAAAAAATAAATAAAATGATAGCAAATATATTCAAGCTACTTACTCTTAGAATAACTACTAACATGAGTCCCCATGATCCAATAAATAAAAACATAAAAAACCGGTTTCCGGAGCTATACATGAGAAATACCATCGACTCGCTCAACAGCAAAAATTATCGCAAATATACCTTTCAATAAAATGTAGAAAACAATCCGTCTCGGAAGATTGCGTGTGATGTGTATTTAACCAAAATTTTACATTTAGTTCATTTTGCAGAAATTTAAGCGATTTAAATTGTATCTTGCATATTTAGATTAGGTGCAATAACTCGAGAACTATCAAACTTAGCATTAACAAATAAGGGGTCTTCAGTTTTGAATAAAATATTACATATAAATGACCATTTACAACAGTAAATAACCAGATATATTTACATAGGTAGCTTTGTAACGTTTTTTTACAAAAAAATATTAAAACATTAGTAGAGAGGTGGAGGGGGTTACTCGATCTTTTCTCGTATAAAATCAATAAACCTCTTACTTTCTGATTGAAATAATCTTTTCAGATTCGATTCTCTTTGCTTTCTTTTTCTACTTTCCATGATAATGTACAGGAAAAGTATTAGAATGGTGTCTAAAATCGCAACTCAAATTTTCGACGAATCTACATGTTTCGAGCACTCTAGAATCTGAAAACATTATTTTTAGTACAACTTGTGAGTGCTTTCTTTTACGAAATGGAACGCAAAACTCATCTTATACGCTAAAATGCATCAATTAAATGCTTGTTTTATACGTAATTTTTGACGATGAAAAGAATAAGATCAACCCCATTACTCTAAGATGGACCATTCTCGATATATTTAGGATTGTTTTAATTTAAAGGAGCGTTTTTCACTGTAGTTAAAATAATAATAATGCAATTTCTGAAAATTTAGTAATTAAGTTTTATGAGAGGTTGTCATGGTGCTTTTTGTATGATTCAGAGAAATATAACCGATCCTTATTTGCGAAATGGCCTCCAAAGATCTTTGAAAAAATTACTAAAATAGCAGAAATGCATATATTAATTATATACTTGATCTTCATGTAATTTTTAATAACATAACGAATAAAGCTGACTCCATGACTCTAGAATGAAGCATTCCCGTGGTATTTTATTTTTATTTTTCATTTATTTATTGGGTTTTTTATTTTTATTTATTATTTATATATTTATTTATTTATTTATTTTTTATTTATTTATTTATTTTTTTAATACTTTTGAGAAATTGAAAACGTTTTAAAATGCTCCAAGTTGCCAAATGAAAAGAAAATGCATTTAAAAATGCAAATTAGATGCAATTATCATAAAATCATCCATGTTATTTTCTATAATTAAATTCAATTCATGGCATCGTGAAACAAAGTATAAGAAATTGAATTTGAGCTGTAGGCAAAGTCATGTGCTGCCCACACCCGATTTTTTTTTTCAGTAAGGAATGCACAATACTTTTTCTTCCCACATGTTCTGCATTGTAGAAAAAAAAATAACTATTTGAATACAAAGTAATTATTTGGAAAAGTAATTATTTAAATACTTATAAATATTCGTCTGAGGTCTGAGACAGGTTTTATATGAAACTTAATTTCCCCTCAACAAATGTAGGTGCAACAAAACTCGTTTGTACAATAACATTTGTGAAGCAGCATGACAATACATTTCTATTTCTTTATTATCCGTGAATTTAACGATGCAATTCAACGAAACAAATAGGAATTTCCAGAAACCTTTGTGCAGTTTCACCTAAAGTAAAAAGGGGCGGAAGTAACTTTTACCTCATCCATTTAGCACATGCAAATGTAACAAAAATTTCTTCATTTCTTAAATTCTAATTGTATGTCTTTGAAAAAAAAATTTTAATATTTTATTTTTCTATTTGCATTTCGCAAGAACTGTTTTTGAGGCACACAATGTCTATTATCGGGGTATTTGGTTAAAGTCGTATCTTTACCAAGAATATAAGCACTTTGGACGCTTATATAAACAAGTGAATATACTGTTGGATAAATTTATCAATTGTTTATTTCTATAAACAATTGGATACATTTATCAAATATTTATTTATTTTTGATAAATTTATTTTAAAAAGTTCAATATCTCGAGAACGATTCATTCTAGTGACATAAAATATGTGTCAATCGTTTTCTAATAAAAAATTACATGAGAAACAATTCTTTATGTGACGTTATTGAAAATTCTGATAATTTGATAACTTTTTGAAAATTTAATTCGAAAATTTGGGATCCTCCGAACATTTGATTGCGTTTAAAATACATAGGCTTCCAGTATTCATGGATTGTTTGTTTTTTTTGCACCCAATTTCATTCGAACGATGCTTTCTTTCGTGAGATATCGTCTCCACAGACTCACGGACGGAGACACACACAAACATTATCTCAAAATGGTCGATTCGAGTTAAGGGATGCTTGAAACGTGCTCTTCCGAAACTCAAATTCGAATTTTTGACCCCGTTGCAATACTTTCCCTTTACACTACATATAGGGAAAATAAAAATGTACGATAACCCTAATACTTGTCGAATTATTGGCCTATCCCTGGCACCCCGTACGTTCGTAGAGAACAAACAGCACGTTTCTTACTGCCATCTTAGTATCGATTATGCCGTGCTGACGAGTACGTAAATTAGAGAACGACCATGTTGTCTTATAGTTTATGCTCTGTCACAATTAAAGGCATGGCAGCGGGGCCGCCCATAGAGGGGGACGGACACCTCTTAAATAGTGAAACTCGGCTCCAGAGGGGGGCTCCGTGATAAATGTTTGTAAGGTGATCCCCAATTTGTACGGGTAATCCTGATGGCAACATACTCTCGAAGGCGTATACTATGAACCGGTATACTATGAACGGTATTCCGGAAATAAGGGATCATCTAAAACGCGATTGAAACTCAAACAGCACGCAAAAGTATCAATTACCGGCAGAAATACATAAGAAATTAATTGATGAGCGGTCGCTGCTCATTTATTCTCTTGAGCTAAATGAATGATGTGCGATTTTGTTTTAGATCCGACTCGAATGATACCTGATTAATCACCGATTCTCGGAGAATGAAAGAAAAAATCTGATTGATCACCGATTG
The DNA here is from genome assembly GCA_951213105.1 of Amaurobius ferox. Classification (NCBI taxonomy): domain Eukaryota; kingdom Metazoa; phylum Arthropoda; class Arachnida; order Araneae; family Amaurobiidae; genus Amaurobius; species Amaurobius ferox. The sequence goes on from OX578140.1 coordinate 15,670,724, forward strand.
TCTATCAGTTGTCTATCAGGACACAATCTCCGAAGCTCGCGAGTCGGCAAAGGGAGAGAGAGCAAATAAAGGTGGTCGCAGCAAAGTAGCCGAGTCATTAATAACGACAGGGGATCACAAAGGCAAAGTCACAATCCCCTAATTAATCTACATCGACTGATTAGGGGACAGTCGCAGTCGATTACACAATTAATCGACGGATTATCAGCTGACGATTTCTGGAATCCTGGTTAGTTTCTACTCTTGCTATCCGATATCTTTCTTCTCAAGAACACTTAAGTAGTTGCTGAATGACAATGACCCTGAAGAATGATGGTATTATTTATTTTATTATAAATCAATCACACCTAAAATACATTTAACCCTTAAAAGCTTAGTGAAAAGGAAAACTTGAGCAACTTACATATGCACAAATAGAATAATAATGCTGCTTATAGCAATTTCCGAAGATACGCTGGATCCCCTTGGGTGACCTGTTATTACCTTTTCTTTACCTATATTTATTCCACTTTTACGTATTTCTTAGCCTTTGAAATTCTTGTGTTTAATTTTCGCTTATTTCTTTTGTTGGGATTCGATTAACAGTCCCATTCATTCTTCTTTGCACTTGTTTCGTCTTATTGGAGCATTTTTGTTGTGTTCTGGCACATTCCAATTTTAAGTGTTAGTCCATGTTTCGGATTAGCTGGACATTCTTGTTTTTGATTGGCTCTCTCAGGTGGACTTTTAAGCCACGACTATACCCTTTTACTTCTATGCCCTTATACTATACCATTTTTTCTTCTATTTGTGCCCATTTTCCCGTTTTCAGCTTCAGGTAGGTGGGTTATTTAGCGGAGGGAATCCAGCGTGTCTTCAAAACAGCTATAAGTATATTGTTATTCTATTTGTACTTAAATACGAAATACGTTGCTCAAGCTTTTACTTATCCTTTGACAGTGTTTTTACTTAGGGTTTTATTTAAACGCTTGACTTGCTTTTTCTAACCTTAGTCATATCTAAATACATATAAAATAGGTGAATGAGGAAGTTTTGCCTTAGAATGTTTCATCAGAAAAAGAAAGTATAACAAATCGTAATATATTTTTAAATCATCTAAGGGGAAATTGTCAATACACGCTTCTAACTGAAATTTTTCAAAATACATTTTTTTTCCAAGCAATGAGGCTGATTTCAGAAAAAATTCAGATGAAACTTTTATCTCCTACAGTGATTGAGAATTGAAAGATTGTCCGACTGTCATGACCATTTATAACTCATAAATGAATCTACATACCTTTTCCACTAAAGTTAAGTCGCTTTGTTTAAGCATAATAAGAAGCTGGTGTATGTCTTTTACTATTTTAGCTATATTTCAGCTTAATATATAAATCAACTTATATAACAGAATGACAAATCAATGAATCACAAAAGTCATTTTATTAAAAACATCCTTCAGACGTACATACAATCTTTAAACAAGTCAGAGCGCTTTCGGGTATCATCTACCCTTCCTCAGTGGCGTTAAAATAAGAAAAATTACCAACATGCTTAAATACAATCTACTACCGGCAAGATGAATTGCATATCCTAAAATTGACATTACCACAAAACATATTTTATGCATCACAAAAATGACTTTTGTGATCTATTGATTTGTCACTTCCTTTTTTTCTTATTTTAACGTCACTGAGAAAGGGTATGATGACACCCGAAAGCGCTCTGGCTTTTAAGATTGTGTGTACGTCTGAAGGATGTTTTTAATAAAATGACTTTTGTGATCTATTGATTTATCATTTTATTATATACGTTGATCGATTTGAGGATTTGACGTGTAGCCACCATTAGTATTAATATATAAAATTGAAAGTTCCAAAATAAACTTAAATATCCATCGAAATATACAATCTACACTCATGTCCAAAACTTAAGCATAGTTATTTATGTGAAAATTTCAGGAAATCTACAATTGAATGGAAGGAAGCGCGGTATGTGGGTGTAATAGGGTTATAGGAGAAGAAAACAATGCAAAACAAGGATAATAACGACTTTTATTATCCAAAGAAAAGGATTGAAAAAAGAGGTTGCAATATGAATGTCAACTTCAGTGAAACAGAATGAATAAAACAATGTGATGCTGCAGTTTAATAAGGTGTGTGGGAACCTCGGGTAGCCAGGCATGCTTCACAACGATTTCCCCTACTGTCGATGAGGGTTTGGATGAGTTGTGTGCTCAACAGTTTTCAATCCCGAAAAGGAGCTTGGTGGGTAGCGGTGGGCTGCAAGATGTCTCCCGAACATTTCCCACACATGCTCTATTGGATTCAGATTCAGGAGAGTTGGCAGGCCACTGCATATGCTGGATATCTTCAATTTGAAGGAAGTCGTCGACCAAGGCCGCACGGTGAGGAGGCGCCTTTCCATCCATGAGTATGAAATCAGGACCAACAGAACCTCAAAACAATTGAACGGTAGGCTCAAAGACTTCGTCTCTATATCTTTGAAAGGTAACCGACCCCGTGTCAAAGATGTGGAGGTCTGTGCGGCCGTCCATCATGTTGCCAACCCAGACCATGACTCCCCCAAACGGAAAACGATGTCTTTCCGGGATGTTTCCCGGGTGAAACGTTTCACGTTCTCTCCAAATCGTGGTACGACGAGAATCAGTTTGCAGGCTAAACCTGGACTCGTCACTGAACATGACATTGCACCAATGTTGTCCACTCCACTGCCGATATTCCAAACTCCATTGTAAACGCGTTTCTGTGTGTGCAGACGTCAGGGGGATGCAAACTGCTGGTCGTCTGGCATAGAGACCAACGTGTCTGAGTCTCCTGTAAACAGTTTGTCACGAAAGAGTAACTCCTATCAGAGCTGAACCCAGTTGTCTGACAGAACGGTTCCTCTGACGTCTCGCAGTTATTACCAAATATCGGTCTTGCCGAGCGGTTGTTACCCTTGGCCGATCTGGTACTGGTCGTCGGGTAACATCTCCAGTGATTTGGAATCTCTGACACAGTCTGGAGATCACACACTGAGGCACATTCAGAATTCTAGACGCTTCGGTTTGGGATCGACCGGATTCCAGCATTCCAATAATCCGTCCCTTCAAAAACATGTCCAGTTGGCATCTTTGTAACATCTTTAGTCCTTTTTTATTGTTAACAACGCTCCGTACCACAGCAAATGTGAAATTCTACCTCAACTGGCAATGTCGCTCGAGGCCGTTTTATACTCGTTTCGACGTGTGTCGGTGCTTTGCGCATGTCGACTGAACTGTTTTGCATATGCGCAATGATTTACCTTCGTTCCACGATTCTCCACAACTGATTGTGAACCATTGTATCCATATTAATTCCGAATTTTTCGCATTTTACGAATTATGCTTACTTTTGGACATGAGTGAACTTGTTTCAATCACTAAGAGAATTCAGAGAATGTTTCAATATAAGCATGTCAGAGGTGCCCCAACCTGGGATGTTATTCACATCAAAACATTTCACGGTCAACTTCAAACTGAAAGAAGCGAGACTATAATTTATTAAATTCAATAATTACATTAGTGACAAAAATGGTAAGGCACACCTCTATTGATTTCACATCTATCTGAACGTCACGAAACTTAAACATGGACTGACAACAGTGATTAAACAGAATTATAAACGGGTATTTTCTCTGTAGGTGTTATGAACGGTATGAATTTTAAACGACCACTCCCAAACATGTAGGTATATAATGAAATGGTCGAAGTTGTAATTGCCTATGTTTTGCCGAATTACAAGAAACAATCTTACTGCGAAAAAGGCATGACAATACTATAAAAGGTAGAGGAATGTCATTAAGATATTTCGAAATTTTCATTCAAGTTCAAAACGTTTGAATAAAGAAATGGTCTAATTTAGTCACTTCATGTGAATAAAGGAAGTTCGTTTGGAAACCAGCAGTTCGCAGAACACATTATGGCATGATCACCTGATTTTATCAAATTGATCCAGCTTTAATAAAATCAGGCGTATTTAAATTTGGTAACAGCAGACCTCACTAATTCAAATGTCTGGAACTCGAGCAGTGTTCCCGATCAAGAGGCATGCGAGTTCAAAGGTTCATGGGATTTTATCTGAAGCTCCATTGAATTATTTCATCATTTGTGAATACTTTCTCGCAGTTAAAGGTCACCAACTCCTGGTCTAAGGTGCTAATACTACAAATTGAAGACCCACATTTAAAAAGAAAATCTGAAGTGGCTGCAGTCCAAGGGAGTCGAAATGGTTTTGCGTGAATAACATTTTGTACAATAAGACTCAACTTTTGTAATATAATAAAAAATAACTCTCCAAAATCTGATTATAGGCACTTATAGGACATTTAAAGAGTTACAAATTCCTGCTTATTGTTCATAGCTATCACTTTTAGTTTTTCAAATGTAAGCATTAAAAACTTGAAAAACATAAAATTTTCATACTTCAACTTGATAAAACGATTACTTGAAAACTATAAGACCTTTTTTTAAAAAATAAATACAGATTTAGAAACTAAATTTTCTCATAAATATTTTTGTCCCTTACTATTCATATTTATCTTTTATAGTTTCGAAGATATTTCGAGAAAAAGCATGAAAAATGACGTTTGGCCAAATACTTTAAAAAAATAGAGCTTGATCCAAATTCCAATTATATACACTTATGGGGCTTTAAATTCTTACCTTGATGTTCAAAGTTATCTCCTTTACTTTTTGAGATAAAAACGTTATAAACTTGAAAAACGGAAATTTTTACATCTTCTTCAGTTTGGCAATACGATTACTCAGAAACTATAAGAGCTTCTTTTAATAATAATTATATATTTTAACTAGCAGCATACCCGTTCTTCATAAGGAGTATATAATATAAAGAAACTTATAATTCGCAATCATGTGCAAATTCTGTTAAAATATTAAATTTATTGCTCCTAAAGAGAAGTTTAAGAATATATGTTCTCACTATGCACAATTATCTTCACGATCAGATCTGAAGAATAAAACATCCTGCCCCCTTTTGTAAGCAAATTTAAAAAAGAAAAAGGAATTGAATCAATATATGCAACCCCATACTATTTATATTGTTGCAGATTAGAAAATATGCCAGTGTGTTAGTAGAAGATTACTCGTATTACAATATGAGTCTCAAAAATATTTGCCAAAATAAAAGAGATGACGTAATAAATTGAAAATATCAGTAATCCCCGTAATATTTATACCAGAAGGTCGTAATTGATTCCAATATATGCCAATATATATCAAAACATTTGCCAATATACCTGTACTACTTATATTCTCGTAGATTAGAAGATATACCCGTGTATTTGTAGAAGATTACTCGTACAACGTACAATATGTAAGTTTAAACAATTTTTGTCATAATAAAACACTGGCATAATAACTTGAAAATATCAATAATCCCTGAATCAATAATCCCCGAAAATATCAATAATAATAACGTTTAAACCTGAAGACCGTAATTGATATTATTCAGTCAAAAATGCTATAAGTAAAATCAATTCGTTCTTTTCTAAAATATATTTTTATATCCATTTATTTATTATTCAAATCGAAAGTAATAATTAAAATTAACAGACAGATTTAATTTAATTGCGTTTCTGAGCAACATGATATAAAATAGAATCTTCTTCATAAACTGCGAAATTAAATAACTATTTTGATTTCTTTATACTTTTGTTCAGTAAAAGCTTGTGAAATATAAACCATGGAGATAGATTTCCCATTTTTAAATCATGTTTCAAACAATTCATGTTTTCAGTAAGTGACTAATTAGCGCAAAAAATCTCCCACCAAACTCAAAGTTAAAGTTTTAATTCACTTTCAAACGATTTTCAAGCTTCTCGTTTGGATAAACCACTGAGTTAGAGAGTAGAACTCTTGGGGAAAAGTTACGTTTTTTATTAATATCTCGACAACTCCTAGTCTTAGATGCTCGAAACTTGGGCTAAATTTATGGGGGGGGGGGGGTCAAGGCTATCCACAAAATTTCATCAAATTCGGTTCAGCCGTTCTCCCGTGATGATGAGACAAACGAAAATTTCGTTTTTTACTAATATCTAGAGAACCACTGATCGTAGAAACTTCAATTTTGGAGTAGATTTTAAGTGGGACTATTTCCAGGCTACCCATAAAATTTCATGGAATTCGACTCAGCCGTTCTCCCGTGATGACGGGACAAACAAACAGACAGATTTTCAATTTTATTTATATAGATATTCATAATCTCAACCCTATTTCCAACAAAACAAGAAAACTATTTACAGTTTTATCTATTAGGTTTGGAAGTATAAACGTCCAGTGTTTACATTTTTCGTAATGATCAGTTTTTCAGTCAGAGAAAACCTAACCATAGATGTTATTCACATTAATAAACTATATTTCCCTGTACTTTTAATAATAATTACTTTATATACCTCAATTCTAGATGCAGAACTACGCTACTATGATTTGATTTTCTCTCTCTCTCTCTCACTCTCACTCTCTTAATCGTTTCTTGTTGAAGAACTTATACATGCGAAGAATCGTTTTTGAATCATAAAATTATGTAATTGTATTAATAACAAATCATGAGTTGAATTTATACTAAAAACTAATTTTCTTCATTAATAATACAAAATTTTTACGACTTATTAAAGGATTTTAGATTTGTATAGACCACATAGTTTTGTTATGCTTACTTTCCTGGAAAAATTGCTTTATTTTAAAATTGTATGCAAAATCTAAGAAGAAAATCTGAGAAAGTTTCCATAGCAACAAACTATGAAACCTATAAAAAATTAATACTTATTGCGAAATTCAAGCATGCAAAAATTTTGATCACATAAAAATATTACACAAATGTATGTTTAAAATGCTTAAAGATGAATTTCAAAAAGATTCTCTCCTTCGATTTTATAATATAACAAACTTTTGTGTACGGCTTAATTCTAAGTTTTAAACAATATAATTTATGCTACACTCGTTTCGTTGCCTTGCGGCAAACGATAATTAAGCCCCTATTTAGCGCGAAGTACCTAAGTTATACATATTACTTTCCTTATATACATAATGTATAAGGAAAGTATTGTGACGGGGTCGAAAATTCGAATTCGAGTTTTCGACAGGAGAACACGTTTCAAGCATCCCTGATCACGAATCAAACATTTTTGAAGTGATGTGTGTGTGTGTGTGTCAGTGAGCCTGTGGAGACAATAACTGACGAACGAATGAACCGATTCGAACAAAATTTGGTACAAAAATCACAATCCGTAAACACTGGATGCCTGTTGTTTTTATGCGCAATCGAATGTTCAGAACCCCCCTAAATTTTCGAGTGAAATTTTGAAAAAATCGTCAAAAAATCAAAACCGTTAACGCAAGTTAAGTTACGCAAATAGACATTTCTTATGTAATTTTGCATTAGAAAACGATTGACATAAATTTTAGAACACTTACATGAACCGTTCTCGAGATATTGCACATTTTTCAAAAAAATTATCAAAAAGTTATATAAAATAAAATAAAAATATTTCCTATTGAGAAACATGTTCACTTTTCATATGTAATATCATGCCATAAATTTGGTCACATCATTCGCTTGGATCTAGCTCATTCCATTCATGAAAAAAGATACTTTGAGTAATACTTTTGTATTTGAACGCCAATAGTCATTTATCTGTTGTAAGAATAACTTATTTCTCCGTCCGTAACTCTTGGCGAGATTTTGGCAACGAATTTGGCGGAATGTCGCCAACTTGGCGACATTTTTAATTGTTGCCATATTAACAAAAATTTCGCCAAATGGATAAAAATGACGCTAAATCAATGAAAATGATGCTTGATTGAAGAAAATTCAATATCTTGGAAAGAATATAAGTATCTACTACAAGAGTAACATTTTTTTTAACTGTAAAAGTAGTAAATTCATTGCATTATATAAGGAAAGTCATGTGTTGCTCACATCAGATTTTTACACATCTATAAAGAGAGAGAGAGATTGGTGCGAAGATGTGCAAGGTCCGCATGTGTTTGAGGATAGTATGACCGCAAGGTTAGCAAGTGAACGAATAAGAGGGGATCTGTTGCATAACTTTATGCACCTCCGTCATACGACGGGTTTAACTAGTAATATTACAAATTATCCCATCATATATTTTTATTCAGGTTTTAAAATAGATCATATGGCAGCACCCATCGACTCCTCTGCCCAGGGCTCCTATAATCACAATCAGACCCTGCTTTTATGAAAGACTCACTATCGAGCACGAATTCAACGCGATACTCCGCCCCTTTAATCCCATTCATCGACACTAATGTGCCAATCAAATCGTTCCCTATTGTTCCGAAGCTTCCCATCAATCTTCAGCTTGCAAATAAACAAGCTGCTGAAAATGGCGCATGGAACTAGACCCTTCCGTATATACAATCAGGAGCTGAATGTGCAAATTAGCTGAATGTGGTAATTAGGTGTCTGGACAATTGAGCGGTCTGTTTTTAAAGTCGAAAGACGAGACTAGAGAGATCAATTTACGTAGTTATACATGTAAATGGGCTTTTACCTCTGGTTACTTGAAGAGTATATTATAACCGATTTAGTGAGGTAATTTTGAGTCGTTTTACTAAGGTAAATAATACTATACGAGATTTATAGTAAAAATGTTCTTATTGGAGATATATTTGGCATAAAAAATCAAACTTAGAGATCATTTACATTTATTAACTTTCAGCGAATAAAACTTTCAATGACACACACACACAGAGAGACAGGCGGACAGACACACAGACAGAAAGAGATACACACAGACAAAGAAATACACACAGACAAAGAGATACACACAGACAGAAAGACACAAACACAAAGAGAGAGAGAGAGAGAGAGAAACAGATACACATAGAGAGATAAAGCGACACAGAGAGAGAGACAGACACACAGACAAAGAGATACACACACAGAGAGAGAAAGAGATACATACACACAGAAAGAAATACACACACAGAAAAAGATACACACAGAGAGAGAGAAAGGGGGAGAGATGTCGAGTTAAAATAGTGCTTTCGTTTCCTAGAGGTTCCAAAAGGTGTCGGACCGTCGAAAACTCGAGTTGCGATTTTCGATACGATTCCAGTACTTTCCCTAAGCATTCCCATGTTTTACCGGGAAATTAATAAATTAGAAGAACGTCGACACGCAACTCGCTGCTATATGTTAATTTCCGCAAAAATACCAGTTATCTATCTTCCAATATTCTTCCTAACAACCTGTAATAGAACTATCCGTCAAACAAGCCCATGTTGTTAAAGCTCTGAAACGATAACACGCGATTTGAAACAGAGATAAATAACTATATGAACCAATGCGCAATATATGAAAATTTCAAATAATCAAAACATAAGATCTAGTAATAAGTGGTTAAACTTGCAAATTAGGAATTATGAGAAAGGTCGATATAGCTTTTATTCATGCTCTACCAGTCACTGACTCTGTATTGACTACTGCTATTCCAAACCTCAGTCAATCAACTCAATGACAGGTTTTGTTTATCAGCGCTTGTAATTATTTAATGACGACTATTTTAGCGAATTTATTTTGCCCAGTTTAAGAAAAGATTAATTGGATTGAATTTATAATGAAAAGGAAATTGGTGATCAGAATTTTACTAACGATTTATTTTTGCATTATACGTAATTAACCTTTTGCTTACGGATGGGACAGCGTTCATCTCAAACGAAGAACCTCTCAAAAAGACAGCCATTTGATATACCCAATTCGATCCCCCTTTGCAGACATTGGCGTCTTTAATGACGACTATTTTAGCGAATTTATTTTGCCCAGTTTAAGAAAAGATTAATTGGATTGAATTTATAATGAAAAGGAAATTGGTGATCAGAATTTTACTAACGATTTATTTTTGCATTATACGTAATTAACATTTTGCTTACGGATGGGACAGCGTTCATCTCAAACGAAGAACCTCTCAAAAAGACAGCCATTTGATATACCCAATTCGATCCCCCTTTGCAGACATTGGCGTCTAAAGACGCCAATTTGGGATAGGGTATGTCAAATACCTGTCTTTTTGAGAGGTTCTTCGTTTGGGATGGACGCTGTCCCATCGGTAAGCAAAAGGTTAAAGCACGTAATAATTAATTTATCTTAAAAACAACAAGAATTAACTGGTGCGTTGCTCGACGTTCTTGTATCAGAATCCATTTTTACTAGCTTTTTCTTTTGTCAAATTTTACAAGAAAAATTTTGAAAAATCGGAATTATGTATCCAAATGATTACAATTCTAACATGTTACCCTTCACTTTAAAGGGCTTGAAAAAAATATTTGATTGATATCATACTTGACAATGTAGTCCCTAAAGGGATAATTTGTCCTCTGAAAGGAGGTGATGACGTCACAAATACAAAAATCTGATGTGGTCAGCACATGACTTTCCTTATATAATGCAATGAATTTACTACTTTTACAGTAAAAAAATAGGTTATTCTTATATTCTTTTCAAGTTATTGAAATTTCGTCAATCAGTCGTCATTTTCATTGATTTAGCGTCATTTTCATTGATTTAGCGTCATTTTTATCCATTTGACGAGATTTTCGTAATTTGGCAACATTTTAAAATGTCGCCAAGTTGGCAACATTTCGCCAAATTCGTCGTCAAAATCTCGCCAAGCATTATGAACGGAGAAATAATTTATTCTTATAGCAGATAACTGACTATTGGCATTCAAATACAAAATTATTACTCAAACTATCTTTTCTCATGAATGGAACAAACTAGATCCTCGAGAATAATGTCACCCAATTTATCGCATGATATTATATATGAAAAGTGAACATGTTTCTCAACAGTTAATATTTTTTTTAATTTATGGGATTTTTTGATAAACTTATTTTTAAAATGTGCAATATCTCGAGAACGGTTCATGCTAGCGTACTAAAGTTTCTCAATCGTGTTCTAAGGAAAAACTACATAAGAAATGTCTATTTGCGTAACTTTATTAAACGTTTTTATTTTTTGATGATTTTTTCAAAATTTCACTCGAAAATTTAGTGGGGTTCTGCACATTCGATTGTGTTTAAAAACAATAGGTTTCCAGTATTCACGGATTGTAATTTTTGTACGGAATTTGATTCGAATTGCTCCATTCGTTCGTGAGATATCGTCTCAACAGACTCACTGACACACACACACATACTTTCACACACACACACACACTTTCACACACACACACACATACAGACATCACCTCAAAAATGTTCGATTCGTGATCAGAGATGCTAGAAAAGTGCTCTCCCATCGAAAACTTGATTTCGAATTTTTGACCCCGTCACAATACTTTTCTTTAAAAATTATAGCGCGATTTTTGTTTTCACAAAAATGATTGAAACGTGATCATTGAGCCATAAATTAAACTCTTTTATGCATGATTATGTCAAATTTTGTCCTATGCTGCCATGTTAAAAAATATAAAATTACGAATAAATTTCGAAGTTTTTACTCGCTTTTAAAAAAATTCTATCTAGTTCTAGATTTTCTTTATTACAAATCCAGATATAATGTTTCGTGAAAATCTATTAATATTTGCGGTCGTTATCGCATACACAAGAAATTGACCACAGAGATACAGGCTGACTGACGGACATCACTCCAAAAATAGTTAAAGTGTGTTCAGGGAGTCCTAAAACATATTGGCATCACATTCTCGAATTCGAATTTTTTTTTTTTAAACAATACGTTCTCTATACTATAGCAAATAGTATGACAAAGTAAAAATAAATTGGAGGTGGTTCGTTTTATTGTATTTGTGTCAACACTAGCAATTATTATCCACGCTTCGTGCGGCCGAAATAACGAGTGATCATTCCATGCGACACCTACACACCCGATAAAAATTCCGAATATCAAAAATAGTTTCAAATTAAAGCGTAATAATGGCGCACATTTTATATGCTGTTAACATAGAAATTGTGGTAGGTAAAACACTATTCCATCTCGGATCACTATATGCTGCCTTATTTTCAAGGTTTTCAGACATTTTAATGCAAAAATAAATCATTAACAAAAACATATTTAAACAGTTTGATTAGAATGGTCAACAGACGATTTCGGTATTTGAAGGGTATAACTCCGTTACTGCAATTACGAATGGAATCCAAAACGAAATAAAAAATGGAATCATGAAATATGGAAATATCGTCTGTTAAAACTACAATAACTATAAATTAATATACCTCAAGAAAAGTTGATTAAACACAAATCGAGTGGATTAAGAAAATGTAGAATATATCTTAGAATAGGATATATTTTAGAACATCTATTCGTCCTTGAGTTATAGCTGGAAGCATGATTAAACAAGATTTTAGATTTTCTTTTATTCCTTATAGGTTAAGCCCCAGGTGTATTCAAAGTTTTAAATTTCTATATTCAGCTGTTTCGCCTATATAATTAACCACTTACTCAGTCAGTCAAACTTGTTGATTCAGACGTCAGCTGATACAATTATTAATATATTAATTGCAGCTGATATAATTGTTTAATAATCTACTGAACAGATTTATGTAACTTTCGAGGGATATCTGTGTGCTTATAAGAGTGAGAGGAGAAATTGTTTGCACTTACCTTCCTTTAATTCCATTTGATATTATTATAACTAATTTATAATGATCCCTCCTTGATTATTCTAGACAGATAATAAATTACATATCATTTTTATCAAAAAGTATAAGTAAGATAAATGTAATAAAATAGATTTCAAATTCCGACTCACGGATTTTAAGGGATTTGCACGTTTTAAGTTTCCCTAAATGCGAAACAAATTTTTTCAATGCCTGAGTATGTAAACAAAAAATGAAGTATTTATTGCAGTAAAACCTAACTATAACATATTTTTCCGCTGTCTCTGAAGATTTCCCACAGTAATAATTTGCGCAGCTTGTCTATGACAATAATTTGTTTTTGAGCGCGATTTTCACATTTTGGTGACATTTTAGTCAAATAGTCCAAATTTTTGTTGAACTCCTTCAAGACGATGAGACAGGCGCGATCTTCGTGCGTATAAAGCACTGTAGTGTTGCCAATGACCCCAAGGAAAACAATTTTGTTTCAGGAGAAACTAAAATCAGTCAAAGATCTTGACATTGGGTTAAAACAAACAAAAATTTCTGAAAAAAATAATAATAGGTTATCCGTCAGTCAACTATTACGACGTTTCTGAGAAAACGAAACGATGTTGAGGAAATTGCAGAAAATTGAAAAAATGTGCTTGAAACGTAAACGGATGAAAGGCACTTTGAATGAAGATGTCAACGCAGCCGTCATTAGGAGGATACAGGAAATACGAGGACAAAATGTCCCAATAAATGGACTTATCCGATGCGCGGAAAACTTTGCAACCATGCTTGCAAACGAGCATATTAAAGCTAGCAATGGAGAGCTCGTTTCATTTCGGGATCGTCACAAAATATCGTTTCAAGTAATGTATGGCGAATATTATGTCGAATAGTGGAGGCAGTGTTAATTGAAAAATTTGACGAAAATGTCCCGCTGACAACGTCTATAATGCAGACAAAACAGGATTTGCTTATACTTATGCTCATGGAGTTAGAAAGAAGGAAATAAAACTCCTATAGACGAAAGCTTGAAGATGCCATAATGCATTGATAATTATATCTAGTTGTCGCTAGTGTTAGTAAAGTAGCTGTTACTGTTAGTTAACACAATAGAAAGGCGTAGTATTTAGTATATGTACTTTTGATTATTTTTAAATTAAGAATTTCATAATTATGAGTATAATTAACCAGTATTTTTTATAGTTGTACGATAGAGTGCAGCGTATGGGGAGATAAAAATAAATTGAAAGGTAAAATAATTTTGAATACGTAAGAATATTCTGTTTTTTTCAGTTCTACTTTGCATTGTGCTCATAATTTATTTTTACAAAATTGATATTTTAAATAAATATTTTGAGCCTTTTGCCATAGAAATGCATACAATGCAGGACTACTTATATTATCCCAGCGCCACCTAAATGATTGTCTCAAACGATATTGGCGTTTTCTTAATATGAAGTTTTAATTCCTTACCTAAATGCTTGTATCAAAGAAGACGTTAGCGTATAAGAGAAAATTGCGAAGGAGGAAAACGAATCAGAACAAACACTTGTGTGAAAATAGTATCAGAACGGATCAAGTTAAAATTCTTAGTGATAGAAGAACCTACGAAACCAAGATATTTCAAAAATACAAAAAGCTTACCAGGGGAAGAAACAAACTTACAGCCAATGCTTTGTGTATGTGTCGAAAACCCAGACCACCCGACTGACCCAAAGGTTTACAGCAGCAGTTTGGGTGGCCGGATATGTGTATATGTGCGAATTGTAAATCGTAAATGCCAAAAGTAAATTTCTAAATTTTGAGATTGATCATCTTAAAGTTTAAAGATTTTTACTTAATTGCACGGCCTTTCATTTAATATTTAAATAAAATTAATTTAAATTTGAAATTAAATGCATATAGTAACGTCGTTCAAAATGTAAATAGAAAAACGATATCGAAATGTTTTAGTTTGTGGAGAAACTTATGTATTAGAGATTTTTTTATTCGGATAATTTATAAATGCACTTAGAAGATGATAATAAATTACTTAAGTGTCATCTTTATAAATGAATGAACCGTGAAAATTGTCATTTATCAACACGAAAACAATGTCCTTACACTGACAAAAAGTAAGATACCTTCTCAAGAAGTTCTCTCTTCTGAAGGAAGCTATCCTTATTGTTTTGGTTTTGACAGTTTCCGATGACTTATTGTCTCTTTCCGTGTCATTCGCTAAACGCAAGCAAGATTCTCACAGAGATTACGATGAGCACGGTGATGACAGCGCTGTTTTCAGAGACAATGAATTTACTTATATAGGCCGCATTCCGAAATAGAATAAACTAAGATAGCAGTTATATATTAGTTAAGTCCTTACTTTATAGTCTTTTTATGTGTATTCTTCTAATAATTTTTTTTTAAATTCAGTTAAAATTTTAAAAAGTTTGAAGCAATTTTTATTCCATTATTTCTTATGGGAGAAAAGAACATGAATTGAGTATATAACATCCGGAAAAACAATCCGTGTTTGTCATTCATTTGATACGTAAAATATAAATTTGTAGCTCATTAAAATAATTTTTAAATAATTATATAACAGATCACCTAACATATATAGTAAAGTTTATGCCGCATTGCTCATTAGGAACTGCAAGTACATGAATAACGATATCATTCATTTGATAATAAGCATATTTCAGATTTTTGCTCTATTTAGCTGGTAAACGTGAATGATATCTCTTTTAAATAAAATATTACATATAAAATAATAAATAAATAATAAATTGTCTCAATGTTTAATATAATTATTTTTTATGCTGTTTCCGATTTTTTGAGCAAATTGTTCAAAAAATGGATAGCCTTCGTCGGATATGAGCTCTTGGAAATCCAATATACTTGGCAATTGTCGATTGAATTATTCGTACCATATCCATTGAATTTGCTCAAGATATATTGTCAAAAATCAATATGCCCGACATTTGTCGATTGAATTATCCATACCATATTTATTCAATTTGCTCGAGATATATTGTCGAAAATGAATATGCCTGACATTTGTCAATTGACTTATTCGTACCATATTTATTCAATTTGCTCAAAATATACCATGATTAAACTCAGACATATACAGACATCTCTAAAATATAAAATGGTTGATTCTCATACAGGGATCTCAAAACGTGTAAATATATAACAAATATGCGAGTCAGATTTGAGACCGCCTCACAATACTTATCTTTTACATGTATTATACATTGTAGGAAAAGTAAAAAAAAAATGAAATTGTGTAACTTTATTCAAATTATGTAAACTTGAAAATAATGACACGCTAGAGAGGTTTTGCCTCCACACCCATACACACTCCGATAACTTTAACCCCCGTCATATGCTGTGGAACTTTAAAATTTTCACTATTTACATTCATCGGACATGAACTTTTAATGTCCCGGAAAAAAGTGCGACTTGCACGGCATAACTGAAGTATAAGACTGCCTTTACATTTTATTTGTTATATAGTATATAACAATAAATCTGCATCATTCAATTTGTATCAAATTTGATTTTAACTTGTTTAGTAGTTCTGTACAATACAAAAAAATGTGCATACGAGTCCTAACACAACATGAGTAAAATAAAAAAAAAATCACCGCATTATTTTTCAAAGCCATATAATAATCCACTTTTATATAACATTTGGCTTTAATCTGTTGAACAGTTCGTGAAAAACAAATATAGATTCGTCATAAAAAATTGCTCATGTAAATACTGAGCACAACACTAACACATTTTAAAACAAACCGTGACGTTGACATGTATGCAACAGACTACGATTATACAAAATTTGGCTTCCATTTCGAAAACAGACATTATTCCAAGAGTTGCCATAACGTGCTGCTCCAGGTAAAATATATGATGTGGGCAGCACATGACTTTCCCTACAGTCTCAAATTCAATTAATGTTTTTTTCATTAGTTATCCTGTAAAAACAAAGAGGAAACGAATTGAACAAAATGATACGGAAAACTATCTGAAATGATACCGATTTGTCCGTTCTAATACAATTTTCGCTTTTAATTGGTGTCTTGACCTGTTTTAAAATGGTGTCTTAGAGCAAAAATTCTAAAAAATGTAAATACCTCCAAAGCGGTTCCTTTTAGCACTTAAAAACAAACGGCGTTGGTCGTACGCATTTTGCCTTACAATAAACAATCGTTTAGAACAATCATTTAATCAATAAAATTTCAGAATATTTAATCTTTTATGCAAGATTTTGATCATTTTGAGAAGAAAAAATAGCCCGTTCTGTTTACCAAATAATATCAAAATCTAATGAGCGCCAAGGTGACCCACAAGTGACTTTTGTGTATTTTCAATGAATAGTTTCTGGGCTAGTGTAGCTAGATACGTTGCACAGGCGAACAGACGCCACGTTACAATAGTGCAGTGTTGTACAGCGCTCAAAACGTGTGAATCCATCAAAAGCTGAAATTGAGAGTTTCGGCCCTATTTCAATACTTTCCTCATACATGACGATGCATTGTTGGGAAAACAAAAAATCTGATGTGGGCAGCACATGACTTTCGCTGCAGACTCATATTCACATTCTCTTTATTCCTTCAATAATTCATTAAATTGAGTTTAATTGCACAAAATTACACTCAATTATTTTAAATTACATTAAATTTTCACTTTTAATTCAATTTTCGTTTTCATTTGGTAACTGGACTCATTTTCAAACGTGCCGTAGTAAAAATGTGAAACAACTAAAATATCTCGAGAACGATTAGCTCTAAAGTATTGGAGTTGGTTTTATTCTTTTTGTCGTCAAAAATTACATGTAAAACAACCATTTAATTAATATATTTAAGCACACGTAGTCTTTTGTTTTAGATTTTAACAATTTTTGCGGACCATTTCGCAGAAACAGGCAAATTCTTCTTTTCCGAATCATACTAACATCTAATCAGAACCAGGGTCACCCACAAGTGACTTATCCAACAAATTTTGTGAAATTTGTACGATTAGTTTTTCAGCTAGAGTGAATACAGGCAATTTTTGAGGACCATTTGAAAAAAAGGCAGATTTTCTTATTCCTAATCGTACCAAAAGCTAGTCAGTACCAGGGTCACCCATAAGGGACTTGTCTACGAAATTTTATGAAATTCGGTCCATTAGTTCTTGAGTTAGAGTGGATACAAACATTAGACAGACAGACATATAGACACACAGACGACACGCCAAAAATAACTTTTTCGTATTCTAGAGGTCCTAAAACGTGTAGATCCGTCGAAACCTCGAGTTGCGATTTTTGGTATGATTCTAATACTTTCCCTATATATTACCACGTTTTGCAGGGAAAGTAAAAAGTACCAGTAGCACATTAAAGAAGAGAACCTAAAAGAAGCTCGTGATTGCGGCCGTATCGGTTAATTCCTACCTTTCAAATACTTGCCTTTTGCTGTTGGTAAAGAAATATTTGAATTTTCGGATTATTATTTAAACGGCAATCTGGGCGAATGATTTCATGCGTAGGAAAGTACTTTGGCAGATTGTTTCAGTACTAACTCTCACTTCAGCAAAACACTGCCCTCATTCTGTCTTTCCAGCCTGGGCCCGTCTATCATCGGGCCCTGATTATACAGCTTTCCGAACGGTGCGATTTGTTTGGTATCCAAGGGTGTACTTAGTAAATTGCTAGGGAGGTAGGAAGAATTTATATTTTACTCTGCCAAAACATAGATAAATGCATCTTAAAGAATATTCTTCGGTTAGTCATTGAACTATAGCTATAAGTGATCCGAGAATTACGTGTTGGAGAGACCTTGACCAAATAATTTGACAATGCAATTATAGGCTCTGTTTGAAGGGAAAGAGACTGAAATGAAAAATATATATGTGCGTCTGTTTTTTTGTTTGTTTTTTTCGATTATATGCTATTAAATTCCTTTCTAAACTTAAAAGATACAGTCTTTATATTATGTGTTCTTTAATACACCACGCTAGACAGATTTTAACCACTTTATTCCTCAAATTTCTTTACCATGTCGCAAGATTGTAACATCATATCATTGTTTTATTAGTCAATTAGAAAAAAAAACATATTTATCAACATTGAGAAGATGAATGCCCGTCGTTTAAATAAAAAAAATAATAAGTAATAATATGTGATGATAATGCAAGGTAGATAAGGACAAGTTTCGATATTTTCTGGTTTTATGAAATTGTTTGATTTGTCTCTTTTTTTTTTTTTTTTTTTTTTTTTTTTTGGAAAATTATGCAATTTTCATAGATTTATAGAATGTAGTTAATTCATAGACGGCAGTTGTAAAATTCATCTAATTTTAATCCCGAGTTTTAAATTACGATCTATGTAGTGATACATCTGAGGTGAATAATGTAAAACCTATGAAGAAGAAAAATTAATTTTAAAAAAAATTCGCACGCCGAAAATAATTTTATATTTGTTTGATGCATTAACTGTTTAATATTTAGCATTCTGCAGTTGTTTTTAGTTTTTCTTACTACTTTCATGAAAAATACGTCTCAGTTTTTAAATACATAGCTAGATACAGTCCAGATACATAGTTCTTAAACATGTCGCTAAATACAATTCAGATACTCACATATAATTGAGCTATAGTTTCGGATCGCGAAAGACAGCCTAGTATCTTATACATTCTAGTATAAAATACTAGACATTTTATCGTATATATGCTTTATATATCCTTATCCTAATATATATATATATTACATTTATTTTCCCTTCTACTAATTTTGCTCAATACGTTGATGTTGCACTTTGCCACATCATTTCATATTTCCACTTATGCATTGCAGAGTTCGCTTCGACAATAACAGTTTGCAATTGCGTCCCAGTAGCTTAACGGTAGAGCGTTGGCTGACCAGTATGGAGATCCAGGGTTCGATTCCCGGTTGGGGCAGCAAGACTCTTTACAATGGCGCCCGAACACATGAACCCTGTAGGTTAGTGCAAAAATGTCATAGGTCTGAAAGTGATCCTAGTACTACTAGAAGAGATTCAGTGGATTCCGAGATTGGGTGCCGATTTCATATTAAGAGGATAATGGCCACACAGGGTACTAATCTGGGTAAAGATACTAATAGTAGTAGCAGGAGACTAACCTGGGGTAAAAATAGCAGGATGTGGCCAGTCAGATTGTCAGCTGCCCGCCAATCTAACATTAGAGGACAGAGAATACAGAGTCCACGTCTACAATAAGAGCTTGTAATTTCATCCCAGTAGTTCAACGGTAGAACGTCGACTGGCCAGTTCAGAGATCCAGGGTTCAATTCCCGATTGGGGCAACAAGACTGTTTACAACATCCATTCATAATATATAAGTCAAGACTTTTTGATGTGAATAAAATCTATGCTTGGGGGTATCTCTGGCTGAAATCGGAGAGTTAACAGAAATGTAAATACTTTCGATGGCTATATCTCCAAACTAAATAGATAAAAATGTAAACAATTTTTTGCTTGTCTTGTCAAAAATATGATTCTATTTATGAATATATAAAAATAGTTTCAATATTTTATTATTTTGTTTTTTTTTTTTGTTTTTCGAAAAATTTAAAAAGTTTTTGTTCGAGCGAGATCTTGCTTCATTTTGCTTACTTTCACTCAAAATATCTTCGAAACTATAAAATATAGATCTAAATAGTAAATATTCAGTAAGAAATCCAATTTGAAGATCTATAATTTGTATTTATAAAGCTCTTATAGTTTTAAAGGAATCGTCTCGAAGTTGAAGAATATTGAAAATTTTCCGTTTCTCAAGTTTGTAATGCTTATATATCAAGAACTGTAAATAAAAAACTATTAAATACAATAAGTAATTTATAGCCCTATGAAAGCCCTACAAGAATATAAAATTTCATTTTGGTTAGAGTTCTCAGTTTTTTAACTATGGTGGTTATAATTTCGATATTTTAGTATTTTGAACTCTGGCAGTTTTCCAATGGGAGGAAAAGATGTAACAAATTAAATGCCACGAGTATAGCAGCTCATTATTCCTTGTATTCTATTTGTAATACATAAACATATAAATTATTTTCTTCCAAAACAAATTATTTTAAAAGTCAGATCTACTCAAGTAGTGATTGAAATAAAACTTTTTGCAAATGTTCCCAATCGGGAACATAATTTCTGTGTGGGGAAACTGCTATTCCACGAAGCGGGATCGTCAGTATTGTAATGCCACCTTTTTTTTCATAATGTTCATATCCAAAGAAACAAAACTGACACGATCCTAATTTATGTGTCTAATTTGCAATGCACAGTGGCTAGTAGTCTCGGTTAATAAACTCCGTGACCCAGAAGTCCCCTATTCAAATGTCTGGCCTACGCCCACCAGTCAGGCAGACTCAAAAATTACCAGTGAAACTTGAAATAAGATATTATAAATGTCTTTCGCTCTGGTCCGATTACAAAAAAAAATATTGGAATCATTTCTTTTAGAAAGGAACCCTGCCATTAAAGCTTGAAGACGAGAAATTACAACTCATGGTGGGAGTTGAAAGTAATTGATTACAAGGAAGATAACGAAGAGTGTGTTGATTTTTAAACGTGTCGTGATGCTGGGTTGTTAACGGATCTGCGCTATAACACCAAACATATTAAAGAAATCTTGTACCTTGAGTAATTATATCCGAAACAGTGAATAGCTATTAATATGTTATTTCGATGTCTGGCATCATTAGAATGGAAACTACGAGTAAGATAGATGAACTTTATTTACTTTATTAATTTCAATCATTTCAAAATTATGAGCAGGCTTAAGAGACCTTTTATAAGCGAAGACCAAAGCTACCTACTGTAAGAGAATAAATGCTATTCTTGTAATCTAACTTATAATTTAACAGACCACTTAACTGAGCAAATAGTAAATATATTTTGCAAATTATTTCTTATCCAAAAGATGTAGTTAATGACCAAAAATCCCTAGTTAATGACCAAAAATTCCTATTTAATGACCAAAAATTAA
Organism: Amaurobius ferox; assembly: GCA_951213105.1. NCBI lineage: Eukaryota > Metazoa > Arthropoda > Arachnida > Araneae > Amaurobiidae > Amaurobius > Amaurobius ferox. The sequence goes on from OX578140.1 coordinate 15,692,327, forward strand.
TTTTACAACACTATGTATATTTCAATGGACTTATGTCATATAAGAGAGCGTAGCATAAGCAAGAAAGTACTCAAATGGTCATCCATCGCCACCCGTGAACAATGATTTTGTGGTCATTGCTATTCGTTAGTACGATGCATACGATGAGATGATCAATGAGCACAAAACTATTTAAAGCAAGAATGTTTGAATTTTCTGATTATCAAGAACGTATTTAAGGGGTTCAACTCCCCCACCCCCTGAAATTGAAAAGTTTCAAAATGCTTTCTAAACACACATGTGATAAAGAAAAAAAATCTATTGAATCCCTATTTAGTTTGTCATTCTGAAATCGTTGAACTAGAAAAACAATCAGTTTCAACCTCCAATAAAGAAAAAAAATAAATAAATTATAAAAAAAAAATGGAATAAATCTTAAGCTTTTGAAATTAAAAATTCAAAAAGAAGTGCTCCGGCTGTTGTGTCACTGCAATAGGGGGAACATTCTCCTACTGCTGAAAAACCCGAAGTCTGAAAATTTGGAAGAATTCCTGTTCCTCAAGCTGGCAGAAGAAGCTAAAATAAAAAGCCAGTTATTTAGTGGCTATAAGTCTGCACGGGTCTAATTTAAAATTTTACCCGGCCCGAAAATATTAAGATTTAACTCGGACAAAGCCCAAGAATTTCTTTAAATATTTCACCTAAGCTTAATCCGTCCCGAAAGCACTCAAAGCCAGCCCCAACACTGATCGGCACGAATTTTTTCGCAATACATTGAAAGCCGGTATGATGATCCAAATTTGCATTTAAGGAATTAATCACAAGTTATATTACATATAGTAATAAATTAAAAAGAACCCAAATGTGTACAAATCAAGAAAAAATCAAGAAAATCTGTACAAATCAAGAATGAGCATTACTGTAAAGTGTGTTTTTATTTATTTATTGGTTTGGTAATATCAGAAATTAAGTCAGAAAAAGGCTTTTCACTGAAATTATGTTTAAAAAAATGCTTTATTTACCCCTTTAATTTATCAGTGAACAATGCAATGCCCTTTTAGAGCACCAAATATTCTTGAATGCAGTGATTGCAAAACAAATGTATCACATACAACAATTGGTAGTATTTTAAAAAATATTTCAATGCGATTAAACCTTTCGATATAGGTATACATAGATATTATTTTCTTTGATTGTGTCATAGTTATAAATATTTTTAAAATTTAATTACTTCAGATTAAAAGTGGTAGATGTTTAAAATACAAATAAATTCAAGGACAATAATTCGTCTTATCCATATATTAATTTTAAATTATAACAGTTTGCTCAAACAAAAATTTCATTCATTATTTGTTATCAAAGAAATCGACGGAAGTGTTTTACTTTAAGAATAGAATTTATTTCATTTTGACAGTTTAGAAACATTTAGAATCTAATGATTGAAATTAAAATCGCAGAAAAAATTGAAAATAAAATATCAGTATTAAATATAAGTAAATTGGCTTTTCTATTTAATTTAACATGGTCCAACCCGACGCGAATTTAATGAAACGTGGCCTGAGCCCGGCTCATGGGCTAGGTCGGGCTTAAGTCTACGGGCCATGCCCGAGTTCGTGAGCCAAGTCGGGCCTAAGCTCACGGGCCAGGCTCGAGCCCGTGCAGATCTCTAACTTGTACCCCTTGAAATTGATATTTAAAACTGCCCTCCCCCCCCCCCCCAAATTAAATTTCAGAATACGCTTCTGCTGATTTTGTGCAACGCCCTGTTATAAAGAAGAAATCGCTGTAGAGCTTCCTGAGCGCTTAGAATTTTGTAAACGTTGGACTAGGCGACTCAATACGCCCTCCACAGTGCACTCGTTCACTGATCATTTTATCGCATGCTTCATGCTAACGACTGACAATGACCGCGAACCGTTATTAAATATTGTGATTCGATTAGTCGATTTTGTACTCAATCAAATTTCATGTAGTTGGATTTCTTTATGAAACTAGAATAGAAATTAATTGGGTACTTCGAAATAGTTTTATATGTTGTCATCCGGGAAAGAGCTAAATTCAACATTGTATCGTAGTTAAAAACATTGTGTCTTAGATATTATACATAATTTTTTTCACTGTGAAAGAAGTCAATTCATTGCATTATATAGGGAATATCATGTGCTGACCACATCCGATTTTTTCTCTTTGTTGCCGAGTTCATAATCGTAACTTTTTAAATTGCCCATTAGAGACTCTGCAATCTATTTTATTCGATCGGGTATGGTCACTTTACCATATATAGACTAAACGTATACACTCAGATGGTTTCCACAAATTTATTGGGATACTTAAGAACATTTTCTAGGAACTCTGTATATTTTCATAATTAAGCATTTTTAATAATAATCGTATCTTCAACTTTAAACAAAATTAAGAAATTATTTGTCTTAAAAGTTTTTCTTCAAAGACGTTACGTTAAAAACGTTACTCTTCAACATTGGAAACGTTACTCATCAACGTTAGAAACATTAATCTTCAACGTTTGTCTTAAAAAAAGTTATTCTTCAAAAACGTTACGTTAGAAAAGTTACTCTTTAACGTTGGAAACGTTACTCTTTAACGTTAGAAACGTTAGGCTTTAACGTTGGAAACGTTACTCTTTAACGTTGGAAACGTTACTCTTTAACGTTGGAAATTTTACTCTTCAAAGTTGGAAACGTTAATGTTCTACGTTACAACGTTGGAAACGTTTCAGGTTACGAAAAAAGGTTATTCTGGTTAAAAAGTTAACTGGGGACAGTATGCTCAGGTTTTTTCTGACAGTATTCTTCGGAGGATAGAATAACTGGAGTTCCAAGAAACGTTTAATTAATCATCCACTATGATAAAAAGAAAAATTATTTAAACCTTTGCTTTTTCATGACACAGATAGTCATTACAGGCCCAAGAAGATTGGCAACTCGAGGGTGTGTGAGCTGATGGAAATTGATTATAAGGTAGTCGAAAACAGAACAGTGTAATTTTTAGATTTCGTATTGACCCAAGATTGATCGATAGATGGTTTGCATCGTGATCGAAAACGCACAACCTCACGCGAAACTTCAATTCTACAAATGATTTTTCTGGCAAGGTTATACTAACATTCGATGCGTACATCGCGTTTATTTTTAAACAGTTTCATAACTTAGTGCTTTTTACTGTCACCTGCATCAAAACGATTCGACTGAAAATGAATTATTGGTTTTAAAACGTCCCGCACTTGATTTGTGAACGCTTGCTATTTATGAGGCATTTATTGTAAACTATAGCTGTATGCTCGTTCTTAATACAGAATATATAATGTAAAGAAACTTCCCCAGTTTTAATATTTGGAGTCTTTCTTTTTGAATTGTTATAATAATCTCACAAAAAGAAAAAGCTGATGTAGACAACACATGACTTTCCTTATATAATGCAATGAATTTACTACTCTTACATAAAAAATGATAGGTTACTCTTATAGTAGATACTTATATCCTATACAAGATATTGAATTTTCGTCAATTAGTCGCTATTTTTATTGATATAGCGTCGTTTTTATCCGCTTGGCGAGATTTTCTTTAATTTGGCAACATTTAAACAGTTTCCAAGTTGGCGATATTCCTCCAAATTCGTCACCAAAATCTCGCCAAACATTATGGACGGAGAAATAAGTAATTCTCATAGCAGATAAATGACTATTGACGTTCAAATACAAAATTATTACTCAAAGTATCTTTTCTCATGAATGGAACGAGCTAGATCCACGAGAATGATCTCACCCAATTTATCACATGGTATTACTTATGAAAAGTGAACATATTTCACAAGAGGTAATATTTTTCTTTATTTTATATGATTTTTTGATAATTTTTTTTAAAACTGTGCAATATCTTGAGAACTATGCGATGCTAGCGTTTTAAAATTTATGTAAATCGTTTTATAATGAAAAATTAGATAAGAAATGACTACGTGACTGTATTAAAGGTTTTAATTTTTTTATGATTTTTGTCAAAATTTCAGTCGAAAATTTAAGGGAGTTCTGAACATCCGATTGCATATAAAAACAATAGGTATCCAGTATTCATGGATTGTAATTTGTGTTCCAAATTTTGTTCGAATCGCTCCATTCGTTCGTCAGTTATCGTCTCCACAGACTCACTGACACACACATACTTTCCCACACACATACAGACATCATCTCAAAAACGTCTGATTCGTGCTCAGGGATGCTTGAAACGTGCTTCGAATTTTCGACCCCGTCACAATACTTTTCTTATACATTATATGTATATGAAGAAAGTAATAAGCAGTGAGTTCTCCTGTGCTGAAACAATAAGCAGATAGAAGCACAACGTATACATTTATTTATATATAATGACAATTTTACAATTAAACAATAACTTAGTTATAGACTGCAATTCTTGTCTTCTTATTAGGGATAAAAATAAGGAGTAATCTATAGTTCTTGAGATTTAATTTCTTTATTTATTTTGTTAATTTATAAAGCTTCCGTAATCTTAGAGATGGAGGCACAAACAATGATTGAGTCACGTTTTTGGATTTTTGATTTGAATTTATTTTAGAAAGGCTCAAAATATGATTAGATTAGATTACGTAAGTTTGGAGACTGAAATCACGATTGTGTTTCGTTTGCTTAGAGGTGCATATAAAGAATGCCAAGCTCAACTATGACTAATTAAACTGACTTTTATGAAAAATAAGAAAAATGTTCATTTCTTGCTAAATATAAATTTAAAAACAAGTTTGAAAAGCGCAGGGCCCAGTCAAGTGCGAGCCAGGGCGAGGTCAAACGCGTGCGCCTGTGTTTAAAGATTCACTTCGCATCGCAATTACCTAGCTTGAAATAGCACACAAAGTGTAAATGGTCTAAGGTTCTAATTGTTGATTTTTACTTTCCTCTTATATATACTATAATATATAAGGAAAGTATTGTGACGGGGTCGAAAATTCGAATTCGAGTTTTCGACGAGAGAGCACGTTTCAAGCATTCCTGAACACGAATCAATCGTTTTTGAGATGACATCACTCTCTCTGTGTGTGTGTGTATCAGTGAGTCTGTAGAGACGATATCTCACGAACGAATGGAGCGATTCGAAAGAAATTTGGTTCAAAAATTAGAATCTGTGAATGCTGGAAGCCTATTATGCAATCGAATGTTCATAATCGCCTAATTTTTCGAGTGAAATTTTGACAAAATCATCAAAAAATCAACACCTTCAATAAAGTTAAGTAAATAGTCACTTCTTAATTGTTTTCTAATGAAATATTACATAACACAAATTTTAATACATTTAAAAATAGTTTTCATTCAGTTTCCTATAAATAATAAAAAATTTAAGTAAAATTAATGGATCTTCAGGAAGAAATAGATAGCAAAAGCAAAGAGAGAAACTTAAAAAAATTTCACATTAGTTTTACTTTATGAAAATACTGTTCCAATATAAAAAAAAAAATTCTTAAATGCTTTTCTTTTGGGGCCAAAACTAAAATTTTGACCTTTCAAAAGTTTTGTTTTCCCCAAAATAACGTTTGAGGGGGGGGGCTGTTTTACATATTTTGCTTAAGAAACTAAAGTTCCTGGTCAAGTTGCTATTCTTAGTACACCCAAGTCTGCCCTTATAGGGTAGATGCGATCTAACTGTGTAAAATCAAACTTGAGACTAGTCTCAAATGACTTTTCACACGGTACATACACTCCGGCCGTCCAAATAGATGCTCTATGTCCTCGGATGAGTCGGACGGTCTAGGTCTTCAACAGTAGATACACTAACATGCGTTTGCTTTCATAACCGATACGTTCTGACCTTGCAAAAAAAAAATGCCTTGAATTTAATCTGCCTTTATTAGTTAAATCATGTTAGATAAAAATACATTAAGTAAATAAAGAATTGTATTATTACTAATATACTAACATCATGTTAAATAAAAACGCGTAACAGCAGGCTACTTGAATATAGAACGCCGTCCATAGAGAGAAACGTCCGTCCCCACCGAGATACGAATTCTTCGCAAATATATGTTTTAGCAACAATACCTTTCATTTATAAAATGGGTTGTACACATATACTCGTAGTTGAGCCCTTCACCAAAACGTTTGTTAAAAAAAATGACTTAAACGTATATAACTGTACTATTTTTGTGGCAATATATCATCCAAGATAAAATTCTGTCAAAAACTCTATTCGGCAACATAAAGAGGGATTAGCCGTTTGCCCTTATCCATTTTTCATTTTTGAACGAACCATACATGGTATGTTGCGCAAACTGTCATTCTGCCCCTCCAAATTCCAGATTAGTATCTCTTCTTCGCAAATATATCAAGCGGAATAACGTATTATGACTTCATTACATTTCGCAAAACAGTGGTAAGAAAAATGTTCCTCTTCACACAAAACATACGCGCGTCCCTCGTGGTACGTGAGGTTAATAGAATAAACGCCCAAAAGAAATCCCAACATAAATGGTCAACGAATTATTTTTTTTTTCAGTCCATTAAAAACGCTTCTGAGAAACAACTTCATAAATCATCGTTGTAAGTGACTGGCGTAGGAAGAAAAGCTCTTGAAAGCTCGAACATCATTGTTGAATTCAACTGTAGCACTTTGATCTGCCGATGAGTTGTTGGGTCGAGGATATGACGAGGACGGACTGCAGGTTTGGAATCTCAGACATCATTTCCCCCTTTATTTTCAGATTATATCGCGCACTCATCACTACTGTGAATGGCACATGCATGATTAGAACGTATCAGAAGTCATAGGTTAAGGAGGGAAGAGATATTTTATTAGACAATGGACTTTGATACTTTCAAATAGGGAAGCCTTTCAGAAGAATTTTCTAATGAAGTTGTCTCGGTGTCTTCAACTTACGTTACAAAAAATATGCTGTGAATTGAGTCACGCTATTCGAATCAAAAAATTGCTCTTTTCGTTGCCAAAATCTTTCGGAGATTAGATCCTAAAATAATGTTTTTATATAAAAATTACAGTATGGTGGCTATGTCTCCCTTTCTTTTAATGTCCATAAAATAGAAAATTATACGTGTTAGTTCGAAGAGAAGTATATTTGCGTACTAGTTGTAACCTAATCGAACATTCAAGAGAGTCGCCTTTTCTGCCAAGTTTAATCTATCTATGTGCTTCTTGAATGCAGAGTCGAGTAAATAATTCTATTAATCCCTATTCGCCAATTCAACTAAATGAGTAATCAGGTTTTCATAGGGCTTTTACCCGCTCAATACGCGATTTGAAAGAAAGTTTATGCGTCAAAGGATATATGCACCTTGAAACGTTGATATTGCTAATGAATTTTTAAATATTTGACACGCTTTGATTAGGTTTTTAATTAGGTTTTCATATTGGTTTTACCCGCTCAATAAGCGATTTGAAAGGAGGTGTATGCGGCAAATGCTATGCCCTGTGAAACGTTGATATTACTAATGAATTTCTAGCTATTTGATGCGCTTTACAATCACCTGTGACTTTTTACTTTCCCTGCAATACATGATAATGTATAGGGAAAGTATTGGAATCATGCCGAAAATCGCAACTCGAGTTTTCGACGGATCTACACGTTTCGAGACCTCTAGAATACGAAAAAACCATTTTTAGCGTGACGTCTGTGTGTGTGTGTGTGTGTGTCTGTCTGTGTGTCTGTCTGTGCAGATGAATCACTTGTGGGTTATCCTGGTGCTGATTAGATTTTGGTACGATTCGGAAAAAAATAACCTGCCTTTTTTTGCAAAATGGCCCGCAAAAATCGTCAAAATCTAAACTAAAGAGCTAGGTATACTCAAATATATCCATTAAATGCTTATTTAATACGTAATTGCTAACGACGAAAAGAATAAGACCAACACCATTACACTAGGACTAGCCGTTCTCGAGATATTTTATTTTTTTCGTATTTTCTCTACGCCACCTTTGAAAATAAGTCTAGTTACCGAATGAGAACGAAAATTGAATTAAAAGTGAAATAAATTTAATTAAATAAAGAGAACGTGAATATAAGTCTGCAGGGAAAGTCATGTGCTGCCCACATCAGATTTTTTAAATTGTTTTTAAATTTCCAATTGCTCCAAATGCTATCGTAGCCAGTGTATCAACGAGTGTATTTTAAGGTAATATTTGTAATTATATCATGCCACAATAGTAAACCTATATCCGTTGATAACATTTTAATATTAATTTAAAGAATTAAACGTTTTTTTTATTTTATAATCAAAAATTGTATAAATCCAGAAAGCTTAATTTTACCAAATTAGAATTTATTAAAACTAGCTTAAAAAAAAATTACTTTATTACAATTTACCATGACTTTTTCAGAGTTCACATGCAAAATAGATATTACATATCATTTATTGCAACTTAGCCAGTTCAACGTTTCTAAAATAACCCCACTGATTTAAATGCAAGTATGAAAATATGTTCTGGGAAATTCGACAAGTCATTTTTGCAAGATATCTAAAACATCATTTTTATGTCGGATTTTAGTAACGAATCTCACTTATTAACAGCAAAGCCTGGACTTCACCAATATATTCAGTCTAATCCTATTATCTTGCCATTCATTAAAATATAAATATACATGCTAATTAGCTAAGCAGATAATGACTTGTAGTGAAACCATCTAATGGATTTCGTTGTAAAAAATATTCATAATCCTATGTGCGGCAATTAGGCTAATTTGGTGATACTTTGCATTAGGACGTAATTCAAATCCGAAAGATAAATACCTTGTTAAAATGGACATGTTAAGACACTCATAATGAGACGGTGTGCAACCTGTGTCAGAGAACACATGAAAAAAACGGCATCAATCTTTGAAACTTTAGAAGCATGTATATCATACAGGTCATCTACGGACCAATTAGTAACACATGTTTCTCTCGTTTCTGATCCCTTATTTAGAAGAATCAGCAAGCGCCTTTTGTGGAAGGGAGAAAAAGCTGCTAAAATAATGAAGTGGTCCCCTCTCCAGACAGACATTTTAATTACAAATGCGAAAATTAAACCATATCCATCATACGCATTCCTGTCTCAATGTCTTGTCAACAAAGTAGTTGCCTAATGAAAACTCCGGACATAAGATCGTGGTCACGTGTGACAAGAGTAATGGTCACCCATTAGTCTTTCCAAGCAGTCAAGAAAAAAGAGCTTATCGTGCCTACAGAGAAAATACGTGCAAGAAAAAAAAGTTGTACCTTTTCAGGATGGCTTAAATCTGGTTTAATTTGGGATCGAATCGTTATTTATATTTAAAGATGACAGATTCATTTTCTGATCAAATCGATTTTTCGGAAATTTGCTACGGATTAACTAAAAGAGTCCGAGCTTTGAGGTACCCCTTACGACTTATTGATTCAGTGATGAATTGTCCACAGATTGTGTAGAAGAGAAAATCAAGAAAGTCTAATTTATTAATGGTGTGAGCATCCATTCGTAATAGCGGCGGAATCAAGGCTCGCCTTGACGCGAGTCTGCTCTGCATTGCAACGTCTACTAAGCTTTTCTCAGTAGTTCACAATTAAGGAAACATCGGGTGTGTCCAACACATGGCTGGCTCTCCATAACCAAGATAAATTTCTATATTGGGTAAAAACAAAACTTTTTTAACCCTCTATTTCGAGTAAAACCAATGACATAATTACCAGAGTAAAAAAAATATGTACAAATTTTAAGGAATCGCTCGATTCTCTCGAAAGATATCGTACTTCCTATAGAAAAGTGAAATTTAAAATTTCTCTAGAGTACTTCTAATCAAGGATGTCTAGTCATGTATAGTTAAAAGTACTTAAGCATTCACTCGTATGGTAATATTGAGTATATTTATATGGTAATATTGAGTATATTTAATTTTCATATTTTTTCATTTTATATAAAATAAAACCTTTAAAATCTTGAGGGCGACACATGCTCATGTCTTATAAATGATGCCAATCGTTTTTAATTACAAAATGGCTATTTTTTTAAATAACTTTAACATAACTCTTTCACATTTCTTCAGCCTATCCGGTAGTCGATCGGTCAGGGGCATGCGTTTCCGTCTGATCGCTGGATTGCCGGGTTGCGGGTTCGAATCCCGCCAGCGGGCATGGATGTTGTCATGTCGAGGCCAAGTCAGACTTCCACCCTTCGGGGAGTCTCTATAAAAATGAAGCTGCAATTATTCTCCCCTTCGCCATGGGATACCCTGGGGGATCTTGTGGACGTGGTGCTTAGGCGCTCCTTCACCACGGGGGAATTAGTAACGAACGGACATTTCTTCAAGAATTTGAGGGTCTTTCCAAGTACAAATCTTTGAAAAACTATTACCTTCATAGTTTATCGAATGAATTAATCTTACACAATTTCATATGAATTGCTGAATTTATTCGAGAGTTATTCTGAGTACAAATACACAACCATCATTAAAACAAATATGGGAAATGTTATTCAAGGATCGGTAAAACTTGCAGATCTATGCAAATTCTATAATCGAATTTTTGATATCCTACACTACACCCTATTCTACATTTGCATGTACTATGTGGCGTAAGAAATGTAAAAGCAACTAAGATAACCTTGCAAAACCTTACGCCTGTGAAGCTATGTCAAATCAAATGAATACTGGTAAATTACCTTGTAGCACTTTCAAATGCTGAAAATAGGAAATTGGAACATTGAAATAACGGGTCATAAGACATTAATTGCATTTATAGAAGCAATCAACAAGTCCAGCATTTTAAATTTTAATATATATTTCAGGTAATTCTAGTATATTTCGCTTCTTTTATTCAACAGTACTCTAAAGCTAAATAATGTAGCTTTTGCAAGAGGATAATCTTTAAAGCAATATATTATACACTATTCCATATAGACATAAAAAAATGGATAAATGTTTAATTAGATATATCTAGAGCTAGCTGGAAAAAGGCGCATAAGCCCAAAACAAGGATTTTGTAATATCGAGGAAAGAAAATTTTGATGTTTTCAGGAGAGCTTTTTTAATATTAGTTTTTGTTTTCAGAATACAAATATAATTTTTCTGGAATTTGTTATGCATTTATGAGCTAAATAAATAATATCTTTTTAATTTATATTCTTCACACCACTGCTATCCGTACAAGATTTAATGAGTGTTCCTTTTTTTTAACATCTTAAAAGCCTAACTGACTTATGTGCTTTTCCATAACAAAGATCATAATTTTCTCAAATCAAATATGTTATAAAAAAAGGAATTTTTGACTTATGTGCTTTTTCTTTTTCGCCACCTCTAGATATATAAAAAAAATTTCACCAGCAACGCCTACATTGAACCAAATAAAATACCAAAAAAACCGCCCAGCCATTATTTTAATGGAAAAATTACTATCCTCTTAGTCCAAGAATGCGTTCCACAAGAGTGGCTACTAATTAGATTCCATATTTTAAAATCAACCGGTGCTCGCAACCTATCTGAATTCCTGACCTCAAGGATTGGAGGGCCTTATTTCATATAGCCTAACATCTATTTTAAATCCTGACTTTGAGTTCCTGAACAACAAAGAGGCGGTTCTTTTGCCGATGGCAGCCATATTTTTCCTGGTTCAACAGTAATGAGCAGTTTGAAACAAAATGTAGTGAGCACATACGTCCGACTACCGGCACAAATTGAACTCTGAACCCGTCTCTGATGAATAGCTCCCTAGTAAGAGCGTGAACTTTAGCAATAGGTGTGGCCTTCATAAGAGCTTATCTGGAATTGCAAATAGGTGGGGGTGGGAAAACTCCCTACTTGCGTGGGAACATTGATATGTATCATTCATTTTATTTAACTGGTGGCACCCAAACGTCACTGTAACAGTTTCGTAAAGAGGCCAGCGAGATGAGGTTTAAATTCGAACCGACTGAAAGAATTTATTTCTGCTACTTCCAGAACAGTGACTCAAATACCACGGATCTTTAGTTGTTGATTGTGATACATTATTAATTCCATTTCTTTTACCTGACAAGTGCTCTACTTTGGCCATAAGGCAAATACATTTAGTGCAACAAACGAATGTGAGCGTCATGTAAAGTAGTTGTGTTGTAATTTTAAAATGCAAATTTTATTGGCATGGTGTTACGCAAATAAGAATATAGTGGTTTGGGATTAAATTTATTCACTTACTTCAGTTACAGATTATCACTCTCAAGCTACAAAATAAATATAGATATTTATTTTATTTTAAACTTCGTACATAACAAGTAAAATAAAGTCATTCACAAAAGGAGTCCATATTGTCTGTGACATTTTTACTGAGTAACATAATATATACTCAAACCTTAAGGACAGCAAGGTTAAGCGGCGAGAGCAGTTACTCATTTAGCACTACCCAGGTAATCCTGCATCTTCTCTTCTGCACTGAACTGGACTGCAAAGCACTACATGCTTGAAAAAGAAGTGAGCATGCGATAAAAAAAATCAAGCCTTAAGCTTGCAGACTTGACAATTGAAGCATGCAGACTTGACAATTGAAGCATGCAGACTTGACAGCTTAAGCAGACAGGCTTGGTAGTTAAAGCAGAGTTAAGTTTAAAGTAGAATTTTGTAGCTTGCAAAGTTCCGTATAAATATCTAAAGCTTATCGAAACATTTTGCTCAAAAATTGATCCATTTGTGAACTTCGCAGATTTGTCGCAGACATTAAGAGTTAAGCTGAATAGCTGAATGGCATTTTCCATGGTGATACAGAGCTTTCATTGGCATCAGACAAATTGAAAGACGTTCCCAAAAAATGGCCTAAGTATTTTGGGAAATGTAATTAATATAAATGGCAACCCACATGAACATTGCACACACAAAAGTGTTCTTGAATGACCTTAATCCATTAAAATTTTCCTAACTAGAGATTCTAGAAAAAATTCCCTATCAAAATGAAATAATATTTTCATTTATTCTCAAATCATTACTCATAAATTATAACATGTTTTTAATTAGCTATTTAAATAATAAATCTGGTATTATATATATTTTATTTTTATTGTTAGATATGTTATGAAATGCATGTCCCTTGTTTATTAATTATTTTCTGTCAAAATTTAACTTTCGGCGAATTCTAATTTACTTTCGATTCTAAACTTGTTCTCAAAATTTTATTCCAAATTGATAAAGCGCCATTTCTGTATTTCGGCATTTTGGATATTTCCCGCCAGTTTTGGTAAACCTTGGCGTAGGATTTTGTTCCCGCGCGTTTGTCCATGTACCGCATATCTTTTAACATGAGAACTCTTTTTCTTTCGTCATGAACTTGCGCAAGTATATTAAAGACGCTTATGTCTGTTTTTGGTAAATAGTTTCAGTTGGCGATGTAATTCCAAAGTAGTCGGACGTGTTCTTGCCCACGGGGCAAAGAACAGAATGTATTTTAAAAGGATGTATCTAAAATTAAATTAATAATGAAGTAAATTGTTGAAGTCGCGTTTTAATGTAATTTCTAAGAGTCGCGAGATTTGTTCATCATAGATTGATTATTCTGAGATGTCTAACCGGCGCAAACCACTATCGGATCCGCAGTTGTATTCAACGAATATTGCTCTGTAATGTTGGAAATCTAAGTGTAACTTTTAAGTATCATCGTCAATAAATTCGATGTCTAATACTTCTTGATGTATATGATTTGAAACATGATAATTTCTCATCAAATAAAGAAAAAGGTAAATTTAAAGGATTCGAGTCACCATTGCTTATCTTCTACTATCCTCACATCGCCATCAGCTCCAACCGGTGTATACAATGTATTGATACCTTGCCACATCAGCGCGGATCTCCCATCTTCTCCGATGCCAGTGAGAAACCGCCCACAGCGATCGCACTCCAGTTGCTTGTCGTGCAATCCTATTGCAAATGTCGTTTGCAATTCTTATACAAATCGGTGGCATTTCATCTTATTACAAACAGTGCCGTGAATTTCTTCTTATTACAAACTTTCTCGGTGGTATTTTCTTTTTATTACAAATGGTGCCTCTTTTTATTACAGATATATCCCAAAGAAAGTTTTAATCTTTATTTATACAGCAAGCGCTAATAGATTTATTCTGCGGTTGGCTCTTACTTGCTTTATTAAAATACAATCTAGATATAATATTCGACTAAAAATAATATATTTACCACGTCTATGAACTCGATTCTGATACTTCAGGAATTACAGCACACATTGTTCTACGAGGAATAGTCACTTCAAATCAACCTAGAATGAGCAATTTCATTTCTCAAGTATGCTTCGTTGACGCTTCCAATCCAATATCACTACTGATTGCCTGAGAAAGATCAGTTTAAAATTCTAAGACTAGGTATACGAGTATTCCAACAGGTAGTGTAGGTACTATTTGTTGTGTCTTCTATGTTTGAAATTTAGCTCTACACTTGCTATTTCTGACCATGAATTATCATGATGTTTTTCTTCATGTAGTTTGGACCACCTGCGCTTCGAATGCCTTTTTATTTGAATTTTGTACAAGTGGAGATCTAAAGCCACACAATTGTTTAAACCAATTATATGGCTTTAAATACCCACTCAAATCCAATCAAAACTAAAAAAAAATCATTGGAAATGCAGATGGTCCAAACTACATGAAGAAGAGCACATCTGCTAAAAGCATTGAAAACGAAGTTACTTTTAATCATCAATCGCCACGGTGTACTTCTTCCTCGCAGCTGGTATTATAAACTAGTCTAAAATAAATTGTGGACACTCCCGTACTTAGTGATATATTGTATTCTTAAAAGCAGGTGCGGTATTAACCCCTTTAAAATCTTTATTTTCCCTCATTGAAGAACAGAATCCACCCTTCTCTAGTTAATAAGACTGCCCATTTTTTTGTTCCCGCGCAAAGATTAATAACGGATTCACAACCAGCAAGACCCGAAGCTATGATTCGGATCTCTTTCTTTCCCTTCAGCCCTAACAATTTATGGTCAGTTTCTGTGCCCAGCTCGGGCCAAGTATGAATTCTTCTTCTACTCATTTGGCATCCCTCCCGTTGCGAGAACAAAACAAGAAAAGTACTCTCCATATTCATAAATCATGGGATTTTAAAGTAGTAATGGTAGTGACTGAGGCCTGAATTCAGATTACGAAGCATAAATCATTTTACGTTTACCGGGTAGCGGCGATGATCTCATTTTCGATGGCGGCAGCTGCCTAATGATATAGAAAGTTGGTTCCTACCGCTATGCATCCCTTCACAATGAATGTTCAATGTATTGTCTTTTAGTATCTGTATTAAATACCAGAAAATGTATCCGGCGTTGCTCGGGAATTAAAATAGGGAATTATTACATTTTTCAAAAAAAAAGACAGAACTGGTATGGGATAAATCCCTGATATAATGATGTAAATTGCAGGCAACACCGGTTACAAAGTAAATTTTAAATAATCGGATTTTTGCGGACTTCTGTTGAAGGCCCAGACCACACGACCAACCCAAGGGTTTTCGGTAGCAAAGTGTGTGGCCGGTTGGGGTGTCTTCTTAGTTTCTCAGTTTGACATTTTATTTATTATTCAAGTGTCAGCCCTCTTCGTCAACCCCCCCCCCCCCCCCCGCATGATGTCAATGAAAAAAATATTAAGTTTCCGTTTGCAACAGGGAATTTAGTCAAAGACGCCGCAATAAAAATGTATTTTCTAAACGAGTTTTTAAAAAAAATCATTAGAGGCAATAAAACTGCCGCATCATTAGAGAAACAATTGTTCGCTTTCTAATGACGAAAATATGATGAAATGTGGAAAATAAACTTTACATTCGATCTAATAGTACACTCAAAATATCGATATATTATTAGAATCGAAAACATTTATCAGAATATTTTTAATTTAACACCATTACCATATGAAAATTCGAACCACTCCGTTTCAACACTATAATGGCGCCACCAGCAAAATTCAACACAATGGAGAAAATGCTGAGACTCGGGATTAAAGTTTGGCCCGAATACTGCCAACGAAATCGCTGGTAATAATCGCTGGAAGGGCTGGTCTCGGTTAGACCGAGCCCTTTGGATTCAATTATTGTCCTTATCGATCGTGTAGAATGAACCGAAGTTAAAAAGGCCGATCTCTTGCACTCTTTACGAAAAATTCAAAAATAGTTTTAATAATTAGTTTTAATAGCATGGTACAGATGGCGCTACCGATCAAAAGTTCTGCAGCATTGGTATTCCACCGAATTTCATTGAATTCTTAACTTTTAAACTAATTCGAATTTTAAAAAATTCTCAACGAAACTATTCCTTTCATGGGTCAAGGCACATTTGTACCAAATTTCATATCTATAAGTCACTTAGATTTTTTGCTACAGACGACACCGACAGACAAACATACATATTTTATTATTATAGAGTGGCCTTATAAATATTGCTTATATAATTTACTCACTATTAAGTAACATATACAGATAAATAACTTAAATCATGCTATCAAACATTTCAGTGTTTATTAGCTGCGCAGTTAGCGTTAACGCCGCAGCATGGGTAGTGCAAGCGGTGCCTATGAACTAGTTGCCGTATAGATATGGAGGCACCGCAGCAACTCTATAGTATAGTATCTAGGAAAAGAGGCGTAGTCAACATGATTTTGAGCCCAGAGCTAACAAGGGTTACTGTGGCATGCATTAGCTTTTAGTCATAAGGACACTAAATCATGGCGTATCAAATTGCGTTATTCTACGGAATGGTATTGAGCTAAGTTTGCTTGTTTTTCTTCATTACATAAATAAAACATAAATAAAAAAACATACATAAAAACATAAATAAAATATAAAACATAAATAAAAAATTGCCATTTTACTTCAAGCATCTATCTATATATACTAATTGCCAAGTGTCCGTCTGTCTGTCTGTCTGTCTGTCACGCCTTTTTTAGGCACTTCCCGAATAGATAGAGACTTGCAATTTGGTACACGGCTCGGTCGTTCGATAAAACCCCCTGGAAAAATCGAATTTTTCGAAAACGTTCTATAGAGGGGGTGCCCCACACCAAAACGTTCGAAAAGTGAAATGACGGGAAAGCATGCTTTGCGAAGAGATAGAGACTTCAAATTTGGTATATGGGTAAATCACTCGAAAGGTAGAAAGTGTGCAATTACAGAATTCCAATATTTTCTACTTAAGGGGGGGTGCAGCACACCAAAACGTTCGAAAAGTGAAATGATAGGAGAGCATGCTTTGCGATGAGGTAGAGACTTCAAATTTGGTGTATGGCTAAATTGTTCGTTAGGAAGAAAGTGTGCAATTTCCGATTTCCAATATTTTCTACTTAAGGGGGAGCCGCACACCAAAATATTCGATTTGCAGAATAAATGAGAAAACGATCCTTTAAAATTTGATAGAGGCTTGAAATTCGGTATATGGACTAATCATTTGATGGAAACACCCAAGACAAATATAGTTTTTCAAAAATGTTCGTTTAAGGGGGTGCTCTAGAGTAAAACGTTCGAAAAGTTAATTGATAAAAAACCATAATTCGGAATGAGATAGAGATATCAAATTTGGTGTAGGGGTAGATAGTGTGGAAGGAAGAAAATGTATAATTTCAGTTTACCAAAATTTTCTAATTTAGGGGGTGTCGCAAACTAAAATGTTCGATTTTCGGAATAAAGGAGAAACGCCCCTTTCAAAAGGTGATAGAGGCTTAATATTTGGTATATGGGCGAATCATCTCATAGAAATCAGAAAAAGAATAGAGTTTTTCAAAAATGTATAGTTAAGGGGGTGGGTACTCCACACAAAAGCATTCGAAAGATGAAATCTAGAAATGCATACTTCACGATGAGATAGAGACTTCAAATTTGGTGTACGGGTAAATAGTTGGAAAGAAGGAAAGTGTGCAATTTCAGTTTTCAAACTTTTGCTATTGTAGGGGGTGCCGCTCACTAAAATTTTCGATTTGCCGAACAAATGAAAAACGCCTTCTTTACAATGTGATAGAAGCTTGAAATTTAGTATATGGGCTAACTATTTGACAAAAACACCAAACATGAATACAGTTTGACAAAAATGTTCATTAACGGGGTGCTACACAGAAAAACGTTCGAAAAGTGAAGTGATAGAAAAAAATGCTTCTCGATAGGATAGAGACTTCAAATTTGGTGTACGGGTAAATAGTTTGAAAAGAAGAAAGCGTGAAATTTCAGCTTTCCAATATTTGCTACTTTAAGGTATGCCGCACACTAATATGTTCGATTTTCGGAATAAATGACGTACGCTTCCTTTTAAATGTGACAGAGGCTTGATATTAGGTATATGGGCCAATCATCTGATAAAAAACCCAAGACAAAGAGAGTTTTTCAAAAATGTTCATTTATGGGTGTGCTTCACAGAAAAAAGTTCCAAAGGAGAAATAATAATATAGGGGTGTCTCGGGATGAGATAGAATTTAATGTAGTGTACGGGTAAATAATTCGAAAGGAAGAAATGCGCAAATTTAGTTTCCCAATATTTTCTTCTTTAGGGGGTTCTGCACACCAAAATATTCGATTTGTCGAAAAAGCGATTTATTAAAAAATTTACATTATTCAGGGGTTGCTTATTGCGATACCGTTGATTTTTAACGGGTATTCGGCTAGTATATACTAATTGCCAAGTGTCTGTCTGTCCGTCACGCCTTTTTAGGCACTTCCCGAATAGATAGAGATTTGCAATTTGGTATACGGCTCGGTCGTTCAACAAAAACCCCTGGAAAAATCGAATTTTTCGAAAACGCTCTGTAGAGGGGGGGGTGCTCCACACCAAAACGTTCGAAAAGTGAAATGATAGGAACGCATGCTTTGCGATGAGATAGAGACTTCAAATTTGGTGCATGGGTAAACCGTTCGAAAGGAAGAAAGTGTGCAATTTCAGATTTCCAATATTTTCTACTTAAGGGGGCGCCGCACACCAAAATGTTCGATTTTCCGAATAAAATGAGAAACGACTCCTTTAAAATTTAATAGAGGCTTGAAATTTGGTATATGGACTGATCATTTGATGAAAACACCCAAGACGAATATAGTTTCTCAAAAATGTTCATTTAAAGGGGTGCTCCAGAGGAAAACGTTCGAAAGGTGAATTGATAAAAAATATATGGTTCGGAACGAGATAGCGATTTCAAATTTTGAGTGCGAGTAGATAGTTCGGAAGGCAGAAAGTGTACAATTTCAGTTTTCCAATATTTTCTTCTTAAGGGGGTGCCGCACACATACATGTTCGATTTTCGGAATAAAGGAGAAAGGCCACATTTAAAACGTGATAGAGGCTTGATATTTGGTATATAGGCGATTCATTTGATGAAAACACCCAAGACAAAAGAGTTTTTCAAAAATGTTCGTTTAAGAGGGTGCTCCAGAGAAAAACATTTAAAAGGTGAAATGACGAAGAACTATGATTTGGGACAGGATAGAGTCTTCAAATTTGGTGAACCGGTAGATAGTTCGAAAAAAAAAGTGTCTGGAATTTCAGTTTTCCAATATTTTCTAATTTAGGCGGGTGCCGCAAACTCAACTGTTCGATTTTCGGAATAAATGAGAAATTCTTCCTTTAAATTTTAATAGAGTGTTGAAATTTGGTATATGGGCTAATCATTTAATGAAAACACCCAAGACGAATAGAGTTTCTCAGAGATGTTCGATTAAGGGGATGCTCCAGAGAAAAACGTTCGAAATATGAAATGATAAAAAACATGCTTTGGGATGAGATAGATGTTTCAAATTCGGTGTACGGGTAGATAATTTGGAAGGAAGAAAGTGTACAATTTCAGTTTTCCAATATTCTCTACTTTAGGGATGCCGCACACCAAAATGTTCGATTTTTCGAATAAGTTATGCACGCTTATTTTTAACTGTGGTAGATGCTTGATATTCGGTGTATGGGTAGATAATTTGGAAGGAAGAAAGTGTACAATTTCAGTTTTCCAATATTCTCTACTTTAGGGATGCCGCACACCAAAATATTCGATTTGCCGATTAAATGTGAAACTCGAATTATTCAAAATTGTGCATTATTCGGGGAGTTCGTTATTACTAAACCGCTGATTTTCAACGGGTATTCGGCTAGTATATGCTAATTGCCAAGTGTCCGTCTGTCTGTCTGTCTGTCACGCCTTTTTAGGCACTTCCCGAATAGATAGACTTGCAACTTTACACGGGTCGATCGTTCGATAAAAACCCCTGGAAAAATCGAATTTTTCGAAAACGTTCTCTAGAGGGGGTGCTTCACACCAAAACGTTCAAAAAGTGAAATGATAGGAAAGCATACTTTGCCATAAGATAGAGACTTCAAATTTGGTGTATGGGTAAATCGTTCGAAACGAAGAAAGTGTGCAATTTCAGATTTCCAATATTTCCTACTTAAGGGGGTGCCTCACACCAAAATGTTCGATTTACTGAATAAATGAGAAAAGGCTCCTTTAAAATTTGTAGAGATGATTAGTCCATTAGGTACATGGACTAATCATTTGAGGAAAACACCAAAGACTAATATAGTTTTTCAAAAACGTTCGTTTAAGGGGGTGCTCTAGAGGAAAACGTTCGAAATGTGAATTGATAAGAAAACATACTTCCGGATGAGATAGAGATTTGAAATTTGGTGTACGGGTAGACAGTTTGGAAGGAAGAAAGTGTACAATTTCAGTTTTGGAATGTTTCTTACTTTAGGGGATGTCGCACACAAAAATATTCGATTTTCGGAATGAAGTAGAAATACCCCTTTTATAACGTGATAGAGGCTTGATATTTGGTATATGGACGAATCATTTAATAGAAAACCAAAGAAGAATGGAGTTTTTCAAAAATGTATATTTAAGGGGGGTGGGTACTCCACAGGAAAACATTCGAAAGATGAAATGATAGAAAAAGCATGCTTCGCGATGAGTTAGAGACTTCAAATTTGGTATACGGGTAGATAGTTGGAAAAGAAGAAAGTGTGCAATTTCAGTTTTCCAACATTTGCTATTTTAGGGGGTGCAGCATACTAAAATGTTCGATTTCACGAACAACTGAAAGACGTCTCCTTTAGAGTATGATAGAAGCTTGAATTTTAGTATATGGGTTAATTATTTGATAAAAAAAAAAAAAAAGATTATTACGGTTTTTCAAAAATGATCATTTAAAGGGGTGCAACACAGAAAAACGTTCGAAATATAAAGTGATATAAAAACATGCCCACAATAGGATAGAGACATCAAATTTGGTGTACTGGTAGATAGTTTGAAAGGAAGAAAGTGTGCAATATCAGATAACCAATATTTTCTATACTTAAGGGGGTGCCGCACACCAAAATGTTCGATGTACCGAATAAATGAGAAACGTCTCCTTTAAAATTTGATAGAGGCTTGAAATTAGGTATATGGACTAATCATTTGATGAAAACACCCAAGACGAGTATAGTTTAAACGTTCGTTTAGACGTTTCGTTTTCAAAAACGTTCGTCAGATTTCCAATATTTGCTACTTTAGGGGGTGCCGAACGCCAATGTGTTTAATTTTCGGAATAAATGAGACACACTTCCTTTTAAATGTGGTAGAGGCTTGATATTTGGGTCAGTCATCTGATAAAAAAAAAACCACACGAACAGAATTTTTCAAAAATGTTCCTTTGTGGGTGTGCTCCAAAGAAAAACGTTCGAAAGGGGAGCCGATAAAATATTATGCTTCGGGATGAGATAGAGACTTTAATTTGGTGTTATGTTAGATAGTTCGAAAGGAAGCCGTGCGCAATTTAAAATTACCAATATTTCCTTCATTAGGGGGTTCTGCACACTAAAATATTCGATTTGCCGAATAAATGTGAAAAGCGAATTATTAAAAAAAAAATGACAATATGCATGGGGGTGCTTGTTGCGAGACCGTTGATTTTCAACGGGTATTCGGCTAGTCTGTCTCTAAACGGTTAGTGTTCTGAACTCCAAGAATCATGGATGTACGTTTCCATTATCTGACATCAAGGGAGAGTATCAGGTACTCGTGAAAGTATGATGTTTCGAAATGTAATTAGAACGTCAGTCCCCTGTTATTTTCATACTCCTTTGCGCCAATGACTGTAAAACACCAAAACAATACGACCAAACATTATAGTTCCTCACATTATAGCAGTGTGAATTGGGATTTAACGAAGAAATTTTAAATCGGCACCAAAATTCATGTTTTGCTCTGAAGTGGTGTTATTTGCTCTGCAACGGTGTTTTAGTGTCTTTAGAATTAAAAATTTCTTATTGTTATTTTTTGTATATACACTCTTTTGCAAAAAAAACTAAGCGCCATGAAGAAAGTGACTGTTTTTATTGAAATTAAATATGCGTGCAGCTCATACACAAGTAATGAAATAATTACAAAATCAAGGCCACAGGTGTGATGGTGTGCTGCGTTAGCAATTGCATCAATGGTTAGCAATTACACATCAGTAATTGGTGAAATCCTCCAATTACTGATTTGAAACGCATGCGTCTAGATTAGGAGTGATCAAGTTTCCTAATGTCATCCTGCCAGGCATTCCTCAACTGTTGCTCCAGATCTGCTACATTTCGGGGGTCCGAATCTGGCGGCCTAGCATGTCACATACATGCTAGATTGACGAAAGATCTGGTGACCTTGCTGGTCAAGAAACAGTATCAACAGCACGGAGAGTGGCCACAGATATGCAAGCCGTATGTCATGTATGCGAGCCGTACCCCACACTATCACACCAGGGGTGATGACTGTGTGCCTGTGTAAAACAAAAGCTGATTGGGACCGCTGGCCCTGGCGTCTCTACGCACGTACCCGATGGTCATCTGCTGAAAGACTGAAGAGTAATTAATCGCTAAATACTATGCCATGCCAGTCTGCTGGCAACCATGATACTCGGTAACGACACCACTCCAAACGACTCTGTTACGACGATGTTGTGGGATTATGGGCAGATATCTTAAAGACCTCCGTGAACGTAACCCCACCTCAGTCAAGCGAGGTGAGATGGTGGAAGGTACCACTGGTGGTATGGCAGCGGCTATAGCACGTTGGACGGTGGACAATGATGCCGTTGGGCCAGTTCGGATCTGTCGCACAATCATCCGATCTGGACTCGCATTCATGTACCTTTTCCTTCCAGAGCCTTCATTCCGCTGATGAGTTCCTTGAAATAACCATTGCTGCCAGCACCTTTGCACAGCAGTCTCCGTTTGGAGCAGGTGGCGGCCTATTGCTCGGTATGACCAGCCAGTTTCACGCATCCCGACTATTCGACCATGTTCGAACGCGTCTAATTGCTTATAAGGTCTTCGGCAACGTCGTAACGACATTATTGGTTGCGTCTCCACGGAACTGCAACGCGGATAACGAGCAAAGATAAACCGTCCACATTTTCAACCTGTTTTATAGTATGCTAGTTGCGCAGTAGAAACGCGCGCTATATGGCTGAAGTTAACACTCGCTGGCCTTGCAACTTTAATCATTTGCGAAATGATCGGATTATTTTTTTAGGGGTGCTTCGTTTTTTTATTTTTTTTTTCAAAAGAGTATGTATGTATGTTGTTCTTGTATGTCTATGTATATCTATGTACGTATTTGCTTTCAAGCTTTGAAAAAACAAAAAAAAATATCATTCTGTGCCGAAATAACTTAAAATGATTCCAGGTGCAGAAATAGAATTTTTTGAAACGTTCCAACAAATGTGTTATATTAAATATGTTATAAAGTGAAACAAAAATTTTATGAAAGTACTCTTCATATTATGCCAAACTCATTTTCGGAGCTACTTAAGCATTTTTATTCACTTTTGCACACTCCTTTCGGTATCCAAGTCCTCTGGACGAGCCGGACGGCCTGGGGCTTTCACACTCCTTTCGGGTTTTTCCCGGCCGCCCATCAAACTGCTCTATGTCCTAGGATGAGCTGGTCGTCCTGGGCTTTCAACACTCCTTTCGGGCGCGGTAGCCCGGTGGTTTGCGCTCTGGATTTGCACGCTGCCACAACTGCCGCCGTGTTCATACGGAGTACGATCACGTTAAACATGTGGGTCAGTAAGTCCTTCCGAGAGATTGGTGGTAGGGGAAGGAGGGTATGGTCTCTGTGGATGCCTCCCCCACTGGGTTCCGGTCTAAATTGGGTGGCTCTTCCCGG